>CM022492.1:14064486-14563095 GCA_011952105.1 Coreoperca whiteheadi
GGGGGGGGGGGGGGGTGTCAGGGTTAAACTGCATCAGTTGACTGCATCCCCAGAACGATAACAAGTAAATCCATTAAGTCGTACGTGTGCAGAATAACTACATTTCTGTGGCGCTGCGGCACTCACCCTGGCATTTGCCGCCATTGGTGGGGTCTCCATGGTAACCAGGCATGCAGGTCTGGCAGTGAGGACCAGTGGTAAGGTTTCGGCACTGTTCGCACACACTGCCATTCACGCACGTGCTGTGGCCATTACACTGACATGCTGCACGAGAAACAGAGAGAGGTTATGGATTAATGCAACTGCATGCTGGGAGTGAATTTCACTTCTTTAACTTGTCAACTCGATATCCTTATTGTGGGTTATACTGGGGGGGGCGTCAGAGAGCAAGCTAACACAGGGTGGAATGATTTGGGCCAAGAAGGGTGAATGTCTGCTAACTTGCAGTCACAACTCACAATCTCCATCTGTCTGCAAGTCACACAGGACCCTGTTTTACAGAGTACTGTTTTAATAGCTTGTTTTTAAGTCACATAATCATTTTGATGATCCTCCCTGTAGCTAATAAACAGCTAGGATTTGACACCAGCCCAACAAAACTTACACCTCGGGTTGTTGTTATGGCTTCCTACAAAAGCAACCGCTGTCAGTAGCGTGCGTCTGCCATGTCATATTAATTATTATTTTATCAGACGGGCATTTTAATGTTGTTTTTTAAAGGCTGCCACTTTTAATGACCCTACATCTAAGTGTCCTATTGGAAATACAAATTAGGAGCAGAGATAGCTCAGTAGGTAGAGCGCTGGGTTCAAATCCAACCCGCAGCCCTTTGTTGCATGTCACCCCCCTTCTCTCGCCCCCATCCCGTCTCTCTTCAGCTGTCTCTGTCAAATAAAGGCAAAAAAGCCCCCAAAAAAAGAAAAAGGAAATACAACGTGTTCATTTTATGTTAGACTGATTCGTAAGTTAACCATGTGTGTATTGATTTTTAACCCACAGTAAGTATGATTTGTTATAAATAATTCCATCTTTGAGGTTCGTTATACCGTTCCACCTCCACCACTGAAATTTGCACGATGGTAGGGCAGTTGCTATAATTCAGTGCTCTAAAAATGCACTTTTAACTGACTTTTGCATCTTTTACAATTTATTTTCTACAATTTAGGCGAACATGTTCAACAATACGCCATCACAAATTTTAGAACGTAAAAACAATTATCCGAGTAGCTACAGGTTTAAATTCAAACTAAGGCAAAATATAACCAAAACACTTTACATGTAATGTTTACATATTATTGATACCAGTGAACACGCCTCACACCTTCAAATTACATCTACTGTAGAGGTGAGGATATTCTCATCTTACATGACGTGGTTGTATGGACTGGGGCTTGATGAAAGCATTAAATAGCTTTCGAGCATAAGGTTGCATGGAGCCAGCAGGGAGGGATTAGTTACATAGGGAAGCTGTAACTGGAATCCTTGATAAGAACATCTTTTTAAACTTAAGACGTGACCGTCGATAGGTAATAACCTCTCAAGACGATACATTTATGACACATGATCTGTAATTTCAGTTAGACGGACAGGAAGTGGATCCCTTACCAGGGCAGTGAATGAAGGCCCACTCGTAGCCCTTGTCTTTGGGGCAGCTGCCCAGCTCCAGGCTCATGTCCTGGGACTGGCCCTGCGGGCCCTGCTTCGCTGGTCTCTTCATTGGCCCTCGGTAGGAGCCCTCCATGCACAGGCCCTTCCCTGTGCTGCTGGGATCTCCACACCAGCCGCACTCAGGCTGCTCCAAGCATTGGGAACAAGTCCGCAGGCCCGAACAGTTCTGGGCTAAAAGGAGAGAAGAAGCGTGAGAGACGTGTTGTATTTCTTACCAGTCTCATATTGGAAAGTCTCCATTACTGTTGCACTCCTTTGCCCTATTCCAAACTGAATCTACCTAAACTACTTTGTTTATATTATTTTGTTAGCCACATTTGTCCATTTCCTTTCTTTTTAAAATTGATTTAGCAGGGCATTAACCTTGAAACAAACAGCAGCATGCAAAATGTAAGCAACTGCAAAGCACTAAAAACCAGAAAGCCCAATGTTGCAGCAAACAAAATCCTTAAAGGATGTTGCTTTTTTTTAACTATTTCAGACTTTTTAACAGACAATTTTAGTCATTTCTTGGCCTTTAGCATGACGTGCAGATTAAGGGGCATTAATGTGCATTGCACTGGAACACAAAACGGGTTATCTAGTGAACTGCCAGGACAACAGATTCGAGAGCAGATAAGAAGCAAGTGTCGAGCATTAAACAGTTGACTGAGAGGGGGGAAAGCCTTAGAAAGAGACAGAAAATGTGCCAGCAAAGCAGGGCCAGCGAAAAGTTTGTGATTTGAGCAAAGTTCAATGAAAGGCTTAAATGTGATGTGTGAAGTGGCACCTCGCTCTACACTCAGAAACCCAAGGGAGCGAGGGAGCAATGCTGTTTTGTCAGTTGGGGGACGAACTTTCAGGCCACTAAATTGCTTGACAAGTTTCAGCGTCGCCACTTGCCTGCCAGACAGACACTTGAAGGGGGAAAATGCCACCGCTGTTTTAAGGAGACAAACATTGAGTGCTTTTACCTCAGTTTATGTCAAACAAATCTTCAGCTATTCTGCTAATGGATGTGAAACCATGACAACGCAAGAGCAATTGGTACAAAGTTAAGGCCATTTAAAGTGTGTTTTGACGACGCAAGTGGCTGATTTCTCACAAAACATAACGTACAGAGAAAGGCAGCAGCTGGATGAAGACAAAAGCATGTTGAAATACAAATCTGCCATAAAAACAAAATCTGCATCTTTTCGCATTGGATTTTGACAGATATATCAGAAATCTGATGCCTGGAGCGGTTACATAAATTGGATGGTGATTATTATGACTGGGTCTGTACAGCAAAACAAGTCTCGCTTCATCCAGTGTTAACAGTTTTTACCAGCTGAGTAAATATTACCTGTATTCCTGCCCCAGATTCTCTCGACAACACTGTCGAGTCTGAAGTTATTTATAAAAGCCTCATCAAAATGTGGCATTTAAGGTCAAACCCTAGTAGATCAGATTTTATAAGATCAGTTTATTGTACGGTCACGTTGCTGTTCAACGTGTCCGTTCAACGTGTCCTGTGGTTACAGTTACTTAAATCTGTGTCTGCAGTTCTGTTTCACTGCTTACAGAGTGTTCCTGCTGGATTTCACAACAGAGACTACCAATGATTGTTGCTCAAAATGTCAACCTCACCACTTCAACATCTGAGAGCACTGTGAGCAAAAACAGATTTCTAGACATGTCTCTTAATGCACCCCGATTTCAACAGAGGACAAATGTTGCTTTAAATCAACAAGTACCCCGACATGTAGATCCATATGCAAACAATTTGAACATCTTCAAATGCAGCTTTACTGCTTTGACTCTATGCTAACTGCTGTCCTCAACTTAAGACATTGTTTCTCTAGTATTGCAGAGGATGCACACGAGCCAGGGCCTCTTAAAGTATGATGAAATCCGGTTTTTAAGAGACCAAAGCATACTTGTGAATACTGTGACGGCGGTGATACAGAATTATTGTTTTCTTGTACTTGCTAATGGCTTCATCTGCTAAAAAAAACACCATAAAAAAAACAACAACTAATAACAAGGGGCTGTCCTAGGCTAGGGTTCCAACTCAACTATTTTCATAAACTTATTAAGATATTTTCTCAATTAAATACATTTTTTCTATAAAATGAAAGAATTGTGAAAAATGCCCGTTATTAATTCCGAGAGTCTAAGTGGTCATATTCAAATAGCTTATTTTGTCCCAGCAACAGTCTAAAACCTAATTAATAACTTAATAAAATGGAATGTTACTATTATATATTACAAAAAAAAGCAGTAAATCCTCACATTTTAAAAAAATGGATTTATTGTTTGGCAAATGTTCTTGAAAAATGACTGAAACTATTAATTTTAATCAATTCAATTTTATTTATACAGCCCAAAATCACAAATTGCCTCCAAAGGGCTTTACAATCTGTACAACATACGACGCCCTCTGTCATTAGACCCTCGATTTGAATAAGGAAAAACGACCTGGGAACAAATGGAAGCAACCTCAGGAGGAGCAACAGAGGAGGGATCCCTCTCCCGGGACAGACAGACATGCAATAGATGTCGTGTGAACAGAATAGATTCACAACAAAAAAATCATAGTATCTACAATACAAAATATAATCAGCTAATTGTTTCAGCTCTACTGTGCACCCACAGCTACAGCATAACAGCAGGGACTAAAACAGTGGGGTTGATGTAGGGAGAAGACAGGCCAGTCCTGATCTAAAAGATCAAATCAAGGACCAAAGAAAATGCTATGAGGAAAAAGGATAAGTCCACTCGACCTTTCATGTTAAAAAATTCTGTCTGAACTAAATGCGGCTTCAGGAGATGAACACCGATAGAAAGTGTGTTCATGGCACAGATGTGATGTTGATGCGTTTGGTTCGGTAAGACGTGGCTACACAGAAGCTCAAGAGGTATTTTGGATTACTACATGACAGGTAGAAATCGCTAGAACCGCTGTTGAAGGAGTTCTTCCCCATAGCAAGGCAACAAACTACTACCAACTATTAGCAACTCACAAAAAAAATAGCTCCTTCAGATCTGAAAAAATTGACTTTTCTCTATTGAGAGCAACAAACACATCACAGTCTGCCCTTTCAAAGTCCCCCTGTAGGCAATGACACTACCGCATATTTTAATCCTAGGTCTACAGCTTTGAGTGCATTTATGCAGTGTACTCAGCGGAAAACACGCTTCTCTATGTACTAAAAATGAGGAGGAAGTAAGTAAAGTAGGTGAGATCATTCAGGTCTTAAGTGGTGATTGAAGCTTTGGGAGTGAATGTGAAGGCGCAAAGTCAGACAGAACAAACAGAAAGAGACGAAAACATGGATAGAATTTATAGGATACCCTTCTCTGTCCTTCACGCCCAAAAGGGACAAATTCCTCAAGACAAATGTCCACAGTGTACAGAAACGTCCCTGGGTTGCCTAACACCTGACACAAATGAGTCTGAGGCTGCACCCTTCAGCTCTCCAAATACGTGTCACTCACTAAACTGATCTGAGATGTTTTTACAATCTGACACAACTATGGGTATAATTCATACATCACACAGCACAACAACAACGACCTGAACAACTACACCGACCTGCGGGTGAAGGAGCTCTCTGATCAACTTAGAAATGTGAAGTCAAAATACTGTGAACAGTTTTACCTCGCCATGTGTTACTTATTTAATTTACTTTTAGACATGATAATAAGCAGATTTGTTTTGCTGTCCCAGGAGGTTGTTCCATGTTTGAATCTTAGCCTATTAAATTATCTATGCCGCTGCTTTCATCATTGCTTGGTGCCGTGTGAATTGTTTGCCTGGAGTGTAAAGCCCCTCACGATCTGTGTTTTTATGAAGACTTTAAATTGAGTTACTCATATTATTTTTTTATCCCCAAAAGTATTTTATGTACTAGTATGTACTCTAGAAAACATGTACAGGATATTCATGAATAAAATGGCTCCAACTATATCGCATATTTTTTAATGGCCGTTTCAGTCTCTAAGGCACAAAAACATGACATGGACATGGAATATTTTAAAGTATTTTCCATCTATAGTACAGTCTCTTCGGAGTTTTAATCGCTCAAAGTTATTTTCTACTGTGTTTTTTGTCTTGAGAGCAGTGAACACTACTTTAATTTTTAAATTGCGTTTTCAGCTCTGGGCAGAACATCATGAGCATCGATACAACATGTCAAACAATACAACAAAACGAACACTATTTTCAAATAGGATGGTATATTACTGGGTATTTCGATAAGTGGGTGTACGTTTGTAAAAACCGTAAATACATTTTATAGAATCTGTGGCATTTAACGTTTAACAAGTACTAATATTACAGAGAATCGCTTAATGCAATGGAAGCAAAGTTCACTGAACTTTGATATAATAAGCCAAATAACCACTAAGGGGACATATTTCACAGTAGTTGCCATGTCACAGTAAGTTGGTCATAAGATTTATTTAGTTAAGGCACTGCATGAAAAGGGAGAACTTTCATTCTGTTAAATTCTGACAATCCATTCAAGGAGGGCTTTAGCCTTTTACCATATTGCAGCACAGGGGTCCATCACTGAATTGCACTGCCCACAACTCCTTAGTGACTTAAATATGCCTGAATATCTCGGGTGATTCTATACCTAAATAAATAACATTCACATTTACATGACTGTATGTGCAGCCATTCCCATTATGCTATATTCTCATTCACAGAGTGAAGTTATTTGTAGGCATCTGTAAGTCTTTAAACTACTTACAGTAAAGCCAGCTAATTGTAGCGAGTCCATGCACAGCATGGTCAACAGGGAAATCTAACAGTAGAGGCGACTATATGCCAGAGTAATTGGCTATTACAAACCAAAAATAGCTTCCAAAGCCAATCACAGGAAACTAATACCATTTTCCCTCTGACACAAACACCTTCCACTTTAAGCTGTTTTCCTCCCTTAACCTCCTTTCTCTCTGTGATGAATATTGACTCCTTACAGAAGCCAATCTGGGAAATCGTATTGCTGGCCACCTTAATGCCAGACAATAGACTCCAAAGAAGCCTAATCTAGATAAAGTTAAGTAAAAGACACTTACCCACACAATCTCCAGTCTGCCACTCCAGACACTGGCCATAGGGAAAAGAGATGACGTAGGCAGTGGAGTCGACACAGCGCTGTGTACTGCCGCACCACATACACTCCATGGCCTGGCTGGTACAGTTGGCACAATTGGTGTGCAGTGAGCAAGGCTTCTTACAGGATGGACGGGTACTCTGATTGGGGTTTCCTGGAGAGGATAGGACAAGATAGAAGGAAGGGATAATGAGTCTTTTTCAAATCAGATGGTAATTCCTGTGTAATGTTTACATTTTTCCAAACAGGTAGCATATTCATGTAGTATAGTGCGTGCATCTCTCACCAGTAGCTTTTTCACAGATGAGGCCATGGGCAGTGGCAGTGCATGGATTGGCCCTAAGGCCTGACACCTGAGGCTCCTCCAGGTATGCACAGAAACCAGAGTCACTGGGCTCGCCGGGCAGCCAGCGCAGGCTGCTGTTAGTGAAGGGGGACATGTCCTCCCAACCCCAGTAAGACACGTTGATTTTCCTCAGGCCCACCCAGGGAGAAAGCTGCTGTGGAGACACGGCAAAAGGCTTAAAAAGGCCAGAAAAACCACTGGTTATTCAAATGTATTCACAACTGTGCCTCCCTTTCTGCTCCATCATGCTCTTTAAGAAATAAATGGCTACTGCATGTACACCTGGGAACCAAGAATGTCATTAAAAGTCTACTGAAAATAATTTCACAGATATGATAACGTATTTGCCTTCAGGATTCAACTTTTAATGTAATGGGAAAATGATGGGAAATGACATGTCAAGGTTTTGTTTGGAACAAACAGGTGAGTTTCAACCCAGCATACTGACAACAACTGATATCCTCATGAATGCAGCAGGCATGACCAAACCATAATCATCAGTAGGCTCCACAATTTTCCTTCGGTGCAAGAAGGCTGCGTAGCTGTGGCGAGATGAGGAGGTGAAAGCGGATTTCAACATTTCCATTAAAGATGAAGAGGCTTGAATTATGATGTTGTTAGGGCTATGAACAAATCATAACTTATGAGTTGCATTTTACGAGCTGTTCTCTACTGTATCGCTGGGCAGGCTGGACACCGACAGTTGCAGAATATCACAGTATGAGTCCAAAGAACATGGAGCCTAGTAGCTCTGAAAATTTGAACTCAAGGAAGGTTGAATGCCACAAACCGACACACATCTTGAATTTGCATCACAGATTTCCCTTAATGTGTTGATATATGTTTTTTGCTTTCAAGGTAGGGATTAGAAAACTTAAAATATGCACTATATAAAAGCAAAGGAATTTGGAAGTTACAAGCTACAAGCAAACCAGACTCCGCAGTCAGTGTCTTAGATACTGTAAGTGCTTACGATTTTTCCTTCAGATAGTGAGTCATGTGGCCCTGGGTTGATATATAAAGCAGAAAGAAGACTCTTTGAATGTGTTACAAAAGGATAAAACAATTCCAACAAGGAAAAACAAAACTAAAGTGAAGAGTGAGTGATTGTGAGTGTATCGCAGTCTGATTCATCAGGTGCAGTATCTCAGAAACTAAAGCCTGTCATTGCCGTCTACTTGTAATTGCGTCATAGTCAAAAACAAACCATACAGTTTGTGGCCAAGTGGAAGACAATTTGATGACAAATGGTTGAAAGGCACAAATTACACAAGCTAAAATGAGGGTCGCAATCAGACAGGAAACAGAGAAGTACACAAGTACAAAACTGATCAGGAGAAAATCATCTCTGTAGAACTCATCAGTTACTAAGAGAACCACTCCCTGTTCTCTTCTGAAAGCTATACAGCAGGTTGTGAGCTGCATACCCAATCACCCAGCTTCTGGGCATGCCTTTAAATACAGTATGTGTGACTGAATTTGATACACAGTATTTATTCTAGGCATGACTCACAACAATACATGACCAAACTATTTTTCAGGCTGTACTTCACTCTCAAAATTGTTTCATTTATTCACTTATTTATGTTTACCTTGTCTTGTTGCTGGAGCTTCTTTAGCTCCTCAAGCACAAAGTCCACTTGTTTGGAGGTGGTGAGCGAGGCGATGTTTCCATTGAGGTTCTTGCAGTAGTGTTGGGCATTGTCATAACTCTCACGGCTGGAGTTGATCCTCAGGCAGGCCTCCCCCACCTGGCTCCATCCCTCACTGCATTGCTGGGCTGGAAAAAAAGCGAGAGATGAGAAGATGTACAAGTTTGGGCCAAGACAGGTTAGGATGCCAGTCAAATATATAGGTCTATTCTCCTCCAGCCTTTACGTGTGAAACTGCTTTGACAAGACCAATATTCCTTCAAAACTTTAAGAAATAAAATGAAATCAATCATTCGGTGCTGAGCAGGTAGTGTACAGCGTTGTTGGTTTTTTTTAGAGTTTTTTTCGCAACAACAGCTGTCTGCTGCGGGCGAAAAACAACTCTATAAGAGCGGTGAGACTGAACCAACAGTTTGGGTCAGACAGCTAAACAATGAGCTGAAACTCGGTATAAAGCCCAGTAAAGCTGAAGGTAGCTGCTGGTTCAGGTGATAATACTCTGTAGATACATCAATACAAGTGACCCATTTCATAAAGTCATTTGATACATTATCATAAAAATATCAATTATAGCCAGAACATTAGTTATTGCTCTACAGACACGAAGAAAAAAAGACCACAAGTAGAGAACATAGCCATGAAAGCAGATTGTAGGAAGTCGGCTTTCTTTCAAATCACAGGGGACTACAGATTTAGGACTTAAGTGTGTTTGTGTGGAAGTCACAGATTTAGCACGAGTGTAATCTGCACGTATTTGCCTTAGAGAGATGGAGGGATTTTTGGAGACCAAATTGCCTTAATAACTGGTTCTCATGAAAATACGGTGTGTGTGTGTGTGTGTGTGTGTGTGTGTGTGTGAGAATCGTGCCGAGACTCCCTTTCAGGCATCAGAAATCCAACACACACACGATTTGCAGCTCCCACTGCTGCAACAAGCCCTTAAGCTACAAGACTTCACGAACAGAAAATTATGGGTAGAGTGACAGCACCAATTCTTCAGATTCAGTCAGAGTAAATATGTGGGAGGGGTAGAGGGTGAGAGGCAAACCAAATATACTGCCAGACTTAATAAACAACATCAGAAAGACACCTTGAAAGTACATCTCTGCAAATACCAGATGCTGTCTTTAAATTAGAGCGTAAAAATGAATGAATATCTGTTTAAATATTCCCTTCTGGTCTGAATGTCAGTGGAGTCATTCACTACAGTGAACACAACATCATCTCACAACATAAGTGACTTTGTGTTATGAAGTGTTCACTCTCATCAAATTGTATCCATGAGATCAAGGATATGGGTCATGTACAATCGTAAGTGCTACACTTACAGCAACAAAGAAAAGAAAAAAAAGCCCAGTACATTTCTCTTGTGTTGTCCCACAGTCTCCACGTCCTTGACTGCAACACACTCAAAATCGGACCTTCTTCTTTCTATTCATGTGTGAGGGCTGAATCCAAAGCCTTCAATAAGATGGCGTGTGTTTGGAAATGTGTTTGGGGATCCAACGTCTATCTCACCCGGCAAAGCGTGGCACTCTGACTGATTCTGGTCCCACTGACAGTTGAGATTCAGCGAGCAGCTCTTGCAGTTGGCAAGCTTGCTGCACACTTGCTCGTTCCGCACTGGACACTCCGTGAAGTTCTTCACGTGCTACAGCAAGAGAGGAGAGAACAGAAAAGACAGGAGAACAGTTCACAGAAGCTTGGAACTTAAGATAGATCAGGAAGGGTTGAATTGTTGAGAAAGCTCCTGTGAGCGAATGTCTTCCACCTCTAAAAACACAGCCCTGTTTGCAATTGATTAAACTACAATCTTCAACATGCGGACAGTAGGAGAACAGTATGCACGTTTTATAAAACAGAGGCACCATAAATCACCAAGTAAATCTGAATTATCACTTGATTTCACCAGTGATGAGGCCCCAATACACACCAAATCTTGTGAAAACGTGCATGTACATGTATGTGCGATGAGTGTGAGTGAGTGTTTCAGGGAGCTGAACACCAGACCAGAAGTGCTCTGATGCCCCCTGTTGGACCACTCACGGAGGTACAGTTGCTCGAGGCAGAGATGCACTTCTTGTCATCGCACCACTGGCACCCATTGGTGTTGGCCGAACAGCTGGCACAGTCTGAGAACCGGTAGCACCGCTCGTCAACTGTGACTAAAAACAAATATAGGCAGAGGAACAACAGTAATGCAGTAATGAGTGTATGTGTTTGTACATGATCCAACTTCATACATTTTCTGGAATAAATATAAGAAATATTTATTTATCAGCAGACAGAAATAGTTCCTGAGGAATAGCAAACAAAAATTTCAGTTTGCAGAAAAGTGTGGAAGCGCAGATAGGCTGAAAAATATTAATTCTGCGTACAAAAGTGGACCACCAGTCAGTTTTTTGGCAGATTTGGAAAGGAGGAATCGACCAGAAATTAAAGCTCTGACAAGCCCTCAAAAAGGTTGGGATGTCTTTCTCACCAGCTTTAGGGGGGCAGAATGGGGCAGGAATGAGACTTCCGTTAGCCAGGCTGGGATCCCAGGGGAGACAGCGGCCTCTGCTCCAGACACAGCGGACCCCTGGCCCAGCCTTCGCACACCCCTCCTCTGCCAAGAAAGCCCGGCAGCTGGGGGGTCGGTAAACAAGCACATCGTTGAGCAGCACACCGGAGAAGCCCCCAAACACATACATGGACCTGGAAAAGAACACATGAGTGTAAACAATAAGGAACTGAATACAGATATTATTATTGATTATACAAGAGTACTGTCATTTCATTATCAGAGAAAAGAAAAACTATATTGTGAGACATGTCAAATGTAAAAAAACAAACAGGGCAAATCATTTGGATTAGGGTGTTTTTGATTGTTTTAATGGTGAAAAATGCAAAAACATTTTTAATTGTTTTTATTTTTATTTTTTGGTGTTTTTGATCATTAGCAACACAAAAAAGTAAACATGGCCATACCAATAATTGGGGCTTCAAATCTGATTTCACTGTATGAAGCATCTGTCCGGTGTGTTTAGTCTGAGTGCAGATTCCATTAGAGAGACTCACCCATTGCTGACCACAGCAGAGTGACCAAAGCGGTTGACATCCCTGTGCAGGTCTGGTTTAGGCAGGAGCCTCCACTCATCACAAGCTGAGGGAGACACGAGACCATATGTAAGGGAGCATTTGGTTAGTCTGTGTGCTTAAATGTTATTTATCTAACTAAGCAGACAAATCTAAATTTACTTTTTGTTATGTCACGACTACCCTCCCTGTGTGCAGTAACATACATAGTGCCTTTTTTTCACTACGATACAACATTTTCCTTTTTCCAATTTTTGGTTATGCTGAGAATAATGAATGGTAATTAAAGACGGAGGAAGAACCAAAGCATTATAGGCTAGCTTTATCAAATACATGTATTCAATATTGGCTAATAACGCTCTAAATCTATTTTCAAATTTAATTATAGCCCTCAAAACCTCATTAGGTGCTATTAAAAACCCATCTGCCATGACCTTAAAAACATTTTGAAAAATTCAACATATACACAAGTACGAAAGTACTTCAACCACACTTAAAACATTTTGACTTGAACTAACAGAAGTAGTATTATCAATGAGACATCTTTTTTACAAACTATAATTGGGATGACATAGTGACAAGAGAGGGTTTTTAACAAACATTATTCAAGTTGCTAATAAAAGCACTGGAGAGGTCACCATTTAAATTGTGGCATGATCTCAAGAATAATTTGAGTCCTACCAATGTCATATGCAAGGAAGTCAGCAGAGAAACACTTGGCGCCATTGCTGAGCGACGTGTCGTTGTGCGTGTTGCCACCAAAGATGAGCAGGGTGCCGCTGAGAAGCACAGCTGAGTGCAAGTACCGTGGAAAGCCGCTCTCTCTCAGAATGAACCTAGAACATCATGCGTGACAAGTGTGTCAAGGGCAAGTCTAACACGAAAACATGTTACACGCAAGTTTCACATACACAAGCAGCATATGCATGCGCGTGTAGGCGTTGATTTACCACGTCCGGGTGTTAACGTCATAGCGGTAGAGGTCATCAACAAGGCCGTACTTGTTGGCAGGCAGTGCCTTATAGCCTCCATGAACATACACACTACCACTGGCAGTGTCATACGTGCTGCTGTGGCCGTAACCTCCCTGGGGAACGGCGCCTTTGGTCTCAGGCACCAACCACGTGTTGGACCCTGACAAGGACACACATACATGTCCTTCAAAACAGAAAAGCAAGCAAACAGACTGGCGAGAACGGCTAACATTGTGTTTATATGAATGTCTATGTTTTGATTTTCAATTTTTGTAATTGTTACATCTCCCTGACAACAGAGAAAAAAAAGCCACTTAGCTTCGGTCTCCAAAAATGACATAATGAAATTTGGTGTTTTTTGGATTCACAAGAGCTTTTCTGGCAGGTTTTCAAACCTTTCCAAAGCACTCTAGAAATGATGGTTAGCTTTCAGCCATTGCTCATTTGAACCCACAACCAAAAAACGCCCTTAGTATGGAGGGGATCTGCATATTACTGCCAACTGAAGCTGCCTGTAATTACTTTTTTTTAAATTTGCTATGTCTTTATTATTTTTTTAAACTATTACTGAGGGAAGTAAACAAGCTGTGTTTAAGTTAATTAGAATTTCTAAGCAGAGACAATGTCCTACAACGTACCAGTTGGCATGTGGTGGGAGGGAAATATACAGACAGCCAACAGAGTCTAAAATTTAAAAAAAGTAATGAAGTCATCTCTTGAAGCTGTGACTCACTCAGGTTGTACTCCTGAACGTTGCTGATGTAGCTGTAGATGGGGGAGTAGCCAAAGATGATGAGCATAATGGCCTGTCCCTCGTCAAGCAGGACGCAGTGGGCGGAGTGACCCTCCACAGCGTAAATCTGAGCCTGGGCCGGTGGGCCAACCACGGGGTTTCTCCGCTGCCACGTCCGACTGGGTACGTTGAACACCCACAGCTCGTCGGTCACGTTCCCCCAGCCGGCCTCCAGTTTCCCACCAAACATGTAGATATCATCCTGAAAAGAAGAGTATGTAATGGAATGCAGCCATGTTTAAAGAAGCAGGCTGTAAAAATAAATAAATAAATAAATAAAAGTGAAAGAAAAGGCTTAATAGTGTCAAAATATAAAGATGTAGAACAGACCTTTTCAAAATAAACCTATTTATTTGAAATTCCTTCGTCTACTTACTGTTGAGTTTTGTTTTCTAGTACTCATGGATGTATATGTGAAAGAAAACATGTCTCTCAGCTTTGTGTTTGACCCTATATTACACGTTATTCAAAGAGGACGTGTTAATACTGAAAATAAGCAATTTCCCGCTGAAAGCGACAGTTGTGGTTTTACTTTTTGCGTGAGCAAACCTTTATTGGTTCTTCACGCCGTCTAATTCTCCCTCCATCCTGCTAACAGTAACAGGCATATGTGTGTGTGTTTACCTGGTAGGCAGCAAGGGAGTGGCCGTATCTTGGCACAGGGCCACTATTGATGGGAACTGTGTTCCAGATGCCACTCTCCAGGTTGTAGCTGCAGAGCAAAGCAACAGAACCTTTTACTTTAATGTGTATGGATATGCGTACAGAACACAACATATATTTATTACCTGCATTTGAGCACTGCACACATTTAGTCTGTCCCTCTGTGACTTCACATAATCTAGTTTTACCTCATGATCAGATCATTTAATCACAAAACGCAGCAGTTCCCTTCAGGCAAAGGTACCACTTTAGTCTACCAGTCACAAAAAGTACTTTTGTTTAGCTCGAGGTTTTTGCACACTGATGAACACGGAAATGTAATGTTTGTAGACATTCACAATAAAACCGGACACTTGGTCAGGTCATCACACATTGGCCATTTATTCAAAATACTTTTGGAGCCCCGAAGTCAATTTTCCTCAGGAATCCTTGCACCCGATGTTGAGCAAACAATGAGCAGATGGCGAGAGCTTGTCCAAACAATGAAGATGTAAAACTGTCAGTTAACTCTGAGCCAGGACATGACTCAGCACAGACGTCAGATATCCTAGTACACTAAATACTAAACTAGCTAAGTGAATGCACCATCTATACATTCACACAAAACACACCACTGAAACCTTAACTCCCACACTTACCAGTTTTGATGAAGAGAAACAGGTAGCCCTAACACTGGGTTGGGTTTTCTCAATGGACTTGCTTGAGATATTCTGAGAAGCCCCCAGTTTTTCTGCACTTCCTCCTTTAGTAGTTTTTGCTTAGATATGTATGTATGTCTTCCTCTGCTCAAAAAAAAACAACCCTTCCTATACTTAGCTTTGTATACTGTGCTGGGGCTTTAATCAGACTAGTTTATTTTGATGCACTTATGCTTTTTGTTACCTTGTGTTGTTATATTGCTTGCATTGTCTTCCTCATATGTAAGTCGCTTTGGATAAAAGTGTCTGCTAAATGACTAAATGTAAATGTAAATGTATTCTATGACTTATTATCTATTCACTGATCTACTGTATGTATATATATTTAAAGTAGCATAAAGGGAACTACAAAACTAAATCTCATCTTACAACCCTGTGTTGTAAAATGATCGATAAATCTATCCTGAGTCTTGAGCATTCACAGTATGGGCGTGGTCAGGACTTAATCTGAGACATGGGCTTTTAATGGAGAAGAAAAACAAAATCAACTCAGGCTATATATGTAAATGGCAATACATTTGGTGGGCAGGGCATGCTTTAGTGATAGTACGTTGATCTCAGTTGTACAGTCAACTGAACAAACTAACAAAATACCTCGTATTGTAAGGATAAAAGAACAATGTCTTTACATTCAAAAACACACTGTATCAAACTGTGAGCAGAATACTTTGGGAGGCGCTATGCTACGACTTACTTGAGAATCATCTGGAAGGAGCTGTAGTTGAAGGTGTATCCACCCACCACCCACATGACCTTTTCCTGCACCACAGCCTTATGGGAAGCTCTGGCGAGCGATGTGCCGAAGGGCTTGACGCTTGGTAGGACCCAGAAGGACTCCGTTGAAGGTACAGTTAGAGAGCAGTCTGGGCCTACAAGACAAGATGAAAAAGAAATTACAGCTGAGGGCTCAAATAAAAACAGCAATGTCGAGCAAACATCTTGAACGACATTTACAAAATGAAGATTATTAAAATTCTCTTCACAGCTGCACTATTTTAAGATGAAGAACTCCATTACTCTGATGCACGTTCTCTTAGGATGGAATTTTTCTGCAGCATTCGACATACATGACAAACTAAAGAGCACAGATCGCAAACCTAAACAAAAGCATGACCACTCCTTAAGCGAACATGACAGGCAGGGAGGTGTGAATATGTTAAACTGTGTGAATGAAGGCCGCGCGGAAAAAGCGCATGCCTCTGCTAATGATTCTGTCAAGTTTAATCACGTGAAAGCATTTGGTTCCCTCCAGCTGGAGGCACATAATAAGGCACTGTCACGGGGCTTATCGACATGTTACCAATCAGCATTATAACACAACACAACACAGCTGTTCACACTTGTCTGCTAACACATTCTTCATTACTTCTTTCTGCATAATCGTCACGGCCGACACGGCAGCATTTTACAACGTGTGATTGTTACATACGATTCATCACTCTGTGTTTTTAATGTGATGAAATGAAAAAATATTTCACTATGTCTTTGTTATTAGATGTCAGTGCTTTACAGGTGCTGGGACTTTGTTGTTGTTCGTGAGAATTTTCGTTACATTTCAAATCTTGTGGTTGTGGTCTCTACATTACCATCTGATAAATGAACAGTGAAAATGATGATGAGGATGACAGGGAAAATGCGGAAACCAAAACATGTAATGACAGATTAATGAAACTTTATGACTTTATATTTTAGGAGGCAAATCAAATTTCACGGATTTGATTTAAATTTCTTTCAGAACCTGTCCATATATTCCATTTCACTCGCAAATCAAAGTATTAACAAAGCCACAGTGAAACGATACTTAAGATACTTTAAGCTCTTTCTGATCGAAGAGTTTGCAAACACCTGTTGTGTTTGGACTCTTACCTTGCCAGCTGTCATTACACACACACAACTTCTCCCCGGTGAGGTCGCAGTAGCCGTGGTCGGGGCTGCCGCAGTTGTTCCTGCAGTAAGGGATGTCGCACGCCTCGCCTTTCCAGTACTTGTCACATTCACAGTACACTCTGCTGGCGGCCGAGTTACCAGGGGTGCACTTCCCATGGCCGGAGCAGTTATTGGGACAAGAGTTGATCCTGGATAGAAAGATGTTTTCATTTAGCCAACACTGTATGCACTATTTAGGCCACTCAGACACCTTCACTTGGAGGCTGAGGAAGATTAATGAGTATCATCTAGCGTTTACTGATCAGTAATAGATGAAAAACTATTAAGCAGGTCACTGGTCATTAACAGTGATTGTTGCTGTAGGGCCAAGTCCAGTAGAAAAGCACTTGTACCAGTCTTTTTCTGAGATGTGGGCTGCAGGAACATGTTACCAGGCATCAACAGCTGGGAGAAATAAAAGGACCTGGAAAATCAGGCCACTGTAGTTTATAATAATTTGGACAAATCAATGAAAACCTGAAATATGTCTTGGAATTGGTTTCTGCTGAGGAACCTAACACTAAAAGCAAGGCAAAGTTATACGTTGTATTTTGTTTCTAGTTCAAGTTCAAATTTAGAGCCTGGACACTTACGAGTAGAATATTTCAAATCCTGTCAGGTTATAGGCAGCATCGCTGAAAAAGTGTAGTAGTGCGTAGCCTGAAGTTGTCTCGACTTCAGGAACCGTCTCATTTCCTCGTATCTCCGGCACGATGAGACCGCTGTAGAGAAACAAAAATTCATTGGTATCACTTTCTCATAACTTTAAGTAACAAGCTCCTATCTCTCTGCTAAATCAGAATCAGTCAATGCTCTGACGCACACAAAGCTCTCTCATCAGAATGAAAGCTCCTTTCTGCTCTTACAAAGCTGCAGATTTAAGTGATATTTGTTTCCTCTTTTATGAAAACACTTCCTATATTAATAATAATAGATACTCACCTCAGATTTACGTCACCAGCTTTACAAGTACAAACTTATGATATACTGAACTATAAGACATCAATATTGTATGTCATCTGTCGACATTCTGGACCTAGCTCTGATAAAAACCCACTCCCTTTGTAGTTTCTCACCTGAAAACAGCAACCAGTGGAGCATATATCGAGTCTCCATCATAGACGTACATATGGTCCCAACTGCATTCTGTGGCAAAGTGGTTAAATCTTAACCGAAGAACCGCATTTGGACTGCAGAGGAAACAATACAAAAATAGTTTAGGTTTCATGGATGAACGCACTCGAACATCGTACACTTTTTTCTTTTCTTTTTCTAAGACACTGCAGGGTTCAGACACGCAGGCCTCATTTCTAACTGTAGTAGTATTCATGGATAGTAACATTGACAGACTATTTTAATTTTAGTGTAACTGTACTATAGGTGTCCCATCCACACATCATGATGTCATTTGAGCATAACTGAACAAAAAACTACTTATTCCCAAACATATTTATTTTTCCAACACATACATAAATTCATCAAGCGTTAACATCGCATTGACCACACTGGATACAGATTATGATTTAATAAAGATACAAGGATAGAAATAAAGAGGAAGAGAAATAAATGTTGTTTTTCCCTCTGCCCTCTCTTTCCATCCTGGTAATAAAGTTTCCAAAAAGCTCTGTCCTCACAGTGACAGTGGTTGCCATGACAATTAAAAGCATCAAGAGGTAGTTCCTCTCTCTGAATGATTGCTGATTAAAATGTAGCAGTCAAACCCCAGCTCAACAAACATTCTCAACCCTCCAAATGCATGACCCCGCTTTACATTATACTGTGCAAACAAGCGAAGTATACTTCCGTCAGCAAAGATGCTGATCGGCTTGATTTGATTGCATTAATCAGTTTACACTGCATAATTAAATGTGGCCTGTGCGTGCTCCGCTTCAGCAGAACATACTAATTCAACAAAAAGTACTTACTAGCCCTCAATGAGCCAGGTGCACTTTGTTTTGTACTTGTAGTTGATTGGACCATCGGTGAGGTATCCTGAGGGCTCCGTCAACCTGAAATACGAAAGAAGTCGGCACAGTAAGTTTGCTGCTAGGAAAGTATTATTCCAAGTTGAGACATAGAAGTGGAGGAAACAAGAACAAAGTTTGACCCCAAGTAATCATCTGATTTGTCGTGTTGCCTAAAAGACAGAGGACATCAAATACATACATTAAATTAATTCACTGTATATTGTCTATAAATCACTGTATTATCCTCAGACAGGACCATCTTTCAACTTTGTCCTGCATTTTAGGTCCCTGAAACAGCCCTACAGCAGCACCTGACCAGTGGTCAGATTCTTGTAGTGATCACCCAAGCTTTTTACATTCTCAAACAAAAACTACCAGCTCTGACAATATTTGCTACTTTTGTTTAATGAGCAGATCTCTTGGGGTGGTCCAAAGTCTTGTATAAATGTGGACTCAGGTGTCCAACTATAGTGTCACACACTGCATTCACTTCCCAAGATTTCCAGATAAGAAGCCAAAACAACCGGCAGTCAGCTCAAGGTCAATCCCTGCTCAAGATTCAATCAGCTGTCTCTTGAAGAGTCTGATACAGGAAACAATTTTTAACAAAGTATTCTTCACACGAAAAGACCACAGTAGTGTGTCACACAGTGACTTTTAAATGGACATTCATCACAGTCAAACACATATATATACATACATATACTGTATATAAAAAATTAGAGCTGTCTACATATCCATCCCCGATCACACTAAGAATGAATTGAAAATGATGCAGATTAAATAAAAATATTTTTTCAACAGCGATGTATTTGGTGTCAAAGTTGTGAAATAATTCATGAATCCACAAAATGAGTATCTGTCAGACCTGTGCAGGCCTTACTTTTTCATAACATCGCAGAAGGACTGCAGCCCTGGTTAATTTATTTCTGACTTTAGAGGCATCACAAATACATACTGAGCTCTCTTGGGTGGTCTGAATAACACAGGAACTCAACTGTATTCCCTTTTATGTCCCAGATAATTGTTTTAGATGCATAACGTGGTACAAGTTACTTTAAATTTAGATGTTTCGACAGGATAGTGGACTAAAACTGGGTTATAATCTCATAAAGATGCAATGGTAGCCATATGAAAAGATTCAATCTTGACATGTACCTTAAAACGTTCTGTAAAAGAGATTCTGATCATGAACATAGCAGCGAACTAACAAAGATGGTTTTGGTGAGTTTTATTTTGTTTCTGTCCAGTTTGAATGAAGTGTGTTTTACAATGATCTGCAAGGTAAAATTACTGTTTTTCCTCAATGGAGTCTGGTGCACCGTAGCACCTATTTGTTTTGGTCTGAGAGGCTGGTACTTTAGTGAATGTCACTTACAGCTCCTTTAAAACATTTCCCCTGATAACATTGTTTTGTTCTTTGTTTACTACTCACATCACGAAAGCATGCATTATAATTAGATATGGTTGAGGTGCATCTATAGATTTGTTTTTATGCAAAGTCTAGTTACAGTTACTACGGTTGATCAAGGTGAACACTTGATATAAACTCCCAGAAGCATGCAACCAGCAATGAGTTTAAGGCTGTGTAGACATCCATGAATGATGAATTTTTCATGCTGCACTTTGGACTTTCCGGGGAAATGCTATCCCAAAAGTGCAAGAATCTGTCCCTAAAGGTTTCAAAACTGTGTGTTCCTGCTGTCCACGCCGCTTTGATGGTCGGTGCTTCTATATTTAAAATCAGACACTTTTACACATCATAAACAAGAAATTAATCTGTGGTGCAGACTTAAACTTTCAAGATAGAATTTCCCACATGTTATGAGGAAGTCACTTTTTGTTTTTGGTGCTGGGCAGCAATGTGTAATTGATCGTGTATTAACCAGGGTGCAAGTCTCTATTCCACCGACTACACACACGCTAAGAGTTAAAGTCTCACATATCAGAAGTTTCAAGGGGATGGGAGGTTATTCCCTGACTACATGCCTGATGACAACCCATACAAAACCTCAGACACAGACAGGAGGAATGGTAATTACTGTGATCAAAGCAATTCTGTACCACAAACTGCACCTCGGGTGTACGGACAGGCCATTAGATGCTCCTGTCAAGAGCAGCACTCCAGGTGAATATTATTATTAATATTATTATTATTATTATTATAATATAGGAGTTTTACTTTTTTTTTTTGGTCACTTGCCAACATTTCCCTGCCTTTTCCTAACTACTATCTATTTGCATACAATCCTTAACTCATTGCACCTCTTGGGGAGGTTGACATGGCATCTACCTGTGCTTATCAAAAGGAATATTCTTCCAATTTAGGAACAATAGACATTTATTTTATCCCCACATAGGCTAAAAGGGAATTGCTAAGTCCCCAAGTTGCAGATGTTTCCTTAAGGCCACTGTAGGTTCATTTCTCTGGCAACAGCAAAAGGAAACGTATTTGTTTATGGGTTTTATTTCGAATCAATGCAAACATATCAGGCTGAGATTCAATAGAACAGTGCAAGTTAGAGTCTTGGTTGTCAGGTCCATGCTCATGTGCAGATTAGACCGTAGATGGTTATGGACCCCTTTCATTTATTCGTCTCACTGATATCCATACAGTCTTAATCCCTTTCCTTTCTTGTGTAGGAGAAAAATCCCAGTAAATACAACAAAATCCTACCGAGGGAATAAACATCTGGCGTGTGGGTCATAATTCATACTTATAACTGAGTGAACACAGATAAACTTACAAACAACTAATGAGGGAGTCTCAAATATTCTCTAGATGAATCCATGCCAAAAATAATTGTTAAGTTGCGCTTTATGCTGGTTTTCGACCCAAGCATTTTCGTGCAGATTGTTGGCCACATATTACAACAAACCCACGGAAATAAGCCTCGTATGTTCCTGAGTACTGAGCTCAACAGGTCTGTCAAGGCTGCTAGCTCATTCACAAATGCAGTTAGGTTTTGAGCAGCGGTCATCTGAGCTCAGACCATTTTAAAACTTCTGAAAACAATGGACACTACGAGTGTCACATATGAAATTATTAAAAAGGCAAACGACGCAGCGCATCGCCACTTACTTGAACCTCCCTTGGCAGTGCTGGCACTGGTCTCCAATCCATCCTCGATCGCAGATGCAGGACCCGTTGATACACTTTCCAGAGAGACAATTCTTGTCACACGGCTTCGTCGGGGAGGCGTGCGTGAACAGCACAAAGTAAAACAAAACGTAGACCACCAAGTATCTGTTGATGCCCCGCAGATCGCTGCGGGTGGCTGGGTTGGGTCCAAAAAGAAAGAATATGGGCTTACATTTCCCCCCAGGATCCATTTTTCCCCAGGGTCGAGCAAGCCGAGTAAAAGACCGGGGCCTTTAGGTGTGCTTTGGGAGCAAGCCTCGGCTACTCAAACCGTGTCTATTATAACAAATATGTCCTGCATATTCGTTGAGGGTTATACATACTCGAATTAAGGCTTGGCTAAGCCTGTTTACAAAGCCTTGGACAACATGGCTAAGACAATGCGACGTTAGCGAAGTGTTTGTAAAAGCGGCTTGTTAAACCGCATGTACAGATTCGGAGTGGGAGGAATTCCCTTCACCCTACCTCTCCTTGGAAGAACCTCCCGACCATCGATTAAAGCTATCGAAGCAGCTAACACGTTGAATACTATGACTAGCTAACACATCATCTGCTAGCCTACGTAGCTTATTTTCAGTTTTGGCCTCTGCTGGGTAATGTAACGTGACTGCATTGATTCAACACCACTCTCTTCCCAATGCCATTCCAGCAGCCATTTTAACGCGTAAACAATCCTTCCGACCGAAACAGGGATGTACACTGTGACAAGCAATGGTCCTTCCACAAGCCGCGACAATTTAGCCGGACCGTTTTTCCGCAGACGAACAAAGGGGTTGTGGTGTTTGTAGCCCTGGACCCAGTGCGAAGGCTGCCGCAGTCAACATGGATGTGATGTGGGAAGTGGAAGGCTATTCCTGCCGACTGGGGTGCATTGAGCAAATACTTTGAACTGTTGTTGATCCTACTGGTCTATAACCGCAGCAACTTAACCACCTTCAAACGTAACACTTCGCTGACAGCACTGTGTAGCGGTGTCTTCTTGCATTCCAGTCCAGGGGGGAAGCACCGCTGTTGCTCTCAAAACATGACCAGAAGTAGCAGCGATGGATTTGCTAGCGCAGCGACAGTAGACAGCTCCTCAGGTTGGAGAAGACACAGGCAAACTAAACACAGGCTGCGCATGCGTACTGGAAAGGGGTTTTATTTAAAGGTACAGTGTCAAACAGGCACCAAATCGTCCTATGCGTTATTTAAAAGCTGATTAAGTTTTAAGATTTCCAGGGCAAGGATTTCCAAATATATACTCATAAGACACATTTTGTGGAACTCTCTAAAATCACATCCTCCTTAAAGTCCCACAGAGAATAATTTAAAAGACTTTAAACTCTATTTAATGGTTTTGTCTTTTTATGTCATAACATATATGTTTCTAATGAAAAAAGAAAAAAAAAGAATTTATTTTCAATGATTTAGGTGCAAGACTTTCCCACCTTTTTCTTCTCCTTACACATTCATTTCCATTGTTCATTTTAGGATATCTCTTTTTTTTTGTTTTAACCTGTGCAAAATGAAGAAAAGTAATACAAAACTCAGATGTTGTAGTCTCTATTGTTAAAATTTACAGTTTATTGAATCTTGAAGGAGAATCTACGCTTTGCAAAACGTGCCATTTCATTGTCAACCTTTTTCAAAAGCAAATCATAAAATATAATGAGTGTGGGCTACATATTGTTCTCATATTGGTATACAATATATGGCAAATACTTGGAATTTAGGCTAATACTCTTAATAATATATGAAAAGTCTCAGTGGGTGGTGTTTTGCAAATAGTCAACATGTTAAACAATACATTGCAAATAGCCTATAAGTATATGTGAATATTAAATCTCCCCAAATTACAAAACTGCAGTATTTCTGTTGCATATGGGCTCTGTTGCTTAAGACATTGAGTGTCCTCTCTGTGCGGTCGAGGGTCAAAATTGTGCAGTTGTTCAATCAGATCAGTTCGACAATTATCACAAGTTATTATTATCAAGTTGTGTTAATTAGTGAAATAAGTAGATGTGATGATGAAACAAAAATTTGTATCTATCTTATATTCATACATTTGCATTATTGGCACTTAAAAGCACTGAACACTGTAACCAGGGAGGTGACAGTGAGGACGGTAAACGCTCTCAACAGAATTGTCACAAAATAGCCAGTGATGCTCTTTGCAGGGCAGCTCTAGGTTGGGATCCAAAGAGCAAATTTTCACAGCTACAATTGCCCTGCTGAACTTAACCAAAGCAGATAGGCATCTGTGATTGAAGTGCATGTGCAGCTGGGTCAATTTGTCTATGAAAACTGATGTTCTTACCCTACTTGAGGTCCTGGCACATCTCAGGAAATTTCAACAACTGACACTAATGGTTGGGAAAAGATTCCATCAAGGTCAAGGAGTGACAGGCACTTCTTCTTAAAGTTTCTTGTCATTCATGTGTTTGAGGAGGCTCTAATCTGATTGTACCCTAACATCAGATGCAAGACATCTCTCTGAGTGAGCACTTATCTTTGTTTTAGATGAGGCTTGTCAGGGTAGTGCCAGCTGCCAGGCTGAGCCATCTGACAGATTGGGGCTTTGGTGGAGTATACAGTTGTATGATGCAGAAGGGCTAAGAGAAAACTGAGATGTGCTTCTGTTTGTGTCTATCATACAGATGGTGATTCATTGGCAGATGGAGCCCAGCATCTTCAGCTGGGTTAGTTTGTTCTGAAGTTCTGAAACAATTCCCAGCTCATTTTGTAAAACACTTGGCTAAAATCCCGCCCGAAAGGAGACAGGTGATGTGTAGGTTTCCTTGGTGCAAACTGGAATGGAATATAGTGAGAGTCTACATTTTTGTCTGTAGCCGTTTATGCTGTGCTGGCAAACTGAGGATTTCATAACCACAGGAAGAAGGACTACCAGTGGTTATGAAATTACGTAGTGTTGCTTAATTCTTCTTCTGCATTTTAATATTCTAAATGATATTTTTACTCACTATAACAAAAAGTCATCATTAACTGTCAGGTATGCAAGAATTCCACTTTAATATTCTTCATTCATCATTTTTGGTTGGTGCATGTTTAAAAGATTAATTTATCTGGAGCTGTCCACACTTCTACATCCAAACCTGCAGGCGGCAATGTTGCACAGCGATGTAAAAGCATGGTTCTGCAAATGTAAGAAATGGGGTACAGACTTCACAACACAAAAACTACGGCCTTATGTTCAAGGGCTGGAGAAATAGAGCAGGGGTAACTGACCAGAAGTCTCTCTTCTGACTGTCAAGGTTTTTACAGTCATGTCATATGAGTCATAACGTAGTGAGAAAAAACCCATTGCAATTTATATTTGTTTGATATTAGTAACTGAATGAACTGAAAAGTAATTACAAATGTCAGATTACAAATGCTGCCATAATTGTACACACTTGAGAAATGGTTGATAATAGGCCTTTTTCACAGCAGACATTTTGGCTTGGCATAGTAGGAGAAACGCAGGCAATAACATTAAAGATGGCTCTGTTCTGTTCAAGTGCCCCAGTCAGCCACAACAGTGTGACAGTGAGCAAGCATGGACAATGCCAGGACCCAGAAACTAAAGCAGCTAAATGGAATCCAGCCATCATTCATTTTATTATTTACACCTGTGTTTTTTTCTGTGACATGTCGAAATGTGTTCTCAGCAAAAGGCCTATGACTGTTACCACTGTTTTATCATATTTAGGCAAAAGTTATGCTACATTAACACAAAGTCAGAAAGTCGTGTCATGAAAATCCATCTAATCGCAATATTTATACCAGAAGGGACATTTGTTTTTATTTATTTTATTACTTTATTTATACAGGACTACTGAGATTTACAGTAAGTCCCTTGAGAGAGGCCAGGCCAAAATTGCAGCCCAGTTATGTTATGAACCAACACAGACACCACAGGATGAAATGTAAGGAAAAGAGGAATTGAGGAAAAAAAATACAACTTTAAAATTTACATACAGTATTCCGTTAATGCAAATTGTACAACTCAGCTCCATTTGTAAATTTAATCCAATCTCTCCCTAAACTAAAGACAATCCAGAAATAGATCCTGGAGCTGCATTGCAGACATAATAATAGTGGAACAACTGCTAGGGCACTGTGACACACGGTGTCACATGTTGTCATGTCACCCGTGGTGATTCTACTGAGATATAGAGACCCTTTCGGTTTCAAAGCTGGTAGCCTTCATCTGGATATAATATGTATTTCCAACACAACATGTACTGTATTGTAAGCTCACTGAGTCGGTCAATGCCAGTGGATCAGCTCCAAAAAGTGTCTCTGAAGTCTTGAAGCTGTTACAAAGGGGTTACAAAGCTGTTACATATTAGAGACAATTGTCTTTGATTGTAGATAATGAATTTTTACTATATGCATCCCATTTGATATAGACTCTCTCTAGTATTAGTGACAAAAAAGTAACAAGTATTTTTGGCATGGTATATTACGGCTGTAAATCTGCAATGGATTTTATTTTCATTGCAATCCTTTCCAAATACTTTATTACACCTTAGTATATTTTGTGAATCATCTAAATACCTGTCTTCTGCTAGGTCTTATTTAAGACATGACTGTGAGGAAATGACTACTAAATTCCCTCTCAGTTGTTCCCAAAACAAAACCTATCTGGAGAGTCAAGCTGTCACATTGCCTCAACATTTTCTCAGCCTTCACATGAGTCATCTGCACACACTTTGAAATCTGAAGAGCCACTGTGTATTTTCCACAGAGGTTACAGTGAACCTGATCACACATGATCTAAGAACAATATTATTGCGCTATGACTTAACACTCTTCTACTTAAGCCATGGGAGAGCCTCTTGCAGTTTAGTCAGGTGCACGCACCTCTGTGGTGCAGGGAAACAAGCACCATCTCTACAAGGTGTAGTGTGTCTGAAGCCAGTGCCCTCTGCATTCTTGGCCAAAATGTTCTTAAAACAACAGGGAGGTACAGCAGAGTCAGTGGATTCAACTTTCTTTTGGAAATTCCCAGACGAAACATTAAGAGGAGGCACATGGTTTTAAATGAAAATGCCTAAATAAATGGGGGTCTCTTTTCAGGGGCTTGGTCGTGCATTATGTGTCTGTCTATATGTGTGAAAACATGAGTGAGGCCCCTGAATCAAAGAGGGTCCAGTGCTAATTTGGAGTTGAGTCAGGGACCTCTGTCCTCTGATTCATAGCTGAGGAATGCTCTTTGTGCTCCAATCAGAAGCAGAAAAGAGGAGAGAATCCAAGTCCACAGTTGCACCTTTGACTCAAAAATATAATCTTGTAAAGGTCAAGTGTCTGTCTGATCCACTTAGAAACTTTTAGCAACTTTGTTCCACACCTACATACAAAATACCTCACACACACAGACAAGCATGGTGACCCCTAAATCATCCAAATCTGAATGTTCAAGACCTTAAACCACCCGTACAGCCATTAGCCTCCAAAGGTCTGCTGCACAATAGGAATTCCTCTGCTGGATTAAGAAGACAGTTCTTTTGCTGTGGAAAGAAAGCTACAGAAAGAATCGAGGAGAGAAAGGCCAGGCCACCCTTGTTTTCAATTCATGCTGAGCCATCATGCCTGACTCACATTCACACTTTCCCCATTTACTCAAGGCTACATGAGAAAGTGTAGAGAGAAAAAAATGGGCAACACTGTGACATCACCTGTTGAGTTTTAATTAACCTGTTTAAAGTGCTAATAGACACTGGTTCAAGGCAAACAATTGAGAACAACAGTACATTGTACTTGCCCAAAAACAAGGTGAAAGGATTTGTTCAAGTGCAAATTTTATTTTGTATTCGTGCGTCACAAAACAAAAACTAAATATTGAGCGAGGACATTCATTCTTGGCCTTGGAAACAGTAGTTTGATACACACAGACAGAAAAACACAATCAAGGTCCAATTACTAGGTTTTTCCGGCGCACACACTAGGTCATGTGATGACAGCTCAAACAAAATACACATTTGTTATTGTCTTTCACTTTTTGACGAGGGTAACTCAACACAATTTTGATACCACAGTTACTATAGATACGCAAGACGCCTCTGGAAGTCCTGCATACAGTAAAATGTTTGATGCATTTACTCAGAAATTAAAAATGAGATTATAATTGCAGTTACCCTTCTTTCCTGAAACCACAGGGAAGACAAACAAAAGTGCTTTTGACACAAACATTGTGGACTTAGAGGAGCCATACAGCTGCCCCACTGTATTAAATAACTATTGTATCAGCCTTTGTTACGATAAATGAAGACACAAAAGCAGGAAGTTTCTTCAGAATGAAGCTCTGCCAACATTTACCATCCTGAAAACTGACCCTGTGGAGTTTTAAATTTAGCTGGAAACACTTACGCTTTGTCTTTGCTCAACATGTTTGTGCACATCACCAGTTTTAATTATGCGAGGAAATATGAACAGATGAGTGCATTGATTTAGATTCTGTGAGCTGAAACTTCATGTTATATGAGTCTATACAAAACACAATAGAGCTAGAAGGACTTTACAGGGAATTCAAAATGCACCTTTGAAACCTTCACAAAGAACCCACATTATTGGCTTCACTGGCTACCAATTAAGTGTCTAATTGACCTTAAGTATGTTTTGATTACTTATGAAGCTTTTTATAAATTGGTGAATTGTTGATCCCCATAAAGCCACAGGGTTGCACCAGTCTTCGGGTGAAGGGTTTCTGTTTGTCCTCCAGTCGAAATTGATCAGATGGGGATTCATTTCTTGCTGTGGTTGCTGCTCGGATTTGGATTAACCTGAATGTGAGATGTGCAAACTCAGCTGATTAATAGCATCTCAAAGCTCCACCTTTGTGCGCCAGCCTTACACCCACACACACGGAGGTGCGCGGTTGTTTAGGCAGAAAACGTCACTTCTGGTGCTGTAAAATTACAGTAGGCTATACACGCCTAATGTTTTAAGATAATGCCTCTATCTGCATGGGTAATAATATTGATAGCCTACCATGTCCGAGATCTGGCCTCCGGATGGACCATGTTTTTGCAGACTTTTTATGCAAGAGACTACAATAAAAAACACATCTGACAGGAGTCGCACAATTCTTTAGTCTTATCATCCAAAGATCTTATATACGTTTCAAAACCGACATTTATAAATGTATAGCAGGGAAAAAACTAAATCTGAGCCCCAAACAAACCCCAGAAATGTGTGTTAACTTAAATTAAATTAAAATCTGGAATTGACATAGCGCGGATTGGAAGATGACAATAGTAGAAAGAAGCCCATGGTGCCTCCATCCTGTCGGTGGGACAACTCCTACCTGCAGTGATGGAAAGTGCAACTTTTCCTCGGGTTTGTTAGGACCCGTGGGAGCCTCTGAATGACACCTGGAGGTCCCCACATTGAAGCTGCAGTGTGGATGCTGCGTACCGGGGGGGTGTGGCAGAGCAGAATGGGGAGAAGAGGAGAGCGCTGTAGTTCCGTCAAAAACGCAAAGTCTGTCGAACCCGGACAGTCAGCGTACTGTTGCAAAGCGGAGCGGCGGGCTGCATTCCGCAGAAGTTGGCTGTCCCATCACCCCCGAATCCTGTCAGCTAACTTCTCGGATTGTTTGATTTTTTATGAGAGGGGGAAAGCGAGGGGATAAGGAGGTGAAACTGCGAGCGTCCGCGCGACGGAATGGAGAAGCACAAAGGTAAGAGAGGAGGACTTTGTGTTGAGCTTTACATGAGATGGAGCTGCTGACTTCTGTCTCTGTGTCATTGCTGACAATGGATCTTTATGAATGCGCTGTAAAAAAAAAACGACTGTACGCTTTACAACTAATCTAAATATAAATAAAATACCTAAACGGTTTATTCAGGTATCCAGATAACATATGAATCTTCCACTGATTTATTGATTTTGAATTCATTAGAGGCATTTGCGTGTTGCCACATGCTGAAAGACAATCAATCTGAGATTTTGGCTTTTATTTTGTAAGTCTGGGATACCACCATGGACATTTAAAGGCATCTACATCTATGATAACTTGATTTGAGTTCTGATTGGTCCATTTGATAAGGACACATTGTTTCACATATTGGCTTGGATATTGGTCCCCTGCCACCAATAGTGATAATTAAAATTCCTCTGGGGGTGGGTTAGGTAGCCGACTAAGATAGACAGGCTGTCTTGTCAAATTTGTACGCTGCCTTTGGACCTCCAAGTCTTCATACTGGAACCACTAAGAGTTGAATGCACCCTGTGTCACAAACAGTAAGATGTGGGGCTTATCCCTGACCGCCTTCCCTCCAAGTGGGCTCTATAAAATGGTTTACACTGTGGCCACTGATGAATTCCAATAGCAGCAACATTGTTCTCACAGCATTCCTCAAATTGCTGAGGTTATTTGTCCATGGGGGATGACATAAACAAAGATTTTGACAAAATGTTGAAATGAGTTGTACTAGTAGAGTGGTTGGCCATGACGTGCACCTCACCTTGCTGTCAGAACATCTAAAGAAAGCAAGCAAGGGGGGGTAAGTTGTCTTTTGACCTCAGCACTGATGGGAGAAAGACAACTGTGGACCACCAACACACAATGAATTCCCCTCACCTTCACTGGTGTGGGTGAGGCAACTTGCTGGACTGAAAACAATGCTGACTAGTCTAACTGGAATGGGATCACCACCATTTGGAAGAAAACAATCTTGCTGCAACATTCCCGTTCTCCAGCTGATTAGACAGCCCAGTCTGTTTACTCCCACACTCAGTAAATAGCCAGTGTTGCAAGCAGCCAAACACAGAGGTTTTCTGTGTAAAAATGTTTCCTGTGAGGGGATTTCATTAGCAGCGGATGCTTTGGATTGGTCCATGTTAAGTTCATTCATTTGTTCATTCATCTATCCATCACATGTAGAGCTGACACAACAAGTCGATTAATTGATTAGATGAATTCATTTGCATGTTTGAGTCATTTTCAAGCAAAACATTTCAAATAATCTCTGGTTCCAGCTTTTCAAATTTCTGACATTTTATAGACTAAACCATTAGTCAACTGAGAAAATAAGATTAATCAATAATGAAAAGGCGCAGCCCTAATCATGTGCAATATCTCAGTGTACATGGATTAGATTATGACAGCGAGCCGAGGGCATGTCGAGTGATGCAGGGCAATGATCTTGCACCTGGTAGTTACAGAGTGCATAGCTGGTGTGGGGCTGAAATAAGGACTGGAGCGTACTCCTTTGGCAGCTGTATGCAGCAGCACCAGGACGCTGAATTAGATACTAACAGCCACAGGCAGCCAGCGGAGGAGGTACAGTTAAGGGAAACATTGGAAAATTCGGGGAGGCCAATGACAAGGAAAGGCATTGTTTAGTATTCTGGGTATGCTCCGTGATTCTCAAACCTGACTCATGCAGGTTTCAGTCCAGAGGAACACCTCAGCAGCTTGTGTCACTCATTCTCACACCTTCTGCCAGAGATGAGGATCAAATTAATGAAACCACCTGGAGCTGTCTGGTTTGAATGACCGTTGGGCTGTGATGGGACATGTTTCGAGAATCATTGTTACAGTAGAGGACGTACTTTAGCAGATGATTGGAGCACTTTTTTAATGCAAATTGGCATATTGTTACAAATATTTATAATTTTCTCACATGGCTTTGTGTACACCAACTGTCCCGATAACTGTATCTTGATCTTGCCCTTGCTTGTTTTGCTTTCCATGTTATTATGGATCCCACCAGTTTCTGGGTAAAGCGTGTCTATGTTGAATTCTGGCTGGCTTCACGTTCTTTGCAGCTGGGTTTCACCCAGAAAAGCGCTGGCATTTTCTTACCTCCAGCCGTCTTCTCCAACCATGATCTGATCTGATTCTGAAAGCACTGCCAAAATAAAATGTAAGACAAATGGAGGCAAGACTCACACATAGCCTGTTACAGGTATTGGACTATTTTATATAGTCTATGATAATCAAGGAAATTTCTGAATCAGTGGATTATTCACTTGACACACAAGGAACTACAGTTTAAAAACTGACGGACTATTTGAGAAATGGCAGAAGATATAATCTTTTTTTTTTTAAATAAAATGTTTATGTGCGCAGCATTGTGCGTACTTTTTTATGTAGTAAAATGAGACGCTAGGCTACAGCCATGTTAGTGGCTATCTGAGGTTTGAGTAATTGGTCTGTAGACCTGTTGATCTGTTGTGGCAGGAAGGTTTGGACCGGATTCAGACAGCCTCTCTAGCATGAACAAAATATAGTTCAAATGCAGCTTTCAACCATCAGCACAATGGTTTGTAAGCACAATATGTTTGCGTGCGCTATATTATTTGTTGTAGTACACAATGTTAAAAACCCTTTTTGCTGTAAAGTTATTTTTTACTTTTATTAACCCGTGGACCCCAGGACTGTTGGTGCTTTCAGAGCTGCTGTTTTAATTGCCTACATCCTGTCAACTGTAGTTATCATGTCAATCAAAATTACTCCCAGTCAAAATATATTGCGCAGTTTGACTAATATGAGTTGAAAATTAGAGTTTCAAAGGTGCTTTTCAATGTAGCACAACAATGTGACAGTGTCAGAGGGTTTAGTGGGTTTGACCTCCCATAAGCTCAGCAGAGGCAGGCTAAGATGTAGGCCGTCAGTTCCGGGCATGGAGTTTGGCGGTTCACGTGTATGTGTGTCATGGGCTGTACTTGCCAACGGGGAGTGAGTAGAGTGCGGGTAATTCAGGAAGCTGGACTGGACTATAAAAATGATGAAAAGAAAGACGGTCTTCCTGATCTGTGGCAGTGCAGTGCGCCGTGTGAGTTTGGCCCTTTTTGCCCTCTGGGTCTTGCTCTTGTTCCTTAACAACACATCAAACGTGGCTTTGTTTATTGGATACAGGAGCTCTGGATCACCAGGTACTCTTTTGAAGGAAATGGTACTTAGAACAGGAGAACAGGAGCTTACACCCTCGTAATCACACACATATGCACACTCGCTAGATCTTACTTTCCCTGCAGCCCTCCTGGCCACTTATCTGTGGGATAATAACTAAGCAGAGAAGCTTTTATGTGGGTGACTCTGAGGCGGCATTGCTAGTTAGTTTTTATTTGTCAGCAGCTGCTTCTAGTCTGTCGCTTTCTTTCTCATCAAGCCAAGACTGCGGAGCCTTGTTAAGCTCCAATCATGAATTCGTTTATCACCACGCAGTATATGTTGATTGAAAAAGGACCGATGGTCAATGCCCACACAGAGTGGCATAACAAGCATATACACCCCACACACCTCAGAATGTCTACAGGACGATGCCTTTGACTGCTGGCGGGGTCCTGTGGAGCGAGGGAATGTAAGGAGAGAGGAAGATTGAAGGAGCGATTTAGGAAGGGTGCTGCATTAAGAGGAGGCGGTGGAACCACACTGAGCCTCTTCTGCCTCATGGCCCAGGACTGACAGACTGTTCATCTCTGTGTGTGTTTGTGAGTCGTGTGTTGCCATCATTTCCTGGCAAAGTAGATAGCTAAGATAATTGGTAGCTACCATACATTGAGTTTTCTGCATGTTGTCCTGCTCTGCACAGATCAGTCAATGCTGTTTGAATATAAACATGTTTTGGATGTTAAAATATTATTAAACCTGCGTCAACTGATCCTCATGAGGGCAGCGCAAAAAGCTGCAAACGCAACATTGACATATTGTCACCTAATAAAGTTGATATAGCTAAAGTTTGCAAACAGTTGATGTATTTGCACATTCAACAGACATAGAGCAATATTGGCATTCATTTGTCATTCATTCATCTGTCCACCTATCCAAATGTAATTCTCATATTCACTCTCCATTTAGCTCTGTTTTGGTCTCCACCAACTTCTGAGGGGAAATATCTGACTCTTTAGCTGCTAAATGCTCCACTCTGTTCACCGGTTAGTTTATATGAGCTTTTTTTGCGCAAAACAGCTGGCTGCCGTTGAGAATGGTGTGACTCAATCGAAACAAGGATGTTGCTGGCTGTAAAACCAAAACAATAAGAAGGAGGCTAAAATGCTCCATAGAGCTGAGGGAAACTTAGATCATCTTTAAGAGATACTTCAAACTTTCACTTTCCATTTATGTCACCATTATTACTGTATGTCATCAAAGAAAAGTTACTAGCTTTTGACCCACATCTGTCTTAAAAGGGCTTTTTCAGCATTATTAACATTCCATTCCATTAATACTGTAATACAAACTGTCTTGTAGCTTGTTACATTTGTCTAAATAACAGCTAACGTTGTTAACATCTCATTTGTCATTAAACGGAGCCAGCAACAGGCTACAGTTGCTCCAGAGTTTCTAAAAACTTGTTAAAGAATGTTAAACCAAATTAGCACATCTTTGATTTTGCTCAACACAAACTTCATGTCATCAACACATTAAGGCAGAATGTTGAACCTTCATCTCAAGCCTTTATCTGCAGGGACTACAGTAACATGCACTGCATCATAATAAAGAGATAAAGTTGGTCAAGTAGACCAGGCCCCCTTCCTATAAAAAAAAGATTTTCTTGGCTTTTTAGAGCCCATTAGCCTGTTTCAGCTATAAAAACTGCCTGATTTCTCTCAGGACCAAGCTGTATTCCTCTATAACTTAGACAGCACAGATCTAAAGACTGGAAAAAAGAAAAGGGTGATGAGAAAAATAAAGCGTGAGATGAAAAAGGCGAGATTCAATAGTTGGGGCAGAGGGAAGATGAAAGAGGAGAAACTTGAAAAAGAAAGTACATTTTATAAGTGACTCCTTCTTCACAGCTTCTGTCTTCCGTGTTTGTACCTTTGAAAAAGTTAACACTTCAATCTGTGGCTTAGCATCTTACGATAAATCGCTCCAGTGAGCCTAGTGCTAGTGTTTTAACATTTGCTCTATTGATCCTTCCGCAGGTTCACCTATGGAAACCTTGTCACGACTTTTACTTCCTCTAGATAGCCAAGTTTGATTGTCTCCTGTGCGCCCATAGACTTTTTCTAGTCTTTCTTACTTGCAGTGTCTTAAGCCTATGCCTTCACCATTCCCTTTTATCTTTTTCCTCATATGACATGGAAGCTTCTGTTTCTTTTCATGTTCTAATCACATCGATTAAACCTGGTTAGTATTCAACTGTGCCATAGCTGCGTGCCTCAAGCACATTTTATAGGGAAATGGTATTTGCCAAAAAGAAAACTCCAAACCCAAAACAAATTAATAAAAACACATGAGACATATGCTGTATTACAGTAGTTCATTATGACTCATCATGATAAGACTGCAGGTTTTCATTTCAACCAAACATACGGCAACTGATTCCACTCAGTTCCTCTTCTCTGGCCGAAGGTGCGTTGAATAGTGAAACAACCTGCTGTAGTGTTAAAACCAGTGGATTCTGCAGACTGTTTGGCCATGATCAACCATTGGACAACCTCAAGCTCCTCCCACTCCAGATTCTTTCCCACAGTGTACAAAACACTTCCTGTCCATAGTATATGATCTCGGTGGTGTTGGGAATTATGGCTCTTTGAAGGCTCTTTTGACTCCCAAACGGCTCTTCATTTAGTACGACTTCTGTTAGTCACTGCCTAAGTTACATTCTTATTTGTTGCAAGAAATCAGTATCCAAGATTCTTCATCTGTAATACACAGAAATATTCTGTCATATTGATGGATAAAAAATGGGATATGTCAAGAATAGCTGTCCTACAAAAACAACACCCTACTAATGAAACAGTATGGTTAATAAATGATTACACAATTCTATACAGAGGAACCAGCTCATTTGAGGATGACACCAGCCATCACCTCCTTTCTGACCTCAACTGACGGCAAGATTGGCACAGATCTTGTTTTGAAACACTTTCACATTTAAACCATGACCAAGTTGTCTCTGTAGTTTGTATAATTGAGCAAAATTAGCCATTATTGATTCATTAATTGCAACTCTTGAGCAAGTTTTGCCTCCCCATTGTCTGTGAATGAATGAGTCCTTGAACTTGGTGGTTTCTGTCCTTCCAGCTAGTTTCTAACTAGATAGAACTCAAACCTGCATGTGGTGTCAAAGAGCCTCATTTAACATCAACATGTGACTGAAAAAGCAAGTAATGAAGTCAAAACCTTGTAAAGACTAAAACAGTGAATCCAACTGACTAACTTACTTCTCCTACAGTAGATACCTATTGTATATGACTATGAATCTTCATTAAAACAGAGAATGAAAAATAACAGTGGCAAAGACAGGAAAAAACAGAGGTGCACAATTGATTAGATGAATGCTGCAGAGTTGAAGGACTGACGAGTAGAGTTTATCAGCGGTGCGTGTCAAGGAATCTAAAATGACTCTGCAGTGAATGTGTCAAGACAAGTCAGACAAGAGATATGTGTTGCGATAAACCCTAATTGTACGGCCGCTATGTACTGCAGGTACAGACATACTGTTAATGTATGTCATCAATTCATCCGCCATCCTCCATCAATCTATATTCTAGTTTCTTATTTAGATTCAGGGGTCATAGTGAGAGAAATTTAATTGAAGGAAGTAAGTGGAATGATGCTGAAGTCCAAGTCCAAGTATGTGACGCCTATACTTTGTTTTTATGTAGTTTTTCTCATTAGCTGGTAAACGTAGATGTTCCCTGGCATTGTGACCTGTTAAAACAATAAACTCAAGTGAAATAAAACACTTACAATTTCTTTAGAGAGAGATTGAGGTTGCTAGGAAGATCAACATTTTCCTTTGAGATTTCTCAATGTCTTCTTGCTTTTTACAAGGTCAAAGTCTTCTGCACATGCTGTATGTTCCAGATAAACCTGTGATAACAATATTTGCCACCTCTTGTTATAGGTGAGGTGTCTGTTAATTTGCACCCACAAATGTATCAAAACCATAATTCTTTGCCTTTATGTTAAAACTCATGGGAAAGTTGACTTAATGCTGTGAGAAAGGGACCTATGTGCCTATGTACCTGTAATGTTTAATGTACCATCTTGCTTCAAGCTTCAATATACTCTTTCACTTTTCACTTCTCTTTTCTGTCACTTTGTCCACTTCTTTCCCAAGTTCCTTCAGTGCTGCTATCAGACATAGGCAGCCCCTTTTCTGAAGTCATCAAGTTGACACCAGCTTTTTTTTATTCGGGTTTCTACGGCAATAACACCAAAACACAGCTTGGATTAATTCAGCCATGTCCACACACTCCCTGCCCCACAGCTGAACCCAGCATATTGTAGGGAGACGGACCAGTGGCTGCCAATAGCGATCAAACACCAATCAAATCAGTGTTTGATTCTCTATTCAGGCCCTGCCGTCAGCCAATTATCTGCCACTCTCACCAGAGAAATGCTGGGCTGGAACAAACCAATCATACGTGGCACCTTCTTCCAGTTGTGTCCATTGAACCTGACCCAAAGGTCAATGTCATGTACGTGTTTTCCACTGGATAGTTTGAGTCAAATGATAAGAAAAGAATCTCCTCTGCTTCTGTCAGTTTATTTTTCTTCCTGTCTGTTACATCGTATAGACCATGCCATCGTCAAAACATTTTACGTGTTTGGTCACTGGTTCCAATTCTCCTTCTTTCCACCACTTCCCTTTTGGGTGGGGTTGTAGTTCTGTCGTTGTAGGCCACAAGATGACACTAGATAAGCTCAGTGCTGTGTATCATTTGATGTAACTTTATTCTACATCTACCAATCATCAGGTTTCTTATAAAATGGAATTATCTAAGTGTTTTCTGTTATTCATAAGAAATATTTTTCAGAGCATGATTTTTAATGATGAACTGCTTGATTCAACCTTCAAATTAATTTACTTACATTAGTATACAAATCGGCAACACACAAGTACAGTTGTTTTTAAAATGTTTATATTGCTGTTGGGTTATTTACCCAAACTAAAATATGGTATATAGTTGCGAACTGTTATAATCTATTTTAGCTTTTTTTAAACTTACATGTCACTATTTGTTTGTAGAACTAACAGTAAAATTTGTGACCGTTTTATTTTCAAACTTGCACTCATTGTGTCTAAAACTGGGTCAAAAATTGCACTTAAATACATTTTAAACATTTGATACAGGGGTAGGCTATACAGTCAATTATTCCTTAACTGGCAAAATAGTAATGGTAGGGAAATCCCTGCTGTTTATTCTGCATCATGTTCACCAAAATGTTCAAGGTCATGTCTATATACGATAAGTCGATATCGTGACAGGCGAATAATTACATATTGTATATGTTTGACAATGGGTAAAATTAGCCCAGTATTGTGTTGGAGCTATACTGACTCAAACTGAGTCAGTTTTGACCCAGTGATTTTTAGTGTGAAGGGCATTAAAACGCCTTTGTTCATTGGTAAATTTTGTTCAGATGTTAAGCATGTTTGCAAATTGAAATTACAATCAAAGTACAGTATCCTGAAACTGCTGTCTCCTTTATAGAGGATACTGGATCAGCTGCTCAACTAGGGTGCCAAACAGATGAAATCACATTCAAATAAACTGCCAGTTAATCTCTACCATGAGTAATGGTGATAGCTGGTGTTGTAAAGGTTTTATGAGTTTACAAAATGCTTGCTCAAGAAAGAGAAAGATAGTTTTGCAGTTAGCTAAGCCACTTAAGTCTGATTTAATGTCCCTTTCATTACTTAATCATGTAAACACTGTGGTGGTTGGTTGCCAGTGTTGTTTTCCAATTAACTAAGAAATATCTGTTTTACTGACTGACATATATAGATAAAAGTGATTAAACATACGTTTTTAACTTGCGTGCCCACTGATAGCATGTTATATGCTACAACTCAGCCATTCACTGCACTAGGCGGAAAGGAAGACACATTGATACACTCTAAGATAGAGTTTGACTTGTTCACCATTGATCAAAGACATAAACATGCTTGAAAGCATCACAAATATTGCATCAGTGAAAACTTGATATTTCCTGGAGCATGAATTGATATGCTGGAATTTGCAGAGTTGTTTTGAAAGTAGGACAGATGAAGGGAGATGATGTAAAGATGAGAGGAAACATGAAAATGGGGCCAGTTTGATTTTAGAAATGAGAAAAGACAAGTAGAATCACACATTACATAAAGAAAGAGATGTTAAAATAATAAAGGTTTGAGTTTGTTTTGGACATGGGTGACAACGTAATGGTTTGGTGAACATGCTTGTGATGTAAAATTCTCTCTGTGATGTCCCGAGTCCCCCATTCTAAGCTCAACTGAGTACAAGAGAAATGCCCTTTTATGGCTCTAGTGTTGTTCAAAACACCCATTATTGTTCAGTATAGGTACTTCTTGCTGTTGTGGGAGAGACTACACTTGGAGGAAAAGCTAATTAGATTATATATTCAACCAGCGTGTTTCGAGACTGAAGTAGAATACATATCAGCAACCCCATTTAACCTGGAAGCAGTCTGATTGAAATGGGAGGCCAATGCGTGCGTCGTTAATTTAATAAAATGAAATGCTTGCGCTCGTCTCTCCTAACATGTGGCCTGTCAGTGTTGATGCAGGACTTTAAGCTTCTCAGAATAAGAAATGCTGCCAGGATCCTGACAAGACCCCCTTGTTCAGCAGAAGATTTGTTCAACTTTAACCAGGAGAATGGTGGTACAGACCCAAGTCCAATTCCTTCTCTTCTTTGAATGAAAAGCCCTTAATCAGAAATCACTTTGACATGGACTTTTTGAAAGCAGTTCTCTTTTTGTCTATTTCATTCCTTAGCTGACCTATTGGAGGACTTGTTTCAGTTAGTTTTGGTTTGGGATAGCCCTACGATTCCCTCACGAGTCTTATTAATGATTTACCCTTCTATGTGATCCAATAAAGATTTGATGTGACATCAGTTTTTTTTAAGATGCATGAACACGTTGTTTTTCATGCAGAGTTAACATTTTGTTTTAGTAAGACCTTATCATCTTCCTCCTCATAAGAGAGACAGGAGGTTGCCAGCTGTGCTTGAAGGCTAAGATTAAAACGAAACTATCATTTGTAGCCCAGATGCACATAGATAGACATGCATGCAAAGACATTCATAGATTCGGTTGGTTATTTTTGGAGGGCTAATAATTTCCACCAAATTGAAAGAATGAGCCTTTTTCTATCGACCACAGCCAGGGTCAGAAAAGGTAAACATATGGGGACGAGCACTGACTTCAGTAGCTAATATTGCAGGAAGCATTTGTTATGTATAATATCTGATCTAATCTTTTTGCCTATATCTGTTGTTATATCATGGTGCATTCCACCAAAATCTCAGCCACTGTGTTTTACATCAAAAATAACAGCAACAGTCCAATGTGAGTGGTCAGTCAGCAAGACGGGTTTTGAACAAATTCGCGGTTTAAATGTCAGCCTTCCTTTGCAGTTGTATTATTCTGTCTTCACCTAATCTACCAACTTTTCATCAAATACAAGATGAGTGGATATCTCAAGTGTGGGACAAATCAAACAAAAACATTCTTGTTAATGAAGCAAACAAGGAAGTAAAACCTCAGGCATGAGGAAGAGAAATTCCTCTTATGCATGATGTAGGTGTTTAAAAACCTCGAACTGATTCAACTGATTATTTACACAAACTCTTTGCTGTAAAGTGTACTCTTCAATTATATCCTTCCCTGCGCTTTTTACAAAAATATATTTCTTTAGTTGAAAACACCATAGCACTCTGGCTGGCTGATGGCCTCTCAGATTCCTTTTGGCCATTCTACAGAAGTGAAATGCTGTGGAGGCTGCGGTCACTCACTGGATGTGCAGTGGGCGTCTGGCCAACCCGTAGCCCACAAAGACGGCCTGCTACAGACCTCCCTGTCCTGTCAGCTGACTCCGTTTCCCAGGGTCCCCAAACCCAAAAGGCCATCAGAGTCAATCTCTGCAAACACACAAGGAGGCGAAGCTGTAAAAATGTTTAGATTCAACAGAGCAGCCAAACATGAGCAGCTAAACAACTACTGGAAATGTAATGAAAGTGAATGTGTGTGGTTTTAATCATTCTAGTAACATTTCAACACATAGAGCAGTCAGTAACAGTTTCTAAGGATCTGTATCGTTGTTTAAGCTGATTCTAATTACTTTGCATCCCCATTACTTTACATATTGTGTGTGTATGTGGGTCTTATATATGTCCAAACCAGTGATATTTTACATGGTGCCGGTCCTCCTACTGGGGGCACCTCCCAGCAGAAGTTGACTCAGCTCAAGCAGGAGTCATTAAAAACAACCCAGCTTGCTGTAGCTTTGGGAAAGCCTCTCGTCATCTCCGAAAGGCAAAGCTTACCGGGGTCTGACACCTTATTTTGCAGAAACTTCCCCCTTTGCAGAGGTTCTTTGATGTGTGGGAGTGTAGGAAGGAGGGGAGAGGGCATGAATGTACTCCCCCCATTGGTTTGAGCCGGAAGGAGCCACTAAAACAGACTAGCTGACAGTTTTAAAAGAGTTCAAAAAGAGAGGAGAAGTTTTTATCTTTATAATAGTTGTGCGATTTGTAATTTGTTTTTATTTTAGGGAGTAGAGTTAAATTCTTGAATAGAGTCAGTTGATTTTCACATATAATTGGTAGTTTTTGTTTCTTTTTCTAAAAAGTTTTATTTTACTTTTAACTTTGTTTATTTCTGTTTTAGTTACAGTAGTTTGGTTGTCATGGCTACAAAGACTCCTGTCCTGAGTCACTATTTATGTGTCCAGTGTTTCAGTAAGAAGGCAGTTTACTGAAAATTACTGTATAGAGCTATTTGTGATACTCACAGACAGTGATACTCTACACTGCAGAAGGATTTCTGGCACAACATTACCCCCAAGGTGCATAGAAAAGGGGAATAATCCTTCAGGGTCAAAGTCAAGCAACACATAGCCTATACTTATATAAAGAACAGCTTTATTGTGAGATCCACAATGAAAGCACAAACAATTATTATGAATGTTTAGCTTTTCCAAAACTAAAAATACAAGCACAAAAGTGTAAGGAATGGATTAAGCAGTGTGTTTGTCTCCTCCAACATGAGCTGCAATTGTTAGCACGTCCAGCTAACTAGCTTCCTGGATGCTATTGTGTCAGAGTTTAGGCTAATGTTAGCAGTTCTGTCCTGCCCTAGCCAAATTTGCTATCTGCGATAGTATTACATTCACCACTTGCACTTATTAGTCCTAAAAGCTAAATGTATCTTGTGATGTTAAAAATTAAAAACACTGTTTGAAAACACGAACAATAAAGCATATAACATAGTTTAGCGCAATGACTAAAATAGGCCTACCAGCAGCTCTAAATCTTGGAAATTAACACGTATGTACACAAACAGAAATGAAGGCGTATTTTTAACCCTTAGAAAGAGCTAGGCTAGCTGCTGTTTCCTCCTGTTTCCAGTCTTTATGCTAAGCTAAGCTATTTCTTTCTCCTCAATTTAGCGCTATAGATAATGCACAAACATTAGGTTTAGTTTAAAAAGGAAATTAGACGAGTTAAAGGATATACAAATAGTGAGCTAAATTAGATCTACTCAGTAACCTATCGTACCCTGCTGATTGAAGGAGACGGTTTTTGATGCTAATTGAGGATAGTCCTGCAACAGTTCACTTATTTCCATTACTAATTACATTTTACCTTAATTGTATGTATGGATTACTGTCTTCTGAGGTTAAATTTATGTCTATTTTAATATCAGCCAAGTGGAAACAAGCAATGGTAAAGCTGATTAAAATACAGAGACCCATCTAAAAAACATCAGAAGGTAATGGCATACATTCTGTGGGGGGATTTCATACATTCCAGTATTTAGGTACAGTATGATACTCCCTCTGATATTACCCCACCTTTTACTTTAATAGTCTCTCTTCTGTCTTGTCTTTTGGTGAAGTGCTCACACACAGAGGCCCACTGTAGCAAGGGGCCTATTCATGAGGCCAAGAGACAGTGAAGGGAAACACAAAGAGCTCCCCACACAGTGGAGAGGGTTGTGAGCTCAGCGCTGACCCCTGAAGGATGCGTGTGGGCTGCACCCAGACAGTGGCCCCCGCCGACTCAGGCCCCTCCTCTGGACTTGACCTTTCAATAAACCCATGCAACTCCCAAAACAACCTCAAACACACAACTGTCAATAACAACTGGATGAGAGTAATGACTGAATGAAGTCTGAATGGTTATCGACTGTTGCCAGCTAAAAACCTCTGAAGAGTCTCTCCCATGTTAAATGTTGGCATTCAGCACACAGCTTGAAGCACAAAAGCCAAGCCGTGAGAATGAAACAGCTAACAAACTAGCAGCTGAATTCAGTGTGTTAAATGACAAGTCCTTAAGTTGAACTCCCTGTTCTCAGCCATGAATTAAAGTATAATATTCTTAATATTTATGACTGGAAACTTCACAGGCTGTATATTGCTCGTGGCTCTACTTTTTCTTTCTGGTGGGAACTGTGACAATTCTGGTCTAAAGCCATTGTTTTAATACTCCTAAATATATTCACGCCAAGAAATGTGTAGTACCATTTATCATGAAGCAATTTTTATTTTCCTATACCTCTGAGACCCTCTTGTCTGTTTATGCTTCCAGTGCTGGACCAGCTCCTGATGGAGCTCCACCGCTTCCTGCTCATCCTGGACAAAGAGACCCTGAGTGGGAATGCCACCATCCAGAAGGGATTGCTCTCCGAGCTCCTCCAGTCCTACAAAGCCTCCAATGGTATGAAGGAAAAACTCAGAATGGAAGTATTGGTTGTTTAACAGAGAGTGGAAGGTGCTACGGTCGAGACTGTTCAGAGTGTAGTGGCTATATGTACCGTATAGTACTTATTTGCATAACAAAGATGTAGATTAATAGATTAATACTGAATCAGCCTGAGCTCAGCGGATAGCTTGTGCCAGACCAGTCAGTAAAGTATGAGGAGTGTATAACTGTAGATGATAACATTACTCACCATCTTTCAAAGCCCCTTAAATTTATTAACTAAGTCTAGATGAATAAAGAAATACAATTCAGAAACTGCATGACCTAGTTCCCAATTTAGATTAATTCAGGAACTGAATTTCCTGGATATTTTAGGGGAAATTTTAGATATTTTTTGACATGCACAACTAAAACAATGACAAAGAGGAAGTGAAAGTGAAAGTTTGGAAACAGGTCTTAGATGTTATAATACCTCATAACATAACAGTTGTATTAGGAAGAGAGAAAGAAAAAGTTGTTCTGCCTGGTTTAGAAATTAGTGGTTAGATATATAAGTCTGAAAGAGAGTAGAACGATGTTAAAGTCATCTAATGGCAGACACCACATTTATTTTTGCATTTGCATTTTTTGCAAAATTTCACACAATGTAACTGTAACTGCAACTGCAAATATCCTAGTCTTGCATACCCAGGCCTATCTCCACACTGTTTTAGCCCTGGAGAAAGATTTGGCTGAACCCATTATCAACCTGGTATGAGGGGGAAAAAATGCTCTGGCTTGTTACTATTTCTTTAAACCAAACCCTTGCAAAACAGCAACACGCAGCTAGCGGAAGGGGAGGAGAATTTCGACTGAAGTAGTCGGCCAATGGCAGGCTTATATACCTGCAGCCTACTTCCTGTGAGTTAGACTACAGTGAACTGAGAAAAGGCCTGTGAGTTGTCCCAGAACGTTGTTTGATTGTGTAAACCACAATACACAAAGACACTAGACTTTTTTTCCCTTTGGTTATTTCTCTTTAAGACAATCTCTCATTCCTCAGAGAGATATAATCTTGCCTGTTCTGTGTTTTGAGTTGACATTTACCTCCCATGAAGGCTGCTGAAGAGGTTCTGTACAGTTCCAGCTCCATGAAATATGAGTAAATCTTTGTATTTGATAACATATTTATTGGCAAGCTCTCAGATCCTAATGGCATTTTTAATTGACTAAAGCATGGTCATTTGTCAAATAGGCAACACAAACAGGCATGTTATCTGCTAAAGGAACCTTATTAGAGGTATCAAGATGAAGGGTATTTCCAACGAGATCTTGGTCATTTTAAAAAATAACGAACAGGCTCAGACATTTCCTCAGTGTTCCTTTTTCATATTTCCTAATATTGTGGTATTTGCGATTACATGGCAGTTAAATTGGTTGAGGTATAACCACAAATAAATATCTGTCATTCAAACGCCTTTGACTGGCAGTTAGTCCGCCTTAATGCAAAGCACCTTATGTAACATGTGGTCATGCCCTGTGTTTCCCACAATTCAATGGGCTTACATTGTCGGCCATTTGGCCCAAGAGAAGATATCAAGCAACCCACTCTGGTATTACTTTGCTTTTTTAAACTCTCTGCAACCACAATGTAATAATTATACTCTTACAGGCTTCTATTAACAGATACATTTGGGGACTTTTATCCCATTCTGGGGGTTGAAAACCACATTGCGGTGGCTGAATTAAATATTTGTGCATTTCTATTTCCCTCGCAAAATGATCAGATTGACATTTTTTAGTTTGTGGTTATTAGTTTTATGCTTACAACTGAGCTATAATCAAACAAAGTGCCTCTTGCTTCATCATAAAATGATGCATGGCCTGTTAACGTATCCTGTCAAACAGCCAAAGACAAGTTTGTTTTTCTTGCTCACTGGCTCTGACACTCAACATGAAAATGTTGCAACTGCTGGTGGGGTTATGTGAATTAGGGTGCCTGGAAGTCAGTTAGTTACAATGTGAACCAGTGCTTCACTGAGCCCTATACAAGCCTCAGACCCTAGGTGTGTGATTAATTGGGCATAATGAATGACATGCTGCTGCTCCTTCCAAAATCTTAGCATTGTGTGACGTATGGAAAATGTGCGTACTTTGCGCTATGAAAACATTAGACTGTAAAAATGTCCAGAACCCACACTGGCTCAAGATCTTTGCTTTATTCCGATCTTTATTACAATGTACTCGCCATTTTGTTTTAGTGACCCAATCCGTAATATTCACTGTCACTTTTAGATAGAAAAAGCCAGTATAGGTTCTGCTACTCCCTCTCTGTCTTTTTCTGTCCCTCACACACTGACACACACAACCACTCACCAACACACACCAGCAGTCATGCTTTTCCATGTTCAGGTCCTGGACTCGTCTCTCCGTACTTCCTCTCCTGGCTCCAAGCTGTATCATTTTTCCGAAGCTGCATTTATCCTCTGGGGACGTTCACTTCCTTTGAGCAGAAATTTATAAATAGCATTGCAAGTCTGTTCCCTGAAAATCTGTTTTCACTGTACAGGCAAAACATTGTTTCATTCTGCTGTTGTTTGGTTTCACTTCACGATATCTATTTCAAAGGAGAAACCTTCTCCAGAGTATCACCCAAGGTTAGAGTTTTGTTTGATTTCCTCTCAGGGCATAATCTTAGTCAGCTAAAATATTTAATTCAATGAAAGAACCATACTCAAAACTGCGCTGCAGCTCCGGAGCAAATTCCCATAACAGGTTACAGTAACTAGCTGGAGCCTGCTATGCCAAAACCACAGGGTTTATTGTTTGAGAAAAGACATTCATTCAAACAGTTTATGTGGGAATGTTATGGCGATGTCTTCGCCAGCTTGTAATTACTCTACCACGTTAAGACCGACATTAAACCAAACACAGTCTTTTTCTCAATAAGCTGACTTCAGCATTGATGTATGACATGAGGTTTCATCATCCCCGCTTATTGCCTAAATGATACCATTGCTCACACTGACCTGTAAATATTTACATTTGAGTGCAAAGAGAAGTCAAGTTCAGTCTGTTCAGCCCTGATAAAGCACTTCAATTCCTAATCACCGTGCTTTTATTGTTGTCATTGGAAACCACAACTATGACTATAATTATAAAATTTAATTAAATATTACTCTTCCTTAGCAGATGGACCAAGCTCAGGAGCTCCATCGGATATTTGATTGTACGATCTTCAAAACTTCAAAGATAGAAGTGACACAGTGCTCTATCTGTGCAGGCAAGGAGTTGTCTGACTAATGTCCGATGAATGCCAGCCACGGTGGGGGTGGGTGTCAATAATGGGCCCATCTGTCTGCACAATAGGCTACTTGTTTGGGTCAAGTTCCCCTTTAATCCTGGACTTTTGACAAACATGATGAAAGTTTGTTTGGCACTAAGGAGGAGGAGATTTTCCCATCGGAAGCAAAATATGCATGTTCTTCTTGACGACTAATCATTCTAAGGCAGCAAATTTGTCTCTGGCAGGATAGAGGAGCATGCACTAGCCTGATTGTATAGTATAGTCGAGGTGGGCAACTTTTCACAATAAAATCCTTATTATTCTAATTCAAACAAATGAGTCATTGATGTTTCAACAGCTGGGCCCTCACTCATCCCACCAAAGGTTTTACTGAGGTGGCAGTACTCTTGTGTTCTTGACAGGCACGAATCACATGCTGTCTGTTCAATTTGATTAAAGCTATAGCGATTCCTACATAGGAGAACCATGCATGCAGCTCTGTCCTGTAGAATAACTGTGCATGTGCTGAAGGGGTGCAGCAATTTGGACAACCTTCCTACTTTTATTACTAATATCAAATGACGAGACTGTAGCAGAATATTTGTAAGAATACCGTAACTGTTATACTACAGATGCAAAACGTGCATGTTTCACTTATGGTACGTGTTTGTCTATTGTTTTGTCTAGTGGTATTAGAATAGCTTTATCTTTGGTTAAAGATGATGTCAACTGTTAACCACCTTTTGCTGTCTCCGTGCAGGTGCTGATGAGGAGTATATCTACATGAACAAAGTCATTGTTACTGGGAAGAACAAAGATGACAAAGGTGTGAGTTTCAGAAGGTTACCGTGTGATACTAATACTGAAAAGGAGCTGAAATATAATCTATAAAGAAAAGAATATTTGTTCTTCCTAAAACGAGGGATAATGACACAAAATATCCTTTCTAGCCATGCTAGCGGCATGGCTCTATGGGTGGCAATGTTGGTCAGTCCACCACTTTGGTCCAGAGCGAAAAAATTTAACAACTGTTGGATGGATTGTCATGATATTTTATACACACAGTCATGTTTCCCAGAGGACATGATTTTGTGACTTTGGTGATCCTCGGACTATTTGCAAGTGCCAACATGCGTTTGGCATTTTTGTTTTTGTCTCAGCAGCTATTAGATGGATTAGCATGACATTTATGCATTTAGTTAGCATTCAATTTTTGTAAAATTATTAAGTTTAGGTTTAGTTTAGGGACATATATCCTAATCAGTCAACACTGTTCACAAACAGAATTCCACACAAACCCAAAAACATTCAGATAGTGCTCTGGCAAAACTCTTTCACATTCCGCAGTCAAAGTATATGATACTTGAAATATGTAAGTACACGTTCAATTTGACACTCTTTATATTATTGCTAGGAGTATCCATTTACTGCATTAATCCAGTTATGATAACTGTACACTCACCATTTCAAATTTAGTTGGCTTGAGCTTTGGAATGCATTACCTCTGTAAAGGATGTTTGTTGTGAAATGAAATGCAACCTGAAACTACACTTTAAAAAAAAATCCTCATACTGATATTTTGAGGTTGTCCAAGTTGGTCGAACACCAGTGCATGATTGTTGTTTGATTGCACCTCATACTTAAAATGACATGATTCAAGTGAATAGCAGACATGAGAATAAACTGCCACAAGCAGCTCAGCTCCCCTCCTCTCGCCCCCATTTCCTGTCGGTTTTTTCGTAGCTCCTCACCATCTGAGACTGACCTGTTTTGTTTGGACAGTGTTGAAGAATGTGGTTTCAGTGAGCACTAGTCTTAACACATATTTTCAGCAGCGTCGCTAGCAAAGCCGCAACTTTTCTTTCACATAGACTGATGGAAAGCAAGGGCTGAGATGTGAGAATTGAGGTTTCTTAATTATTGATCATGTGGTAAACCTGAACTTACAGTTAAAGATCAAGAGATAGACATTCTAGAATGTAATGTTACAGTAAAACATTGTTTATCAAGACAGTTTTCAGTTATTTCAGGTATAATAATTACATTGCTTTTACATCCACAATACTGACAGTTTTTAGTGTAATTCAGTTAAGCTTGCTTCCCACTCAGGATGATGCAAAAAGGCTTTGACCTGCAGCAAAGGTTCACAAATGCAAAATTTGCTTAATTTCCTGAGCAATAAAGTCATGAGGTAGACATGCCCTTCTTTTTCTTTTCCCTGCCTAATGCAGATGTTCTGCAGTTCAAGTTTGATACAGAGAAACATTTAAAGAGAAGATGTTTAAAGTGATTGTGTCAAAGCTCTGCCTATGTATTTTTATGTCGATCCCCATATCCCTATTTAAATATAAACTAGGTAAAAGATCGGAGGGTAGAGGAAGTAGTACACGATGGCCTAGTCAATAGAATTGGCAGAGATATACTCATCATTCCAACCTGGGGGTCAAAAAAAACAATATCAGTTTTTGACATACTTAGTTCTAATCTTTTTTTTTTTTGTTTACAATTACTTGTTTCTAACTATTGGATTATTTTACTTCTTCACAAGTGAACATAACTTTGTTTTAAGGGAATATTTAGACATTTTGGGAAATAGGCTTATTTGCTTTCTTGCCGAGACTTGGATGAGAAGATTGATACCCCTCTCATTTCCCTTCGCTAAATATTAAGACAGCAGAATGTTAGCTTAGTTTAGCAGAAAGACTGGCAGCATGGGAAAACAGCTAGTCTGATTTTGTCCAAAGGTAACAAAATCTGCTTACCAGCACCTGTAAAGCTCAATGATTAACACATTACACCGACATGGTCAGGTAATATGTTAGCTGTTCCCCCTGTTTCCTGTCTTCATGCTAAACTAAGCCAATTGTCTCCTAGCTGTAGCTTCATATTTAACAGATAGACGTGAGAATGGTATCGTCTGCACATCTAACTCTTTGCAAGAAAGTAAATCATTACTTTTATTATTATTTTCCGTAAATGAAAAAACAACTTCTTTAAGGAGGTCACAAGCCAGAAAGGCTGGGGATCACTAATGTCCATTAAGCACTGGGCATTGATAATGAAAGGTCAAATCCACTGAAAACCATAATTCATTAATCTCTCATACAAAGTCTTCTTCAATTGTCTTGATCCTGTACTGAGTTGTGTGTTTTGCATTATAGGGTTGTTACTACTGTACAAATGCTTCCCCTTGATTTGGGTTATGTGGTCACTGTGATCTAACAATGAAGCATCTGTGCTCACAGTGAGGGTTAGGAGACACAGGAGACATGTGGGACATCTGGAAATAGTGTTGGATAATAAATCACACAATTTTGACTCGCATGTTGAACCAGTTCTTAACATTTATGCCTAACTCCTGTACATTCATTTCACAACACTCAATATAAATGTAAGAGTTAAGATTTCTGTTATTCACTGACCTCCCACTCTATATCTTCATGACCTAGATGGCAGATCTGATTCCCTGGTCAATGGAAAGGCAGCAAAGTATATCCCCGTCCCACTGAAGAGCCTCCCCGACCTGCCGCCCCCCAGAGCAGTAAGTGATTACCACTCTGGATTCCATCAGAGTTGATTAACGTGAAATTATTTGGCTTAACACACACAGCTTTTTGAGCCTCTGCCACTGTGGTGGGAATGGTAATAACATAATTGACCCCAGTAGGACTGCCGAACTCAACAAAGTACATGGGAAAGTTCAGTGAAAATCATGATATTCAACGGTATGCAAAAGGAGCCCAAAGACAAATTCTGACTTCAAATGTAATTGACAGTATTTTGGCCTTTTGTTACAATAAGAACATTACTATCACTAAGCACCAGTAAGTATTAAAAAATAAAGCACTGTGGATTGATATCACATGTTACCAGAGAATTGCATTGGTTTTTAATATAGTAAAACAAATGCAAATTGTGGTCTTCCAAGTGAAAAACATTTCCCACAACCCACAGAGTCACAAGCCTGAGGCTATGTGAAATATATTCTCCCACAGAAACAGGTATTTAATCACTCATGGGGTAACAAACCTGGGGAAGTGAGGTTTATGTTGACTGGGAGGCCGGTGGCTCCTGAATTGGCCCAGTGGGACTTCAGGAAAAACATAGAGAATGAGAGGTTTAGAACATCCCGTCAGTGCCTTTGAACTTGGCACACACAAACACACAGACACACACACACGCACAGTGGCCTACCTAATAGAAACTATAGTAGCAGCTGTTGCTAATCAGAACAAATGCTTAGTGTCAGCACGTGTGCATATGTGTGAGTGTGTACAAGTGTAAGTGCATGTAAAAGTGAATGCATTTAAATGAAGAAAATTTGTTTCACTATGGAATCTCCAGAATCATGTTTTTTTAGACTCATATTCCAGATTAGAAACCCTAAAAAACAAGGCATTGTTTTTCAGTTTAGTAGTAATTTCACAGTTGCGGTGGTATAGTGTCCACAAATCTTTCGGATGTTTCTGGCAAAGACATTTCTTCTTTCTTCCTTTCTGCATCCAGCTGTGGTGTAACCGGTCCCGTCTTGGGAAGCCTGAGTAAACACGTCCACAGTGAACCACTCTTTGGAAATCCCTTCATCTGCCTGCGGGGCTTCCATCCATTTCTAGTGATATTGTATTCAAGAGTTAGCATGTGTTTCACTGTGAACACGGAGTCGCCCCTTATCATTGCAGTAAACAGCGCCCCCTTGCTGTTTATGTAGTGTCCGGGCATGGCTGTCCACTGGCCTGTTGTGATGTTGTAGCAGTCCATGAGACAGCGCAGAAAGTCATCACAAGGCCCGTTGCGCATCACATACAAATTGTCCCTGTGGGCTACCATACAGTGGCCATAGCTCTGAGGTTTGATCATGGTGGTTGCAAGTTTCCACTCATCTTTCACTGGTATGTATTCATAGATATCTGTGGTGTCTGGTGGTTTCCAGAAGCAAACAAATATCCGCCGTCTTGCAACAGCACAAGCTGCGGATGCTACAGGTCTTGGTGCGTGTTGTATAGATTTCCACACTCCCTTCTCAATGTCGTAACTCTCTGCTGTGGAAATGATCCGTTTTTGGAATTCGCCACCAATAGCGAAGAGAGTGCCCTCGTGCCCCAGCAGGGTGAAGTCATATCTTGGTTGCTGGGGACCTGGAAGAGCAGTCCAAACCCCTGATTCAGGGTTGTAGCAGAAGCTGCTGTCGACTGTGTCCTTACCATAACCGTAAACTCCCCCCACAATGTACAATCGATTGTCAAGCACCGCCACTCCAGCCATGGAGGTGCTACAGAGAGTTGGGAGATTTGTCAGATGCTTCCACTCGCCCTCCTTTTCATCAAGGTAGCAAACAACCCTAAAGGAGTCGTGTAGAAGTTCCATTGAAGGAGAGTGTGTGCCTATAGCAATATAAGAAGCAGGAGACAATGATTGAGAATATTGAAGAAGGTCTTCAGGAATTGTACTCTCTGCTGCTTCCTTCAAATCCTCAAAAGCATCACAAAGGAAAAGTGCAGCATTGTGAAAGAGTGTGTGCACCCCAAAGATGGACGCTGCATGGTAAAGCAAGAGGCAGTTGTCTGAGTCAATAATGTCGCTAAGATGCTGCATCAAACACGAAACCTGCAGGAAAGCAGCACACTCTACCGCTTCGACAAGCTCATCCGGGTCGCTGATAGTGGGAACCTCTCCCCTGCAGATAGCAAGGGCAATGAGGAAACCCCTAGCATGCAAGCCTCCCTTAAGGTAGAGCTCATCCTGGTGACTTTCCATCATCCCAGAGTGAAAGAGAGCACAGAAGTAGCTGCTGTACGTCGCTAAAAAGGCCCGCTCCAACGTGAACCAGCTCTCCTCCACCCTCACTCTCACCCAGCCTGCCTGGTGCTCTCTGTGCTCCAGATCAAGGGTCGCATTCTCGGCATGAATATCCTGGTTGACTCCCAGGCCCTCAGGCACTTCCATGATCTCTTAAACCCGGATCTTTTCTCTTCCTGAAACAGGCTCTCAAGAGATAATAAAGTGTGTGACTCGAGTGTAGATTAGTCATTTTTCCCCCAGAACTGGACGGTAAATAAAGGTTTTGAGAGTTCCATTGCGTCCTGTCAGCATGGACTGAAAATAGAGTTGTACTATAGATAGCAGCTGTGCCACTCGCAAGCGTCAGGCAGGGAAAGGAAAACTGTTGACATGCACAGTAAGCGGTATTGTGGCTGCCGGCAACTGGTGATTATCATAACCACAATGTAATTGGCTAGCATAAGTATATCATGAATTATTCATGATTACGTTATCTGTTAGCATTGTCCCCTCAAACCCAGTTTTGTTTTATATGACTATTTAAATTTTATACATGTATATTTTCTTTATTTATACATTTTATGTTAGTTACTCATAAACATTTACTTATACAAATGTGGGGAAACCAAATTCTAGAACCAAAGGTATGAAAGGTTTAGAGGAGGTTAAACTGTTCCCAAGAAGAGAAAATAATGGGAAAATAAATATAGTTATGTGCAAAATCTGTGTCATGTGAATTTTTCATTCATGCTTCAAATATCAGCCAAATAGTTTGCATTTTACATAAGTGTTCCTAACCAAAAAGATACTATGTTACAATTGGAGAAGAGAAAGCAAAGACCCAGTGAGTTCTCCTGAATCTGGATTTCTACACTGATTATTTTTATCACTACCTTCCCCTCTGCTCTGAGCTCCCAGCAGGCCTCAGATACACTCTCTGTGTGTGTGTGTGTGTGTGTGTGTTTTCGCTGTGCCGGATTCTTGGCATGGGAACCAGGGATTTTCCATGTTGCTCTGACTGTTCGTTTTTTGGGCTCTTTTTCCCACTCTTTACTCAAAGCCCCTCCACCACACCCCTATTCCTCCTCCGCCGCCCCTCTCCTTGCTTTGTTATTTATGCTCTGACTCCTCGATCCATTCCTTCTACCCGATGTTTCTGTGGTGAAGACGTCTGTGTATGTGTGTGTGAGAAGGGGCTAAAGTGACTGGAGTGATTGCAAAGGCTTCTGGGAGAAAAAATACACTTACGTACACACACCCGGCATGTTCCATTCCATGTTTAATATCAGTCCAGCTGGTCTTTGGAATGGCTCACTATACTCCTCTTTAGCTTTGTCCCAAACAACAGGCTGATTTAGTTTCTTAGAGATGAGTGAAATAGAGAGAGAAAAGGAAAGAAGATAGAGATAAGGGTGGGTGGGCGTTCCAGTGGGCTGCTGCTGCTCTGGAATGCCTGGCTCTTTGTTTTAATTAATAACAGATGCCTAAACTGCTGTTTTTTTTCACTGTGGAGCACTTTACAATGTTAATGCTGTTGGGTGTGCACGTGCATTATACTTTACAGTCTCTTTCCCAGAAGAATCAATCACTTTTCCTTATGAAGTTCCTGTCAGCTCTTGAGCTTTTGTAGCTGTCTCTCTTACTTCTGGGGTCATATAATCTAAAAAAAATTGCTTTTATGGTCATTAAAATAGCTTAAGATTAGTTTTTGGTCATATAAAAACCACAAAGTGACATAACACACTGTATTTTAATTATTATTTTCCCTATTGCCTGTTTAAAATATTTTATCATTTAAATTAACTCATTTATCTTTAAAAAAAGGCCCTTGATAAATACAAAAACATATTAATCGGCAAGTATTATGTTAACATCAGTGACACGTATTCTGTTGGATCTCTAGATCCAAAGGCTTGTTTTTTACTATCATTGGGAAGCTGGCCTAATTCCACTCTGTTCCTCTGTGATTCGTGGCATCGTACATCTTGCTCTGTATCAAGGTTTAGACCAGGCCTGCCTCTGAAAAAGCCAATTAATCTTATTTACAATATTTATGGGGCTCAGTTGTGTAGGCGTCTTTGTTTTGTGGTGCTAAAAGGGTTTATCCATGTGCATCCCAATGTCCAAAAGTGATACATTGTTTACATTTTAGCTGAAATGCTTGGATGTAAATAGACCTTTATCATGGCAGATATTGTCATAGCATGAAAAGCACAGGTGTAACTAATATCACCGATCGATGGCTCTGCTCCACATAGCTGTTGCTGTACCAGTGAGCCAGCACGAAACTAAGGCTTTGGCAATGGCATAACTAAATGGAATGCAGCCATTATTAATGCTATTAGTTACACCTGTGTAAGTCTGTTCTTACCCAGTCAAATAAGTGTAGCCATCTCAGTTTATATTTGGTAATATTACTTAAAAAAAAAAAACATTTTTACGAGGCAAAATTGTAACTCGTATTGAATTGTGACGTTTGTATTTGCTGATATTTGCATTATGAAAAATCTTCAGCAGCTCCATAACGTATAAGTGATGTTGCCCTCCGCAGTGATGACATCTCTGTCCCACACATTTCTTTGTGAATCCTTTCCTCCAGTTTCTGGCGTGCAGGCTAATCACACAAACAGCGTCTTCGTCACAATGACTGTATGTGGTCCATGACATGACGCCAGTTGTTATGACAGCTTACTGCATCTGCTATGTATTACTGGAAATGTGTTCCCTGACGTGATATGGTGGGAAAAGAGCTCACAAGCAGGAGATTCCCAGTTCACTGGGATCTGTCTTTAACAGATGACTTGTTTTTCTGTTTGCCTGTACATCTAAGCTGAGCCAGTAACTCTTTTACCACTATACTGTGGTACCTGAAGACCCACTACAGGTTGGTAACCACCAAACACATTAAATTACTGTCCCTTTTCTCTTTAATTGTTTTCATTTTTGTCATTGCTACACACACTCCAAAAGTTGATTGCTTGATAGCTTTTGCTGTATCAAACATTGCCACATCGAAGGGAAACAAAGTAGTTTTGACCAACTGATCTCCACCCTTAATTAAACAAACTCTGATCTTATGAGATACTTTAAGATCTTCAACTTTGTGATGGCTCATACTTTTCCACAGAGGCAGCCTCCCGCAGGCATGGTTTGCATGATATATGCAGCTCCTCTGCTTATGAGTTCTATTTCATATTTCTGTGATCCTGCAGAGAATGTGACTGCCTTGGGGGCAAATAAAGTGAAAAGGAAGGAATATAGTTATTGTGTTCAGATCAGTAGTAGGAGGAAACATTGGACATAGTTAAGAAATAGCTTTTTGTCATTGAACTTAGAGAGTTCATTTGATTAAAAACAAAAAAATGTAAAAAAATATATCCATCCGACTTCTGCAACATTTATATATGAGCTGTGTCCTCAGGTGACTTATCCGATATGTTTTTCCTTTATGCCACATTTATATGATCATCTGTAAGAGGTATAAGTGTACCTTAAACCAGTGTAATTTGTTTTACTGCTTTCGTCGGCCTCACAAGAATCCCTCCTCTATGGGATGTCTGTCTCCATCATCCATCTCTTTGCTTCATGATGTTTCTATCGTTATACTGGAAAGACTACATAGACTTCATCTTCACTGTCAGCTACTTAATTTTTAGAGCTGGTATGTCATCTTAGTTATAGTATGTATCAAGACCAAACTTGCATATCTCCCATCTTCTGCCTACCTCCATAGATATGTGATAGGAGATCAAGAGTGTTTTCCATTGACGAAATTTCTACTGGTGGGAAGTTTTTGTTATATATACAAAACACCCGATGATGTAATTCCAATGTGAAAGAGGGGGGCGGAAGTGGGTTTAAAGAATCGACATGCATCATTTTGTAGTTGGCTACAGAATAGCCATTGTGCACATTTTCACAATTCTAAAGACAGTCAGTGTTTTCCTGCTAAATAACTGTGACTGTATCCATGAAACATGCTTGAACTGGATCTGGCTTTCTCCTAAATTTCTCCAGAATTTTCAGCAGATGTGTTGATGTACCTACACCCTGCACGATAATGATCAGCAAAACTGGCTGCCATGTGATAGATGATGAAACATAAACTGTTAAAACACCCTTTAGTTTAATAGCCTAGATCATGCCATGTCCCTCCTGTCAGTTGAGACAGTATTGTTTGCATCCTAAAGAAAAGCCATATTGTCACCCAAGCCATATACTGTACATATTAATTTGCTGTGTGTATTATGTGCTAAAAGTAAAAATGTATCATTAATGCTGAGTCTATGCTGAGAAATGCCAACATTTCTTTTTCATTTCTAAATTTTTAACATTTAGATTTGACAAACTGAATTTAAACATACGGTTTGTTTAACAGTTTAAAGAGTGTAGGGTGTATTGAAAGACATACTTCAAGATTCACAACTTACCATCCCTAACCAACTCCAGTGATGACAGATGTCTCCAAAATGTTTTTTGGCTCATGCAGCTCATCACTGACTTTAATTTGAGTATAAAAGTAATGGAGATATTCTAAATATCCATTCAAGCAGCGAAGCAGCAGAGAGTCTGGTGCTTTCCAACAGTATGGGAAGGGAGAGACAGACAGTCTTTACCACACAGGAGATGAGAAGACAGACAGAAGTGAAGCCAGACTGCTGATTGATTTCAGGAAAGCCACAGCCCCACCCCCCATCCCCAACACACACACCCACGCACACATTAAAATACATGCTCTCCCCCTCTTTTCCATGCTCACACACATACACTCTTCCCTGAAGGCAAGCATGTAACTCTCTAGTGCACAGGGTCAGACGAGGATTGGTTACATGAGGAATTCCCTACTTATTCCTGAGGTGACAGCTGAAATAGCCACATGTTCAGCCTGGGGGAATGAACACATGTTGGCAACGTGCGTGTGTATGTGCGTGAGTGTGTGTTGCTGTTGCTGTTAACCTGGTCATTTTCCTCTTCAGGGGTATTCACTGAACATACTTGTATGGAGGCTATATGTTTGTTGGGCATATCACTGAAATTAAGTTGCTGCACAAAAACATTTTATAGTTCCTCACCCCTCTCTCTTTTTCCCCATCCTTCTCTCATCTGTCAGGGTCTGGTGGGTCGGGAGCCGTTCCCCTTACCCCCAGTTCCTTCTCCAGCTGGTATAGACACCTCAGAAAGTTACTATGAGGAAGCTCAGCCCTATGAGGAAACTTTCAATGGTAAGAACTCTGATTCAGTATTATATTTCTTCTTCTCAAGGCCTTCCCAAAGCAAGGCCCAGCTAAAGGATTGTTTGATTCAATACTTGATTCTCTCCTCGCTGCAATACTACTGCAACGGATATCTGCATTAGTATTGTGAAAGATACAGTCCTGTGAAGAGGAATTCCTCATATTTGACCGTGAAAAGTATTTGCCCCACGTCATTTGAGGCTGTTTCATCATGAAGTAATGTTACCACCACGTGAGGTCAAAATAAAATGGATGATGTTTTGCTGTTCATATATATTTTAGCTGTATTTCCCAACTCAAACCAATGAGTTGAGTCAGTTAGAAATGCATCAGGACAGTCATCTGCTCTGTTGCGTTTGTTGTTCTTTACAAAACCTGAAGCTTGAGCTGTTAACCATAATGGAAACCGACAGACACAATGGTGACACTCGCTTTCGTTCTCGACACAGGAAAAGTTTCAGGTCACCTGAGGAAGTGGTTTAATGCATACCCCATAATATATCATGCACTGAAACACCATGCCTACATTTTACAAGAAGTTTCAGCTAACGCAGAAAGCTAAAATGCTTAAGGTATTTCTTTAGAATTGCTGCAATGGTTAAATGCATATCACAACCGTTGAGAATATTTGATTCTGATTGGCCAGAGGGTACATGCTATTGTTGAAACTGTCTTATCTGAGCATTTCTGACATAAGCAATAAACAATGCTTTTAATTATTGGCATGTTATGATATATTGCAAAATATATTCAAAATATAGCCAGAAGAAATGTCATGGAGTTTCCCTTATGTAATTGGGACCAGTGGACTAATTTAAAGTTTTTGTCATGGATGTAGGTTGATGCTGAAATGCAGCAAAAAGGTTCCAATTAAGCAATGAGCTTCTATCATTGTCATGTACCTCAATTTCTAAAGATTGGTTTATCTTTTCTATAAATATTTTTAAAAGGCATTTCTTTCCAATCTTGCCACTTTCTTCTTGTTCTTGTTCTTCTTACTGTTTGCTTCGATGATGTGTAGCTCTGGACTGTTTTGGCCTCCTCTCAGGGCCCTGGATGCGAGTGCAGAGCTCTGACAGTGTGGTCTATGCTGTTATCAACAGGGGTAGCTACCTCTCTATCACTGGATATGTGTGTGTTTATGTATGGCATGGCTTGGTCTTGCAGTTGTTTGAGGCATAAGCCAGAAAGTGCACGGGCCAATCAGCATGCACTCGGTCCTCATTGTCATTAACCAGTCCCATCCTTTCAATTTCCTCAATTCATTGTTTTCCTTTTGATCATATCTTGGTATCTTTTTCCTGTCACCATCTTTCATCAAGACAGCTTATTTGCAGCCTGACTGTTGCAAGGAAATCCTCTTCTATTGAAGAAGGTTATCAAGTTCCAGAAATCAGGAAGTGACATCGTTTGGTCCTTCAAACTCATTTAACAGTCTAATGTGCATTGCTGCTACTCATGCCTTTTCACCCCCCTTGGGCTTCTTTGTTTTAGTTTCTTCAGTTCTAGCATCACGCCTCTGATTTTTGTTTCTTAGATGATGGGGAAGCAGTTAGCAGTTCATACGAGTCTTACGATGAGGAGGAAGTGACCAGAGGAAAGTCACCGTCCGCGCAGCACCAGTGGCCGTCAGCGGAGGCGTCCATTGAGCTGATGAAGGACGCTCGGATCTGTGCCTTCCTGTGGAGGAAGAAGTGGCTGGGCCAGTGGGCCAAACAGCTGTGTGTGATCAAAGACCATCGCCTGCTGGTGGGTAAAAGACTGTGTGAAAATCGGAATTACAGTTCTTTGAAATTACAACAGTTCATTGTAACTCAACATGGAAAAAGATTATGTTATAGTAAGCAAACCCGCAAAATATATTTCAAACTCCATGTTTAGCTGTCACATGCTGTCCTTGTTCTGCCACTTATTTTTAGAATGGAAAATATCAGTCCAATAAGTCAACCTTTAAACAAATGTAGTAGTAGGATAGTATATCATGTTTCTCTTCTCATTTGGGCTGAGAATCATGAGAAAGCCCCCCATGCCAAGGAGCCAAAAAGCACATTACCATTTTGAGGAACACACTTTCTTTCCAAGAGTTAGATGAGAAGATCAATACAGCTCTCATCATTAAAGCTATCTTTAATCAATACTTTTAGACGTGTGAAGATGTCTAAATATTTATAGACTTGCGAGAAAATTCCCCTAAATACATCACAGTAAAAAACCACATGAGGGTCAGGTTGGAATCATTTGACCCTGTGATTAACAAGTCTACTGGGCTAAATCATTTAGTGATATTGAGCTCTTTTTAAAACACGGATGGTATCCAACAGCAAGGATTTTGGAATAAATATAATGGTTATATATATATTTGAGTGGATCCTTTTTCAGCGCTCTTTTGCTTCCTTAATGGCTGTTATTTTGTTAAATGGCAAATATTTTATTCGAAATATACCATACACTACCACAAACATGCTGCCCTGCAATAGTTTATATGTTAAACTTTTGTACAATCACAAAGTCAGTGTTATCTGTGCCTCTCGCAGTGCTATAAGAGCTCCAAGGAGCAGACACCCCTGCTGGATGTGAGTCTGTCTGGCTGCAGTGTTGTCTACAAGGAGAAGCAGCTGAAGAGAAAAGAGCACAAGCTGAAGATCATTCCAGTGGGAGGGGAGGCCATCGTGCTGGGCCTACAGAGCAAAGAGCAGACAGAGCAGTGGCTGAGGGTAAGCTCTCAAAAACTGGGTGGAGCAGTATTATTACTCAACTTGTTGCTGTAATAATTTGTTGAAGGACAAATTTTACAATCACATGATTCGACTAATTTTTAAAAAGTTAATTCTGCAGTTCTGATAATGACATCATAATCAGACTCCTCGTTGTTCATTAGGTGATTCAGGAGATCAGTCCCAAGCCAGCTGATAACTGTGACCCCCAACACTCTGTGTCTGACTCCCCAAGGCTCATTTGTACAAAGGTACGCTTACTTCAAACTTTGGCGCTTTACACAACCTGTGGAAGAGGTCTGAGGAGTTTTTGATGGGCTTTAGTTAAACCATAGGAACCATAGGGCTCAGTAACAGTTTTTATTTTTTCTACCTTTGTCATCATTTGCATTTCTGATGAACATGCCTACTAAATGACTAAAATGTTGATGTGAACTTCCAGGGAGAGCTGAGCGAGAGATACTCGGTGGCTTCAGAGAGCGGCAGCAGCACTGACAGCCATGCTGAGACTCCCGAAATCAAAGATGGTGAGTCACTCCTCTGCAGTGGTGGGAGAAGTACTCTGATCTTTTACTTACGTAAAAGTAGCAATACCACAGTGTAAAAATACTCTGTTCCAAGTAAAGGTCCTGCGTTCAAAATCTTACTAAAGTTAAAGAAATAAAAAAATAATAATACTTAAGTACAAAAAGTACTCATTATGCAGAATGACCCATCTCAGAATAATACATATTATATTATTGTATGATAGTTATTGATGCATTCACGTGATCAATGCTTTAATGTTGCCGCTGGTAAAGGTGGAGCTTACCTTTTACTATATATACTGCTGGGTAGCTTCTGAATTTCACCAAGGGATGAATCAAATCTTATCTATTCATAATAATACATCATAATTTATTTGTTGATTATATTTTGTATTATTGATCTGAATCTGCAACGTAACTAAAGGTATAAAATAAATGTAGTGGAGTAAAAAGTACAATATTCCCCTATAAAGTAGCATAAAATGGAAATACTCAAGTAAAGTACAAGTACATTGAAGTTCTACTTAATACAGTACTTGAGTAAATGTACTTAGTTAATTTCCACCGCTGCTCCTTAGCTTTTTATTTTTCAGTTTCTGCACAGGCTTGATTCAGTCCCAAAAAATGGGTTTAGGCACATGGTGCTGCTATAAGTATCTGATAGCAAAAATGTTTTTAAAAATAATGTCAAGAATTATTCTCCTTCTTCTCTTCCCCTCCACAGTGAAGAAAAAATGTGGTACAGGTTTGAAGTTCAGCAACCTCATGAACATTGGCAAGAAAAAACCCACCTCATTAGAGAGCCCAGAGAAATGTGTGGACATCTCAGGTGAGGTCTACTGTACATGTCATGCCAAATTATAAAATCCCAAAGTGATTGTCACTCAGGTGCAATTCCTATCCTTTGACACAGTTAATTTCTGTTTTGTAGCCCTTACTGGATGCTATTTGTTACGTCCTCTTTCCTCTGTCAGGCAACCTTAACGTGTTGGTGAACAGCCAATGGCGGACCTGCTGGTGTCTTATAAAGAACGGTCAGCTATGGTTTTACCAGGACAAGAGCAAAAACAAAGTGAGCCAGCCAGCTGTGACCCTGGGGGGCTGCAGCGTTCTGCCCGACCCCAGCCCTGAGCACCTGTACTCTTTTAGGATTGACATGGACGGCACACAGCTGGCAACCCTAGAGGTAGACAACCACTGTCTTTTTTGCTGCTTTGCAGCATCGCTGCAAATGAATATTAGGGCTGAATCCAACTGTTTCACTGTGTGACCATAAAAGACGGATACAATTACAGTTTTTTAGTGATGCAAATATTTCTCCAACCATTGCTGAATAAATGGTTTGACACTGACATCTGTCACCAAAGTGGAAGGTGTCAGTTGGTTAGGGATATCAAACTTATCAGGTATTTCAATCTAGACAAGTGCGACAAGCTAGTGTTTACCGAAAATAGACCATGATATCTGGTGTGATGCAGTACGTTTCCTGTCCTCAGTTCAGGTTTGCCTCCTTTTTGCCAGGTTATTCTTCAAAGAGATTTTAATCAAGGATATATATAATATATATATATATATATATATATACACACACATACATAAATGAGAGCTTGCTTCAGTGTTAATCTGTAGGTACACCATTTCTCAATAAATAGAAATGGTGTACCGCTACTTATAGGAATCCTAAACAATATCCTCATTTGGAAATCACTTTCTGCTGACATCAAACTTAGCCTATGTGATATATGTGTGCACACAAGGGTGGTCTGTGTGTTTGTGTGCATGTGAGTGTCTGTGAAGGGTGTGGATGTACTGGGATTTTAGGGACCAATGCTACGCCCTTTTTCATTAGGATTCCAGTACCACCCTGCTGCAGTGCATATTTGGTCATAGGCAATGGAATTTAATGTTTTGTCTTGAGGGCTCGGACACATTTACGTTTGGTTTTTTTCATATTGTGGTTTTTAATATTTTTTATTATTTCACAAACTTCCCTGGTCGAGTATAAACCAAAACAAACAAACAAGGTTATCACCTATTTTAATACTTACAGTACTTGTCTGTTCTCAGAGTGTTACCACTTTGTGTGGCATTGCTGATTTATACTCATGCTCACTATGTCGTGCCGTTTCTTGCAACATTTCTTAGATGGGTAAAACTGCTCAGCTGAGGATAGACATTTCACTTCTTAAAAGGTTTTGCATATTGAAATACTTATGCTGTAGCAATAATCTTATTAAAACAAATTGACACAAGGCATGCAACATAAACCATGAACTGGTTTTAAACTCATGATGTTGCCAGTGCACGGTATGTACTGAATGTACTTTGCTCCACTCTTTCCTTCCCTCTGTCAGGCTAAGACGTCTGCAGAGATGGGCCATTGGCTGGGCCTCTTGCTGTCACAGACAAAGAGCAAAACAGACCCCGAGGAGCTCACTTATGACTACGTCAATGCTGAGAGTATCTCCAACATCGTCAGTGCTGCCAAGACATCCTTATAGTAAGCTCCTCACTTCTGTTCACTTTTAAGGGATGCTGGTCCCACTGGTGTATGCGTACTTATGCACAATATGTAAGCGAAACCTCTCTGTGTCTTTGTGTGTCTCTCTAGCCTCATGCAGAGGAGGTATTCAGAGCCAAACACCTACATAGAGACCCCACACTCCATTCCTCACGACTCTGATGAACTGTATGATGATGTGGCGTCTATAGCTGATCCGGAGGTATGTCCGTGATTAAAATCAAGTTATCTAGAACCAAAAAAATGGAGATACTTGGTCTTCTTCCAGTATCAATATAGTATTCCTGTACATCTGTTTAGTTTTGGAAAATCAGCTGTTACATTTTGAAGCAGGTACCCGGTAATGCAAATCAAAATGATTATGTCAGAAATCATTCTGGGAGAAATGTGGCCTACTATTTTGCTTTGTAGAGTGAATTTCTATCAGACTTTAACACATTAAAAAAAGGAACTTATGATATGAGCACCCGTGACCCCTAACGGGAACAAGCGGAAGAAAATGACTGCTATGAGTAATTGATGATCAAATATACTCTTACTAATATATCCATTAGGGCTGCAACTAATGATTTTTTTTATTATTGATTAATCTACCCATTATTTTCTGTGTCCAACAGTCTAAAACCCAAAGATACTCAGTTTACTCTCGTAGAAGAAAACTGTAAAATATTCACAGTTAAGAAGCAAGAACCAGTGAATTTTTACATAAAAATGACAAACGCTAATTGATATCAAAATATTTGCAAATTCATTTTGTGTTGATTAACTAATCGATGAATCAATTGTTTCAGCTCTAATAGCCAGGAATATGTATAATATTATATATGTTAATGTAAATAAAGAAAAATAGGATGTGTTTTCTTTGTTACCACTATATTTTAGAAGCAAAGAAAGATATCAGATGTAATAAATGAACGGTTAACAAATTTAATGCAAAACATGTTTGATGGGATTACTGTCAAATCATGTGCACAGGCGTCAGAAAAAGTGCAGGTTTTTATTTCAGTCAAACTCTACACCTGGCATCCATGATGGTTGGTGTAGCACTCCTTCATACAGAAAAGAATGATCAGTAAAATCTTCAAGTGTGGTGTTTTGTTGTTTTTAAATTAAATCTGTAGCCTCTCTGTTGTTTTGTCATCAGTTTTCAATTTTGGTTTCATTTTTACGTGGATTCACTTCAGCTGGCCACTTTCCATCTCATAACTTCCTACTCCCCTGTAACACAGGATGCTGAAGAGAGCGGCCTGCCAGACAGTGAAAACAACAGTCTGCAGGAACAAAAGGAAATATGCTCAGTGGGAGTAGAACAGGACACTGAAAACAGGGTTTACCTGGACCTAATACCTGTACGCTCCTTCCTCCATACGTCCAGTGGGGGCAAAGCCCCCCCTGCCAAAGAAACTTCCAGACATTCGCCAGTCTCTGTAGAGGACCAGCAGGACCCCTCATCTCAAATGAAAGAGGTAGGTAATAGAGATGTATTGAAATATATACATATATATCGTACTTGCTTTATTTGGAGCACTGCTTTACATAATCACTATACCAAAACAGATACATTATTTTACTAAATTACATTTCTTTCTCTGAACCAAAACCTCTCTGTGGAAAATACTATTTACTTGCATTTTATGTTATATTATGTGCTTCAATTCTACTGTATATTTTATTTGTTAATTTCAGGTCATTTCAACTAACCGTACTGAGCCAGACTCAACTCCTGTGTTAAACGGAACAAGTTTGACCTCTGCTACCAGCAAACCAGAACAAGAGCGCCCCCTGACTCCCAATCCACAGCAGCCACAAGCTCAGCCAGTCAAGACCTCACCCCAAAGCCAGGAGACCGCCAAGAGGACCAGCCTGGGAATCCCACAGGCCTTCATCACCTCTGGGGCACAGATCCATAAAGGCCCAACGTTTCAGACTGCTTCCGGGCTCCCTTACAGTCCTCAACCTCTGCGACCCAAAGCACATACCATAGGTGAGGTCAAAACAACAGGGACATTGGGTTTGCGGGGTCCCATGTTAAAAGTGAGAAACAGACAACCATTTATTAGTACTCAACACTACACTATTCCTGAGGAGGGGGAGCTATGGCAGCTGTGTGGTTGGGATTCATGATGTTGGTTTTTCTCTTGTCATTAAACTTTGGTCTAGACATGACTTTTATAGAGAATTTATGTGGGATGAGAGAGTATGTACTCTATAATTGGCTATAATCTCAAACTAATTATTCACGCTTCCACATATGAAACCAATATTTTCCACTGATAAAGCAGGGCTGTGTTGTCAGATATCAATGTGTTGAGACACATGCTACTTTGTCACTTAGAAGCCTTTTTTCTACAATGAAGCAACTTGTGATGCCTTGAGCTTCTTATGCAAAGCAAAACTGAAAGAGGCAGTCAGGTATACAACACACAGTGTCGCGAGCATGTCAGACCCACTTGTATCACTATTACCACCTCCACACACACCTTTTTTAAGCTATTTGGAAAGTACATTTTTAACATTAAGCATTAATGCACTGAATGCTCAGAACTGCTTCCCTCTCTCTGCAAGCTTAAATTACCATGGCTCCCTCTAGTGCTAAGCTACATCCTGTACATTCAAAGTGAGAAAATTAATGCATCTTTTTTTGTTTCTCTTTGCACTCTTGTGCAAATGTCGTGAGAAATATTGGATATTGCTTTACAGGTGAATGAGCTAAAATGGACAAAATCTCAATCTTTAATTCCCAGGGTGTCCCGGTGCACTCGAAGGGAAACTGGGCAAGAACCGTACAGAGGCAGACATGCGGCGCTACATCGATGAGCGCGACCGCCTGGAGAAAGAGAGGGAGGAGGTGAGGAGCAGTCTGGCCAACCTGAAGAAGGAGAGGAGGGAAACCAAAGAAGAGCTCAATGCCTGCCAAGGTACACCTGCACTTCCTGTGGCACATCACTGCTCGGATTACCAGGTTTCCACTGATCTGTATGACTGACAGCTGTCTGTTATCCTCAGATCCCAAGCAGCAGGCCTCATTAGAAGCCCGTTTGAAGCAGAAGGAGGAGGCGTGTCGAGAGGCAGAGCAACACAGGGTAGAGGTGGAGCTACAATTGGTAGAAGTGAAAGAAAGTCTGAAGAAGGTGGAGTCGGGGCCTTTTACACTGGGAACCACACTGGACAGCAGCCTCCAGGACACACCCACGGTGAGTGTACTAGTTTTATTGGTATAAACGTAGAACTTCAGAGCCCCAACACCAGAATCTATTAACTCTAAGTAAAAGAGCTTAGTCGTAAGGGGGAACACAGGAATTGATATGAAATATTTGACATCCAAGCCTTCTCTTCTCTAGTCAGACCTGCTGTTTGCTTCACTCCCTAACTACCAATCCACCGTTTTACCCTCAGCCTAAAGCAGCAACCCTGCCTGCTCCCCAAACATCATCATCATCATCATTCCAACCCTCCAACAGCAACTTAAGTGCAGACCCAGCCTCCCCAGTCAACTCTGCCTCTGTGTTAAAGAACAGACCTGCCTCCATGGCCACCAAAGGCAAAGTCCTGCAGAAAGCTAAGGTAAGACTATAGATTTATTTATACCGAAAGCACACGTTTCAGTGGAACAAGACATTTGAGATTTGTCTTGAAACACGTATCATCAATTAGAGTTTATTCCCACTTTGAGTATAAGTTCCAGCACAAGAATGTATATTTCAGGAAGTACTATAATGATTGTATAAAATGTATACTGTCAAAATACCTACATGTCCTCCTTTTTTGTATTAACAGGAGTGGGAGAAGAAATCCTCCACCTAGAAGGAAATCTGAATGCCCTTTGACCTCTCAAATTCACAAGTTTCTCTTGGTCTGTGTCGGCTGTCCGCAACATGTCCCGCCTTAGCAAGGAACCGCCGACGTAACAAACCAGATGGTTAAATCAACACCCGCAGGTCTCTGCATTCTTCAGCCTCATCACCTCCTTGCCAAGACTATAAAGAGCCAATCAGAGAGCCGTCTTTTCAAATACCACTGGATAATCTTAGTTTCAATGACCTTTCAAGTTGTTTTTCTCCATTTGCTAAAGGGAGGACATATGTAGTAGCATTTTGGCCACTCTAACAATTGTTCCTAAAAATGATGCAAAAGTGGGATGTTTCAACATAGAAAACAGCCAAACATTTGAAGACCACTGAAGTCTGAGACAGAAAATTGGCCATTTTGTACACTCCAGACTGTAGCTTGGTTCATATATGCTGATAGCCAAGATGTAAATATATTTACACCATTATTCAGCCTTTTGGCTTGTATTGCTAGCTAAAAATGCACTTTTTATTCAAATAAAAATGTACTGACAACAATACTGGCTGAAATTTGTTTATGATAATGTCTCCTTTTGCCTTTAACGTTACATCTTTCAGTCCAGCTTGTCTGCTGAAAATGGACTCAAGGTTCACCGTTGTAAGAATGCAAAGGACACCGGAAGCCTGCAGCATTAAAAATTAACAGGGTAATCACAGTCAACTAATGCAACCGCAGGGGGGCACAAGCCAGTGTCTTCATGTGCCAGTCCCAAGTCTGGATAAATGCAGAGGGTTGTGTCAGGAAGGGCATCCGACGTAAAACACATGCCAAACTAAAAATGCGAATCATGACAATGACTTCCATACCGGATCGTCATCTGGAAAGAGGAAAGTGGACAAGGAGACTTGGTGGTGGAACCAGGAAGTTCAGGAGTGTATACAGAGAAAGAGGTTAGCAAAGAAGAAGTGGGACACTGAGAGGACTGAAGAGAGTAGACAGGAGTACAGGGAGATGCAGCGTAAGGTGAAGGTAGAGGTGGCAAAGGCCAAACAAAGAGCATATGAGGACTTGTATGCTAGGTTGGACACTAAAGAGGGAGAGGTGGATTTGTACAGGTTGGCCAGACAAAGAGATAGAGATGGGAAGGATGTGCAGCAGGTTAGGGTGATTAAAGATAAGGATGGAAATGTATTGACAGGTGCCAGGAGTGTGATGGGAAGATGGAAGGAGTACTTTGAAGAGTTGATGAATGAGGAAAATGAAAGGGAACGAAGAGTAGAAGAGGTGACTGGTGTGGAGCAGGAAGTGGCAAAGATTAGCAAGAGTGAAGTGAGGAGGACGTTGAAGAGGATGAAGAGTGGAAAGGCAGTTGGTCCTGATGACATACCTGTGGAGGTATGGAAGTGTCTAGGAGAGGTGGCAGTAGAGTTTCTGACTAGTTTGTTTAACAAGATCTTGGAGAGTGAGAGGATGCCCGAGGAATGGAGGAGAAGTGTACTGGTGCCAATTTTCAAGAACAAGGGAGATGTGCAGAGCTGTGGCAACTACAGAGGAATAAAGCTGATGAGTCATACAATGAAGTTGTGGGAAAGAGTAGTGGAAGCTAGGCTAAGGGCAGAGGTGAGCATTTGTGAGCAGCAATATGGTTTCATGCCTAGAAAGAGCACAACAGATGCAGTGTTTGCTTTGAGGATGCTGATGGAGAAGTACAGAGAAGGTCATAAGGAGTTGCATTGTGTCTTTGTAGATTTAGAGAAAGCGTATGACAGGGTGCCGAGAGAGGAGCTGTGGTATTGCATGAGGAAGTCTGGAGTGGCAGAGAAGTATGTTAGAATGGTGCAGGACATGTATGAGAGCTGTAAGACCGTGGTGAGGTGTGCTGTAGGTGTGACAGAGGAGTTCAAGGTGGAGGTGGGTCTGCATCAAGGATCGGCTCTGAGCCCCTTCTTGTTTGCTCTGGTGATGGACAGGCTGACGGATGAGGTTAGACAGGAATCTCCATGGACTATGATGTTTGCGGATGACATTGTGATTTGTAGTGAGAGCAGGGAGCAGGTGGAGGAGAATCTAGAGAGATGGAGGTCTGCTTTGGAAAACAGAGGAATGAAGCTTAGCCGCAGTAAGACAGAATACATGTGTGTCAATGAGAGGGACCCAGGTGGAACGGTGAGGTTACAGGGAGCAGAGGTGAAGAAGGTGCAGGACTTTAAGTACTTAGGGTCAACGGTTCAGAGCAACGGAGACTGTGGAAAAGAGGTGAAGAGGCGAGTGCAAGCAGGTTGGAACGGGTGGAGAAAAGTGTCAGGGGTGTTGTGTGATAAAAGAGTATCAGCAAGAATGAAAGGAAAGGTGTTCAAGACGGTGGTGAGACCAGCGATGTTGTACAGCTTAGAGACAGTGGCACTGAAGAAAAGACAAGAGGCAGAGCTGGAGGTGGCAGAGCTTAAGATGCTGAGGTTCTCTTTGGGAGTGACGAGGACGGACAGGATCAGGAACGAGTACATCAGAGGGACAGCTCATGTTAGATGTTTCGGAGATAAAGCCAGAGAGGCCAGACTGAGGTGGTTTGGACATGTTCAGAGGAGAGACTGTGAATATATTGGTAGAAGGATGCTGAGGTTGGAGCTGCCAGGCAGGAGGTCTAGAGGAAGACCAAAGAGGAGATTTATGGATGTAGTGAGAGAGGACATGAAGTTAATTGGTGTGAGTGAAGAGGATGCAGAGGACAGGGTTAGATGGAGGCGCATGATTCGCTGTGGCGACCCCTGAAAGGGAACAGCCGAAAGGAAAAGAAGAAGAATCACAGTCAACTCAGTCGCTCACTAATGAAGTAAAAAAGCATTCATGAAGGGGAGTCATTTGACAATAGGATGTTCTTCTGGCAAATGTTTTTGAAGGTTCAAAGTTTTTAAATTTTAAATTAAATTAATTAAAATAACTAGCTATTTCAAATATACAATTTTAGAGCTGGTTAGCTGTACAAGTGAAATAACTGTACTGTTTAAATATAGACACTTTTTACTAAAGCTGGATTGACAGATCATATATTATGCAATTTGTCCCATTAAGTTCTCTTTGTTCTCCAAAACGGTCGAGTAGATAATAGTAAAAAACTGCCGTATTTCCTAAGTGTTATATAACACTAATATAACTAATAAGGAAATACATATATTTATAAGATCAGTTTGTTCATTAGTGAGAATAAACAATCAATCATCTTTTCTACATCTAAAAAAACCACAATCAATTGAGTGAATTTAGGAAGGGCTGATTGTAAAGAAGCATGTCAATATATTAAATTTGGCACTTTGTATAAAGCCTTTTTTGGCACAAATTTGATGTTTTTGTCTTGGTTGAAAAGAGGAAAAAAGGTTGTGGTGATCATACATTAAAAATGAGTAAATCATGACACATATACACTATAATATAAAAGTTTACATCTTTGAAAAGACAAGAGAACCATGTTAAGACAATTGCACAACAGTGAGCACAGTGATGGCTGACAAATTCAACAAAAACAAACTAGGACACAAATGGACACTGCAATAGAAATACATATAGTTTGAGGGCACTTGTTGAAGTTCGAGTGCAAATATTTAAATATTGAAACAGTAACATTACTTTTCCCTTTACTGCAATGTGTACCTGTAAACATTGTTGGTTCTTAAGTGTCCATATGTGACTTGTTTCTTGTGTATAATATGTGTGTATGGTGTATCAGGCAGCATGTCTCCTACGGTGCAGTTTGTAGTGATGCAGGAGCTCCTGGTGGCTCTTCTTCTGCCTGAGACCAGCAGGCCTTGGAAGATCTCCTCTGGATGAAGGCCTGCCGCTTCCTACAGACACACCACAGACAAAGTCACGACCTCTGCATATGCTGACTTTTTGGTAACTGTGACGGTGGCAATCACAACAGAGTCAAGTAGCGGAAGTTGCAAGAGTGGTCAGTCAGCCAGTTTAACACGCAAACCCAGATTAAGTGAAAGCTAAAAAAAAAGCTTTGACTGATTAGCGGATTAGAAGAAAGATTCTATCGGAAGTAGTAAGAATAGTGAAATTATTATAAAGGAAAAGGAAGGCAGGAAGGTGGAAACAAAGGAATGAAGTAAAAAATAAAGAAGACTCATTAATGCCACTGACTTGTTTCACAGTGTGCTCCTTCATAGCCTTGGCACTGACAACGGAAGCTCCCTCCGGACAGGATGCAGATCCCATCATTCATACATGGGTTGGGCTTGCAGAGGTTTACTGGCATTTTAGCCTCTAATAGCAAGAAATGTATCAAAAAACAGCTGGTTACCGTAACATAAGGTTCACACATTGTTTATTTCATTTTTTTTATCTTTTTTTGGTAAAAACTGCAAAGACGTTTTAGTGAAAGGAAATACAGAAACAAAATCACAAACAATATATTGCAGATCACATTTTTTTCCTTTAACCAGCCCCTTATTCTTATCCATAAAACAGGAGAGAACAAACGGTCCTGGAAAGTTTTGGTAAAAGAGGTATTTCCCTGCATTCTCACCTGAACAAAGCATCTGCACCAGTACATCTTCAAAGTACTTGAGATCCTCGTAAGACGGCACCGAGATCATGTGCTCCTTTGAACCAGCAATCTTCAGCAGCCTCTCTCTCTGTACATCTCCGATACCGATCACAAACAGTGAAACTCCATTGTCTCTTATCTTTTGAGCTGGAACAACAGCGTCATCCCCGCCTGAACCATCCGTCACCACCACCACAGCCTTGTTGACTCCGGGTCGTGCTCCTTTGGCCACTGTCAGGACGTTGGAGTGGATGTGAAGTAAAGCTGCGCCCGTTGAAGCCACTCCACCCATGTAGCTGGTGTCACCGACAGCCTTGAGGATGGCAGAGCCGGACTCATGGGTGTCCAGGTTAAAGACAGTGGTGGCTCTCCGACTGTAGGCCACAAGCGCCACTTGAGCCACATCGCGGTTGATGTCGAACTGGACAGTGAGGCTGCGCACGAAGTTCCGCAGGGTGGAGAAGTTATCATGGCCGATGCCACCTGAGGCATCCAGGGCAAACACCAGGTCTACTGCTTGTCCCAGACAACCTAAAAAACACAAAAGACCATGAATTATGTTATAAAAATATACAGACAATTAATGCTAGTTAAAACATACAAAACATGATTTAGAAGTTGTATTTCAAGAGGGTTTATTAATCAAAAGGGGACATTTCCTTGGATGTACATGCGTGTGGCCCTCTCAAAATGAAAGACCATAAAATAACATTGTTATTCACATTTGGAACAACTGGATCTTAATGGCAATTTGGATATTATATTAGGTATTAAGTATACAACTACAAAATATACATCCAGGGCAAAATATTCTGCATATGCAGTGAATGTTAAAGGTACCCTGTGCAGTTTTCGACCTCCAGTAGTGCTATGGAGCAGGTTTTTATGAGTGGGTCCTCTTTTTGTTTCTCACACACGTACAAAGATGCACTTGCATGCAAAAGTGTGCACGGGTGACGCAACACACATTCATGCCAATGGATTCACACCATTTCATGGACCTAAAGGTGCCGCTAATGTGCCAAGATACGCAGCAATGCGCCAGCAAAGGCAGTGAGGAAGAAGACTGCTTGCTAGTGAACAAGGACGTAAACAATTCTGGTTTCAAACTTATAAGAAAAATCGTCTTTGCAAATGTTTTATGAGGAATTAATTATATTAAACACTTTTGTTAGACCTCAAGGATACAGATAATAGATTTTGGCGAGACACTGAAAGTAAAATCCCCTTTAAGTAAAAGTACACTGTTGGTCATTCAGTACCTTGCGTATCCACACTGCAGATCTTAGCCTTGAGCTCAGGGATCTTGGCACTGAACTCAGGTGATGTGTAGGTGATAGTCCTCTGGGGATTTCCCGTGATATTATTCAGTTGTCCCTTTAAGTAGTCTGGTCCCACCCCAATCAGGAAGATCTCTCTGTCTCGTGCGTATTTAGAGGGCTCTTCCACCTCGTCAACAGCAGGAGTGGCAGTGAGCAGCACCACCACGCGGGGCAGATCGTCCGTCACGTCTGCAAAGACTGGCGCACTCACGAAGCCGTGACGTGTGACGTAGCGTAGTGCTTGGCCTGTCCGGGTCTCGCCGCCGACTGGTTGAAGTGTCTCCACAGCCTTGAGCAGACCCCTCAGGTCCCCTTTGAACTTGCCCACCTGGGCCTCGACTCTGGCCTCTCCACCAAACACTGCCAGGCCGACTTTACTGGGGCTGTCCGACCCGATCACAGTCTGCAGGAAGCGCTTTAAGAAGGACTTGAGGCGGAGGAAGCCTTCCAAGGTGAGCGTGGCAGAGCCTTCCATCAGGAACAGCAAGTCTACAGAGCAGTCCAGTGATAATGCAGGAGCTGAGGAGGAATGGGGGGGTCAAGTTATTTTGTTCGCTCAATTAGAGTCTTCACCTAAATATCAGAGAGACTGTATGCAGCCAGTGGGGGGGATGCTAATATCTCAGTAAAGACAGTGTACGGACCACAGTGTGGGTCTCCTCCATAGCCAGGTGGACATACGCAGTGGTAACCCTCTAGATCTTCTGATACACATGTTCCACCATTCAGACAGGGCCGAGAGTCACAGGGATCTACAGCACAGTGGAGAGAGCGAGCAGGAGGAAGTAGGCTGCATACATGTATATGAACATGCACTTACACAAATACACATTACCTAAAAGAGAAAAAGATAAAGAACAGCGTTGTTACCCGAACAGATCGCCCGATGGCAGACTGTCTGGTGTCTCTTGTACACCTTGTTGTACCTGCAACACACACAAAATTCACTTGCTTTGTCAGTTTGAAAATGATGTATTTTTTTTTTTCATTTTTGTAAGTAAATGAAATTTCCATTTTAGCCGTTCTATGACGTAAAAAAACAAACATTGAGCCTTGCCTATAAGTTAATACACTACGTGTATTATGTTTATTCAATTGGCAGACGCTCATGTCCAAAGTGGTATCTCACTTGGATTGCAATTTGTCATCAATATTATTTAAAGTAGCTGCGGTCCTACTTTGTGCTCTACCTAAAAATGCTTGATTTTAGCTTTTGTGAAAAAAAAAAATAGCTTGACAGTTTAGTGTATTCATGAAAAATAAGGAACTTCTTTGGAAGATCAAATGAAAAGCAGCGATGGTTCTGTGGATAGTGAGCTCTACTTGCCTTAGGTCATTTCACTGTGGTAAAGTTGTAATGTGCTGTGAAACAAAACCTTTCAAAAGCTATTTTAATTGGCCCTGGGAGGGTTTGACACAATTACACTTGCTTGTTTTTATTAATACCCTTTCACTGACACAGCACATTAACACATGGGAGCTGCCCTGCTGAACAACCTCAACTTGTGGTTCATTGAGCAATGAAGGAGAAGTGTTACACATTTGGTTCCAGTGCGCAGAATTTTCCCCCTAGTCTGAGCCAGAATGACACCAGCCTCCTTCTTTATCATAAACCTGTTTCTGTGGCCTCTTCAATACCTGCCAGACACACCATTATACCTGATTTATGCTGTTAAAATGGTGTCTCTGGTTTCAGCGAATAGGGGGATGAGTTTTCTCTTGTGCCGAAATTCTTCTCGTAACGACTGTATTTTTGACTGCAAGGTTAGGAAGACGACATGAATATTTGCATTATTCATGCATTCATGTACACTTGCCTGTAGTATGGACAGAGAGACGTGTACGGGGAATAACCCTTGGAGCCTTTCCAACACATGAAATTCCCCTGCAGCTCTTTCACTGTCTCCAGTGTCTTCCTCTCACAGGGAAACACCTCCACCTGACAGCCTGGGGAACAGGACGGGAGGATTGGGGAGGGATAGGCGTTAGAGAGCGAGGGGGTGAGTGGAGATATGAAGGAAGTTAGGTATTATAATTATAATTAATAATTTAGAGAGAGCAACACAGCAGAAGGAATTTGGTAAGAGAGGCAATGAAAGAGACAACTAAGATGAGTTTAAGATTCTCAAATATTTCCTGATTTTCACACATGTAGGTTCCTCTAGTACACAATGAATTATTTCTAATCAGTGACAACAAACTAATAATGTAAGTGGATAATGAGCATGTGTAGCACCCCAGTGAAAAAGTGTTGCCAGGGAATCCTACCTGCAGGTGTAGCATTGCAGACAGAGAGGGCGGTCAGTGTGGTGTACAGGCCATTCACAGCATCGTAGAAATGCTCGGCGAAGAAGACGTGGCTCTCCATCGGCTCACTGGCTAAAGCATGTAGCTCCTCCCACCTGGAAAACGAAAAAAAAAAAACCAGAGACTTTTTTTAGAGACTGCACGGCAAACAAAAAGAGACAATTCACCCCAAAATCTAAAATACATTTTTTTCCTCTTACCTGTAATGCTATTTATCCATCTAGATTTTTTTGGTGTGAGTTTGAGTGACCATTTTCTTTCTACCGATCGTTCCTACATGAAACTGCCCACAACAAATCTGTGGAGTAAGTGGGTCACGATTTCCAGAAAGAGACATTGCTGTTGAGTTTTTCCAAACGCTTTGAGCACCACAAGCCATATAGTGTGCCATACAGTCCCATAATACCCAAAGAAGGCAGACATCTCTTCGACCGATGTCTCCAAAACGCTCCAACTCACACCAAAACAATTTACATGCATAAACAGCACTACAGGTACGAGGACAAAATATGTATTTTAATTTTGGGATGACCGTCCCTTTGATGTATTATAATTGGCGATGATAACTTTTTTCCAACCATCAAACACACCTGGGGTAGCGAAGGCCCACGGCAAACAAGACCACGCCCGTCTCTTTGAGCCGTGCAGCCGCCTGCACTGCGTTGCCCTGAGACTTCCCATCCGATAAGAGGATGGCGATCCGGGCCACAGTGGAGGAGTTACGGCCGCCTGGGAAACCCTTCCTCAGCACGTACTTTAGAGCCAGGCCTGTCTGCGTGCCGCCTCCCCTGGGAGTTCAGAGTTTGGAATAGTGTTTTTTAAATTACTGTGGGAATCATACTGAAACGGAACAATTAGAGAATATGTACAGTACTACAGAGAAGAGTCAATAATGTACTGCATATCACTGCCAAAGAAAACCACAGATCAATTTTGGATGCATTCCTCTTTTTAGTTCTTGGACAGAAAATGTACGTGGAATGTTGGCTAAGTTTCATCACCCCAAGGCCCATTTAAAAACTATTATCTTTTCTCTCAAAGACATAAATGTCAGTTCAGAGCAGGCGCCGCGTTCAGTCTTCCCACTACATACAAAGAAACAGATTTACAATACCTCCTGATTGTTAGGAGAAAGGACTGCTGAAACTAAATCAGTGATGTGAAGGTAGCGATAGGTGCTTCAACCATGAAAACAAAGCTCTGTCAGCATGGAGCACTGACACTACAAGACAATACAGCAAAAACCACAAAGGCCTTCAGGCATGATTTTAAGATCTTAGCTCAACAACTGAATGTATTGTAGCATACCATCTTACGCAACACATACTGTACTCCCATTTTAGATAAGTTGTATATTTGACACTGGGGAATATGTGTTTTAAGTGCAGTAGGCACACTTTAACAAAAATGATGGATAAAGACTCACGGAAAATATGAAAAATTAATAAATAAATAGCGACATATTCCATTACAAAGCACAGCAAAAACTGAAACTAACCAAAACATATGACAGGAATGGAGATCTATTAAAAGGCTTGCCTATAAAGATGGGTATTTAGATTATATATTGCTACACTTCAACTCTCTATGGTACTAGTTGGGATTTTAGGCGATGTGACAGCTAATGAGTTCAAAACATGGGTAGCCATTTCAAACCAGATGGCCAGCCAAACTGTTACTTCCAAACTGTGGACACCACACACACACACACACACACACACACACACACACACACACAAATTACCTTCCTCTTTCTCACCTTATGTGTTTATCCAATATCCACTGACCACCTGTGATCTAATGTGAAAATTATTTGTTTTCCTTTCCAGCATATATAATATATATTATATACACACACACACAAAAAGAACTTGAAAATGAAATAGAAAAAAGTAGAATTGTAAAAAAACATGTAGACTCCCTCTAATCTCTGAAAGAAGCTCATAAAAATGAGCACTTGTCCCAATGACTTTGTCCCATAGACTGTACATCTTTATATACAGTCTATGCTTTGTCCCTGTAAAGTTCCTAGAAGACATCTCTGAGGATGTATGTTTCTTAAAATGCAGTTTAAAAAGTGGAACACACTAATCCACAAAAACACCATAACACAATATTTCTATTCATGTTTATGCCAGTGTCCACAGATTTATGTTTCAGCTTATCTCTCCGTGCATTGATGAGCAGATACACAGAGAGGTAAAGTCTGGCTCCTTTCAGTTGAGAACATTTTCCAAAATTAAATACGTTTCATCGCAGATGTCGAAGATGACCTGTTTAGATCACAGGAACTCTCTTGATTCTGGCGCAAATAAAAACTCCTGAGCATGAAGGTTTATTCTTGACCTTTGGGACACATATCTGTGATAAAATATTCTCTCAAGGTTCACTTACTAGCTGTTTTTTAAAGCTTTCAACCACATCTCTTGGCCTTCTTGAGTGAATGGAACTTGCTCAGGTGTCAACCAAAACCCATAGTATTTTGCGTCACAAAAAATTACTTGTCTGAGGGTGAGATGAGAAACACACCTGTAAGAAATCTTCTCCATGTGCTTCTTCAGCTCTTGTTTGGTGGTGTATGAGTCCAGGGCGAACTCCAGCCGAGGAGCGGAACCAAACTGAATCAAGCCGACTCGCACCTGGACAAGGGTGGAATAACGTGAATGATGATTGACATGAGAGAAAGAGGGGGAGAGAGAGAGAGAGAGAGAGAAGAGAGAGAGAAAAAAACAGAAAGAAAACAAACCTTGTCTGGTCCAATGTCTAGTGCTTGACAGAGTTTGATTGCGTAGTGTTTGGACCTTTCAAAGCTGCCCTTGCCCATGCTGTAAGAACCATCCATGAGGAAGAGGACATCCATGGCTGCTGAGCACTGCATCACTTCCAATGGAAACACACACACCGTTAAACACATTGGACATCTAAATAATATGTAGGTAACAAACTTATTCATTGCATTTCTGGCAAAGAGCTCCTATTCTATTGTTCTCTATGGGCATTATGGGATTATCCTGGTTAGTGATCAAATGGGCTGTTGCAGATGAAAATAATACCTTGACATAATAAGAGAAAAACAGCTTCGCATGCCAGAGCGGAATTTTCTTTTCTTTTCCCCAGGAGCACACTCACAAAATCGTTACCAAGCAAAACCCCTTTCTCGCTCTCTCCAAGCATGTTTGTACTCGCTTGTGGCATAAATAATGAGCGGTGTTGCTGTCATGTTAGAATGTGCAGCTGATCACGAAGAGGGTCATTAGAGAGACAGGGAGAGTGTGCCGTCTGTCTGTCCGTCACTCACTCTGTCCGCTTGTGGGAAAGTCCCCTCCAAACACTTTCCTCTGTGACACAGACACCAGGCTAATAAGACCTCCCACCATCTCAAAGGATCCTTCCACAGTCGTGTCACTTTATCTCACAATTTATTAGCTATTTACTCTAACTGCATCATACTTTAAAATGTTTGCACAACTCTGTCTACATCGGACGCTGCACATTATGTCACTTGTCCTGATGAACGTGGTTTTGGTAAGGTACTCACTTTCTCCTGCAGAGTTGATCTTTAGGATGTTCTCATGGCTGGTTTGGATCTCCTGCACTGACGTGCCCTGCTGGACTAGGGGGGACAAACAACACAGAGGTCAGTCAACTGTCCACACATATGTACACAGTATTATGCACATGCATGGCTCCAACATATCACATTAAAATACACTAGTTAGGCCAACAAAATCCTACACAACATACGCAGGTATTTTCAAAGAAAAACATAATTTATGACACACGTGTTTTAATCTCTAAAACACAAAGTTATACTTTTTGAGTTTGTTTTTTTTCCTCCTCATCTTTGCTTTGAAAATAGGAAGAAATAGGAAAGAATCAAGCAAAACATTAACACACATCTGTAAACCGAAACTCTTTTCCATATTAACTGTATCTACTTAGAATCATTCAAAAACCATCATTAGAGCCTTCAGAAAAGTAAAACTAAATAATAAATGGGATGCTTTCCCTGAAGCCACTACAGTTCACTGACTCCCACTTGATCCCTTCTGCGAGAGATAATTAAGTATTCAAAGCTAATGTGAGTGGACACACATTCTTTCGTTCCATTCACTGAAAGGACGTTGCTCTATTCAGGCACACGTACAGCCCAAAGCGGAGCGGGGGGACATGTGATTTCCTGTTCCGAAAAACCCACGTGAACACGCCTTGTTGTCCCTGGTAACCCCGACGGGTCACAGAGGCATTTGTCCAGCACGGAGACGGAGCACTTGAGGGACTTTACAAACGTGCATCTCCACTCTAAGCAGATTCCCCTCTCTGAATAGCACAGTCCTCCTCTTCAGGCAGAACACAGGAGGAAAATGTCAGTTTGTTCACGTCAACTCTGCTGTGATGCTTCAGGCTGTCGGCCTCATGTTGATTTATAGCCTGCTGATTAGCTGATAGGTCTTGTCGTGACTTCTTCAAGCGTCAAAATTGCAAAACGAAAAAGGACAGACATCAAAGAAAGGTGTGCAAAAGTTCAATAGAAATAAGGGCATGTCTGTAACAGAGAATTTAGTGCTAACATTGACTTTATCCTCCTCCTCTGCTCATCTTTCTGTCACTGAAGTTGTGCAGTGAGGGTTGGGGAGAAAACAAATATGGCTGGATTAAGTCTGAAAAACATCAGCTGCTAATTAACAGAGACTAGTTTTAATGTTTTAGTGATTTATTTGTTGTGAGGAATACGGTAACTGCTGTCAGTGACACATAGTATGAGACCTGTGGCAAACTTCCCAGCAGTAAGTGCATATTCAGCCATTTCCTTTGATCTGCCATGAACATGAGGCTGTGACACGTGTTGGAGAAGGTGAGTGTTGCTCAGTGGAGGAGACACAAGCCTCCTGCTGAGTCATGTTCAGCTGGCGATGACTGAGGCAGAAGAGGGAGATCAGGTGTCTCGCTATCAGTTGATGGACAGAGAGATGGTCCTCGGCAAAACATGGCTGCAGTCAGGGCAGTGGCACAGGTCCTTTATCTTCCTTTCAAAAAAGGTCACCGCCGACCTTGTTTCCTGTGTTTTCATGACTACATTGGCGGCAACTGCTACTGACAAAAGTGAGGGAGATGCAGCAAATTGCGACGTGCATTTTACAAAGCTGCATCAGAGTAACAACACATTTCTGAGAGAAAATATCATATTCATGCACGTGAAAAAAATACTAAGACAAAAAGCCCTAAAAAACTAAATACAATTATCTTGCAAGGGAATGGAAGAACCAAACATGGTCTTGCTCTTCTGACATGGAGGTTGAAGACAATCTTTTTTGGTAGATTTTGTTGGTAATTAATCTGTCTGGTTTCTGAGCCATCGGCTTTTTAACCAGCCAACCTGAGGGCCCACTCCCCACACAGGAAGCACCTTTTCACAAACATAGGCAGGCTTCATGACAATTCACAGTTGTATTTTTAAGGTTTGGCGAAATCTAAAAGTCTTATTTTTATGTTTATGTAATTTGTACCAAAAAACATTTTATGCCAGAGAAATAAAAAGCCACTGACTTCACATCCCTCTTTAAATGTATTCCATCATCAACTCAATGGAGGAAAGGAGCAAACTGCGCGAGGTCAGGAAACATTCATTTGCAAAATCCAACAGAACACTTATCGTTAAAGAAGAGTACCATCTGCAAGTCAGAGCCCTTGGCTCCCACCTTTTCTTAGTCCTGACCCTTTCATCTGCCCCTAATTCCAACATCAGTCCAGCCCCTGAGTCCTCCTGTCAGTGAAAGTTTCGGGTCTTGGCAAGCTGCTCTCTCATGGTCAGCGGGGCCCCACTGCTCGGAACAAAAAGTCTGTCTGTTCAGCAAAGTGCCTCTAGCAAAATGACAAATGATGTGTATCTTTAATGCCTGTGAATGAAAATGTCTATGTCTAATTAGCATTAACCCCACAGTTTAAGGAATTTCAATCCCTTGAAATCCGAGATTAAAACTAGGGTCAGCTTCTAACTATCTGGGAAATTTTATTTCACAGGCTGGATTACATGGATATCTTAGCCGGTGAAGCGCTGCAACATGTTATCTGTGGTGTCAGCACAGGAGGAAAGGGGGAGTCTTGACAAGGTGAAGCAGTCTGGTTTGCTCAAGTTCAAAGTCTTTAAACGGCCAGTAATAAAGACTTCAGGTGGTGCTAAAGCGGTCATTTTTGAAACTCAACTCAAAGATTATATTGCCCCACGACTCCCGCCCCTCCCCTCAGGCAAATACCGATACTCTCAGGTCCTGGCGATACGCTATAAAAGGAGATGCAAAAATTGACTTGCCTGGAAACAAGGGAATGGGAAAGGGAATTCTTCAGTGCTGGAGACTTGACAGGTTTAAGCGATAAAATATCTTGCAAAGAATCTCAGGTTGACCAGAGGAGCATCGACAATTTCGTTAAATAACTAAGAAAGATTTTTAAGTGACCAAACATCAGCAATGATATGGGTACATTAAAAACATTCCAAAACAGTAATTAGAACAGCCCTTGATTCAACGGCTCTGAATACCAAAGAGGCACAGAAGGCACTCCTCGGCTGAAACTGAATGCAAAACAGTAATAAAATCCATAAACCGACCTTGAAGAAGCAGCAGCGTGAAGAGGAGGGAGAGATGGATACCAGGGTGCATGTCGGTACACCTGGAACGACAAACAAAGGCACACACTTACCAAAAAGTTGGAACAAAACACACCGAAGAGCAGAGGAGAGGTGGGAGAGATTGTGAGTTAAGTGTTGACCCCTTAAAACGAAGCAATGTATTGCTTATCAGAGGTTAGGACGTTAGTGCGGACACAAGTGTGAGTTTTCATTCATATATTGTTCATTTGAAGGGTTTTTTTTTTTTTTACAGGTTTAAGTATCCAACCATTCACAAGAAAAGAAAAAAAAATACTGGAAAGTTAGCAAAATAAACATGATTTTGTGCAATCGACATGTTTTTCTTTCTTATCCCCCTGATCATCTTGTCACCCTTCACACTTATCTTCGAAACTAAAAGGACCGAAGTGAAGGGAGTTCAGTGTAGCCTTACCAGACAGTTAATGAAAGAAGACATTAGCCACAGGCCTCATTTACTTCTTGACCAGGTAAGTCAAGTGGTAGCAGTCAACGAGTACAACCTTACCACGTTTTCACAAGTGTAGGTCGATGCTTGATGACTGACAGCTACCACGGAGGCACAACCAAGATGTTGGTGTTCATAAAACTGCTCCTTGTGCTATATCTGCATTTCAGTGACACTGCTGAAGTCTGGTAAGAGTTGTGCACATCAGAATAATTTGGCTATGGTTATTATTCCCCACAGACCAATCAAATTGAGGGGAGAAATATGTCTAATGTTTGTTCTAAGAAAGTTTCACAGATTTGACCACAATGCACCCTCCATCAACTCAACCCACTGACGTGTACCAAAACACACTTCGCTGAACAAAAGTGTCCACACACAGACACACATTTCACTGACTTGACGCCAGCGTTCGGACCATTCTGTATTTTGTCTAGGTCAGAAAGATAAGCAATATGAAGATTTCATCTCCTTTTGATGTGTGTGTGGTGAGGAATCCTATAAGAAGGCATGTTTTTAAACAGGAATGTGTCAGACCACGCGTATTTAATGAGGGCTGTAAAAGTGTGAGAGTGCGTCCTCTACGTCTACAGTGTGATGGTTAGTGTGTTCACCTAGGGGGGTGAGTTGCCAGTGTCTGTGTGTGTCGGGGTGGGCTAAAGAGGCCAGATTGCCAGAGAGAGCCCAACAGGTAAAGCTGTGTGTCTTTCTAAGACCGAGTTAGAATTGTGTGCAGGACGGAGTCTGTGTGTCTGCGATACAGATCTGCAGAGCTGACATGCAGTGGCTGTCTGAGAGGCCCGGGGCTGATAAACATCACCAGGGGCAATTTATGCTCTATTTGTGCACTCGCTGGTACATCGCGAGGACAAGAGGTTTCATTACTGCCAGGGACGGCGCAACATTGAATGCATGCACTGCACACACACGCACACTTGTAGGAGGAAGCAGTCATGCATGTCCACATATAAAGCACACACTGCGCACACACACACACACACACTGCACACACACACATGTGCACTGCACACACCTGTCTCAATATTGGCTCCCTCTTCACAAGCATTCTTCTGGATCCTTCCAACCCTCATCTTTCAGCTTTCCTCACTTTCTGCCTGTCAGTGAACACCTTTCTGATCCGTGTGGCTGGACGTTTGGTCCTACTGAACTAAAAGAACACACGAATCAAAGTCCTATATGTCCCTAATTTGCTTTTGGGACTCAAAATGTGTTACTGAAAATCTAAATTAGCAATGACAATGACGCCAAAGCAGAGTCATTTTGTGAGGTATAATTTCTGTGATTTCTGACTTGAGATGGTTAGGCTAGGCTATCAGTCCTTGTCTACAGGGATAACATTAAAAATAAAACTGCAAACTGGGAAATTCCTGAAAATGTAACCACCTTTAAAAAAAAAGGAAGGTCTAAGCCATGGATGTGCCGTCTGTTTTGAATTGGTTAGCAGGCTGGAAAGTGCCTCCACTCTGTTGTGTATAATTACAGAACGAGTGCTTGTTTTTGGACCGACTTCATACGAAATCCTATGGGCTCCTAACCTGTACTTGGAGGTGCGTCACTTTGAGAAACATCCACAACATTTTAAGTTACTTCAGGGTGAGTCACCTGAAATAACCACTTTTAAGAACTGAAGAACAAACGAGAAAACTTTTTCTCCCCCACAATGTGACAACTGTCTGACACAACTAAGTATATTTCAAAATGCTTTTGCATGCATTTCAATGCGGGAATGTGTTACACAAGAAGCAGGCAACCACACACAGAGGATGAAAAGCCCCAGCTTCCAGTGGGTAATTACATTTCTCTATTATGAAACTGAATCGAAAACCCATTCTAATGTAATAAAACTTCACAAGACCTTTGGTTGCTGGCTTATAAGTTGATCAATGATCTATAAAAGCTCCCTGTCCGTGATATAAATTAAAACATCGCAAATTAAATGACTTATGTGCAGATATTGAGGACAAACAGGCAAAGCTGAGCTAACGTTTCAAGATGGAAATATCACATTTACACATGTTTATTTTGCTTGCTCCCTGACTGCAACGATATCTTCCATCTGGTCACTCTTAAATGTGTCAAAGGTCAAGGCAGGTTTAGATGAGGAAAGAGGTTATGACCTTGACATGCAACAGTAGATGAGATTTACTCAAGAAGCCAAACAAAGTGATGCATATCAGCCTACTTAAGCACTAAAGTAGGGAGTTTCAGAAGTGCTTGTAAACTCAGTTGTTGTTGGTCTACTTACCTGCACTTTCCCTATAGAGTTGTATAGTAGTAACTTGACATATAGCCTACTGTTACTCGTAGAAATACCGACCTATAGTTGCGTGGTAGTGTGCCCCGTTTTCGAGTAATGCATTACACCGACGGACTTCATCACATTACCTTCAACTATGAAACGTATGAAATTGTATGATTGTCCGTCGATGCACCTCTACTTTACAAACCTGTACTCTAACCTTCTCATCTTTGCACATAGAAGACGGTCAGAGAAAACCATTAATACCCCAAAATAAGAGCCCAGCCCATCCAAAACTACGGCATGCCTGTAGTTAAATATACGCACTCCAGCTTTTCCTCTGTGAGCGACAAACTCTTTTCACTTACCGCGCGCTGTTCAGGTCCACGGCCCTTGAATGTGTTCTTTCCGAAAGCGGCTCCGCACACCTGTTTCCGCACTGGGGCTTTCTGCTGCGGCTAGGAGAGCGGCGACCCCACCTACTCGCCATGCCCACCTCTGATGTGCCTGCACCGGCAGGGTCTCATTGTCCTCCTCTCACCGCGCACACAGCGAGTAGAGACAGGCATTGCAAACGGTTCCCACTGGTGCTCTCGTAACACTTTTCTTCACTCAACGAGAAATTAACTGACACCGTAAGAGGCGTGTTGTCATAGTTATACTAATGCGACACAGACGTAATTTCTGCACTTCGCCCATTGCTTCTAATTTATAAAAAAAATATATACTTTAATTCATGGGTTAAACTATTCACTCCCCGACTCCAAATAGGCCTACGTATGTTTTTCCTATTATTTTAATTTACTATAGTATTTATATTGGATGTATACTTTTCTTTTGGCCCCTGAGTTTCCTGCAGCGTTAAAAGGTCCATCTCATCTGACCTGGGGGAGTTTCATGAAGTAGTAAACCTTTTACATTTTCACAAAGCCAAACTTTCCAATGCAGCCCTCCAAAACATCGCAATTGCATTCATTTTGTCACAGAACCGTTTATGTAAAAACTGAAACACATGTCAAACATAAATCAATCAGGCTGGACACGCACCTGAACAGGTGATTAGGACTGAACAAAGGAACAGATGTCAAGTCTACAGCACACTTGGATAATTGAGGTTGAACAGCTTTGTTTTGCGGATTTTTTGTGTTGCCAACTTTAACAAACCTAATAAGTGCATTCAGCATTTTTTCTGAAAACCTCCACAAATATTTATAAAACCTAAAAAGTGACTGGAATTTAACCACAGGTTAAAAACACTAAAGCCCTGAACAGAATTGACCATCAGCGATAGACAAAATTAAAATGCTAAATTAAAAAGGTCCAGTATGTAACATTTAAGATGAGCTATTGGCAGAAATGGAATATTTATAAGCATGTTTTTATTAGTGAATAAACGCCTAAAAATAAGTATTGGGTTTTCGTTACCTTAGAATAAGCCGTTTTTAGCTACCAAGGGACCGGGTCCCCCTCCACAGAAGCCGCCATGTTGCACCACCATGGTCCTACAGTAACCCAGAATGGACAAACCAAACAGTGGTCCTCGATAGGGTCTTTCGTGTATTTTCCAGCATTTCGCAGCCACCGTAGTTCCTCCTAGACGCTAGGAACGGGAGGGTGAGTCGAGTGATATTGAAATGGTTGCAATCTGCAATTTCCCCGCTAGATGCCACTAAATCTACATATTGGACCTTTAAATGCTGGATGGCTACTTCTGGAATGTGGTGACAAAATTAAAATTCCAGGCTGGGTGGCCACTTCTGGAGGCCACATTCAGAGTTAACTTGTTTTAAAGAAACATGGTCCAGAAAAAAAACTCAACATCCTTGATTTCAACAATATGGCGAACAACACTATAATGTTATGCACTTGGTCAATCTTATTTCATCTGTCCCACTAACTGCTTGATGAGAGAAAGCTGCAGCTGCATCAACTGTTCCAGGTGGTCAATCTGTGAAAGGTAACAAAAAAAGGTATTATCCATTTGCACTTCAAATTTCAAGTTTTTTCCAGGTGCTGCTCATTATATATAATGATATTATCAAACAAGTATGACATAATGTATGTGCAAAGTGGCCATTAACTAGCTTTACAAACTAAAAACCAATGTTCTATCAAACTAAAATAAAGATTTCCAGTGAAACCAGCTCTGACCTTAGTCTTCAGGCTCAGACAGCAGCAGCCAGAGGTCTGAGGACCTGGGATTCAAATAGAAAGCGAAGTGAATGCTATCCCATCTTGAACGGTCACAAACAAACTGTATGACAAAGCTTTAACTGCGATAAAAGTAAAAAAAAAAAAAAACAGTTTAAGTTAGGCAGTCCTAGATCATGTGCTTGTTTTCAAGCATACGTACAATTAGCTTTTGTAACCATTTTACATAGAGGCTCTATTTGCTCAATCTTCTGAAAAACAAACTGCTGCTTGATTTCATCCCTTACATAAGCCATCCTGGATCATTTATTTAGATCCACTGATTAATCCGTTAATTAGTAAAAAATTAAAAGGTGAATATATCACCGATGTAAATCATCATTACTCTGCCTTTCTTTCCATTAATTTGCAACTAATTAAGCACTTTAAGCAAAGCAATATGATGCACACCATATATTATGACAATATAAAAAAAGACTGGGTTTGCTGAATGTATGATGTAATATGGAAAGACTAAGAACTGAATAAAAAAAAAATATAAAAAAAAATCACACTGTGAAAGTATGACTTGACCAACCATCGATTGACACTGTTGTCTGGGGGGTTGGCTCTGGGGTTATGGTTAGGCCAGTGGTAGCTGTTGGATTTTCCAGCCTCGTTGGGGTCTCAGGTATTGACTTGGGCTGGGGGCAGACAGCTAAATCTGTAGTGCTGGCAGTAGGTGTGCTGCGGTCAGTTTGGTCAGCCTTCTGAGTGGCGGATGGGCAAGGATTACTCTTGGCCTGGGCCTGTAGTGTATCCAAGATCATGGCTGTGAGGTTCCCTCCGCCCCTCTCAGTGGGCAGAGTGAGTGAGAGCACATTAGAAGAGCCACTGAAAGGCTGGACAGTTGCGAGGACGCCATTCGACAGCAGGTCTCGAAACATCAGCTGCACTTCCTCTGGAATCTCTGCAGGGAAGTGTTCCTTCCCTAGAAACGGAGGAGGCAAAGGGGTGTATGAGGGGGTAAAATGCTACAGCCCAGAGCAACTACAAACACTTGTGGTCAGCTAAAATGCTCTTCTGCCTTACCAGTGAGGGTGCACCGACTGATCTGAAAGGGGAGCTGCAGCAGGTGCATGGGGATGGGCAAGATGCGGGAGAATGGCACCTTCTCACTGTTGCCGTAATCTGCATAGATGACACTCATCTCATTCTGGCCGACCTCCAGGACCACCGCACGGTACCAGTTACTGTCAGCTGAAAAGGAAAAAAGGCCAAGGAGGGTGTTTAATTCCATAATCCGGCAGTTTTGTTAGCACCAACAGATCCAAATAAACATTTTGAAAGGAGTATCTGTTTACCTTCATGCCACAACCTCCAGTGTGTTTTTAAATGTATTTTAATGCCTTGATCTGCTTGTGTATTCATGCATCTATGAAAAGCGCAATATTTTCAACAAATGATTTACTAAAAATGACTATAGTAAAATCTAAGTAATCTTCCATATTTTGTTGATCATTAGGACTCAAGGCTTCCAAAAAAAGCCTTGAAACCAGCCTTTAAGAGATTACAAAGATGGCTTCCTACACAGCTGCCCTTAAAAATGGATGAGCCTTTACCAGCTAAGAACCTACAGACGGCACTGAAAACTCCATTAAAACAGACCCTGTTAGCTGCAGAATGTATGCCAGGGTTTAGTCTCCTACTTGCATTTTGTGTTTAAATAAGAGCCGCTCCTACCCCCGGCTGCACACATGCAGCCTAATTATATCTCCTAGCAGACACAAAATGACCATCTTAGGTCTGCAGGGGCAACAACTGCAGGTGGGGTCTCGAGCGCAGTCAGAGAGAAAACGTAAAAACTGGATGGGACAATGAGAGAAGGGAATTCATAGTGACAGATTGTGATTGTGTGTGTGTGTGTGTGTCTCTGAGTGGAATAGCTCAATGATGGATCAGGTGGTCTGTCCCCATAGGGTCTCTTTCCTGTAATCAATAAACATTGTATGGGAATGACACTGCCTGAGCAATGGAGTTTTACCGTGCTGACATTATCTATTAACCCCTGGATGCAATTTCCTCATAAACCATGATGTGATGTGAAAACTAATCCACCTAGTTGAACTCAACTGTTGTCACATACATTCTCCAACAAGATTACCTAATTTTTCAGATTTTATGCCAAAATAAGTGTTTACTATTAGTCTAGATATATCAATATGATGTTTCAAGATTAATATTGCCAACTATTATGCATGGCTAGATTTTAAGTTTATTACCTTTTTTTGACTGTGTTATCTCCTGTAAAAACTTTGCTTGATATCATGTTAGGATATGAAACACAACATTGATTCAGAAACTTGGTCACAGTCATTTACATGTCTGACACCAATGCACTTGGCTTCCTCGTAAAGAGCTGCATGCTATAGCCCATGTTACAGTTTGGGCAGGCACTTTATGTTTATCTGGCAATGTGATAAAAAGAGCACAGATTGATTATCTCTGGACTTACATTATGATGTACAGAATATATTTATGGAATGATAAGTGTTCCTCACCAGAGAACTGGGCACAGCAGGCAGCCCCTGGAGCTGGTCTGCTCAGGACATCGGAGGACGAAGAGGCCTTGTTGTTGCTGCAGTAGGCAGCCAGCTCCCTCATCACCTCCTGAAGCTTCTGCTGGTCCACTGCACAGCAACACACAGCAATTACAACAAGAAAGAGAATCACACTTGACTTCTGACAGACAGGGACAAGAGTGAGTGTTCTGACCCTGGCTGGGACCGAGCAGGTAGAAGAGGGAAGGACTAATGACAGCTGCAATGTAAGGCTGAAAGGTCTTGTTGAGAGGAAGCTCCACTGTCTTCCAGTCCACTGGGAAAGATGGCACTGAAACAAGATTACAGCACACAATTTCAATCAGGCTCCTAAAATCATCAACCATTGCATTTCACCTTTAGGACACCTACACTCTAGCTGACCTTCTGATAGTGTTGTAGTCAGCACTTCAGTTGGTGTCTCTTTGGAACTGTCTTCTGTTTGGCTGGAGGCTTGCACATGTATTTGGCGGTGCTCATTTTCCTTTATTTCCTCTTGGTGTTCGGCTCCAGAGCCTGTGGTTGCATGTGTTTCTTTGGGAATCGTTCCAGGGGCTTTGGCTAGTTGCTCAGTAATTAGAGCAGCTGCCACATTCTGCCCTCTGCTCTCCAGCTCCACACCGTAGCCTTGTTCAGTGACACAAAGGACACGTGCAGAGAGCTGCTCGCCATCTAGCAGAGTCTGGAACCACAGCAGGGCTTCACTGCTCCACTCTGATCCCAGGGGCTCCACACCTGAAACACAACATACACGCCTCGTGAGAAACTTAATGTTAAAACCTTGTTTTATGCTCTTTTCAAAATCAAACAAGAAATCTTTCAATTTTGTGCTAATTTTCAGTCATGTTCTCAAAGTGATAATGATCACATGGCTAAATGTGTCAAAAAATTGTAGTATTTTGATCTCACAAGGCTTTTAATACAGCAGATGATTTATGCCATGTATTTAATGTGGGGGCATATTTGGAAGTGATAGCAAATTCCCAATAAAGAAACAGGATTATGAGATACTCTGTTGTAAATAAGAAAGCATTTAATTTGCAGAAATTACTTGAATGTCATATTTACTTGGAGAAAATGGTTTCACTTTCCGTCTCTTTTATTAACAGTTTTTATCTCTCACACCCAAACACACACACGCTACCTGTGAGCCAGCAGTGAAATGCCTGGAAGGGTAGAGTCAGGAGTCGGGGTGTAATGGATCGAAGGTGGTTCTTTTCCACTTTCATGCTATAACCATAGTCCACAAAGTTTACAGACACCTTGTCTTCAGACAAGTCTTTTACCATAGCCCGATACCATGCTCCATCACCTGGGGAGCAAAAAGCACACTATGTACAACTAAATCCCCAAAAAGAAAAAGAAAAAAAAGATTATGAATGTCATCTGATCAAGGGTGTTAGGAAGCCGTTTCATGGGTTAACTGATCATGTGTTCAACTTAGAGATGAGACTCACAAGTGCAATATTTCATAAAAACAACTCAGTCCAGATAGCACTAATAATCTCAACCAATAAATAACCTGTTCTGACTTGTTTGCCGATGTATCAAGCCTTTCATGTCATAGTAGTCTGTCTGATGAGCTGACAGTGTTTATTACAACCAGTGGTACAGTAGATAGTCTCACCAGGAAACATGGCACAACAGGGCTCTCCCACTTTGGGCACAAAAGGTGAGGTATTCGCCTCACAATGCTGTTTCAACTCAGTCCCCAGCTCTATCAGCCGCTGATGGTCTGAAACCCAAACACACAATACATGAAAAAAAACCCCCAAACTGTTCAAATCACGTGAGAAATAGTCACATCAAAGAATCAAAATATAAAAATTATTAAGTCTTATGTGGACATCTGAAATGGTTATAACCTTGGTATCATACACATGGCAGTCTTTCTTGTAAAGTTACTTGCATCATTCTGGGAGAGCAAAAATGAATTAAAATACTTGGAATAATCTACAGCAGTCCCGAAAATATGATGAATTATTGCACTGAAGGAAAACAAAGAACAGGATTAGAGTTGAATATTTTAAATGTAACTTAATGTTTCTAGAGCAGCAACAGTAATGTTTACAACAGCAAGGTAACTAGGCTATCTAAACTCAATCTCTCCTTGGAAACAAATCTAAAATGTCAAAAAAGAAATCCTACTCCTGACATCAACATACTGAGTGAAGTTTAGAAGAACACCGACATCAGTCACTATCAGCCCTTCATACTGTGCTCTGTTGCTGCCGATGTGATTCACTGCCTGCAGGTACCACTGGTAGAGGGAGGAGGGGCTAGTTTGTCTTAGCCAGCAGCTAAGTTTACAATAATTTACCACATTTTAAGATACGTGGCAAACTAAGCTAAACAGACTACATACGGACAGCTTTCACTTCAGCTTTTTTGCAACAATTTGCCGTTAGCCGAGGCAGTGAGCTGTGCTCGTGGAAAACATAGCGGCGGTGGATGAGACAGATCAGATTAAAATAATCGCTTTTTACATGTTTATGCGTACTGAACAGGCGTATTGATAAAGTATTGGCTTTTTACTCAGTTTTATTGCCCTTACTTACACTAACAAGCGTAGTTGTCGTCAACCGAGTAATCTTTAAGTTATCGCCACTTCACTGTCTCCACCGCGGTCTCTCTGCTCTGCTGTTCCCTGACTTTGCTCCGTGTGTGTGTTTGTTAGAGCCCAGTTTATTAGTTGCCCGATATTGGTCTATCGCCAATATATAAGTATCTTCTGATATGATCCGACAACTCTTTTTAGTATATTAGACATAAAAAAGATATTTGTGTCACTACTAAGTTTATCCAGCAGAGTGCGCTGTCACTACAGGGGCAAGCAGTGTGAGAGAAGACAACTCAAGAACTGGCGTCATGCCAGTAAAATACAGCTTTTGTCATGAAATTGACAGCCACTAATGGTTAAAACTATAAAGCAGCACAAAAATGACAACAACATAAACCAGTTTGTTCTGAACAGACACATTACAAACACTAACAAAACAAAGCATTTTCAATATAACTAATCTAACCTGCCCCTGACAAACGTCACGTCGCTCATGCTTAACACAACTGTTGTGTTAGCTAACAAGCTATAGTTACATTACCTGCAAAATATTGCTACAAAAGGACATTTTGATTAGCAAGAAAATAAATTTTGAAATACTGGTTCAGAATCGGAACAAAGCTGTAGCATGAATCTCACAACTCGACAGTAGAGAATATGTGGTTTAGTACAGCAGTGAAAGGATGTACATTTAGTACAACTGTACTTTAACTTTACTTCAGACTCATACTGAACAGTGCTGATTTTTTATTTAGCTATTCATTTTATTTTATTTATTCAAATGGCCAGCAATTGACTGATACTGAACAGTACTGATGTTTATTTGGCTATTTATTTTATGTTTATTTATTGTTTATTTTCTCAGTGATCATTTCTAAAATTGGTTGACAATGTAAATGTGAAATTATTTAATATATTATTAACTTAATATTTAACTTAAATATTCTTTAACAAAGTTATTTGCTTAAGAAAGCAGCCTTCTGACTGACTTTGCAATCCACATAGAAAAGGTCTATATTCTTTCCAGCTCAAAATTTTAGTATCAGCTGCTATATCGGTAATTTGTTAGCGTTTCCACTCTAAAATCAGTATCTGTCTCAAAAACCCCAAATCAGTTGGGCTCTAGCGTTTGTGTGTGCGTAGGGGAGAGGCTACAATGGGATAATAAATTACACCAAAGTGTTAGAAAGTACTGATAAAAAAACCCAAAAATAAAACAGTAATGTTGGAGATTATCAATACTAGGGTCTTTAAAAATGTTGCCCTGGGGCCTGTTTAATTCCAGGTTTTGATACCCATACACCACAATAATTTTGTGGAGCCAATAAAACTTTGTGTCCATAAAATATATGACAAAAGGCAAAGTCAACCATACTTTAGATCACTGATAATAAGCGGTAATATATGTATTATTTAAGTACATTAACATCCTCCAAAATATAATGGTAAGAGAGAGACACCATTGTTATTGGGACAAGTATTCATAATGGCACTTACTAATTAGCAAATATTTGATTAATTTGCTGTCAAAACCTAATAATAGTGGCTCTCTAGGCTGAAGAAACAACATTACCTGTAGGATTGTTGATGCGGCAGTAAAACCCTCCTGGGTTCTCCACCACGCTGGCTAGCAGTGCCACTGTCCGGCCGTCACAGGGAAGCTCGGTACAAGACCACACCACGGGCTCACAGGCTGGGGTAGGCACTGAAGAGAAAATTTTGCACAAAATATGCTTAACATATAGGCTTTACCATCTGCCTGCTTGCACTATGCATTTCAGAAATACAAAATTCTACAATTGATCATAAAATTCTCATTTGAAAGCAGTGGTTCAAACAGCTGCATAAATATTGTTACATTAATGAGTGAAGAGTAATTGTGATTATGGTACATGGCATAGCACGGCAGCCACAAAGACAGACTCAAGTGACACTTCAGTTAAACTAACATTACCCTAATATTCAATATCCTGTAAAATCCTGAAAAGGTGTAAACACTCAAAAAAGTAACAATTGTTGCTTTAATTTGATGATTATTTTTCTAAGTTTTAGATAAAACGTGATAATTTCATATCACAGTAATTAAGATTAATTTTAGACACTTCCCACCTTGTGTTTCTGCAGCAGCAGATGCTGTTTGGTCAGCCTGCTGGTCGCTACTGGTGGTAATAGGAGCAGGTGCAGCGAAACCAGCAGAGCTTAGTAGCTCGGCTACATTGGCCTGAGGATCACTGGCCTCATCAATCATGGCCACCAAAGCCTTGCCCTCATGCGCTCCCTTGATCTCAATGCGCAGTATTCTGTTCGATACCCTCCGCTGCAGGGCCAACAGGCAGCCCTCTGACCAGCTCTCCCCAACAGGCTGCACCCCTGGAAAGGACCCCAAAGGCAGATGCGTTTCAGAAAGTGTGTTTTCTCAAATATAATGCTTATTCAAAATTGTAGTCAAATCCAACGTAGTCAAAGTTGATGGACAATGTTTCTCAGATGTTGAGTTTAATGTTAAGACGCCGACCATATTATCAACACTCTTATTGCTGCTGTTTACATTTCCCTAGGCACAAACTCAAAAAATGCACTATAGAATTATTACTGTCTGGGTGTATATGTGTATACATATGTAAATAACTGTATATATCGTTTTATTTATTTTAATTTCATTTTATTCTAAATTTAAATATTTGTACATATGTTCTATGTGAGTGTAGCATGAAGGGGCTACAACCTACATTTTATTGTGCAACCCTGTATTGTAAAATTATTGATTTAGGCATGTGACTCAATACAGAGCCATCAAACACAGTTAAACACACTTTGGTAAAGTCTAACCGTTTAAAATGTGATTTACAGCAAATATACTACCTGCTAGACCACAAGGTATAGCCTGCATGGGTAGGGACAGTAGTGAAGTGCTGATAGGCCGCAGATGGCCTAAATCCACATCCTCAGAGTTGCCAAAATCAAAGTAGCCTACACAGACGCGTTCCTCTGAAGAATAAGCCAGAACTTTAGCCCGGTACCACTGCTTGTCCTCTGAAAGAAAGGTCAGAGCTTAGGTTCACAAGCAGGTCTACCAAGTCAAACTACTAATTTGTATATATTTTTTTTGTACTGTATGACATCATGTTTGCTGATATATTCTCATATGTTTATGTACATGTGTTGTACCTGAGAACTGGGCACAGCAAACTGTGCCGGGGGCTGGTCTGAAGTTCTGGCGGGCTGGGACCTGACAGCAGTGTTCCCTCAGCTTCAACTGCATGTCCTGAATCAATCCTGTAAACCAAAAGCTCTCAAGATACATGTCAAAGTCCAAAGGTTTACTGTAAGCTGCACGTACCACAACAAATGCTACTTACCAGCGTTCTCCACCTTCTGTACGATAATTTCATTGGGTGACTGGAGGTGGGTGACCACAACAGTGAAGGAGTCACCCACTGCCTGGGTCAGTGGCTCTGGGGGCTGAGCCCAGGTGTTGTCATCCTTTCCATCTGAGAGACGCCTGAAGTTCTCCAAGGATGCACACACCATATCGTCTGAGCAAAATGTTCATTATATTTACAATTATAAAATCTATTTATGTATAGAGACCTTTCAAAACATGCAGTACTGACTTAAAGCACAAACGTGGATCCTTAACAGACAAAGCACTTGCATTGCTCTAAATAGGTAAATATAGAACTACAGATGCTGAACCATCCTATTACATGTTGCCAGAATCTAAATGCATTGTCCTATTTTAGAATTTTGGAGTATAAATTTAATGACCTACATAACTTTTAATATCTCCGAAAGGTGTGAGTATATTACATATTTCAGCAAACTGTGCAGTGTAAGTGTAGATGTCTAGTGATTCTCCCTGTTTTGTCCCGTATTTCACAGCCCTGGTGTGCAGGCTGATTTGAGATGGGATGGTTAAGTACATTTGAAGCTGTCTTACTTATTTTTTGCGCAGTTGGTGTCACGTTGACTGTTTCCTGTGTTGCATAACCATGCTCAAAGAGGAATGTGCTCAAATGCTTTCCTAAAAGACACATGGAGAGTTGGTTTAATGGGTTTAAACCTCAACAAATACTTTGCCTGTGATTTGTGATAACAAATTGCCATTCGTCCATCATAAACAGATCTTTTTTTTCAGCCTTCCCAACTCGATATGACCTACCCATGGAAAGAAGGATATCCACAGCATGGATGCGACCATACTCAAGCTTTTGCTCCAGCCTAACAGTCACAGTCTTGCCGACCAACAGCTGTTTCACTGCAATACAGCATTTGCCTGACCAGTTGCCAGCCACTGGCACCATCCCGGCGATACAGCACTCCATTGCCTTGAAGTAATAGATGCAAGTGCTAGTGTCATGATGCCAGCTATAAGACGCTACAAAACTGGTGAATGAGACTGTGTGTTATGGAAAGTTATGACCTTGACGGATGTCTCTGCATTATTAATATTCATGGAACAAGATAAAAAAATATATATTTTGACACCCATCATGGTAACATTGGACGCTTAAAAAAATACAACTAATTTGAGTGGTGTGAATATGCACTCACACATGGACAAAATGGCGGAATATTAGCAGCCAGGGGCTTGATCCTGTCCACAGGGACATCCTCTTCATTGCCAAAGTCAATGTAAAGGATATTAGCCATCTTCTGGTCAGTAGCCAAAGTCTGGACCAGGCCTCGGTACCAGTTCTACACGTAAAAAAATTAAAGGGAAACAGAAGTGGCACAGTCAGGGATTGAGCAAATGTACATACTAAAACTTGTCTAGTCAAATTGCTTGAGAAAACCTCTGCTCACCAGATCACAGGAGAACTTAACCGCGCAAACCTCTCCAACATGGGGTACATATGTTGTCACTGAAGGGAGACTGTAAGTTTTCTGAAGCTCTGTGCTGATGCTTTGCAGAGCTTCCAGCAGCTCAGGGCTTTGGGCAAGAAGAAAAAACCTGCCAGGGCTGTAGAACTCTACAACCGATGCCTAAAACCACACAAAATTACAACAAAGACACATTCCGTTTTGGTATTTAATAACATTGGCTAGATCAGTATTTACAGTTGAGGCAAACTGGGTATATTGTACCTGGATGTCTGTTCCCTTTATGATTTTGGCCATATGCAAGTCCTTAAAATAGACCCTCTGAAGGCTGGATGCATCACCATGCTTCAATAAACAGAGGTTAACATAGATAACAAAACATAACAAATCTTTTACATACCGTTATTTCAACTCGTGAAAATGTTAAACTTCTAAAGATCTCCAAATCATTGCAGTTACCTTAGACTCAAGCAGGCCAGCTCTGTCTCCTGTCAGTGGTGAAGCTGTGGTTTCCTTTGGTTTCTCTCTTTAGAATAAGAGAAACAAGTGAGTGCACATTATTTAATGATTCAACTTTTTGCCAGGGAATTGAGCTTTTTGTTAGCATTAAAACAAAAATCAATAAATAAATCACAGTTGACAGTAAGGGCCACTCTGTGGCTGACCCAACTTACTTTGCAGGTTCTGGATCAATGGACTTGCACATGTGTCTGTGTGCCTTCCAGTCTTCTGTCTGACACATCACAGAGCAGTAAGGCGTCTTCTTGCAGCGCTTGCACCGAAAATTTCCTGTCAAGTGAATACAAGTTAAGTAGAAACTGCGAATTGCACCAAATTAAAAACCAAAGCAAGAAGAGGCACTTGAGCTGTGCTAACAAGAATGCTGACATTCACAAGATAACCATGAGGAAATGCGTTGCTTGCTATGCACCATAGTGTCAGGATATATTCAAATCAATACATTAAGGAATGGCAAAATCCAGGACATTCTTTTTTATTTATTATATTTTAGGCTGTCCTTTCCCTGAGTGTTGAGAATAAATTATGTAAAACGTTCATCAATATTGTAATTCATTTGCAAGCCTCTGATAAAAAACAAATACTTGTTATAAAGCCAGCTTTGTTTAAGAAGCATTACTGCTCATTAATACACATAATGTAAATGTTATTCAGGCTGATTTTCAGCTGTGGTTTGAGGGCAGGTTGACGAACACTTGTATACCGTTGGCACTCCATAGTACTAGGCTGCAAGAACTTTACATACCACTTCACATAGAGTTGTGACTTTTATTGCGACAAGATTACCTTGCTGACCACAGTAGTTGCAGAAGTATACAGTCAGTGTTCGTGGCATGGATCTTAACACCTACGAAGACAGAAAAACCTTTGTGGAAACACGGCACTGAGAAAGGACTTTGTTTTCAACAAAACACAGCCAATGATAAAGAACTGCAACATACTGCAGATGTATCCTTGCTGACTGGTGGATTTACACGACCAAAAAAAAAAAAAAAAAAGAGGAATGAACCTGTTGAAATATAAGATCAAATTCACATTATATAGTAGTTCATATTACCATGTTTACGAATTTACGTTTTATTGCTGTTTAGTTACTGTGCGCAGTGGCCAGTTGACCAAATTAGGAAAAACAACGGGTATGCTGCGCAGCTGTGTCCGATAATGGCCGCCCGTCTAGCCAGTTGTCTGATAATGATGGCACTTTACCGTCTCCAATGGCGTCTGATGCTGGGTGCACAAGTGTTGCATTGGGCACGGTGACATGTCTTGGAGGAGGCAATACAGGAAGAGCCACGGGGCTCGATGATGGTTTCCTCAAGGGCAGGTTAGGTCGAACCAGGTTTGGAGAAAATGAGCGGTACATGGCGGCACCTGTCAGCGTCACAAAACTTATGTAACGCTAAAGTCTGACAGTTTATTAAGCTATAATGTGAGCATGAAAAGTGCTCAAAATGTTCGTTTGCACTTAGAAAGTACCGCATTCTTAGTTAGTTAATCAACGGTGAAAAAGCTAACGTTGTTTAAGTTACACGGTGACTAACGTTATAGTCTATGACTGACACGTTAGCTCGCTAACTAACGTTAGATTAGATACTAGCAAGCCAACACAAACAGCGATAATTGAGCAAAACTTACAACAAACTAAAATAATATTATGCTACGAGACAGAACTAAATACATAAACCCAAACAAATAAATATTTCTGTACTTTATGGTTTTATATTGCACCGTTACTATTTCAACTTACCTGAGCGCACGTGTCTGTAAAGAGGTAAAAAATGTTGCACATGCGCAGTGGCCTCAATTGCACATGGGTCAAGAGGTCAGGATGAAATTACTTCTGTGTCAAAAATAAAGACAAATTCTTTACGACCGATTCTAAATATTGTGTTGCCACTTTGAGTTGTGCTATTAGTAACCATACATTTTATTTTTAAATCGTACTTGTCTTTATTTCTAATTCCTGAATATCTCTTCTGGGGATCAATAAGGCTTAGCTTATCTAATTACCTTTCATTAATATATGAATATCTGAAAACGTTTTCATCCTCTACACTTATTAAAAACACAGAAAACCAAATGCAACCCACTGGAGTGCCTCTCAGTGAGCGTTCAGCCACATCCTCAGGAGGGAAAACTAATTTGTTAAAATAATTTCCATGCCTATGTTCTTATATTAGATCATATATTCTTATATTGAAATCTCTATGTATCGTGCTGTACCTGTCAACCAGCACAAATAATTATGTTTTCAAAGCACCAAAAGCTACGAAACAATTAAATGTCTGTTGAACTGTCGGATGTTACGGGCTGGTTATCAAGGCCATACTCACTGAGTACCAGCCAGAACACTTGCATTTTGCCTTGCTTAGTACTTCCATTCTTGTGTGCACTGACGTGATAGTGAGCTGCTGTTACAAAGAGTTTCCCCTCAGGGATTAATAAAGTATTTCTGATTCTGATTCTGATCATCCAGAACTGTCAAGTACTGTACAAGTAAAAGTTGGCACTTAAGATTTAGTCAGACTCTCTGTCTAGCTCGGTTATCATCTGATCAGATATTGTTTGATTTAATTCATATTTGATGATTTTGAACTGAATTGTATTAAGTAAAAGTTCTTAACAAGGTTTATATTCAACAATATAAGGTTGTGAGACAAGTTTAGTTTTGGTTTTGGTATCAAACTGGCAAGAAAGTTCCCAGCTTACCAATGTTGAATCAGTCAGTACAGTATATATTGATTTAAATATGTCAGTGGTAGGAGACGTGTGTGGTATTGTGGTTTGCTGGTGTGTACTTGTTATTTGTTATAATATTTAATTTTCTGGAAAAAATAAAGGGGGGTGTACCTGTCGTGTGATGACGTCAGCCTAACGTCATTTCTCACTGGGTTCTCATTGGTTTATATCGCCTCGTCGTTTCTCCCGCAGTGGCCATGTTTGTTGATGTGTCATTATCAAAGTGACTTGTTGGGGTTATCAGCTGGTTCGACAGAAAGCTCAAAGTTCACTCTTATCCCGGTTGTCTTCGCATTGAACTACAACATGGGTTTTTTGCTTTCGGTGGGTGAAAATATAACCATCTTTATTTGTCATGTATGCTAGTTGCTAGCGTTAGCTACGCTAGCTGAAGTGTGAACGGGCTGCACTTGTAGCTAACGCCTCTCTTATCAACGTTAGCTTAGCTAGCTGCAGTAAGCAGTGCCTCCATACAATGTCATTCTGCAGTTCATCCATTTGTAGCACTCATCGTTAGTTTGCTGTGGTTTAGAGTGTGCTGTGTTTAACGGTAGGTAATGTTAAAGCGTTTTCCTAATTCCTGGTTGTAGCATAACAAACAGCTAGTTAGCGATTCACTGTCATTGGTAGGTCTAACGTTAATGGTAAATGAACCGAAGTGTTAAAAAATGGCAGTAAATACAAATGGCACATCGGCCTGCTACTTGCTAACTACACAGTAACCAACTAGATGCATGGACACCTAAGGGTGTGTTTCAATAAGGCTGGCACCTGACCTTACGGTGACTACTTTTGACAGTGTTATGGCACGGCACCTGTCACAAGCGCATCAACAGCATTGCATGTGTTTAGCTGTTGTGCTTTCACTGCTTAACATGAGGAGCTTGATTGTGTTGCTGTATTTAGCTATGTTCCATTTATCACAGTGGGATGATGGTAAGAACAGGGCTTCCAGATTTTAGTGTAAAACTTAAAAAAAAAAATTAGATAATAGGGCAGAAGGGGGACAACTGTAGTGAAAAGCTGGTATTGAAAGAAGCATGACAAATGTTGCCAAAGTGATTTTAGATCAGGAAACATGGTGTAATAGAGGAAGGGGCCTCTGCCATTACTTATCATCTTTCAAAGACTCACATGTCAGGGAGCTGTTCATATCCCTAAAATAAAGTAAGTGTTATCAAGCTAATCCATAAATGTTGTATTTCTAATTCTCAAAAGTAAATAATGACAATGGAACAATGTGTTGTGTCATGTACCAGCCCTTAGAAGATGCTTTATAGGTTTTCATCCTGCTTTATATTAGACACAGTTAGAAAAGTTGTATACTTCAAAACTGAAGTCAAACATTGTGCAGTCCTTTGCCTTTTAGCTCGACATTATTCTCACATCCTTCCAAGGTTGTTTAACCATGGCCTCTGAACGGATTGGTGATACATTTTAAAGATAAATGCAGTGAGGGCTGTGTAACAATCTTCAATACCTATCTTAGTCATATGACGTTAGTTGTATTTCGCCACTTGCCCACAATTGTAACTATGTCACAGGTGTTGACAAGATCACACCTCTCAGTGTGTGTCTGTTGGGCATATCTTTGAGTTATGTGTTCCTTTTGGTAAACTTGCAAATCACCAGAGAACTAACATGAGGAAATGTGAAGCTTATTGTCAGGATTCTTCCTGGCTCACTACAAGGATAAGATTGTATCTCATGACCAGGGAGGCACAACATGCAAAAAGCAGAGGGTTGCTTTATTGCTGACAATCAGGTATTTTAGGCTGTTCACTGTTGTTACACGATGTATGAAAACCCAAACCGTTTATTAGTCTTTGCTCCCACTCTGTCTCCCTCTCTCTCCTCTGTGTCTGCTTCTCTCTCTGTCTATTCCAGATTTGAACCAGAGAGGGACCATGGAACAGCCTGGTCCTGCTTCAGATACTCACACGATGGAAGGATCTGTCGTTGAATCTGTGTCGGTGGGATCGCAACCGGTGAATCAGCTTCATAACAGCACGTCTAACTTAGAAGAGGAGGAACAAATCTCTCACAACAGTTCAGATGAGGCAGAAAAGTGCAGCCGGGCAAAAGATGAAGCACAGCTTGACAGTGCATTAATCAAGAATACGACAGATGTTCAGACGGGCACAAAGATGAAGTCGGAAGCTCAAACATGCAGTCAGGAGCATGTAGAGGGGAGTAAGCTGGATGCTGATTCCGGCTGTGGTGACAGTACAGTTTCTATGGAAGGTGGGATACCTTCACTTTCAAATGAGACTGGTGGAGCTTTGGCAGCCCCAGTCACCACTTTGGATGATGTGATAGAAAGCTCTCCTTCTGTTCTTGAAGGGACAATAAAAACCTTAGTGACTTTTGATGAAGTGAAGGATTCTCATGCCACCACTCCAAACAGCAATGAGCAGCTATCAGTCTTGGTTACAAATTGTTTCACAGAGCCATCGCCTGTTAATGATAGTGGTTCAACTGAGAATCCATCATCCTCTTCCGTTCAAAGCGCTACCAAGAACTCCCCTACCAACTCGACAACCACATCTGGCATCTTTAATGGCCCTTGTACCCCCAGTTCCGACACTGTCAGCTCCTCGCTTGCTTCCAGCCCACAAACTAGTGCCAACATTTCAGCCCCCTCACATTCCTTGTCAAGCCCGTATGACACTGATTGCAGCCGAAAGCTCATTTCCCAGATCCAACGCTCGCTCTCACAGGAGTCACTGCTGGATGAGCTAGAGTCAGAGCTGTTGTCTTGTCAGCTGCCTGAGGGTAAAAGTGGAGGTGAGAGGAAAGGGAGCCCACCTGTCAATGGACTCCCTACAGACCAAGAGGGCTGCATGGTGGTCTTTGAGAAGTGTGTGCAATACAAGTATGCACAGCAGGAGAAAGCTATTCAGAGGTAAACTGCTATTTCGTCAGTTACATTTGATGCACTGTGGTGTCAGTTATCAGATGAATCCATGTGTCTGGTTTATCTGCAGCCTTGAATAGCTGATGATGGCCACCTTCATTGCATCATTTTAAACTGCTATTTGTACAGTACTAAGCTTCCATTGTAATGCGTCAGATTAGCAAGCGATTAACCTACTTGCTAACTGCTATTGTTTGTCTTTTTCTTTCACCTTTGTTGTATTAAATCTATATTGATTAAGCTGACACACAATTGTTTTAAAGCCCAAGCAGTGTTTTTTGCAGTAAGGAAACTGGACTGACAGAATAACCCACATATTTGCTTATCCCGCTCTGTTTTCTGGCCTTAATAACAACAGTTTAAACTCTTCAGTACTTTGTGTGGACTTGACCGGAATTGGTATTGTGTGTGTGTGTGTGTGTGTGTTGCATCTGTATGTATAGCCTGCTTGAGGAGAACAAGAGGCATCAGGAGCTGATCCTGGGTATCTGTTCAGAGAAGGACAACATGAGGGAAGAGCTTAAAAAGAGGGCAGAGACAGAAAAGCAGCACATGGCCACCATTAAAAAGGTTAGTTTCATTCTCTACGGTCTATTCAGGGTGGTCATGGTCTTATGGCACTTGATTGTTTTGAAGCACAATCACAAGTGATGTGGTCCGTATCTGTCCCTTGGTCCAAAAGAAGCATATTCTAAAATATTGGGCTATGTTTGTCGTGCTTGGCTCTTCAAACTATTTTGAATCAATTTGTAAAAACGATGGAAGCATGTTTATTTTATGTTTTTCAACAACAAGGAAGTTCTCCACTGCAATGTTTAGTCTGACTGTCTGCCTGCGCTGAACATTGACTTCTGCTAATTGTGATCATGTAGCACCTGCGTTTTTGCAAATCTTTTCATTTTTCCTGTATAATGCTCAGTGTTAGGGACTGTTACAGTGCAAAGAAAGGAAAACAATTACTCCACACCAGCCTTACAAATTGATACAAACACTGATGACTTATCAGAGTATTGCTCTCGACCAGCGCCAGATCAGCTAGTCTTTGTTATCTGGTAAGTATTGGCATCCAAAAATGTGTGTTAATACTAACTATAATATTTCCTCATCCAAAATATAGACTAATAAACAATTGACATTAATATGGTTTTAATTGAGATAAAAAACAACTTTAAACTATTACACAGGTAGAATAGTAGAGTCATCCATTTAATTTATGGAAAATTCAGGGACCAATTTACATCTCGAAACTTTGGTCTACGCTGATTGTTGTACAATAAGAGGACCTGTGTGCAGCAGCGCCAGTCACATTGACACTCCAATTCAATTAAATCTGGAGTCTAGCCCTGTATAGCTGGTAATCAAGGAAGTCAAACAAAGCAGCCCGGTCTAGAGGTGAAAAGGGGACGTAGTTCTGATTACTAGCATTTAACATGCCACATGTGCTTTAAAGGCTTTATTAATTTGTGTGAATTCTGTGTTTTTTTTTTAAATGTCTTGTGTCTTTTTTGTGTGTGTGTGTGTGTCCTACCCTTTGATTTACAAAGCATACCATATAATTAGCACTTTAAGACACAAGTACTTCTCTATTCATTGGACACTAGCATTGCTGTTGCCATAGAAGGAACACTCATTAAATCATGCTTTCTAGGTAACAGGGTTTGTTTAAGCATTGTGCAAGCAAAAAGGAGTAGGAGGGGTTTTTATGACATACACCCAATGTATGCTTTCATCCCTTTTCTCTTTTTTTTCTAACCATAGATTTAGGTTTGATGGATTAAATATCTACTACTAATTGCCATTCTGCAGCATTTTTCAGAAACATTATAGAAGTAAATGCTTTACCATGGGGAAACAAAAGTCACATCGACATCATATTTCAGAAAAAAGGGTAAAAGAAGATCTTCTCTGTCATATGTAGTTATTTTTGGATTATCTAGTATTTGATTTTGAGGAATAGAACAATGCCAAACTGCCTTCCTCTTCCTGTGCTGTCTAAATTTATTTTGCATCCAACATTTTGTATTAGGTGTCATTCTGTGAAGCAGGTTAGACCAGGTGTGGCCCAGGCTTACATGTTGCCCAACAAGTTGCTTACCCTGTATACTCCCTGTTTCTACAGTTGGAGGGCAGGGTGGAGGAGCTGCTGAAAGAATTGAAGGAGTCGCGGGATAAACTAATTCACCAGGACCAAGCAGCCAAAGCTGCCCTTCAGCAGATGCAGAAGGAGATGACTTACCGGCTAGAACAGGTATAACCGGGACTCCGATACTGTGAGTCTTTCATAAGCTTAAACACTTAGTTTTGCCCCAGTCCCTTTTCCCCCTTATTTGCATTTCTGGCCACGTTCCATTTTAGGCTGCTACAGTATCTTTTATTTTTGCAGAACTAAGGACAAGACACCTGATCTCTGCATCTCTTCTACAGTGTCTGTAGTATCTGTATCTATAAACTGAGTTTGTTCATATGCATCAATATTACTGCCAGTAAGGAACTTGTACCACCTCACATAAAAAATGTTTTATTCATGTTTAGATCTAAAATATTGCTAAAGCTGAAATAGCTAAAGTAAAGGTTACTGACAACTGGCCAAAAATACATAGGATTTTGTTAGACATTGTATCCCACAATTCTTTGCACAAAACTAGTAGCTGAACGGTCAAGGTCTTTGCACACTCTTGTTATTGCAGATTTAATCACTTGTTAAGCGAATAGTGCAGGAAAGCACATTTTTCATACAATAGTTTGCACACCTGGTTGGAACCATATAGGGTACTTTTCTCTTGACAGTTTTGTCACACTTGACACTTTTTAATTTCACTGTTCAGTGAACAATATGAGGTAGATTTTGCACTCAGTCATCTCTATCAGTCCTCCCTTGTATTAAGAAGATGACTCCTGCCTCTGAGTTTTGAAATATTTTGATCATGGCATTTTATAGAAACTCTGTGCTACCTATCTGATCGTTTCTTTCTTCAGTCCAGGTTGAAGTGGAAGTAGAGTAGCCCATACATCTCCCCAGCCATTTCCTTATAGGGAAACATCTCTTTCTTCTGATCCTCTTAAGGATCCAACAGTATAAGCAGCTCAGTGACTGAACTGTGGGGAATTATATAAACCCAGCTAATGATATAAACAATCATCTCAGGTGAACAAGAAGTGTGAAGAGGCACGCCAAGAGAAGGAGGCCATGGTGATGAAATATGTGCGGGGGGAGAAAGAGGCCCTCGACCTGAGGCGGGATAAGGAGGGTTTGGAGAAGAGGCTGAGGGAAGCCACCAAGGAGGTAGACCGCCAGGCCCTCCGAGGTAACCAGCTGGCCCAGGAGAAAGGCCGGCTGCAGCAGCTGTATGATGCTAAGGTAAATACTTTAAATACTGAGTCAGTTTTAAGTGTCCGTTTACATCGGAACATAAAGACTCAATAACATCTCTGCTTATTCAGGTTTTATTTGCATTTAGCTTGAAAATGAACAAAAGTTAAACATTTTCTATACGGTACAAAGATATCACACAATTGTTTTGATGTATCCCTTTAAACTTATTGCAGTGTGCTTTATGTGGTAAATTAATTTACGTTAGCATGATTTCCCACTAGACATTAAAAAAATACAAAGCTGTCCCACTGTTTGTACTTTACAGTGAAAATGACTTCACATCAATGTTTATACTTCACATCAGTCTCTCAAACATGTAGTGAACATGGTTTGGTGCATTCTGATTTGATCCTGCTAGTCTTTATTACACTGGTTTGAGTCTTCTCTTAGCAATTTGTTGGATGTTCACTTGGAACTTGCTTTGGTAAATATTGGGGGATTAGCAGGGGAAAAACATAAAATCTAGTTCTTTATTAAGAATCTCCACTCAGCCAAAGATCTGTTTTCTGCCTCTGATATTGTTCCTGCTTCACCCATCTCTCGTTGTTCTCAGGAAGGCGAGGTTGGCAGGTTGACTCGAGAGGTGGAAAGGTTGAAGGAGGAGATCAACTCACATCTCATCAAGGTCAGATGGGCACAGAACAAACTAAAGACCGAGGCGGACGTACACAAGGTAATGTAACTGTGCTACTTTAAAACCTGTGATGATTGCTTAACCTGTTGAGATTAAGCATACTTTTTCTACAGAATTGTAGTCAAACAACATCACAATTCATAATCCAAATTTACTCTATAAGGGTGGGAAATATTTAATAGGCAAACATAAGGTGATACAAATCTTTTAGAACTGTTGATCTTATCAGAAGAAGAAGAGGAGAGAGCTAAACTATATTTTAATTACTTGTTCATAATATCCTTGTGCTTTGGATGCTATTGTAGACGAGGGTATGAACCTGAACGTGCTGTAGTCAAATTTTATTCACATGTACTGAATACAAATAGCAAAATTTACATGGCTAATATAGTTGACTACATAAAGTCATTGCAGCTCCAGTATACAATGTATACTGTACATTCCCCATATCAGTTTGAAAGAACATACTTATATTTTTAGTTAATGTTAATTTTTAGTCAAAGCCATCCCTGTTAGTATTTCTAGGATACTAATGACATCCCCTTCAGAGATTTTAGCTTGCAGCCGCTCCATAGAAAAGATGATTAGATGTGTCTTTTTATTTAGGGCTAAAATGAAATGAAATCATCATTAACATTGTTGCTATTTTTTGAAAATGTCTATTACCAATTTTTAACTGCCTCCAAGCAAATACACAACTATAAACAGAGGGAAAAGCAAAAACTCAGTAGTTGCTCAAGGCCACAGGAGCTGAGCGCCGGAGCCATTAATGTTTCTCTTTGTTATGGTTTGTGGGTTGGTGTGTGTGTGTGTCTGTACATGTACTGTATATATTTGTCAGAAAAACAAGTCAAAAGAACCCTTTACAAATCATGGTTATGGCTTTATACAGCACAGGGTTTTCTTTGAAGTTAAATGCCCCCCCTTTTTTGTGTCATAATTACAAAAGCATGTTTAATGCGTTTAATATGTTAATCTGTGTGCAGGAAACTAAAGACAAACTGAGAGAGACCATGTCCAAATTGGCCCAGGCCAAAGAAGAGACTGAACAGATCCGCAAGAACTGCCAGGACATGATCCGAACATACCAGGTCTGTGATCACATAGAAGTATTAGTTTGCTAATGACCAAGAATGTGAGCAAATGTAAAATGTCCCCTGAATGAACAAACCAATTGGTCAAATGATTAAATGTATCAAATTGGTTTGATCAGTGACACATGAGATGAGAAAACGTTCAGCTGCATCATGACACTGTTTGCATGTCTTTTTTTTTTTCTTTTTTTTTTTTTTTTTAGTAGAATACGAAAATATGTTGTTCAGTGAGCAATTAGAAGAGAATTGATTGTGCTTCAGGTGAACGGCAGTTTTCGTTTATACCTTATGGTGGTAGTAAAGAGCTGCCCAAGTTTTCTCTCTGTGGTGAAAAGATTGAGCTTGAGCCACTGTATGCCTTCATCAGCAGTGTGTTATCAGAGCATACACAGACAATTATTAGCATATTTAAAAGGGAAAGTATACCATAACTTACACCACATAGCTAATAAGATCAGAAAAGGAGTGGAATTGAACTAAAACCAGAATTAGCTCCAGATATCTTTTGTTGCAAAAATGGAAATTATATTTTGGCGTCTCATTATCACTATCAGTTGCTTCCCTTTTCCCATTTCTTATTTCATAAGCAGTGTCATTAAATCAAGCTTCACTATACTGAAGCTACCCCCCAGAGACGTCGTAGGCGTCAGACCAAGGATTGGCACGTGATGTCACTGTAATACGGAAGTGCTTCTGTTGGCTACATGTAACGTCCCGGAGATTATATGCAGTCCATGATATGTCCGTGTAGACGGTGGCGTCACTTACTGATCCATAGCAGCTATATTTCAGACCGCAGTAGAAAGCTCCGGCGTTTTAGCTCCAGAAATGCTAACGTTTAAATCGCTATTTGATTTTTTGAAAACAGCAACGCTACCACCACGCTACTGAGAAATGTAATCAAACTAGTAACCTTGCTACTTGTGGTGCTGCTATTGCCAAACACTGTTCATAAGTCTCTTTCTTCCTGGCTAGCATTCTCTTTATGTCAGCCCCTCTTTTACTGTTGCTTCAGCCATTGTATTCTCTCTGTCACCCCGCTTATTGTCTTGTTTTTGAATATTTTACCCCTCTCTCCTCCAGGAATCAGAGGAACTCAAGTCCAACGAGCTGGATGCTAAACTGAGGGAGACCAAAGGAGAGCTGGAGAAACACAAGCAGGAACAAACAGACCAATTAGAGGTGACAACCGCTGTGCACGCATACAAACACTTTCTCACACACAAGAACTCATCAATGTGTATACATGAGCTTAAGGTGGCCAATGAGAAGGACGAAAGGTGAAGCTAAGCAGCGCTTCCAAAACATTAGTTTATATGCTTGCTGCATGTCTGCAGACATGCTTGTCTGTGAACTTTGTTTCAATTTGTATCTAAAATAAACCTTTTTACTAGAAGAGCTTGGATTTGGCAATCCAGCAGAAATAAATTAACGGTAATGCAGGTTTGCTATTGATTCAAAATTAGAGTTCTGAATAAACTTCTGTTCTGCCAGGCCATTATTCAGCCTGTTATTGATGGTCTTGATGCCAGCTCTTCTAGTAAAAATGTTTATTTTCAGCTGTTTTCATCAATTTGAGAGGTGTCATTGCCTTAACTAGGAATGAGAAACAAACGGGCACATAAGCTCTACAGACAGACACACATGCACACAGACATGGACTCCATCCAAACACAATGGCCTGTTTTTCTCTCTGCACCATTCTGAGGGGAATCACACAAATAAATGGCCTAGAAGTAATCAATATGAAGCTCTGCTTTCAACAACAACCACAGAAGAAACCACCCATTTCTTGTCATCATTCCACAGTCTGGTTCATTTATCCAGGGTGTTTACAAGTCCTTAAAATGTCTTAATGTCTGCATTAAATTTTTACAAATGTCATGCCTTTGAAGTCATTAAAGTTTTAGCTGAAACATTTTTTTTTTTAATCCTACTTTTTCATTTTTGTCAGAAATGTGTTCATTAAAAGTTTAATACGATTAACTTTAAGTCTGTGGTAACAGAGACCCTGTCATCAATAAACTTTTCCATTGGTGATATACAGTATGTTGTAGGCCTATCACTGACTGGATAGGTTTTACCATGTAGGGCCTTGATTTTGGCAGATATCGCTGCCCTGCTGATGAATAAATTGGTGCAAGCCTGTGTTTATTTTAGTATGTGTGTTATGATGCAGCTCAGTCATAAACAATGCAAACAAAACTGAGTTTCCATTACTGTGTGGGTGGTAAAACTAAAATGGGATGGGCAGAATAGAGGACCTAAACAGTAGATTTACCTGCATCTCCATTACTGGCATGTTGTCTTGGATACCACAGGCTACTAATAGCTTCTTGGAAATGTTGATTAGCAGTAGTACCATTAATGGCTTTGTTAAAAAGATGAGACAAAACACTGTTAAGCCTTGCTTTCACATGCGTAATGAGTGCATAACCAAAATAACTTTAATGAATGCCACTCTTGGATTGCCAGGAAATGCCCATTTGCAATGAAATTATGTTACTGTAAGATTTTTCATAAAATAAAAACAAATGAAACATTCCATAAAGTGTGACTGAAGGGTTAAGTTGATGGGTAAAACCATTGAACTGTATTGATAATGTGTATGAAATCTTGGTAATCACAATTGGTAGAGAAGAAACCTTTTTTTAGAATGAGGTATCCTTTTACAATTAGGATTCAGAGGTTGAGAAACAGATATTGCTTAAATTAGCAGACTGAAAACCCTAACAGTGGATACATATCTAATGTAAAACTTGATGCATGTGGCAGGTGCACCGAGTGAAGGCCCAAGAGCTCGACGACCTGAAAAGGAGTTACAAAGAGGGCATGGATGAGCTCAATACTCTACGCACCAAGGTCTGTCATACAGAGAAGTGCTTGAACATCTGTGTGTGCACATGAAATCAGCACGGCTTCAGCTTAATAAGTGTGTGTTGTTCTGTAGTTAAAGTGTCTAGAGGACGAGCGTCCACGCTGGGAGGACGAGCTGAGCAAGTACAGGGAGATCATCAACCGGCAGAAGGCAGAGATTGGCCGCCAGAGAGAAAAGCTGGAAGAGATCACTGCGCTCCAGGAGCAGCATCAACGGTACAAACACACACATTCACACTGATCATGCAGGAACGGTGGAACAGTACTGAAAGTAAAAGCTAACACACTTAACTGTGCACTAGAGCAAACTCAATTCTACGCATCATAGGATCGGTATTGCATGTCCAGCATCTAAAAGGAAATGATAGGTTTGCGCAGTAACATACATTAACAGGCTGTGGATATTGTGTTTTGTTCTAAGGTGTGGCTCAATCAAAAGATATAGATGGCTGTGAGTGTAAAACAAATTTACTGACAGTGATTTTTCCAACATACGTATTTACTGTACAAATATTTGCCATTAGTAATGTCTCCGTCCAAGTCAGTGTGCTGCAATATTGAATTAATTGAGCACAGCCTTCGCTTGCTGTAAATGTCAACATTCATTGGCATAAAGTCTGAATAAAACTCAGCCACTGCAGTGTACTGTAACAGCCCAATGCCTACGTGAGACATTAGTTTAGCATTTTTTAAACATACTGTGCTTCAGTATTAAATGTCATCAATGTGTGTTGTCCACAGCTCTGAAATGAAAGTCCTAAATTTAAGATAATTGGGTCCTGCAGTCATTCTAGAGGATGACAAGCTAGGCCAGCTATTAAGCTATAATAGCTTGTTGTTGCTTGCTGTAAAAATTGGAAAAGTGAGGTATCTTGTTGGTAATGAAGGGCTTAATGCTAAAGCAAATATTAATATGTTCTCTAGGCTACAATGAATTATGATGGTCTTGTCCAATAACCCCAGTCTATTTTGGGAAAGGCCATAGGAAGTGGAAGTAGTCCTGTCAATTGTCATGCATTTTTTGCTTACCAAGGCTGTTTTATTACCATATGTGTATTTTAAAATGAGTTGTTTTACATTGATTTTTAAAAACAGTAGTATACAGGGACTGTCCTAATGAGGTTTTATCTTACAGTTCAGACAGAGATACATTGAGGGCTTTATACTTTACTAAGAAAATGAAATCATTACTATCATTTCAGTACTGAATGGAAGTATCAGTGCGTGAAATGAGCACACCTTTGGAAGCATTGGGGTCTTGACAAGCTAATTTCTCATCATATGCTTAAACAAAACCAACTGTGCATTGTGTAGGTGAACTTGCAGGCCAGTTTCACCTCTGACTTGTGCACCTGTATCACCATTTAAACATAATTGGTTTGATAGAACTGCGCAGGTTTTTTTATTCTTTTTTTCAAGTACCATGTCACACGATTTAAAGATAGGACAGATATAGCGCACAGGGCAGGAAGGGACTCAGGTCCCTCTGCGGGGTGTGTGGCTCTGCCGTCCATGTGCAGATGACTTGGTGGAGAAACTTTTCCACTTAATGAAATGCTGCTTTCTGTGCGTGCCAGAGTGCCATAAGTAGGTGGCGCCAACCCAAATGGATTTATGCAAAAGCTTCTCTACTTTTTTCTTTTTTCTGGCTGTCATTTTGAGCATCAGGAAGTTTTTTTTTTGTTTTTTTTTTCACCACTCGCACCAACATTTTTAGTTGTTGGCAAGAAAAAAAACAAGATTTGATGCCACCAGTTCTTTGGTCTATAGACAACTTCACTACCAGTGACGATTGTGACCTTCATCCTGACACATTATGTATGGCTCACGTTTGCCAGTTATTTTTTAAATCATTGGTCATTTCAGCAAGCCTGTAGCTAGCGAGTGGTCCTTATGAATGCCGATGCAAAAGTACTGACTTATTTGAATTAAATAATTGATAACATCAATTGAAATGAGAGTGAACAGTTAAATCTGACATGTACTCATATTTCAAGCATGTCTGTCCTTCAAGCCAATGGTTTGCGTCATAATTTTGAAAATTATTTATTTCTGTATTGGCTCTTTGTGTCAATAATATGTCTTATGCCATTTTCTGTATCTTAATAAGTATGATTTTCTGTCCATACTTTTCTCATATATAATTGAATCCATAATAGTACACATTTCACACAAGAAGGGAAGTTCGTAGTGAATGCCCATTTAATGTGAGTCTCTATTAACACCTTGGCAATCATTGTTTTTGTCACGCAGTGATCAGCAGGAGATCACGTCTCTTCGTGAGGAAGTGGACAGCCTGATCAACCAGATGGCTGACCTCCAGCGTGATGTACAAGGCAGCAGGGAGCGTGAGGCTGAGTTACTGGGCTTCACTGAGAAGCTGAGCAGCAAGAACGCCCAGCTCCAGTCAGAGAGCAACGCACTGGAGTCTCACCTGGATCAGCTCACCAGCAGCTTCACAGAGCTCCAAGCGAGGCTGGAGGAGACCAACAGGCTGCTAGATGACAAGGTCGGGGAACTTTGATTGCACAGAGTGATGTAGAAGTGATACATGACAAACTAACCTGGTTTTAATGGCTGAATACAATTCAATAAAATCCTGTACGAATGCCTTCCTCAACTCCTTCACAGTAGTGTCTGTTGTCAATCTCAGTTTAAAGTTTTTCTTTTTCATTAATCAAACATTGGAACAAATGTAATGTAGCGTGAATGATTTGTGCTTTTGACATTCTCTGTAACAGCTGACCTAGAATATACATTGTCCTTGAATAGTGATATTTTCTGGCTTGACATTCATGAGAAAATCTTTTCTTTTTTCATTGTTCAGTGGGAGATTGCTAGACTGTGAATCTTATTTTTGGAACAAGCAGCCACCGTCACAATACATTACTACTCTGTCATGGGTCATGGCTGTTATTGCATTATTATTGAATCCCCCCTCCCCCCCCCCCCATTAATCCTGCAGTCACGGCATCTGAAACAGGAAGAGGTGCTGAGGCAGCAGGAGGTGGAGGGACTGCAGAAAGAGCGGACAGCACTGCAGACAGAGGTGGCCCAACTAAAAACTAGAGTTGATGAGCTGAGGGATGAGCTGTTGACTCAGAAAAGGAAACAAGCCGCCAACATCAAGGACCTGACGAAACAACTAACACAAGGTGAGGAAACCACCTTGCAGTATATTTCTGTAGCTCCTTCATGGTACAGTGCCCAGCCTAATGTAACTATTTCATTAGCAGGTAAGGAGGATTACACCTTTATGACAGCCATGTGCCTTAGACAGGAGGTGGCTATGGGCAGCAGCACTCCCTATAGCCTTTATAAAAGATATGTTTAATTAAATGTTTCTCAGTTGTGATCTGTTATGTGCAATGAAATATCTTGAAGTGATGTAATCCAGTATACAGTGTAGTATCACAGTTAGAGGAAAAAACATTTTATCACTGTTTGACTTTTAGTATTTATCTCTTTCCGAGTCAGTTTTTTTGTTAATGCCATATTTTTTTTCACTTGTGTGGTCATCGGTAACATTGATTCTGCATTCCGATATTTCAAGCCAAGACCCTTGGCGACATCTTGCTAGACCCACCATTTTTGACCCTGTTTGTCCAATTGAAAATATATCATTTCTATTGAAAGACAACCGTTTAGAGTGTGGAGCACTTCCGTCCAGTGACCCTTTCAAGTCGTTACCAACCCTATTCAGGATACAGATTTTGAAGCATGTATTGTATGCTACCATACTTGTAAAAATCTCAATTGATACCTATCTCAGTTAATTCTTCACTGGAATACATTTTTGCTATTTGGAGACATAAAGGCTGATATTTAGGGCCAGTCAATACTTACAAACAACACATCACCTTTTTTAAATTGGTGCTGCTGTATATAAAATGACTAAAATATAGGATTTTTAAAAAGTAAAACATAACAAAATATAAACCTTTAAAAACCTTTCCTTAAATTCCGGTTTTGTGTTATTGCAGGACAACAGGATCAATTCAAAAGTGTCTGATTTTAAGAAAGGCAGGTGATAAAATATTTTATTGGAAAATACCACACCCTGCGTCAGAATTACTGTAAAAGGGTTTTATTTAAATTTCAAGGTATCGAAAGCATTGTATCATTTCCAGCCCTCTCAAAGGGGCCACTGTATCCATCATCTAATTTCACTTTACTGCGATGTCATATCTTTAATATCGAACGGCTCGACTGAGCGACTGTCCGTACTCAGGATTTAATGTCAGGTCACACACGCAGAGTAAGAGGAGACAGTGCAGGGTGATTAGATACCTATGCAGATATTTGTTTGGTGTATAGAGAGCTAATGTTCTTCTCATGCTAGGATTATTCTTAATGGAATGAGCCGAGCTTCCCTTACTTGCTTCTCTGGGCACACAGTAACCCTAAGCCATGAAGTTCAGTTCTATTATCTTGTATGCACAAGCCTTTCACTTTTAGTTGGCATGCAGAACAGAGAGGACATTTTTCTTAGGAGAGCCTCTGATCATTCATCAGTGTTACACTTTCTGACTGCAGTACACTAATTTTAAGTCTTTATTTATGCGCCGACGGTTTGCTGAGCATGCACTGTTCTTCAAAAGCAACCGGTGTCACATTATTCAGGTAGACACCTTCACAGAGGAAAACTCAGTAAGTTCAGTCAAGCAATTATGCTTAGCTTTGACTTTCATCGTGCCTTTTGTGGGCTTCTGCTTCTCATAATTTGTTAGTAAGATTTCTTATGCAGTTCATTTTTGCACAGCTATAGTACGTTTTTTAAGTCATATTCCCAGTTAGTATTTTCTGTTACTTTGCTCACACAAGGCTAATGTTGAAATGATTAGTAAGAATCAATAAGTTGTTGATCGACAGAAAATGTGTCTCTTGATTCCGACAGTTTCCATAAGTGAAAGTACCAATTATTTCCTCGTTATGGCCTATTAAACGCTTAAATGCTTGCTTGTCCTTGTTGATAAGACTGAACTGAATGTTTTGGGGAACGTTTGACTGTTGGTCCGACAAGTAGTGAGCAGTTTTTTTACGTAGTCTTTCAAGGTGGTGTTTCAAGCACACAATGCAAAAGTGTGTAATGTATTTGCTCAATTCAGTTAATTACTTAATGTAATATTTAGCAATACCAGCAATAATGTTGTCAAAGCATGTATCATAACTATTAGATTGTGTCTATCACACAGATTTATTGGTGTCTGTTGACAGTTGACGATTCTTTACTTTCTCTTCTTCTACAGCCCGTAAGAGACTGGAGCAGGTTGAGAATGGAGGCTGCGACCGGGATGCCAGCAGTATGGGCAGTCGCTCAAGTTCCTCAGGTACTACTCCAGGATTTGGTTAGTATTTAACACATACATATCACAAAAGACTTTTTTTTTTTCATTAGTCCTTTAAATCTTTCCTCTGATGGCATAAATGTCCCTCCAAAAAAGGTAGTGTTTATTTACAAAACGTAATGAAATCACAGTGAAAAGGCAATATAAGGAGTATTTCTTCTTTTGTTTATGGAAAATAACAGCTCACAGTTTGTTCATACATGACCAAAGTCCCCTCAATAAACAGTTTTCAAAATGAATCTTGATCTCCCTCCCCTCCTCTCCCCAGGCTCCTTGAATGCACGCCATGGTGGGAGTAGTGGTGTTGAAGAGCGGTCACCAGAGAGCCAGTCAGGTCCTTCAGTAGTGGTTGTGGACAGCTTCCCAGAGGTCGACAAGGCTGTGCTTGTGGATCGCATTGTCCGTCTGCAAAAGGCTCTGGCTCGCAAGCAGGAAAAAATTGAGTTCATGGAGGATCACATCAAGCAACTGGTGGAGGAGATTCGCAAAAAGACCAAGTGAGTGGCATGGACCAAAGTACAGGGAGCAGAGAAAGAGAGATGGCGCGAACATTTTTATTTTTTTTACACACATGTATGTATAAATTTTTTTCTTTGTTTTTTTTAACTCTAATATACAATGCTGAAATCACTGTGCAGTGTTATGCAGGGTGTTCTGGTGCAGTGGATGGTGCTCAAACAATACTGATGGAAGGATAAAGTTTGGAAATTGACAGCACTCCTAATGCAAATACTAGAAACAGATACTGTGTTTCAGACCCTACAGCAGTTTGTAACAGTAGTGCGGTAATGATGCAGTTTTGATAAAGACTGTCAACCTCTCAGTACTGTGACTTGTTAAATAGATACACAAGAACAAGCCACAACCAGCAGCAAGAGGAGTCAGCAAAATATAAAAAGTTGCTCATTAATGAGAAGAGAATGCTCTGAGGCAGATTCAGGATGCGGGGGGTGTATTTTTTTCTTTAACACAGCTTTTAGCATTTGGTTTTAGTAATGCAGATAGATATACTGACCGATATGACTACTGCATTTATTAGATTTGAAAGTAATATTTTTGTTAGGCAGAAACTTTCTTTACATTTGAACCAAAGATTTAGACAGACCGTACCTCACGCCCTGGTGAACCCGTGCCTTCGCTGACCTTGACAGACAGCATATGCTTACACACGCGGTTTATGGCCCCCCACCTCATTCCGTGTCTCTCTCTCATCTTTAGATTCTAACGCATGCACCACACTTCTTATTCGTGACAAACTTCACTCAGAGCTATTTATAGTCGAGCCGATCGGGGTAAGAATGCATCAGTATGGATCCTTAATGATGTTCCATCCTTATTCATGGGCATCGCCTAAAGTAAAGACGCAGTGTGACAACATTAGAACTACCTTAATCACGTCACAACCTCATGCTTAGGTTAGGCCTTGAAGTGGATTGTGGGCCAATGTCAGGATAAAATGGTGTATGGATATGAGATTTCCACACAACACATAACCAAAGGGACTTAAGACATGGAAAGATTTTACTCTACTCAGTAATAGGCATGGGGCGATACATTGTCCTGGCAAAAATAATTATCGATATTAACGATATTATCCTGATAATCTTCACGATATGCCTAAAACTCTTAAAACGGCACTAAAATATACTAGAATCCATTTACTTTACATTTTGTTAAGAAACAAATATTTTTATTGCATCACAGATAGGACACATGTTTTTAGTGAAAAACTAAAAATCTTAAATAGAGAATAAGTAAAACTAGCAACAGTGTGTGAGTCTGTTCTTTCTTGCATGATGATTCCCCTATTTTGTAAATCAGGCTCTATTTTTCACTTCTCTACCCCGATGTCAAATGGTACAGACAACAATTTCATCAATTGCATCAGTATATTTAATTTACCCATGACTTATGAAATACAGAAATTATCCTTTTAACAAAAATAAAGTCCAACTGGCATTGCGGCATTGAGTCAAACAGTACCACTTTGGACAGTCTTAGTTAAAAAAAAATTAAATAAAATCCTGAACATTTTTGGCATTTTTCTATCACCAAACAGTACTGCTAGCCTTGTGGCCCAGAGAGTGAGGCATGCCAAACCTTGGCAATTCAAAATAAATCTGGAAATCAATATAGGACTGTACGTTAGCGAGCCAAACAGCTTTTTAAAGTCACTCGTGAGGATTATCCTAATAATGGAAATTCATCACGATCAAATTATCTTGAGTGTTTTTTATCCCGATCCGCAATAAAGTCGTATATCGTCCCTCTCCTAATCAGTATAGATCACTCCAAACAGTTCATTAAAGTTCTGCATTCTTTTGCTCTTGATGCCAGATGACATGTTAGATGACTTGAGTCTACTTGGATCATCCCACTTCTCATTTGTTTCTCAGCCATACGCTTGGATTGAATGCATTAGCCTCAACCTACATTCAAGAGTTAAAATTGAGGACGAATCCCACGGTTGCTGGGCTAAATTTAGCTCTGTAAAATCTCTGCTAAGCGGGGGGTGTTACACTACCCAGTATGTGGGTGTAAGTTTGTCCTCTTTGCCTTTCTGTCCCTATTCCTCCAGGACAGCCTGGTGAACACTGACAAGCTAACTGTAAGCCTGAAGCAGGTGATGAGACAGAGATGGGGAAGCAGCAGCTTAATGGGTCTCTGACAAAGGACAGTTAGTGGAAGAAAGTCAATAGGCTAATGTTTGATTTACATTACCACATCCATACCACTCTGTTGTATGATCATAGCAGTGTTTCTGCATCGTTTAAGCTCGTTTACTATTAAGGACTGTAATAATTTACTGCTCATGTATACCCACTATTTTCCAAAGAATAGAGTTGGGAGTTGGAGGCGATATTTTGGGTATCACTGATTCAGGAAGCAAAAGTTCCAAGGTGCATTTTAGGGTCCTGTCTTGATGGTAACCCTGGATTTGCGGCAACTCTCACGAGATTTAGTTTTAGGCAAGAAAACTACTAAGCGTCCTAGGTTTAGGAACGCACACAATGAAGAAACAACACGTACAAATCTTGCTAGTTTCGGAAATCCAGAGTTACCACTTCGACAAGACCGCATTTCGGTAAGAAAAATCCAATTACAGAGCTAATTCGGTTACGTGCAGCTTTCACCTCTTAGGCAGTTAAGAAAACTGATAATACAATCTGCAGCTTAATTCAATTAACGTTTATATTCTGGGTCAATTTGGACAACTATGGAGCTGTATTCAAGCGGTGCATACATATGCTGCTAGGAAGTCAAAGACAGGCCATTTGCTGCAATGTTCATACAGTATATTTGTTTTGTAGTAAATGAGCTAAAATGTGCAGAAACAGCAGCATCATCCTTCAATGGCAATGATGTCTGTCCTTCAATACAAACACCTGGTTATTACTTTATGACTGTTTGTGTGACTTGAATTAAAATGATGCTAATACAAACCACATGAGAACAAAGCAAGAAGAGGCCTTCTGTTCAGGAGCTATTTATCTGGAGAGTATGGCTTTTACTCTGGTAACTGCAAATCAGAGCGATATAAGCTCTGTTGTAGGCTATTATGGATCCACAACAGCCAGTCAGACTTGGCGTTTCTTGATGCCTTTTGATTTTAGTTGATATGAAAGCCTGTGATGTTTTGTAAATAATACAGAGGATATATTTAGATTTATTAAGATTTGATCATAAGTATCTAAATGTGTTGAGCTTACAGTACAATTGTACAACAAAAAGCCTTCAACATGAAACTGATAATTGCCTTTAACGTTACATTCATGATTTAACCTGTGTAGTTCTGAGTACAATTAAGACAAAACATGGCTTTAATCATTGAAAGGTTTTCAGACCACAGTCATATATTTCTTTCTCTGCATCTCCTCTTGCCACTTTTTGAGGCACAAGGTTTAGTCACCTTAAGAACTAGACTTTGTTGTATGGTCTGTCCGACACAACATATCCAAGAGCTGCACTTTACCCAGGGTTGCCACCTTCACTTCATGCATGCTTGACTTGCTGCCCTTATTGTTCACACTCACTCTTCTCAGTTGGGGGAAAAAAAGACATACTACTCACAAATTTGAAAAAAACAAGTAATAGTCATGCTTATGTCCGATTGCTCACATTCCTACCCCCCTGCCGACCTTTGCATGCCATTCAGCACACCATGTGGCCACATCTTTAATTTATGTCACTTTTTGTTTTTTTTACTAAACACTGTCGTGATGGAACTGGGGTCCAAATATGGACCCTTGCAAGTCTAGTCAGAGGTAAGTCTCATTTTATGCCTGTGCAAGCCCAGGTGTTGTGTGCGTGTGTTGGAGATAATTTATGATGGTGGTGTCTTTGGTAGTGCTTACATAGCTACTGCATCATTGAAATTTTTTTTGCACCATAGACTTCTTTGCTTTGTTAGTTTGTAATGCATATACTGCAACACACAGTTTTAGCTCTATTCAGTGCATAGGTATTGAGTTGACTTCCCTGAAAGACTTACAATACCAGGACAGAAAACACATTTAGTCATTGTATAATAAAAAATTGGACTTATTTTTTCCCCACACAGAGTGCAAGTAACAGTCAATACTGAGTACCAGTATGAGTTCTTAAAATGCATTCATTATTTCTGGGATTAGCCTTCAAACAATACAGTTGGCAAATTGAATATCTTCATTCCAGGTAAAATGCTGATAAATGCTTTTGCATTGTTAGGAGGTTTGAGCCTCAAGTGTCCCGGGCTGCTGCATGCCCAGTAGTATGCGCAACACAATTCAGCTATTTTATGTTGGTAAGGGCCACCACTATTAATGCATGGTATATTCTGAAATGTCTTTAACAGAAGTCACTGGCATGCTTTCAACCCTTCCACGATCTCTTTCACAACATGTTCACTTGAATAAAATGATTTCCTAAACAGGAATAGTTGAACAGCAGGCTCTTTTTGGAGTAATTTAGTCCCCGATGAATGAGTATCCTATGTAAACTTTTGGCCGCTTAACATTTAAAGAGACCACTTGAAGACAGTGAAATTGTCTAGATTGGATCCATAAAGTTATTGCCTTGTTATAGGCCGTAATATTGTGTATCTGAACAGTGCAGTTCTGTTCGCCACACATGAAGAATAGAGGCCATCAAAACTGTTTTCATTTTCATTTGTGGTAGTTATTGTCTTGTTTTAATTCCTGTTGTTCATTTTTAATAGCTAGTATCAGTAGTATTAGCAGCAGTAGTAATAGTTTAGGTATTTACCTCCAGTGAATCTCCACTCCAGTTATCTTCTTGAGAATGTTCTAATGAGAATCTTTCAGCTCTACAGTCATCTGACTGTAGAGAAGTACATATTTTTACTGAGTAGAAATCTTACTGCAGAATCTCACTTACGGTCAGGAACGTCCCTTTGCTCAGAGCTCATCCTGCAGTTACCAACCATCAAAAAAATCACTCTGACACACCCTGAATTTGAACTTTATGCCGGTATGGGGCTGAATATTGTTGATGTTTCAGGTATACAGCAAGGCAGGTTAAAAAATATTACTCACCTGTCTCAGGAGATTTACAGGAGGTTCTGTAGGACCGTACGCAACCCTCTTCACCTGCCCACGCTCCCCAAGTCTTATGAGAAAATTAAGAATACAGTTGCAAATGCAAATGCTGTGTAGTTCCAACCCTCTACATGTTTCTTTCTTTGTTGCCTGGCGTGTAGCCCGACCATCATTGTTCTCACTGCCGTGCACAGAAAAAATGTTATGAATGAGTTTTCCGAACCCTCTCATTTAGCTTGAAGAGTGCTTTGTATTATTTCCGCTTCTCTTTGGTCTCCTATTAAGAAAAAGTTAATAATGTATGAGGCAGTAATGAATTGTAATCCTCGTGGCGGCTCTCTCTGGGTCTGTTTTCCTTTTAAACTGAAAACACACTTGTTTGTTGTTGGTTCTGGGGCTGCGCTGGGAAAACAACAGGAAGTTTAGAGCTGTTAAGCTAATTCATTAATTCTCTTCTCTCCCTCTCTCTGGCGCAAACATAGCTTAACCTCGACAATATAATGTTATTGAGATTTAAAACGTATCATCAACATGACGACTTATCTCACTTTCTCGCACACACGCTCACACGGTCATGTAGTTGATTAACTGAACCTGGCAACCCATTCTAATGCTGTTGTCTTCATTACCTTTCCTCCTCTGACTGGTTCAAGAATAATCGTTCTAACTATGACTGAATGTCTCCCGTGCACGAGTTCAATAAGCCATCCCATTGGAATTACTATTCTAGAAACGTCCACTGCTTTTTGCTGCTGGAAACCGTTTCATTGCTCTGCAGGAGCTCTTCACGCTCCCACCTGTAAATCCCACTTTCTCAATTTTCTTTGCTCAACAGTCTCCAGTCGATGCCACACATTCACTTCATTTCCCGTCCTTTTGAAGTGCGCCGTTTGACCCTTCTCCTCCCCTTCCTCCCCACAGAATTATCCAGAGCTATGTGCTAAGAGAGGAGACAGGGGCCCTCTCGTCTGAGGCGTCGGACATTAACAAGGCCAACCTGAGCCAGCGGGGGGGCATCATGGCTTCGCTTTACTCCTCCCACCCGGCGGACAGTGGGCTGACCCTGGACCTGTCGCTGGAGATCAACCGGAAGCTGCAGGCTGTGTTGGAGGACACACTGCTGAAGAACATTACTCTAAAGGTAAGTTCTCCCCTAGCAGGCGACATACATAAGTATTGAGCTGCAAATGCAGAAAAACGTAATATTGAAGCTGCATGCAGTTTCCTTCAAAGTCTCTTAGTTTGCAGTGAGTGTCTTAATTGTTTAAGTTCAGATGACCTGAGTGGGTAATTAATTGGCTGTCAGTGTCATGCTCCAGCTTTGGAGCCACACAGCCTGGTGTGACTTGAATATCAAAGTACAAAAAACATGTTCAGTCAAATCCAAATACAGAAGGCTTTGGTGTGAGTTAATGTTAGGTCAGTTGATTCTCAGGTTTGTATATTACAATACATATAAATTAGAAACTCTAAGCACAACAGTATTTCTAATACATATGGCTCTTATTATAGCATTCCTTTGTGATGGTAGATCAGTTTATTTGCTCTAATTGCACCGATAGAGTTCACGTTTGTAAAGGTGTATTCTGCTATTTTTAAGTGTTGTTAAATACTTTCAGCCCTGAATTTTTTTTTCAAAAACTTCCATAAATCTTTTTTGCCCATCAGTGCCTTTTATCTAAATTATCTATAGTCAGAAGGAGATTTTCATACATGTATCTAAAATCAAGTGAGAATTTGATAGTTTACTGTAATTGAGTATTTAATGACCTATTAATGTCCCAAGATTATGCTTACATAATGATAATGACTTTTTTAGCAATTAGATTTTTTTCATACTGAAAACTTCACACCTCCACCAGCCCAGAAGACTGCAGGATCCCTGGATACCTCCACTGTAGCACTTTAGCACAGCGTATGAACTGCTCATGCTGGATACTGATGGGGAGTCTCATTCAGTACTTAGGCCCTGCAAAGTGATCATGTTCAAGTATCCCAGTTAACCTTGCCTCGTGAACAAGCAGTTCCTAATCTTCCTAAGCTTTTAACATATCCGCAATTTAGGAATATGTGTTTTTGACCAAGCATCTGATAACTTTCTTTGTGACTGAGTTTTTAATTTCTGCTGGAAAGGTTTAGGTACCTTTTCAACATTATGGTCTGAAACAAATCATTTCACGGCTTTATACATGAACTGCCACAAATCCTAGAGCAAACTACCATTGGTTTTTTGTTGTATCTGCTCTATATTTTTCAAAAGACTTACACCATTGCTTAAATGCTTGTCAGAGAAACTCATTTGAATTCATTTTAAGTACTTAATCTTGATTGATGGTATTTATTTCTTTTATTTAAGTCACAAAGGGCCTAAAAAATAAAACATTAAACCATAAACTTTATACTAAGGGACTTACTTGTTTTGCTTACAGAAATTAGGCCCTGTCTGGGCAACAGAAATAGCACAGTTTAAAATGTGAAATCAGCATTAATTTTGTTAATTAATATCATCTTAACAGCTTCACTTAAATAACAAAAGTACAGTGATGGTAGTAAAATACTCTACTAACAGGATGATAGTGTAGGAGTGGATAAAGGGGGAGTTTAATCATCAGGGCACAGGGAATGTCAAGCCAGCTGCTTCTTTTTCTCCAGTGAGGCTGTCTGACATTTGGGTCGTATCTTCCAAACCTTTAAAGTCAGCCATAGCATATTTCACATTGTCTGTATGTGACTTTTCTTTTCATTGGACAGGCTGACAGTCCTGTCAGGACAAGTGTGCGGGTGAGGTTGTCTATCAACTGTCTCTGTGTTTAGAGAGATGATATTGTGGTCTAATTCAGAACCTGCATTATTGATGCTATTGCTAAGTAAGGAAACTGTGTCCCACTGTAACTGAGGCATGTTCTTCCTCCTGACTAGTTCATGATCTGAAATAATTGATTGAAGCCTATATTCACAGTATTCATCCTCATTCAGTGTGTGTGTGTGTGTGAACTTAGTCCAGCTTCTGCACCTGAGGGTCTTTTGGTAATTTAATTGAATTAGGATTTCAACTGATTCAATTTTCTGATGTTTAAAATAAACGAATCCGTTCCACCTCTCAGCTCTGTTTACAACAGCAGCCTGTCACAAGAGGTGATTTGGCCAGATAATACACTGTACATATAAGTAAATGAAGCGCCAGGACGGCAGCAGCCTGTTGTGACTAGTTTATTTCCACTCAATGAAATATGCACATTTCCCAGATTTACCTTGTTAAAGGTTTACATTATCCACCCGGCTGGAGTATGTATACATTTACCACAGTGTTTCAGTTTTCCCACATTGTTCTTAGTATTTATGTAGGCATTTGATTTGATTTACATATATTTGCATATATTTCATCACTGCATGGGAGTTGTGCATTGATAAAGAGTTGTATTTTTGTGTTGTAATTAGCTTGCCGATTACTTGCTGATCCATTAGATTTCATGTAGATTAGTCTACATTTATATCAGGGGGTGTGTTTTCTTCAGGAAGAATTCATATCAGTAAATTACAACCCATTTATTACCACTATATCTGTGTCCAAAGTCAGTGTTCTTTATGCAAGGCAAGACAACTGACTGATTTTTCCACATACTGGAAAGTGTCAAACACAGTGGGAGAAAAACTGCTTCCAAAAAGGCCCATGGTGACACAAAATAAAGATTATAGAAAGCTAAAGAGTATTTATTAAAGCTTCTAATGCGCCCACACAAACAAGGCAAACCATCAAAATGTGTCTCGTCTATTGTTACAGCCTCTTTAATGTTTGTCTTTTTGCTCTATGTGCACTTTTGTTTTTGTTGGCACATTAGATGCTTTAATAAATGTATTCATATTTTGCATACAAACAGCTTCCTATTGTCTTTATATTGTGTCAGACCTATTTTAAAGACACCCTACGTAAAAGCCTAAACGAGACAATAAATTGTAATGTGGGAGTATTTTCTGGCCGCGACTTTTCTTTCTGTCGATGGAAGATGATTGGCCGTAAGCAGGAAGTAATGACATAAAAACACTCAACATGGGCACAATAACATGACAATAAAACAAAACACTCTGACGAGGCCAAATGTTAAGGCTTCACAATTACTTTGATGGATAATCTATCTTTGGCAGTTTCCAAGCCTGTGACTATTGTTTGTACAGAAAACGCCAAGAAAATAGACGCGAGGAGCAATCTTTAACAGTTGCGTTATTCTATCATTTTTCTGATTATTTTTTAATTAGTATTAAAAGTCACGAATGCACATTTTTGTTTTTGACTCTTAATATTAAAATGGTGTATGTCATTCACACTTTAAGTGCCATTTTTGTTCTCATGAAGACGCTTTCTTCCCAGAATATTTCCACATAGAAATAAATAGCTGAAAGGCAAACATGCCTGAGCATATTTTACTCCTTGTTGTTGCTATTATTGCTGACATACAGAGCACACAGTCCCTCTCATGTATTGCCAATTAAATGTTGTATTTGAGTCTAAAAGGCTTGACTCTCTAACAGGAGAATCTGCAGACGCTGGGGGCCGAGATCGAGAGGCTCATAAAACAGCAGCGAGATCCTGAGGACGGCGTGAGCCGGAAGTGACCACGCAACCATGTCACAGGAAAGAGGAAGTGAAGGACCAAGAAGTACTCGCGGAATCTCCAACCCACTGTTTTTTAAGGAAACCGCTAAATAAGATGTACACACACACACACACACACACACACACACACACACACACTCATTCTCCCAACATATAAAGGAGCAAATTGATTGTTGTCAGGCTGCTTTTTGGAGGACCTCTTGAACGTTCTGTCCATTTGGTGAACGTGTCTGAACTTACTTGAACTTTCATTATTCCATCCACATTGTACCACCTCAGTTTCCTCCTCCGGCACAACAAATCTTCCTCTGGCTAACCTCTGTCTCCCCTGAGCCTCGCCAAGATAAAAACTCTTCGGGCCAGTTGCTTTGAGCTTGAAACTGACCGCCTTGTAAATTGACTAAAGATGCCATAATTATGAATGTATAGAAAATTCAACCTAGGGAAATGACAAACACTTATTTGCCAATGAATTCATCCTATAAAAAATGGACTGTCTTCTGGTACATTTGTCTCCTCAGCTCCTTCCACCGTACAGTAAATAAACGGAGATGAGAAGATCATCGCCCAGCATGCTCTCTCCTCTTGTCTCCTGATGACGGTCTGCCAATAAGCCAAATGTATTTTTGAAAGAGTGCTTCTTCAGCTTGACTGCACAGCACACTCCGTATGTGAAGCAAAAGTGAAAAACAGATCAGCCCTGGCTTGTTGTGGGAACGTGCGTGCCACCTGCACATTTTTCATCATCTTTTGCTCTGCACAGCACTTACGGCCAGGCTGGTGAAGCAAGGTGCCTCACATCAGCACACCCACCCATCTGTGTGACACCGGTGCTAGACTTCAAGAAGCAGCCTGTGTCGGTGCAGCCAACGAGAAGCATGGAAGTATCCTAATGTTGAGCTGTGTAAAACTGAAGAAAATCTATGACAACTATGATATCACGTTAAGGTTGAAATGTAGAGCTGGTCTTTGGTTTAGCCATTTTGAATGTAATATAGTTTTATTTATTTTTGGCTTAAAATTGAATTTTTATTTTAGTACATCTGGTTTTGTTTTCTATTACCATGCATTTTCACTTAAGAAAGCTTTCTTTTTAAATGTGTTGGTCTTTGCTCTTAATTTAAAATAATGAATACCGTGAACACTTTTGCCTTTCCTTCACTGTGATCTGTTGAAATATTCCTGATGCGGGCATTTCATTAGCACCAACTGGTTTGTTAATATCATCATTCCTCATTTCAAACAGCGGGCACAGACATGCTACCAACTTTCTTTGCACCGTGTGCATAAGAAGATCTGGGGGGACAAAAATGTTAAGGTATTCACGCTCTTTTGCTTTGTGGTGTCACTGAGTCCATTGAAGTAAACCAAGTGTAGACGAATCAGAGGCAGGACAGGAGATCAGTAGCTGTAGCTGTAGCTCAGGAAAGCCAATGGAACCTACAGAAATATATCCAGGGTGAAAGTGCAATTCTGTTCCTTTTCATTGATTTTGGTCTCTTTTTGTTCTGAATGTGTTTATGCGCCAGTATACTGTTTTATATGTCTGTTTTTTTATGCTTGTGTATGCGCAACATGCGACTGTGCTGGTGTTTGAATATTTAAATTGTGCGTGTGCATGGTTGCGTGTGTGCCTTTTTGAAATCTCTCAAGCTTTTGTGTTTACACTTTCTGTACATGCTTCAGCTGTCAGGGCTTATAGGCTTTTACCAGATTGACCATGAAGTTTGTTCCATCCAGAGGGGTGAACATGATTTGCATTTACACCAGAGTGTGTCAGCCACACGCGCACACACACACACACACACACCTGAAGCTCAGTACCGCTCAGCCATATACAGTTATGCATCCGTCGCTCATTCGCAGCTGTTTAGTCTATCGTACCCACACACACACACACACACACACACACACACACAGAGAATGAAGGCTATAGAGCAGGCAACTAGTTTGATTCAACAATACTAAAGTTTCCTTGGTCTTTATTTGATCTGATTGCAGACGCTGTCACAAAAGATAAGCCTCCCCCTCCCCCCCCCCAATCAGAAACAGGCTTTTATGGGTCATGAATGGTTACAGTCCTATCCCCTTCCCGTACACCCTGAGGCTATATTGAAATGGCCCACTACGTGAATAGAGATGAAAGTTTCCAGGATTGAGGTCATGCAGTCCTTAAAGTCTGCCTGTTGCTGCAGTGGGTGCTCGCCGTTTGATGTACCTTTACTTTTATTTCATCCAAACTGATTTCTTTTGCGATGTGGGATCAGAGTATAAACGTACAGACAGCAAACCTGGAGATTACATCTCGATGCTTCTTGATATTGAAACTTGGTAACCTTTTAAACTCCAAAAGGTTCAGTAAGGCTGCAGTTCTGCCCTTTATCACGTTACTTTTGATTTTCTTTTTCTATTAAGCCAGCTGATTATTTCAAAATATATTCATCTGGATGTTTTCATGTATCTGAAACAATGCGAAAATGAGCTGCTCGCTGCTGAATAGGTGAAAATCATAGCAGTTTGTTTCCGGTGCAGAAGTAAAATACCTATGCAAAACACTCGCATGGGATTTCCTAATTAATTCTTCATAATTCCCTGAGATATGCTAATACGCTTCTACTGATTTGGTCACAGTGTGTCACCTGTAAGAACCATGCTGATCCAAGATTTTGCACGTTTCCACAGCCATGCTGCAGCATTGTGTGGTTGAATGAATAGAACCTCGTGTTTCACTAGATGGACATAAAGAAATGGTGTTCAGTATGTGTGAGTGTCACATAAAATTTCACATTAAATGGGAAGCTGTGTCATTTTTCTGTGTTTCTTCCTGCTGTGCAATGATTTCCCCCTGCTCTGTTTTGTGGAATATCCAAACTGTGATTATAATATACATTTGTAAATATGTCATTCTGTAAAATTATGATGAGATGTTTTTAAAAATACTGATTCTGGATTATGTTTGTGTATATATGGTGTTTCCAGGGAATAAAAGGAGATGAGTCTTAACTTTCTCTTGAATATTCTACAGTGGTCTGGCCTCGTATTTATTTTCTTTTTTGTTTTTTCATTTGTTTTGTTTTTTTGCCGTAAAAATATGGTTGACACTAACATTGGTTGTCCTGCTTACAGTAGAATGAAGTTTAATTAAAGTAGCTGGGAAATTTTGCACACCGATAACCTCTCACACAGTGAGTCTTTGTGGTATGCAGCTTTAGGTCCCAATTCAAAAAGCAGAAGTGTCAGCAGTGCTGGAGGTCATGCACATCACTGCATCACTGTCAGTCAAACCGGGCAGCCTTTCAGATCATTTAAACCCAACGCCATGGGAATACTCCCACAAACGAAAACAAGTCAAGGGTGGACCTTTCCTTCACAGCCTCCTCACTTTAGTGTAACTGAAAGCACAATTCTTGAGTAAGTTTATTAAAGGCACTGGAGTCATAAAACTCAAAAGTAACTATGAAAGGTTCACATTAGGGCTGCGGTTATTTTCATTGTCGATTAATCCTCATTGTTCGGTCTATAAAATGTTAGAAAATAGGGGGAAAAGGCACATCACAGTTTCCTAAAGCCCCAATGTGTGGAAAATTAAAAGAATCTTGGAGTGTGGAGTTAGAAAGACGTGAGCTTACCAGACCTCTTTAGCCCACTCCTCATCTCTGCTTCAGGCTCGAAGCTATGTTTGGCTCTACTAGCATAACACATCCAAATCTCCAACTGAACCTTTGGCGGTCGAGTTGGATTGTGGAATAAAAAAGACCATATCTCTGGTTCTGCCACACTGATGTGATCCGTTTTTGTAAATCGCCCATCGTGGGTCCGACAGCGTTATAGGACTGCAATGCTAAATCGGTGGAGTACTCTTTTAATGTTTTGCATTTTTGCTTAAAAAATGACTCAAACGATGACTCAATGATCAAAATAGTTACTGATAGATTAGTCAATTGAATAATTGTTTCAGCTCTAATTCACATGGGGAATTTAGCGCAGTCACCATGTCCTTTTTTTGGATCAAAATCACAGTTTTGTTGAAGCATCCTTAGTCACCCTGTCAATCTGCACATGTCAAAATTTAACATCATGCATGAGCTTTCTCTATCATTCTTTCCCACGCATGCATATGTGCAGAAACACCTACAGATCAACTGATCACATCTGCCATCAAAACAACACATCACTTAGCAGGAAAATAAGACATTTGCCTCCCTGGACATTCATGTCATGCATGGGTGAAATTTCCTATTTTCTCTGCAGGCACAGCGACAAGGGGCAGGTTCAAATATCCAATTCGGGCCAATGATTACTGACAGGCTATTTTTAGCTCACTGATAATGGATTCTCCTATCAGCTTAGATGACCACCCTTGAATTCATAAAGCATTGCCCGTGTCCTTTAGACGCAGCGGCAACCATGACAGTAGCTCTCAAGGTGTAGTGATAACAACCCTGTCCTGTCCTTGTCTATTTTTGTTTACTATAGTCCATCCCAACATAGGCACAGTTACAGCTGCAATATTATTAAGATAAAAACATTTGAATATGAATTTCTATAATGAGTATTATTACAGTCCACGTATTGTCTTTTAACTTCAGTGTTAATGTGAGTCTGTGTACAGAAATAGACCTTTTTAATTGGGAATATTCATGGATCCATCTATCCCATTAGAAAAACAGCCCTCTTATGTGTGGAACCTCTCAGTAATGCTTTGATTGTATGCCACTCCTGCTCTGCCTCCCCAGACGCATCAATGGAAATTGAGAGGATTCATTTTCTCTTCATGTTAGCGTGTTCATTCAGATTTGTAATTCGTAAAAAGTGCAGAGCTGCAGGTTTCAGCAGAGTGCACTATGTGTGAATGGATTCATGAATGAAATATATTCTGTTTCATGAACCAGAACTCCCCTTATTTACAAAACGTGCGCCCATGACATATGTCTGGATATTGTCTTCTGTATCTTTATGCTGGAGCCAGATAAGATAAAGTCGAAGCCTCGGGTCAGTGCTGAGTGCAAAGAGTCAGCAAGAAATGTAGCACAAAGGGTTATGAGAGTGATGACAGCTTTTGAATAGGCTGGAGTTCAGCTTCATTGCTGTGCAGTGGTGGAAAGTAACTAAGTGCATTTACTCAAGCACTGTACTTAAATGCAAATGTACCTCTATTTTACTTGAGGATTTCCATTCAATGGTACTTTATACTTCTGTTCTTTTAAATTTCAGAGGGAAACATACACACAACATTTAGTTAAACTTCTCTGATTGTTTCTTTTAAATAATTTTTAGAGAAATTTACAAAAAAACAAAGATTAGAGAAATATGCCCCCAAAATGAATAATAATGCGTGTAACAGAACTTTTAGTTCTCTTCTATCCTCTCCCATTAATTGTGTCACGACCCCTCAGATTTTTCTTGTGACCCTTTGGAGGGGCCAGACCACTTGGTTGGAAACCAGTGGACTAAACTACTTAATGTATATTAAGTAGTTAAAAATAGCTTCACCATCACCAGCTACAACAGTAAAATGCTGCTTACGCATTGATGTATCAGTAAAAATCGAATAATGTAATATATAATAATATATATTTTTATGCAGGATAAGCACTTTTATTTTTGATACTTTAAATCTAATTTTCTAATAATACCTATGTCCTTTTACTTATGTAGGATTTTGAATAAAGGAATTTGACTGGTAATGGAGTATTTGTACATTTTTGTATTGGTACTTTTACTTAAGTAAAGGATTTCTTCCACCACATTTGCTCTGTCTTCTTGATAAGCCTATTTAAAGGTTCAGATGAACTGAGTTGAGGAAGGCTCGGGTATCTAGTGCACCAACTGTGATGTTTTACTGGTCTGACACAGTGGCCTTTACTGTGAGGGGTAAAAAAAACAAACAAAAACAATTTCAGTAACTTGGCGGCCTTACAAAAGGGCACTTTTCCCCTTTTAGACTCAGGTTGGCCTCACAGAGGTCTATGAACACTCTGTGAAGCCAGTCATCATGGGTGTGCAAGTCTACCTCTTGAACCCCAATGTTATTGTGAAAGACTGTTTATCCAGCCAGGGCTGCTAACATGATTCTTTAAAATAAAGGCTTTCAAAAGGATTAGGAGCTGCAGAAAGACTACAAGGCAAACATCTGTATCTAAAAATTTTTGGTATGATGATGATGATGATGATGATGATGATGGCAAGCTGGGTGAAAAGAAGATTACTCACCAACTGTTGGAATAGCACATGCCTTACTCTTTTCTCAGTAGGTTAGAGACACAGGGGTTAGAAGTGGACTCAATAATAATGCTTGCTTTCAGCCACTTCTGACACATTGTCTGCCACAGGATGCTGGTGGCTTAAAAGAAAATACGCTTTTTTTTTGCTTACTTTCTGAGAGTTAAATGAGCAGCGCAATACAACTCACAAATTTGTCCATTCCATACGAGGCTGGAAAGAGGATTAGCTTTGCATAAAGACTGGAAGTAGGGGGAAACAGCTAGCCTGGCTCTGAAAAACCAGGAAGACACTGCACCCGGCAAAGAAATAGTCTTCCAAATGCAATTTCATGCAATCTGCAACTTGTTTTCATTGAGTTTTCTACGGATGTTACAAACATGTTAATTAGTGAGCTTTAGAGGTGCTGGTGGGCTGATTTTGTTACCTTTGGACAGAGCCAGGCTAGCTGTTTCCCCCTGTTTCCATTCTTTATGATAAGCTAAGCTAACCGCATCCTGGCTCCTGGCTGTAGCTTCATATTTGACAGACAGATATGGGAGTGGTATCTTCTCATCTGACTCTCAGAAAGAAATTCCAAATACTCCTTTAATGACCATCTCTGTTGACACACACATTGTCATCCTGTACCCCTGTACCATCACATGTTGAATCATCAGCTTAGTGAAAGGTCAAGACTCGGTGAGGTTGGCACCCCTAGGTACAATTTGGAAAGAAAGTCAGAGGGGGCTTTTGGAGCCACAGTGCGTCAAAGTTCTGACTTTCAAAAGGTTTCTAATTTGAAGAGAGAAACCAGTGAGCCAGTGAGAACATATAGAGGAATGTTGTACATCCAGCTGTACCTGATTGGTTTACTCACCATCAGTTCTGCATTTTCAAGCAGGTGCTAATCAACGCTCCATGGAAAAGGGTGTGTGTTGGACCCTAATGAGGCAAACATGCGCACTACTCAGTCACCAAATCACAACACTCAACACACGGCTGCTTTGACTTGCTTTGCAATGTAATCATGCCTCCATCACTGTCAAATTCTGCAATGTAAATATAAGTCATGTTTCCGTTCAAGATGCCAAGCTGCTATCTGTCACCAGTCTGTTTTGTGTCCAAATCTGATACACAATCTGATCCCAGTTCAGTACTCATGCAATGATTTTTACTTTATTAAGGCTTATGTTTGATAAATGGAAAAATGGACCTCGGTTTTGTCTGCTATTGCCTACTTCGCTGCAACCTGATTGCGAATGTTTCTAAAAGGAGCTGTGTAGTCATGAGTGTGCTATGCTTCTTAGTTCGTATTTTTGTAAGTACACCAGTTTACATTATAAAAGCTGAACACATTTGCTGAACATGACTGAGCACATTCGCCCCAATCTTTACGTGAGCCACAATCAAAGCAAGCCAAAGCACGGCAGATGGAGACCGCTAAGCGCCAAGTTCACATGGGAATCCAAACAGATGGACACATGAGGCGTAGCACCTGCTTCTGGCACCGCACCTTGACACTACCAGCGTGATTTAGAGTGGAAAAAATCACAGGGGAATTTTTATCTTACAGCGTTACAAGGCATTTAATTGCCAATGTAAATTGAGTTTTAGCAATGTTTTGCATCAGAGGCACGTGCCAGCTACAGGGTCTACACAAGTTCATGCTTGTCATTTAGCTATATTGTACATTCATAAATATTATTTAGAATTTTTTTTTTCCTATCAGCTGAATTTCACTTAAAATGTCAACTAAATCCATCATTTGGTTTTTAAGTGGTGGGCTTAACAGGCTAACGCAATACATTTTGAACATATATATATAAATTTATGGTTGTTAACTACACTTTAATTACATTTGATGTTGCTAAACAAAGCTTTGAAATGATTTTAAAGTGGCAAAGGGGTGCAAAAGGTACACGTTTATGCTCCCATTGCATGGATTTAGCATATCTGTTGGGTTCTGATAAGGTTGTAATCATAAGCAATCAGCAATAATTATCTCCAGGTGCTGACATTTCTGGTTTTGTTTTTCTTACTCTCTGCCTTGGAACAACCTCCCCTACAACCACCTCCTGACGAAAATGACAGTATTTGCATAGCATTTCACAGCATCATGTTTCATAATCATGTTTCTGTTGGAGCTCTGCTGTAATTATCTGCATTACTCGCGTCTGTTGTCCAAATCCTATGTTTTTGTCCTTTATTTGGTCCTCTTTAAGTCCTTGGTCACCAAAGGAGCTCAGTGAGCGCCATATATTATGTAAGTCCCCCTCAACTGACTTTGATTTACAGTGTTGTTTTCTTTGTACACAGTATTTGTACACGGCAGATTGTTATTTAAAGCCTTGTCCACTGAAAATTCCGTTGTGATGCAAATGTGCCCATCAATATCACAGCAGCTTTTCGAAAAAGATTAGATTATTAAGATTCACAAAGCAGTCTCATGGCCTGAATGTTTTTAATTCTCTTAGATGATTATGATGTTTGTGTTGGTCTTTAATCATGTGCAGATGGCAGTAGGAGGTGGCTGGCAGAGACAATGTTCATGATCTCGACGAGAGGAGGTTCAGGCCATGTAATAACTGAATGAAACGACACACCTGTTGCCTGAGAGGATCTAAACGAACTCCAGACACTCCTTTAGAGCTTCGGTGCAGTGTGGATGTGGTGATTTTGGGAGGTCATGGAAAATGTCTTCAGAATGGACTTCATTCTGCTGTGAAACCATGTTTGAATTAGTTTATGGGTGCATTGACACCTGGGAATATGGACATTTAATGGGGAATGAGTGCACCTTGAGTTGCACCTGGTGCTTTAAAATGTCCCCATATGCCAGGGACAATAAATGCGTTTGACTGAATTTGAACATGAGCAAATACAATACAATTAAAGGAAAAGTTCCCCATTTTGGGAAATACACTCACTCGCTTTAGAGTTAGATGAGAAGATTGACACCTCTCCCTGTGTGGAATTTATGAAGCTGGATCCAGTTATCTTAGCTTAGCATAAAGACTGGACAGAGCTAGCCTGGCTCTGCTCAAAGGTAACAAAATCCACCTTCTACTTCTTGACTGCAGTAACGTCCTGGAGTCTCTGCTCCCAGCCAAGAAATAGTCCCGCACGTAACCCCCTTGTAAGATGGAGAATTGTTGTTTTTACACCTCAGTTTTTCACCTCAAGATAAAACATGTTAATTTGAAGTGAATAAGTGCTAGTTTCAACAGGATCAAATAAATACATTTTGGGAAATACGCTTAATTGCTTTCTTGCTGAGAGTTGCTGCTCCCATCCAAGAAATAGCCAGGCACATAACCCCATAAAACCACAAAGCTTTAGAGGTGCTGATATGCAGATTTAGCAATTATTGGACAGAGCCAGACTAGCTGTTTGCCCCTGATTCCAGTCTTTATGCTAAGCTAAGCTAACCATAGCAGCATATTTACTGTACAGACGAGAGTGGTATCAATCTTCTCATCTGACTCTCGGCAAAAAAAGCAAATGAGCATACTAAAATGTTGAACTACATTCCTGCAACATTTGGACTTTCATGGGGGAAATGACTGCACCCATATTCCTTAGACAATAAATTAATATGAGCAATTTTGAATTGCATCAAATACAGTTAATAATGTATAGGAATATTATTCAGTGCACCATTTAACATATTTCTTGGCCTATAACAGTTCATCTAGATTGTCAAATACTCCAGAATAACACTTACCAGGGGTAAATAACTGACCAGTCATATTTCTGAAACAGTAACCGCATAGGTCACGCTATCAATTCATCTACTTTGACTTGAAGCAGCCAAAATATCTACTAATATACATGCAATTTGAAACAATTATTCTTAAAGCCGCTGATTAGCTTCTCCGTCTGTGAGCCCACTGCTATTCTACCCAAACACAAACTTCCTGCCAAACAAACAATGCTTAGTAATGAAGTTGGTATTTGCCAGGAGGCCATCAATGATACTGGCTGCACTGCTGTTTTTATTTTTTTTTCCTAAAAACTGGGTCTCATTCACACACATTAGTTCAGCCAATCACATCTAAACAACGTTCATCAGCCAAAACAGCTGAGCTCAGTTCTATTCAGATTTTCTGGTCTAATTGAAATGTGCGGCCCTACTGAGAGAGCATCATTAGCCGAATCATGCTAATGCATTTTAAAGACGTCCAGCTTAAGGGCTAATTAATATTCCCCAGAGAGATCTGGAAATCTGTCCTGTAAGAGCCACTTCATAACACCAGCTGTCATGATATTTACTAAAACATTTTCTAAAGGCTTTCAGAGTGAGGCTCGTGGCGAATACAACAATCAAACAGAATACTCGAGAGGTAGGCTATCTAACCTCCTGAAGGAGACTTTATGCAGTTAAGAGTTCAAAAAAACAACAACATTTGGACCTATTTGGATTTTTGACCATTTCAGCAGGTTTGACAAAATAAAGGTAAATAATGATAATGATAAACAAGATGCAGCATATCTTAATATGTTTTAAAAACTGTTTAACTTGTGTTTGCAGCACAAAAACAGCCCAGTCGCCAGAATAAACCGTTGCCATTTTACTTCCATTTTTGCCGTGTCATCTGGACATTTGTATCTGTTTTTGTGGCGACAAACCTGGCTATTTTAACCCAACTCGTGATCTTTTCCTAAGACTAACCAAGTAGTCTTTGTGCCTAAACCTAACCAGACCTCAACCACAGCGTTTGAAATGTAGAGATTAAACGTTTGAAAAAACAAAGAGATTCAACGTATCCATGGTTTGAAAATGTAGAGATACACTGTATCCATGGTTTGCAGAAACATAAAATGGCAACGTTTTACTCTGGCTATGGGGTTGTAAAAAGTCTAATAGTGCCACTACACAAATTTTACACGTAAAGTTCAGTTTACTCGTCATGAGGAGCACTACTCAATCTGTGAAAACAGTTAGGCCCTATATGATGTTTTTTTGTGGTTACGAAGGGAAGTTTTAAAAAACAAAACAATAATCCTGATGATGTCACAGTGATGTCATCATTATTTTGTCTTGGGCTTCAGACTTAAACCTTTTGACAGAAATCCTGCACTACAAACAGGAGATGTGGGGTTTGGGAGGCAGGGAGGGTCTAATGAAAGAAGCTATCAAGTTGCTTTTGACCATTCTTTTTTCAAAATCTGTCTCTTATGAGCCCCCAAACTTGATGCAAGTGCAATACTAGGTCGCTGGAGTACTCCTTTAAAGTTTTAAAATAGTTCATTGGCTTGGAATGTCACATGCAAATTCTGTTCTTTTCACTTTACAACCATGTCAAAACGCATTAAACAGCTAACAAATCCATTCCTCTAATAGTCCAATTGAATTAGAATATGAAAAAGAAATATTTTTTCCTAAAACTGATTCATTATTATCTCAGTCCAACCATAATACAGTTGTTTCACTGTTGGATTTGTACTCTACTGCCTGTGCAGAGAGCTTAAAATAATGCCGATGTGCCGTTTGAATGAGCATTTATCAAGGCACGGCTGAGAATAAAGTATGTTAAACATGTAAACACTTAATACACAACCATATTTAATCCACTGTCTATGGATGTGTATAATATCCATTGTTTAAAAATCAGATTTCCATGGCTCATCTCTCCACAGAGGCCAATCAGATTCCAGTTGCTCTCAGCAGCCCCAACCAGCACAGAGGCGTTTAACATCACATCAACTGGCACAAATCGATGTCCTGTTGTTCAATTAAACACCATTTTGCTCAAGGTTCGATTTTCATCCTAAATTATTTTTGAATGAAGTGGGGTAAACAGAAATGAAATGATTCCTCATCGAGCATTTTCAGTAATTACTGTAGCTTGATGTGGGCTAAAAGCTATATCAGTAAACGTTATATCATCAATATCATCAAACTCGAAATAAAGCTCAAACAGTAATTAACAATGAACGTTCCTTTTTATTTCACAGGAGTCAAAACACCACCTCACAACAGCATGTAAAGCTTAAGGGAGAAAGACAAAGTGTGAGGCTCACGTTCCTCACTTCAGTTCTAAACACACCACATACCACAATATGTACAAAGGGCGTGGGAATCAGCCCCACGTTTACTTTCTTAGTTGTAAAAGACATCCGGAATAAATACACGTCTATTTTACAGAAATGTTTAATATAAACAAATACCTGCACTCCAAATTGCACTTGGCTGTGAGGTAAAACACATTGTGAGTGGAGTACTACATGCCTACAGTACAGTCACTCTGACAAATGCCTCGATCATGTCCAGTGCTTTTAAATAACAACGAGTTTAGTACAGTGCTCCTGAGCGCTCATTTTAAGAAAAGGTTTGTTAACTTATAGCACTGAACTTCTGATCCAATAAAATAAGAAATTATTAAATTAAATTAAAAAAAACAAAACACAGGCGCGTTCGTGCGCTCTTTGACAAGAGAGTCAATTCACTGAATCCCGTTTTAAGTGCATGCAGCAATTATGAGTTATGAGTTCCACCTAACTACATTTTAGGGTCGATGTTATTTGGCAAATTGGATCATCTCTGCAACTGTCCGGGAGACATTTGCGCTTCTTTTAATTAAATAACATTGGTCCTGTAGCCTCTTTTAAAAATATGACTTTCAACTACATTTCTGGTGATTTCGCCTGCTGTTTGACTTCTCTGATGCAGATATAAAATGGACCCACTTAGACTTGGAAAGGTATAGGCTACCTAACGCATACCCCCCCCCCCCCTCCAAAAAAAAAAACAGTGCGCAAAGAGTCAGCGCCCGTTTCTGTCACCATCTTTTCCCAGGCTGTTGTAATCCATCGCAACAAAAGTTTAATGTTTTCCTTCACAGCTGTGATTCCGAGTGAGACAGCTTTGCGGTGCCCTCCAGGCTGCTGTCACTGTTGTCCAAGCCGGCGCAATCCGACCACATCCCCAATGTGCCCGGCTCCAGAGCGGAGACGAATCCGCCAGAGCACCGGGACAGGTCGCAGGAGCTGATGTGCAGCCTGCGGTCGGCCTGCCTTGGGCAGCACAGCAGCCTCTTGAAAGCCTTCCTGAAGTCCGGGCTCCTGCAGTAAATGATGGGGTTAAACGCAGAGTTCACGTAACCCAGCCAGTTTAGGAACACGAAAAGGTCCTTGTCCACCACCTCGGCGCAAAACACCCGCACGACGTTGACTATAAAGAAGGGCAGCCAGCACAGGGTGAACGTGCCCATGATGATGCCCAGCGTTTTGAGCGCCTTCTGCTCCCTCAGAGCCAGGATTTTAGACGGCCTCTTCTTGCACTTGGAGGTCAGTCCGGTTAAGGTGTTGTGAAACCTGCCCTCGCACTTGTCGATCTTCATCAGCTGCTTTTTCGCCTCCCTATACACGCGGGCGTAAACAAATATCATGACAAGTAGAGGAATGTAAAAAGATATGATGGATGAGGAGATGGCATATGCTCTGTTGGTGACGAAGTCGCAACATTCAGGGTCCTCGTAGCAGGCTGTGTCCACGCTGTCCCGGGACCAGTGCATCAGGATGGGCAGGAAGGAGACCAGCGCAGAAATAGCCCAGACTATGCACACCATCGCTTTGGCCCGCGCTTTGGTTAACAAGCTTTGGTAGCGGAAAGGCGAGGTGATGGCCACGTACCTGTCTATGGCGATAACGCACAGGGTCTCGATGCTGGCGGTGACGCACAGGACATCCACGGAGATCCAGAACTCGCAGAAAAAGGAGCCGTACAGCCACGAGCCCCGCACTTCTAGCGCGGCGCCAAAGGGCACCACCAGCATCCCCATGATGAGGTCCGCGCTCGCCAGCGACACGATGAACACATTGGTGAGCGTCTGCAGCCTCTGCGTCTTGGCTATGGCCACGATGACTAGGATGTTCCCGAACACAATACACAGCACGATCAAACCCATCAGCACGCTCATCCCCGCCATCCACTGCTCGGACGCGGCTGCGGCGGAGCCCGGTGCGTCCGTTTCGCCGCCTCCCGAGCCATTCTGGAAGTTCACCGGCAAGGACGCACCGCCGTCCCCCATGACGGGCTGCTGCGCTGTGTGCGGGACCAGGTCGAGTTCATCAAGGCAGTGCAAAGGCAGCCTTCCCAGTCTGTCGCGGTTCACGAGCCACAACTACTCCCGTCGCGCGCCAACTCCACCTGGCGCCCCTCTCTCGCCCTGAGTCTGCACGAGCTGCTGCATCGGCCGGGACAACAAAGCAGGTGGTGACATCACTGCTCCTCAGGACCAATCAACGCTGCTCAGCGGACAAATTGTCCCAACAATGAAGATGAGGAAGCAAACAACACCTGACCCTCAAAAATCATACATCCAGTCTCAGGTTGATGAAGCCTACCATGCCTTTATCAACAACACTTCCATTACGGAAGAGGACATGTTTTGGGAAACCGGCTCTCTAAGCCACATGCAGCCCCCTACCTGAGTCTGTGACTCTTATCTGTCAAAAATCTGCCAGTCTTTGGGAACATGAGAAGCCAAATATGGAAATCCAAAATCCACCATGGCATCATGACCTACAGGGATTTCCCTGTTTGTATTACTTGCCATCACAAACAAGATTTGTTTTTCCACTTGTCCTTTTTATATTTTTATCACAAAGAATACATTCCATGGCCATGAGGTCAGACCCAACCACAGATCTGCTCTTTGCTTCACAGCAGCTGTATTACATGAAACTTCTTATCTTAAGTCACGTTTTTGACAGGGTTTGACCAACAGCCAAACTATTCGTTACACGCATTATTACAGAAAACAAAGTATTCAGGTCATTAAAATCCATGTAAAAGATAAATTAAGATGATTTTCTAAAGGATAAGATATAGGATTTAAGAGTAACAGGTTTCTGTGCTTTGAACCACCCAACATCAGGATGTCAACAAACTGAACAAAGCAGTCACTGAGGCTGAGGAGCATCAGGTGTGAACTGGCTGACAGACCTTATACACAGCAACAAAAATGAGGTTACACAAGAAAAGAAGGCCAGGAAGACAAAGAAACAACAGCGGAGACAGAAATGTTGTTGCATTGATCCACAACTGTAAAAGAAGGTCTTGAGCAGGGATTGAAAAGATGACACAGTGCGTATCGGTCCAACTGAGCTCCTCAGGAAACAACACAACATTTAAATGATTACATTTACTTTCATTTACTTAAACATTAATGTTCATGCAGTATGGAAAATTATGCTGAAATGTCAGCAGCCTTTATGTGCACATTCCCTGCGGAGTTTCAGAGAGTCTCCTGACAAGGGGCAGCAGGATTTTTCTTACAGAGATATGAGGAGGCTGAAATAATAATGCCTCTTCTTCCGCCTTCCAGGGGTTTCTGAGAAATGCAGATCTTCAACCAGGAAGGTCAGCTCCATCCCATCTCAGCAACATGTTGCTCTTTCATACAGCGTGGACTTGGGGGCAACCAAACAGTCTGCCAATATCCAGCTACACTTCAGAAGTTGTGGGTTAAGTGCCTTGCTCCGTGGCTGATTTTCTTACCTATGCATGGATTTAACCACACCTTTCTGTGCTTTAGTTTATAATTTTCCCTTATGGAAAGAAGCAATCTGTGTTATAAATCTGTGTTATAGATTTGGGTACCATGTTCTAATAAAGCACCTTTTATAAAGGGTTAATAAATAATTTAGTAAAGCTTTACTGACAGGTTTTGAAAACTCCCTTTGATTGTTTGGACTGTATGACCACTTAGTTCGTTCAAAAAGGGCTGCAGATGATCTGGATCAAAATCTATTTACAAACAAATTACCAGCATCTATACCTGCCTTACTTATCTAGATAGACATCAGCAAAAGGGATTTTTCACAACCTGGAAACCCCAAAATTCTTTTCTATTAATGGCTTACAACCGATCTATAAAGCATGGGTAAATTATTCATTAATCATTAATAAAATAATTATTTGCAACTCATAAAACTTTATAAAGGGTGGCTTGGTACAGAGTTGGTTCACCTAAATTGCCAAAACGCATGTCCAGGGGTGGAGCTTATATGAACAACACTGAAGTCATGTTGATTGCCATGGTTATTCTGGGAATTTGGGGTTTTGTCAGCAACCTGGTAGGAATTACACTGTACGATTTAAAGAACTGTTAGTTATGCTGATTAGAAAGGGCTGAGTATTTGGAGGTTCAATATACATTTAAATTTGACCACTTTTCCGGCCAACAAATAAAAACGTGTTAATTATGCGGAAATTCGACACTTTCTTTTACACGATTTCATCACGAACACTTAATTTCATCCACACTTATAAAAGCAAAATGATCTACACAAACAGATACCACTAGAGGGACGGTTTTTTTTCTTGTAATTAAGGTGAACTAACCCTTTAGGATGATGGATTTGAAGCAGAACAAATGTATTTTTAAAAAGCTGTTATCTCAGAAACAGTGCCCTCAAACCCTTGAAACAGTTCCTCAACTTTGCTGGTATTGATGTCTCTTAGTGGCTACATTTACAACATTTGTACCTTTTTGCTGTAACCCAGCTTTCCATATTTCCGTCGAGTTGCTGCCTCACTTTCACTAAAATAAGCTTGGCAAAGTGCTCTCGACTACTGATCAGCAGCTACCTCCCACATATCATCATGCAAGTTTAAAGGGAAGTAGAGCAGGTTCAACTTGACTTAGCAGCTTGATCTCTCGTGTCAAAACCACCATGGGGTCAAAGGTCAAAGTTGATGTGATGACTTCCTGTTTATAGATTGGACTTGAGCTGAGGAGTAAGAATGGAGGTGAGCGGCAGAAGCAGACAAACTGGTATGGTGTGTTCAGGCGGGAGAACATTTTCCCCATCTCTATTCAGCATAAAACCTCCTTTCCCTGCTTTTTGAGTTAGCGTTCTTCCTGCGGTGTCACGCAGTCTGGAAATATTGTAATAATAGTTTATCTCTCACACAGATATGATCTTAATGGAGCCCACCCAGCCAGTATGAAGAGTGAATAAATGTTTCTGCAATTAAAGCCGTGTAAAAACTGCGATTTTCCCCTTCACTAAGCATCTATATCATTTAGTGAAGGGGAACATAATTTGCCAACATCATTTCATAACTCCAGTCACAATTGAATCAGTCATCTTATTTTTAAGTCACTTTTTATGAGCAATTGATTTTGGAAGCTTAGTAACAATTAACCAGTGTCAGCTTCATGCATCATATGAGTGTCATAAGAGGGGTTACAAGCCCTTGAGAGAGCCGTTAAAAGCTTTTTCTGTGCTACTGAAAGGAGCTGTGTGTTCTTATCTGATCATTCGGATACAAAATCCTTATTGCTTACTTGAGGGATTTGCTTACTTTTCAATTAACATTAATTTGAATCGGTTATATCACCACATAGGCAGTCACAGGCAGCAAACAGAGGAGGTGGCACTGCCAGGCTCCCCCCATGACACCCCTGACCTGTGAAAGCCTTTAGTATTTTATCCTTGTAAATGTGCTAGTATACTCCCTGGTGGTGGTGTTTCTAGTGTGACACGTGTTAATTGAGACTGTGTTTGTGTGTGTGTGTGTGTGTGTGTGTGTGTGTGTGTGTGTGGCCTCTGGCAGCAAAGACAGCAGCCAGAATCACACAGGGTTAATGATGCTGCCAGAATGATGGCGAGGGGGTGCAGCTGAGGGGGACGGAGGGATAAGACAGCGGGCAAAGATACAAATGGAGGGAGGGAAGCATTAGCTTCCTTCGGCTTCTTGCTTTTCTTTTTGTTAAGACTTTAAATAATTATCTCATCCATTGCTGGTTTTTTTTATGTTTAAAGACGGGTTCATAATTTATCCATAATGATTTGTTCACACTTGCTAAACTTTATAGATGCGGTTAAAAATGACTACTCTTGGTTCGCACACTGGACTCCTTACAACCTTAATGATGAGTTTATTATTAGTTATGCTATAATTTATGCCTGTACTGATAGGAAATGTAAGTATTTGATGTTCTATAGTAACTTCCTTGGTTGACAATGGCTGTTATCATGGTTTGGCCTCAATGATTTTCAGGTCATTCTGCTTTGTCTCTTGGCATTTATCTAACCTAATTGTTTCTGCTTTAAAGATATTGTTGTTATGTGGGCACCGACATATTTCTGCCTTATGTCAACAAGTTACAACACATAAAACAAGTACATGTTCACATAATATTTACAATAATAAAGATATTTTTCTATTGACAAATCCCACAAAGAATTGAATCTGTGTAGCGAGCCTGACATACAATGTACTGGCACTGTAGCACTCCAAAGTCACGTCTCAAAATAGTCTCCAACACGAGTACTATTTACTCCTGTTTGCTACAGACAGCTTAATGTAGTCAGAAAGTGTGGAGAGACAGAAAAACATGTTGCTGGCTTAGTCTCTTCATGGGGTTTGTTGACATTAAAAATTAAGAAAAATATAGTACAGCGCCAACCTTATCTTTGAAATGTACTGTCGTCTGTCACCACAGACACCTCAGGTGTGCTGATTGATAATTGATGACACCTTCTAATGTGGGAGACTATTTGTTCTGTGTGTATTTGATGTGTTTCATGTGCTGACAAAGGTCTGCTTCCCCAAAACCTTAGACAATAAATTAGATTTTCGCAAAGGTGACATTTAGACAATTCTTTGGATCCAGCACCTTTTGGATTACTGTGTGCTCTCTGGAAGAGGTTAATAACCCCTACTTAAAAAAACCTGTCTGATCCTAACTGTCTACCTTTTCTATCCTTGTGTTTCAGCTTTTCTAGCCAGAGCGATGCCTTACATTCAAATTGATTTTGTATTTTAAAAAGGAGCAAAAAAAAACAAAGCCAAAAGTTCCTACAGGCTGTAATGTTTGATACCTCACAACCTGAAAGTGCCCGATGATAAAAAAAACCCAAATCATTGTCTAGTCTTCAGTGGTGGAATGTAACCAAGTACATTTACTCTAATACTTCACTTAAGTCCAATTTTGAGGTTCTTATACTTGTAGAGCACAGCAACGCTACCATCATTTATTCTCATAGAATATGATGTCAGGGCTTACATCAGGGCTCCTCCTCCTGTTTATATGTATGTGTGTGTGTGTGTGTGTTGTGGGCACGGCTACCTCTCCTGGCACCTGGTTCGGCTCCACACCTGACTCTCACTCTACTCATCAACTCTCAGCTTCTGCAGCCACTCATCACCAGATTGTTCCGTGCTACTCTGTGGAAGTGTTACTCTTGGCGAAATCTCTTTGAAGACTTTCTAGTGTGCCTTTCTGTAGTTTTTCTTGCGCTCCTGGATAACTTGATTTTTCTTCTCTCTTGTGCCTCAGGACTCCTGTGCGAGCATCTCCCACACGCTGCCTCAGCTCAATATCCAGCCAATCTCCCATCTCACCAACCAGCCTACCGTCATCAGCCCCGCTAAACCCCTTCATCTTACCATCATTGTTCATTAAACCTTTTACTTAACTGCACCCTCATCTGATGCGTTAAACTACCTAACAGTATATAAAGTAGTTAAAATTAGCACAACTTTAAACATATACAGCAGTAACGTGCAATAAACAGCAGTAATATTAATCATATAATAGTAAAACACTGACAGGGACCATTTTTCTGCAGAATGAGTACTTTTGATACTTTAAGTACATTTTGCTAATATTACTGGTGTTATTGCTACTTTTACTTAAGTAAAGGATCTGAATACTGCTTCCGCTAGTCTTAAGAGTAAAAATGTGTCACACGATCACTTTTTATGACAAATATTACTCTTAGCAGACTGAGAAACCCATAGCAGTCTGTTTTTCTTCACGATTGCAAAGCTGGAGACTTGCTTCTGTAAGGCTATTGTGTATGACTTTGTTCATGACCAAAAACCCAGCAAAAGTGGTCATTCCTTTCAACACCGTTCTGCAAAAATTAGATCAACGTGCTGCTTCTGATAAAAGGAATGAGATAAATGAGAGGTATTTACTGCATGTTATGGAACAAGAGGTCTGTCCTCGGAGGTCAGCTCACATACAACCTGGCATTTATGGGGGAGCGAGCTCGTTAGTTAAGCTTTTGATAATATCTCACATAGGAGAGCTGCAGTCTTTCAATTTATTGATGTAGTAAGTGTTGTTATGCTCAGTGACCTGATTCTCAAAGGCTGGAAATATATCAAGAGAACATTAAGAATCTGTATGGAATTGCAGCAATGGTCTTTGAAGAAAACCTATCCTAACCTTCAGTGTACACACACAAACCAGACTAGATCAAAATGTTTTATTAGTTCCCTTTTGCTCTGTTGCATCTTAAAGTGCAGCGCTGAGAAGCAGATGTATTAACAAGGTCCCCCAGAAGAAAAAAAGCATGCCAAAATGTGCCTGAAAAGGCGGTACAGTGAGAAGGAATCAAGTGAGAGCTGGAAACTTAATGTCCACCAGCAGCCACTCAAGCTCATTCCTGTTCATCAAAAAATGCCAGCGGGATAACAGAGCTGAGAAAACACACTGGCAAAACCTTTGCAGCTCATTTGAAATAAATATTCTCCCATTACAGAAATTTGTTATTGCTTTTATACAGTTAAAAGTGTTATCAGTTCACGCCATTCATACAGTAACACCAGTTTTCAAGGCACTTGAGCCGAGTGATCCAAACTAAATAAAAACAGTCTGACAAGCACAATTATGTTGTGAGACATTATGACAGCGATGAGAACCAAAACAATCTCTGGCCCATTTCTGACAACAGCTCATAACTTTGAAAACCAATAAGGGAAAATGACAATAACAACTTCCACATTATCATATTATATTACACAAGGTATTACAGTAACACATTATTAGAGCTTCTCTTCAACTAGAGACGAAGTGCGTAAATGCATGACAGAGAGATTTTAATAAAGTTTTCTTACCACAATGTCCCTCACAGTGCACAAGCAGCAGCCAGTCAGTGTCATCAGTTCACTGGACATTTATTCCCCTTATCGAAAACAGGCACTTTATTCATTACTTAGATAAGAGCAATATTTCATGGTCTAAATCAAGAGGGCTCCTTGTGTCGCAAATAATCATAATCAAAAGTATAATTCAGGGAGCGGAGACACAGGGCAACATTTTAAGCGTGACCTTTTCGAGACCGTAAACAACATAAGACTACTCGGCATGTGAGGACACATATGTAGAAAAATATGTATGAAAGCTCGATTAGTGCGCCTGAAGCACCATCCAAGCTATTTCAAAGATCACAAAGATGTGAATTAATACTCTGGAGCTAGACCATTCTAAAAAATGAATGAAAATAAATATCTGAGTCTCTGCATAGATAACTTCTCATCATCCTCTCAAGACATAGGGTTTCATTTCTGTGCTTTTCCACTTACTTCTTCTTTCCCGGACTGAAATTAAAGGAATGGTCTGAGACCTTTTTTATCCTAACAATCCCTATGAAAGGATTTCAATATCATATTTTTTAGAAACTGGCCGTAACTTGATATTAGCATTCAAAAGCACTGCTTGTGCGAGCAAAGGCAGAATAAAACTCCTTTCTTAAGAGTCTGAATCACATAGCGCCATTAAATGTCCCTTTTTTTATTCCTACTATGTAATTACTAATGGGAGTGAAAGAAAAAGCTCCATTAATTTGAGTGACAAATGATTTCAAACACAAACAGATGGCTTCCACTAATTTTCAAAAGCAGAAATTGTTTAATAATTACTTCTTGGAAGTTGTGGGGGAAAAAATAATTTTGTACACAACATCTGAATGTAAATAGACTTGTCTTTGAAATTCACATCCATCTGGTGGTTCAGGTGTGAAGCTGATCAGAGGTTTCAGCTTTTACTTTGTTTTCAACATCTGAAAGTATTTTAAATCCTGCACAACATCCTTAAATGACAGAAAATCTGTTTATTTGTCTATCCATCACTGACACCATCATCACCACCTGCCAATTAGATAATCTGAATTGATATGTTTCACATCAAATCCACCGAATATCTTGTATTTTCTGCATTAATTCAGTCCTGTGACATTGTTTTATAAATAAGAAGGTGCCTTAGAGTGAACTTTTTCCATCTATGAAAAACTATTTTCTTACAGTTAGTCAGTATAGCCTGTCCTTATAGGAATCTATTGCATAAATATACTATCATATAGCATTTTTAAGTTGCAGTTGTTATTGCGGTACAGCCTTTATATGATGTCCTGGGATGTAACCATTTGAATTCCTATTAATAACTGTCACACACAGTCGAGAAAATTACAGCACTGATGCATTGTGTTTTGTTGAAGGGGCTTCTGTGTAGTTTGAAATTAAATTCCCCTGAAAATCAGATTCGTATGAATTGCATTTTTGTCAAAAGTGACAGTCAGAAACAATCCTATGACAATAACACACTACTATGAACAAAACACGAGCTGGAGTTAGCTGAGCTGAAAAGTTAAACTGACCTTTGAACACCACAGAAAGTGTTGATTCTATGGCTATTGTGACTAAGACGGGTAAGAGGAATTAGAAGGCATGAGCCAACGCCACCGTGACCTCTTCCTCTCCAGGATTGGCACTTATTTGAAGAGGCTGGGTAAAGCAGGCTGCTTTCATCATACAGGCTTTACCTGTTTCCATACAATAGTACACCCATATACCTAAAGTGAGGAGTGGATTGCAGTTTGAGTCCTTTATAACAGCTGGAAGTTTGGTTGAGATGGAGAGGGGCTTTGACAGATCCATGATGTCACCAGTAACCACTGGACTTTCTAGCAGCCACTCACTACCTGTGAAAAACAGGAAACAGAATTGTATAGTCCTAATGCTGTCAAAGAGACAAAATCAATAGTCTGATACAATCTGGCTAATAAAGACATAGATTAAGTCTTTGTCCACAAAACTAGGCTAAATAATACTAATACTCTTGCATTGAGGTTATTCAAAGAGTCTGCAGCCTTCATAGCAGATCTGTGAGACTTAGAACGTTAGAATTTAGCATTTTAGCTCAACATTGTCGTGGTAACACACTCACAGTGACAATGCTAACGTGCTAATGTCATGCAAATATAATGTTTACCATGATCACCATCTTAGTTTAGCAAGTTAGCATAGTAAGACTTGCTAATTAGCAAAAAAGCAAAAAGTACAGCTTAGGCTGATGGGAATGTCATTAGTTTTGCAGTTGAATGCAGTCGAATGTCAACCAGCAGGTGGTGCTAGATGAAAAGTTAGACTATCACCAAAGTCATTAGGATACACCCTCTTGGGACCACGAATGTCTGTACAGAATTTCATGCAATCCATCCAATAGTTGTTGAGTGGTGGCCCAAACCGACTGACCGACACGGTCATCCTCAGAGTCCCACCACTAGCGCGGCTAAAAAGAAAAACCAATCCTTAGCTTGGACCCAGATCAGTCGCAATCTGGAATGTTTGGAAAGGGCAAATGTGTCTGTATGAAAATGTCTGTCTGGCATCTATTTAGTGAAACACAGGGGATATTTTTAGAAACAAATACACATCTAAAGAGACATGACCACTGAAAGATGAATGAAAGTCGAAAAGAAACGGCTAGAACTTCAACTGTGAGAAAATATTATGCCAGAGAGACCGTCAAATCCGTGCCAGCGGTGATTAATGATGCTGATGCCTAACATGAGGTCCCAGAGAAGCCATTTCTAAAAAGCCACTAAAAACAATTTAAATCTGCCGTGCACTTCTAACATGGTCCATTAAAATTCCTGCCTCTGCGCTGATCGGATCAGCATAAGTCTAGACTGGGTATAATCGGACAGCGGAGGATCACGTAACATAGCCTGGTAGCTAATTATGTGAACCAAGGCATGTCGTCTTATCAAAATGTTCTAAAAATAGCCTGCTGATATCGCTGACTGCATGCTGCATCGCTCAGAATGATGGAAACACTTTTCTTTCAAACGTAATGAGCGGACCATCAACCACATGATATCTCAAATCACTTCACACTCGATCCTAGGGTCAGACTGCTGTTGATTACAATTTGAGAACAGTGAACAAAGCCATTTGAATAGTATTAAGCAGCTAAAATCATATATTAAGTTGGTAAACTGATGCTTTAAAGGAGTCCCTGACTGATCTAAATATTTCTCCATCCCTCAGCTGAGAACTATAAATCCCTGGTGTGGGCTGCAGAGTGAGAATCTGTTTGCTGCACAGTGAAAATTAAGTTTAAGCATCATTCACTACCATTATTTTTTGACAGACTCATGGATCACAGACCAAAATAAAACATAGTAGAAGAGGTTGAGAGGATCACATGCAGAAGAGGGTCATTATAAATGTACCCTGACATGCAAAAAAAAAAACATACTTTTTAAAACCTATTGAAAACAACTGCAGGGCCTATCCTAAATATGAATTGATCATGCCTTGCACAGCATGAGTTTGGGCAAATGCACTTTCACAAAACCAGCCAATTCCTGAAGTGTGGAAATGGGATTTGTCTGTTTTCACAATAACGTCCTGACCGTCCTCTTGCTGAAATCCCTCCGCTTCGTCTCAAGAAGCTTAGCAAGCGCGAATGGGCACAGCAGGTCTGTCAAGCTTTGGGTTTTCCCACATGTTGAAGTATCATGTGTCATGTATGCAAAAAGATTGCGTTCATGGTTTTTTTTTTAGCCTTTACAAAACCAAAAACTCAAACCCTTTCACGGGTATGACGTCATGTGCACTTATAGGTAAATCCGAATAAAACATTTACACGCATGACATCTGTAACAGTGATTGAACTTTGTCTCACCCTCAGCTGAGAGAGCCCAGCAGCTGGGGGCCTCTTCAGTGAGTTTGGTTCCTTCTGGAAGTGACAGGGTGAGTGACATGACGAGAGTCTGGCCTGCCGACACTGCCACTGGCGGCATTTCTTTCCTGGCAGCCGATTTAGGCAGCGTGGGGGCTTTGGCTGGACCCGAGGACTTTGAAGGTACTGAGTCTGTGCAGTCCACGGAGATGGGGAACTGGACAGGAGAGAGATTTGGATGTTTGGATTAAAGAGGAGCAAGGAGAAAGCTGTTGATACTTACAATGTCCTTTCTTTGTAACCTTTTATCCAAACTCCTATAGTACAAAAGCTTTTAGGATACATTAAATGACACACACATGGAAAAAATGTAAAGTGCTTTCTTAAGGTTGGAAGTGAGCTTCTCTCTCTCTCACACACACACACACACACACACACACACACACACACACACACACACACACACACAGGTCTGACCAGTGAGACAGTCTTGGAGGCCAGGTCCAGCACTTTGACTTGGTGGTTGTTGGTATCGGCCACGTAGAGAAGCTTGCCGCTGCCGCCAACACATATTCCTCCAGGTTCATTGAAGCAGGACTTGTTAAATTCAGGGCCCAGACTTTCTCCAGCCTCTCCCGTCCCTGCTAATGTGCTACACTGCTTTGTCTTTGGATCCACCACTTTGATCTGAACATAATCATACAGGTACAGAGACAAAAAACAAAACCAGAGTTATTAGGCCAACCTAAAGGAACCAATTATGGTGACAAAAGCATCAAATGTGAGCACACTACAGCCTTGAACTACAGCCTTGTGACATGCAACAGTTACCTTGTGGTTGTAGGCGTCGGCCACATAGAGCAGGCTTTGTTCAGGAGCCCAGGCAACATCGAGAGGATGCTGCAGCTTGGCGCCAACCCCTTTCTCGTCTACATCCCCGAAAGCAAAAAGGTTCTGTTTCAAAGAAGAAAACACGTTCAGAAGAGATCAAATTAAGATATAAAAATGTACAAATGCCCAAACTGCAACTTGTGACACCTATGTCTAAGCTCAACGTAGGTCAAAGAACAGAATATCCAATCTAAATTTATACGTTCATTTTTGGAAAGTGAAGAAAGGAAGGCTTTTTAACCATCAAGATAAAGGACTTCCTTCTGAAAATCTAAGCCAAAGCCTTTCCCATGTACTGTAAATGATTAGTTTTCATTTGAAGAACACTTGAAATAAAAACATGAAAGCAACATTGGCTTCATTATCTTAAAAGGTTTCTGAATAATTCATACAAGAACAGTAACACAAGAATTTATATGCCACATTTGTAGGAAACATCAGAAAGATGACAATATCTTTAAATTGCATTAGTTGCTGTGCCTAAAATAGTTAGATGAGTCATTCTTGAGAAGTTTTTGAAGAAAAGTACAACAACATTAATGATAAATGTCATTAAAATACTACAAAGGGGATCATTCTCTAATTATGTGGAAGAAATTGTTTTAAAAAGACAATTCTTCATGTTTTTTTCTGAAAGTGACAAAAAGCCAATTAAGTGAAAACAGATCTTAGTGCTATAGATTGTTTCAGCCCAACATGACCCAAACGGGTAAAATACTATTACATCAATCAACAGCCAATTTTGGAGAAATTGAAGAAAATTTAAATAAATAGCTTTTCATTCTCTATCACTCAGCTTAATAAACAAAGAAAATGAGATAGCAATCTTCTAAAACGTCTCATGACTCTCCACAGCTGCAGAGTTCACTCATTCTTTCAACAATGCCAGCTGAAAAAGGCAACCAAATCTTGGGGGACATCTGTTTTTGCACTAGCAGAATCATTCCAAATGCTGGTGGGTTCACTTGTGCTCAAATGATCCTTTTCACCACAGGAGTGGGACCTCGGTTTCAGATTGTGATGCAGCTGTTAGCAGAAATGTGAAAACCGTTCTGCAGTGTAAAGGAAGTGCTTAAACTAACAAAGATACCTACTGACTTACTAACTTTGAGCTTTTCACTTACGAGCGTTAGATGAGATGATTAATGGCACTCTCATGTCTGTACTCTAATTATGAAGCCATTGCCAGCAGCTGGTTAGCTTAGCTTAGCATACAGACTGAAAACTGGGGGAAACAGCTAGCCTTTAAATACAGTGTATTGTACAGTGGATAGAACTCAACAGACTCTAGAACGATAAATGATTCTAGGTCATTGCTACAATAACGTCAGCAAATTATATGCTTATTTTCTTAAGCATTTCAGAAAACTCAAAATCAATGTGAAGGGGTTGTTAGGAACACAGGTTTTGATGCTATGATCCCAGACAGAAAAAAAAAAGATTCACAACAGCTCAGTAAGAGACCATAAAAATTCAAGGAGCTGGGGAATGATTAGGCAACGGCCAGACACAACATATGCTGATGCAAATGCATTACCAGATAAATCCAAACATGAGACCGTCACGTCAGATGCATATTGACTTGTAACAGCTTTAAAGCTGTTTAAGGTTTTATGTTTCATTGTCTCAGTCAAACAGATTAAATGTCTATGGGCAGCAGACTATATATTAATGGTTTTTGCTGACTCACCACTATATTGAATAAACTGTATATGACTCTCAATTTAATTACACCTCATTCTCACGGTGACTACAAACTTTAGAACTCTTGGGACGTTCCAAAAATACACCAGTGTGGCAGGGAAAGAAAACTACAGCAGAGCGGCTGTGAGGACATGAAAGTAATACCAAAAATTGTTTTCAGGCTTTGCTTCAACAACAAACAAGAGAGGGTGTGTTAATTTATGGCTTTTTTTTTTTTAAATCAATACTTTCTATCTATAGAGAAATGGCCCAGAAACCTTGTGATGGCTGAGGAGTTACCCGAAGCTTTTGTGCAACATTCTTCTACAGAATTGTCCAAGTGTTTTCTATGGATGGAAATCTGGTAGATTAATGTGAAGGATTTACAGTCTACGTTTGCTGTTGATGGATGGTGGCAGAGCGAGGTACAGGACATATTATCATCGAAGGTACTGCACCGGAGGTTATTCAGTTTCTGCAGTTTGCTTTGGGAGTGGACTTTGGGAGTGCTGTTCACTGCACTCTTTAATATCATTAGATAAGAAATTCTCCTTTTACAGAAACACTGAAATGGACAAAAAAATAACCCTAACCAGATATGAGAGAATTTATGGATCTTAAATTACCCAAAGTGGGAAAATTCATATATGCCCCCTGGGATCAACTTCGTGCTTGTTCTCTGTGGCTGGTTGGTTTAAAAGTAATTGTTATAAACCACCTAACGATCATTATGAAAACTAAAAGGTATCTAGTAGAAGAAAGAAAAAGTAGGAAATATTCAAAAGTCCATCCATCCATCAACTATTGCACACCCACCATTGGGTCTCTCTCTCCCCCGACCAGCAACTTGACGGCGCCGTCCTTCAGTGCCAGCGTGCGGATGGTGCTGCTTTCACTATCGGCCACGTACAGGCAGCTCCAGGGCTCCTCGGGGGCTAAAGCCAGGCCTGAAGGCTGAGCAAAGCCAGCCTTGTGGGGGTAGGCGTTGTTTCGGTTCTCCTCGCTGCCGCTGCCTGCCCAGCGCACGCACGTCCCAGCCTTGGACTCACTGTTTACGTTGTAAAATAGAAGAGAGCGACAAAACACTTCAATACATTGCTGGATATGTAGAGTTCAAATAAAGCAGGGAATAAAACTTTTTATTCATCATCGACATGGCTTCTTTGATGATGCTTAACTTCGAATATTTCGCATGATGGAGATCCCCTCTGCTGGAAATGTTTGGAGTTCATGCGGACATATTTTTAGATAATATTTCTCATTGCTTTCCTGTGAAATGGCCAGCGAGACATGCTGTAAATAAAACAAGTTATGTGGGGGAGTAGGCCGAGTTTTTGTTTGCTTTTAATTCTTATAGAAGAGTTATTGGTGGCTTTGAAGGGTGGCTTCTGCCAAGTGGCCATGGTGGTCATGTACCAGTCTCTCACCTTCCTTTGGGCAGTTTCCCATCTGCTAGGAACAAAGCCCAGATCTGGTGGGTCCCTGCCATGGCTATCCACAGCACGTTATCTTCAACACCACCTACACATTCAAATGAAACGCACATGCAAGCACACACAAGAACACGCTCTTTGAGTTGAGAAGCAGGTAACTTGTTCCGTCGCTGCTTTTGGCTGTCTACCAGTCACCCTCAATATCATCCAGAAGTGGTGCTAGTATTTGTCCTAAAGGTAAAAGGTCCTTTCCGTTGTGTTTGTGAAGTTTACTTGGAGCTATGAAAAAATATGATCTTCTCAAAAATAAATGAGAAATTCAATAGATGTATCCATTATTTTTAGACAATTACAAAAACATATCTCAACTGATCTAATAATTTTAAAAACTTGTGATTGTTTGGTCAAGGCTGAGTGTCAGAAAAGAGTCAGAAATGCAGCTCTGCAGGTTTTAGTGACGGCAGCCTGTTTGACAAAGGCCATATGCCACCTCAGATGCACTCAGCAGACACAATACTGTCATCACGATGGATGGACACATACAGAATCTCAGTTGTATTTTTAATGGAGCACAGAGCTCAACCCTTCTTCATCACATCAGGTGGACTGCGGCACCTGACTCGCAGCATCAATGTCACTGAGGTACTTTACAGTTCAACAGGTGTAGGGTCCTCTTGATTTGGTCAATTTAATTATTCATACAAATGGTGAATAACTCATGAATATGCAATGAGTGTTTGGATATACTCTCAGAGGATAATGTTAGTGGAGTGAAAGGTCTGATGCCACATCCTCAGACCATGTGGTGATTGGCAAAGGGGCAGTGACATTTTACCTAAACCACAGCTGTCACCTCACACTAACACCTCAGGCTTGAAGAAGCGCTTCCGTCACCTGGTTTGGAGCGAATAAACTTGGTTACGTTAGTTTCCTCAGAATTTGGCAGTATAGATTACATTACGCACGGCTGTAATAAACAGAGTAGAAGAAGTAGAGGTTGCAAACCAGTAACAAAACCAACTCCGAGAGAAAAATGGAGAGAGGTCTTTTTTAACACGTGGGCAAGTTGTAATTATTCTAAGATCTTTTTTTTAAAAAAAGAATAAAAATAAAGAAACTCTGAATGCCCAAGGCAAAATATTAAACGCAGAGCATTTTGGAGAGGACTGAGCTTTGATTTTGAAGTGGAGGTCTTCGATTACTCTGTAAGAATATGAAATACCTTGCAGGTCGTTTCCAGTAGTTTGTGACTTGCATAGTTTTGACTCATCATTGATTTTTGTCCTCAAAATTTTTCAGTAGAGCTAAAATGAGGATTTGGAGAAGAGGTTTATTGAGTACCCCCCAATAATTCCATTACCCCATTCAATTTTTTATCCACCTCTGAGGAACCCTAAACATTATGTGTGATTTGTGCACTGATACCGACCCTATTCTGTCAGGTTCAGGAATACTGACGGACTTAGATGTTAATGAGTACTTGCTCCAAGTTTCTCCTGTAATTCAATTATGAAGGGCCAGTTTTTAAAAATTGTACTCTACTGCAACTGATGGAAGCCATACTATTTTGCGTATCTGTGTATGTTTTTGGTGCGTGCTAATCATACTAAATATGCTAACAATCGCTCTAACAGTGTGATCAGACAAGAATTGTCCCCTCAGTCTTTTCATGAGATGGGGATCAGATGTAGACACCCTCCTTCACCTCAATCTAACATGTCCAACTAGTCTGAGACAGAGGGTGGGACTGACCTCTGTCTCAGGATCTACTGACTGCATAGCAGCATGCAGAAGGAACAGCAGAATAGAGGGGATTCTGTGTGGCAGGCAGAGAGAGCAAGGACAGGCACAGAGGGGGAAGACAATAAAATGCAGTAAATGTTGCCCTTCAAGACTCACCGGCAGTGCCAAGAGTCACATCCCAAGGAGAGCTGATTGGCTGCTGAGGTCCCATGGCCCCGCCCTCTTTGTCTGTGCCTTGAGCACCTACTCCAGCTAGAGTGCTGACTCGTCCCTCTAACAGCTCAATCTGATAGACACAAACACAGACAGACAGGCAAAAATTGTACAGATAAACGTCAAGAGACATAACATTTAATACATATTTTATAGAGCAGTTATTTTAAGAGATAGTTTAGGGTGCTACCTTTCGGATCAGGTGGTTTTCTGTGTCGGCCACATATACAGTGTCTCCTTTAATGGCCACACCTTGAGGGGAGTTAAAGGAAGCTTCGGACAAGTCGCCATCTTGTCTCCCACTTTCAGGCCCTGAGACAGAAGTGATAATCCAATGAAAATTAGTACCTCCCTTTAGGTGATATTAAGGCCAGAAGTTTAGTCTTTTTTCCATACTAAACCTTGCCTGACTGTTTCTTCTTCCAGCATGAAAGGACTAAAACACTTGGATACATCTCGGATTACAGATCAGTTGGCTATGTTTATGTTTTTAGTAGATTCTCTCCATAATCACTGTCATAATAGAGCCTTGCAGGGAAATTTGCGTATCTGCAGACTCGGCACGCTCAGATATTTAACGCCTATTTTGAGTGAACCTAACCATCTGCGGTCTTATGTGCCTCAAAGTTTTTGACATTGAAGGGTTACTAAGGAACAGCAGTTTTAATTGTTCCTCATGTATTCCATTTTTAAAAATCACTTATCTTGCGGTTAAAAAAAGAGTTTAAGAATTTAGGCATTTTTATGTTCCCTGCCAAAACTTTTAGTAGAAAATTAAAGATATGACGAATGCTTTTATGATTACTAATTTGAAGGAGACGTACTAGGCATACTTGTCTACTTACAGCTGGATCACAGGGGGCCTTTCATTTCTGTAAATGGAATATTTGTTTAAATTTGTGACTGTGGTCCATTTAATCTAATGCGCTTATACTACATGTAACAAAGTTGCTCAGGAAGATGTGATCTATTTTAGCTATTAGAGTTAAATGGAGGACACAACCTTCTGGACCACAGCTCATTGCGAGTCCATATAGACAGAACAAAACAAAAAGACATTTTGTAAGAATTTGTCCTAAAAAATAATATCTTTAAGATTTGCTTGACACTTTGAACTTCTTGTTACTATGTGAGAACAGTGATGGGTGGGGTCAACCTAAAAAATAAAAAAAGCACTTTTCCCCCCTCATTTTGTCCACACTTAGCTCAGTGCCAGTTCCCAGCGAGACCCTGCTAGTGCCAACATCTCTGTTGGTCTAGGGACAGAACAGATTACCATGTGGCTCCTCTGAGGGTTGTTGAGGCATGTGAGTAATCTAAAAATATCAATAACGCTTAAATATTGTTGTTTAATCTGTATAGATTATAATAATTACAAAGCAAAAACAACACTTATTTTCTATCCACTACCCATTCAATTAGCACATTTTATAAAAGAAAAATTTAAGTCCTTTCTTTTAAAATGCCAGTGCACATTCAATGCACATTTCAGCATTTAATGCATTACCTATCCACTCCACCAACTCAGAAATGATGTCTTTGGGGCACCTAGAGGTCCCACCAAACCCACCCAGACATCTATGAAATTTTAACCCCAATATACTACATATGTCCATACCTCCAATGACATGTAACAGCTGTCCAGCCGAGGAAACCACCAGAATTCGGTGATGACCAGTGTCTGCTATGGCCAGTCTTTTCTTGCTGTTGTCTATAGCCACCTTCCCAGGAAAAGACAGGATGCTGGGTGGCAGGGAGTCTCGGTACAGCTTGATCCCCACTGTGTGCGTCTTCAGCAGACCCTGCTCCCCGTAGTAACGGAGGGCGCTGTCCGTAAACAACATCAGCTTGTCGCGGTGGCCTTCGCCCACCAGGGAGAACAGGAGGTTGCCACGTGGGCCCAGTAAGACCAGCGTGGGCCAGCAGGACACCTCCAGTTCATGCCAGAGGCGTGCCTCGCTGTCGTTCACCACTGGGTGGGAGATGTCATAGCGGAGCACAGCACTGCGAACGTTGTCCACGACCTTTGACGGGTTGATGACAAACAGACAAATGAGTAAAAAGCTGTGAATCTGTTGCTGAATGCGAGAGCTGTTCTTTATACAATTTAACAAATTTTGTAACAAATTTAACATTATTTTTGTAGCCAATAAATTTCTGGATTATTAAATTAATTGTTGTGTCGATACGACAGAGAAAAGTGAAAACGCCCCAAGGGCCCAAGGGGACACCTTCAAAGTGCTTGTTTTACCTGACCTCTAATCTTTACCTACCTTACATATATGATATACAAGCATCAAATCCTCCCAATTTAAAAGCTGGAATCAGCAAATGTTTTACATTCTTGCTTAATGAATATCTCAAACGATTATTGGTTTATTATAGTAATTGCCAGTTACCTCAAGGCAGCAGTAGGAGAAAAGAGACTATTCTGCCGTTGTGTATTATTGTGTGCCACATTGGCAAACAGCCTCATAAAGAATAAAGACAGTATCAGGAGGGTTTTCTCAAGATCTGAGCATGCTTTCTGGTCTTAACTGATAAAAAAAAATCATTTTAGATATGATAATTCTGATAAATATCGTCTGAGCCTCCAAAATCACACTCTCATGCTGGTATACTGGTGTTACATTACAGATGAATGCTTTGGTGCTTTGATTGCTTGCTTGAGGAAAGAGTTGTTAATTTTGAAAAGGGGCTATCTTGCATCATTCTCAAATTTAACAGGGTCGATACTTTGCAGTTATGAAAATGCAGAAAGAAAGCACAACCAGACCAGCCTACCCAAAGGTAAACATGATGATGAACAATGAAAACACTTACCTTTTCATTGGGGAATTTAGCCGAGTGTACACCAACAACAACCAATCCATCTGAGAGAGAGATTAAACAGACAGAAACACAAAGAAAACAATTTTAACAGCCAAACATAACAATACAGTAAGTGGTTTGACTTAACTGTGCTCACAATCAAAACTAGCCGTTTCCAATTTTACAGCTTTTTGAGCTTTACTCTCTTACAAAAAAGCACAATGTCTGTCAGCTTGTTACGTAAATGAGTGTGACAGTAATTGAAAGATACATAAATGTTAAACTTGTGTACATCTAGTAATCCCATGAAACTCCTTTCTCTAAATCACAACAAGTGTCAACAAGTTGCATAAGCTTGATCAATAACAAGTTCCCAAACACACAAACATCACACATGCAGATGCGTTTGTCAAAGAGAATTGGGTGGAAAAAGGGAAACCAATGTGATTTTCTACCCAAAACCTCTAACGGTGTTGTTTTTTTATCAAGTCAGTGACACTCCAGCATAATATAACGTCTCGGTGAGGTTCCAGGAAATGTTATAGTCCACCCAAGCTGTAAATGTTTATCTCAGTCATTTCTCAGTAGTCATCAAAGACTACTAACACACTAACACTACGCTAGTTACAAAGACAATAACAGCAGTTAGTTACAATTTGTGACTTTCGATAAGGCCAGCGGATGTTCAAATGTTATGCAACTGAATGACCTAAAACTGGAAAGTACATGTTTGTGAGTCACTTTTATGCTCATGTCATTCCTTGATTCAAAAACTCAATAATACTGTATGTAAACAGCCAGAGTGGAGCAAGGAATTGGGCTCATACCCACTGTGGTCCTCAAATGAGCGAATAACATACATAATTAAGTTGGGAAAAACAACTCGAAATAAGGTTATTTATATAATTAAGATGTATGCATTCGCTCTAAGTTAGTTTGCTCTTTGTCACACAAAACAGGCAAAGTTAGTATCTTCTAATTTAGATTTCATAATGCCTTTTTTTGCCACACAATGCCACAGGCTGCTTCCAATGACGATAAAGCAAACAAAAGCCCTCCGTCCTCCATAAATGGACTCAGTTGGACATTTCATTTACATTATCTCACATCACTGAACAGAAGTAAAAACACACAATTCCAAGCCTACAAACACAAACTATCTGCAGTGGATTTCGTCACCCATGGCCTCTGCAGTATAAGCAGAATAGTACCAGCACAGATTGTAGTGACGGTGGGTGGGGGGGTGGACTGTGGGAGTGACTGGAGAGGGTGGCTCCCACACCTCACTGACCAGAGCAGCAAACAGAATGTACCCTTAGCAGTGCCAAAGATTAAGCAAATGCGATAAAATGTGGTGGCACTGCAGTGTGTGTGTGTGTGTGTGTGTGTGTGTGTTCTGTGTCCCGCCTGACTCACAACTGAATTTCAAGCTGTACAGCTTCCTCAGATGATCCTTTGAAGGGTCAGCAGGATGCCAGAGTCAGTCGGATGTGACTATGCTTTACACGGAGTGGCTATATAAAGAGCCATAGAATGAACTACAGCAGGTTTCAATTATGGGTCCCATACTCACGGACACTGCAGCTTGGAAATATTTTTAGTTACTGTCTCTTCACAGCAGAGATAAGGGCCGATAAGGGCCCTCATGCACTTGGAAAGGAAGAGGAAAGAGGTAGAGTAGATGTACTACAGCTTCTCTGCCCCAGTGAACTAACACATGTTCCCGTGACACAGCATGACACATAATATGATACTAATAGAACTGTGTTCCCTCAGTAAGACTTGCCAGGCTGCTGCCTCCTGCGAGGCCCACTGTACCTGTAATCTGACTTTTAGGAATACATAAAAAAGTGCCGTCTGGCAAGCCAATGCTGCTTTTTAAAAGTATTCCATTTTTAATAATTTGGCTGGGGAGGAATGTCACTTAACTGAAACTTGTACTAATCAGCATTTTCTCTCGCCTACCTTATGTGCTTTATTTCCAACCCATTCAATGCAGAGCAAATGAATGGTAACTTGCCACAGCTAGATACTTTTTTAATTGGCCCACAGCGAACTATAGCTATGATTTAACAAGCACTGGACAGGAACCAATCATTCCTTTGTTTCCAGACACTGGGCACAGTTTTACTATGAGATGTGAAAGGTGTTTTAGCTTAAAGAATAATGCTAGCATTATTCTATATTTTTCTTATTGTCAACAAATCCCATGAGAAGACGAAAATCAACAATGAAATGCCTACACATCCAAAGCCTGATAAAGCTTCCTCTGAGCCTCCATTGTTGTCCAAAAACTATTAAAAGAGTATTCCACTTATTTAGCATTGCACTTCTATGACATTGTTGGACTCATGATGGACAGTTAAAAAAAAGACTGATGCAGCAGAACCAGAGAGATATCATCTTTTTAATTCCACACATTTTCATCCCCAGCTGATGCTGACTCAAGTGACATTTCCTGAGGCAATTTATCAGATTTTGGGTAGTTCCATTTGGAGCCACAAAAGTCTTTATACAACTTTTTTCAAACAGACTGATGTATAAAATTAAAAAATAAGAGTTCCCCTTTAAAAACACACTGTTGCACTGATTGACATGTTCCTGCAATACCATGAACACTGTAGTCTATTTTGAGTCAATCCCACATACCTGTTTTAGGTGTCATAACTATTCCCTATAGCTCAAAATGTGTATTAATCTGCAGCTGAAAATATTCCCCAACAAATACACGATTTAGTCCTGTTTGAGTAACATTTACTGCACGGCTGTTTGGAAATGGGCTTGGGGCTGAGTGTCATAGACAGGGTAGGGAAGGGTAGGAAAAACACGTTGTTGGTTTTGGTCTTCTCATTGGATTTGTTTAAAATAAGAAAATATGAATGTCTGCCTTATCTTTTAATTTCAATCTGCCAATGCCTGCCATAGAGACAAGCCAATGCGCTGACATGAACAGCGTGCTTGATATGAAGGATTAAACGCACACTTGACAATTAATTTTAGCCTGTTAGCCATCTAGATAGCTATCTGGCAAAACTGCTTTAAAAATGTGCACAACTGTGCATGTGAGAAACCAAACCCAAATAAACAAAAGACATTGTGACCAAGCGTGCTTTCCAAGGTGTCTTGTAACAACGGGCTTCACGAGTATCAAATCATCTCTCATTATCATAATGTAAGTCATTCATTCGTTGACACGTCATTCATTATGGGCTTAATTTTAATAGTGGGTGGGTGATGAGACCTATAGGTTTATAACAGTGTAAAATTGAATATTTTTCCATTGTAAATTAGCTATATGAAACAGTGAGACATGGTATTGTTACCCTACACCACCATTTAATCTCTCAACCCCTTAGGATCAAGACAGCCATGTTGACTACTGCTTCAAAGTCCATACCTTTGACAGAGTGCTTCTTCTCCAGCTGGTGCAGGTCAGGCAGGATGTGCATGCAGTTGATGCAGCAGTAAGTGAAGAAGTCCAACAGCACCACTTTACCAGCCAGCTCCTTGTTCAAAGACAGAGGCCCCTCCGTGTTCAGCCATTCCAAGCCTGGAGCAAATCACAGAGTGGAAAATGATGCTGTCATCTTATTAATTATGTTTCGTCACGGTATAGGCAAACACTTTACAGTGCCCATCACTGTTCGGGTATATCTGTCTGGCCTGAAACTGCATTTATGTCACACGGGAATAAAAGTAGATGGATCAAAGCAATGACTTAGAAGTGTTAGGAAGCTATTACATGCCATCAATTAATTTATGTAGATCTAGATAATGTGTGATATGTTTCTTTTAAAGTTTCCTCACATGCACTCCAGATTGTGTCTGATAACATTCGTCACACTTTCCTCACATGCGCATGATTAATACATTTACTTTTATATTTTGCAGCATACTGAGCACCGAAAATCCAGCATAAAGCACTTGGAAATAATACTCTGCCCTTACACAGCATTCCTGTTATTTCTTCTGAATATTCTACTGTCTGTTTAAAAGGCTTTGTTTTACGTGTGCTGCTGCCTTTGCTTTGCAATGTCTCCTTAGAAAAAAAGATTCTTAATCTTAGTGGCACTTGACCTGGTTAAATAAAGGGTTAGAAAAAGAGTTATCCCTCTTTTTTTCCAGCTTTAAGAATGATGCAAGTGCAGGCCAAGAAATAGCGCTCCTGATTTCAACGTCAAGAGAATGATTACAGGTCTTGTCTGGGGTCCAAAACGGTGCTTCACTCAAGTCTAATGTGTAAAAAGGGTAATGCCTGCCCAAATGACCTCACAACCCTTTCCTTATTGGTGTGTTCTAAAACTGGGCTGATATTCACTTAAGGTCTACATGACACAGAGATTATGGCACCAAAGAAAATGAATATATTGTATATCTATACTGTTATATATTGTATATCTTAAAAGTCTCTTTGACTATGTAAAAGGGAAATGAATGGACACATTTATACACAGGTATAGTGACAAAAAGCAACTTATATGAACAGCCATAAGTGTTGTATGGGCCCTTATTACTGCTCTGGAGGATTCAAACGTCCAACACAATCAAGGTAAGCAACACCTTTTTGCTGTCGTGTCAGGTAACCTCACGTTGAGCCAGGGATAACCCCAAAACTATATACCGCAAATTGGCTAAATATATACAGAGACACACATTTCAAACTTGTGTCTAAAAATGGTCATGAGGGGCTGTTTGAGGGCCCAGTTATGGTCCCATACAGCCGTGTTTATACTGCTGCCTGATGTTCTACTGTAGGTCCCCATCTACTGGTGTGATGGGATATTGCCAAGATGATGCATACCTCAACACCTTACTGTAGTGTTGACAGCAGAAGCATTTGATTTTTTTGCTACCGCGCTTTATTTGGCAACCCTTTTTACTTTTCAGTCATGAGCCAACACTAGTCATGTTATCTGGTGTCGTTACAGCAGCTACCAAAGCCAGCTGTCACGCTGCTCTTCTCATTATTGTGCTGTTGTTAAAGGGATAACATACACAAAACACAAATTCCAAGATGACTGACAAAACCACTGAGGAAGCAGGGGTCTGCCCAGTAAGCCTGCACGTGATGGTGTACCAAAGAAAAGGCCATTATCGACATGTTGTGGCTATTATACATTACATTTCTAACTACTGAAGCATGTAACGCCTCATGTGGGAAGTAGCATCACGGCTCAACAGTGGGGCATGTTGACAAAGCCCTGAGGAGGACAAGTGCAAAGACAGAGAAAAGGAAAATAACAATATTCTCTCTTGCTTCACACGGATTGGTGGAGTCTTCTGATTGTGATTCCATGCTCACTGTTAAAGTTAAGAAAGTATAACCTGGACAGAGGAAATAGAGTGACGCCTGCTAAAGCCTGCCTCACTGTTGCAACAACACAGCAACAAGGCTTCTCTGACTGACTGTTTCATCGGCTGGCTTGGGAGTAGATAACACAACAACTCACACGAAACACTTTTGGTAAAAAAAAAAACTATTTAAATGCCAAAAGGAAGAGAGGAAACCCCGGCTGTTCAGCACTCAAGTGAAACTGTAAAACAACTGCCATGGAGAGAGACACCGTGCTAAGCGAGCAGGAGCTGCAACATGGTCTAACCTGTCTGGAAATCGGGTATCTTCAGATCCTCTCTCTCGTCTAGTTTTTTCAAATACTGACAGACAAGAGTTTCTTTCTCTTGTTGTGTCGCAGCTTCATCTAGGGCGCAATCCAGCTGACTTTGGACAGGAAATAAGGCAGAGAGGCTGCGCTGGGACGCCATGTTTCCAACACAAACACCAGTTACCGGAGAAATGGAACCAGCCTGCTAGGTAAACTCACAGCAAAGATTCATAGCGCCGATTTCGACACAACAATAAAAATAAAAAATAAATATTCACCAGAAGGCTTCTTTCAGGATTTTCGCTTACGTAAACTGAATGAATTATTAAACAAAAAAAGGCTTTGAAACCACCCCACTCTTTAACTCGAATGATTAAATAATTCAGTTTTGCAAAATGTGTGGAATGTGCTGCTCTGTTTCTCTACGTATCTTTGCTAAGTTACACTCCACTGTGGCGGTAAGCGCTAACATGCCTAATGCGAGCCAAGCACTATGTAACAGTTAGCTATTGAATTATGCTAGCTCCGTGTGGTAACTATTAATCACGAGAATCTATCTTCACACGCTAAAGGGCAGTCGTTGTTGATCTAACGTTACTGTAACGTTTGTTGTTATCGGAAAGGTGCGGGATGCGGTCAAACGCCAGTCCCTGTGTAATAACGAGGGTTTTGAGGAGATCGTTGGGGAGCGTGAGGGACGGTACACTTTCCTTTGCTCCAAATGTCACAGAAGAACGATTCTGAAAATGACATTTGGGAGTATAAACCTCTTCAGAAGAAAAAGAAGAGACACAAGTCACCGTCTGCAGCTGAGACTAAAAGAAGATGTACTTCCCGAAAAACCTCCAAGAGAGACTTTTCTTTCTCAGCTGACAGGAAGGCCAAGACAGCCAGAAGCGGCGACTGTAGGAACGTTACTGTTGTTGATGTAGACGGACATGGCAGATTGGAGGCACACCAACTACCCTCGCATCCAACTCACAGCAATGACACAGTGCAAATAGACAATGCTGCTGAGGGACCATCCTCTGGAGACTTTTGCCCCATGTGTCAGATGCCCTTTTCCATTTTGCTGGTGCAGACCCAAAGATGGCATGTTGCTGAGTGTCTTGACACCCCCAGGGACACATGCAAAGGTACAGACATCCATACTTCTTCTTGATACCAAATAAATAGAAGTTCCTCCTCAGTTTCTTATGAACATAACATGCAGCATCCACACCAGAAACGCCTCATCAGATGATCTGTATGTGTTTGTTGACCTATGGTCTCCTTTTACACACTCCTGTTATACTGCATTCAGGTGCATGCATGGTGTCTCTTTCAATGGAGAACTTGATAAAGATTTTTAATTCTGTACATTATAGATACCACAAATAAAACACTTTGAAATGTTATCTATTGCAAGATGTTCTTCATAATCATGCCATAACACTTAAAGGGCTACTCCTGCAGTTACTGCTGTACGTCCAAAGTAAAGTCTCAAGAGACAAAACAATGTGGACAAAACCAGTGATGCAGAGCCCCAGATGTCATGACTGTTGTCCCCAGGATGGTCAGAGCTTGCCTGGGTCCAGTAGTGGGATCAGCTGACAGTTCTGTCTGGTGTGAGGCTAGGTCAGAGCACGGAAAACACCAGATTCTACTTTTCCCAGGAAGCAGCTTGTTAGCATCTTTCATTACGCTGCGTTCCTGTCACATAGGATGGATGGTAGAGATGGGAAAGATTTCCATGTTAACCAACTGCGAGCGCTCACATCACCTGACAACTCAAGAAGGTTGTATAATTGCAGAGTTGGTCTTGTGTGGGATAAAAGTGATATACATTGACGATATAGAACCATATTCATTAAACTTGGGTTTAATTACCTTTAACGGTGGACTTTGGCTGTTGCGAGGCATCCATATTTGTTTGCCTTTCAGGCACCTCTGTCTTGTCTACCTGCACCTTGGATACATTGGCACTTTTAGCAAAATTTGAGCATCCCAGTCATAATTACAACATGGATGTTGAGGACATGAACATGGCATCAGATCGCTGATTACTTTTGGTGACGAGTAAACTGATCAGTGTAGTGCTCATTTTAAAAAAGGCACCTCAAAGTCCTTGAATATCTGTATTTCTTTAGTAGATTTTGTAGTTAGGTGTTTTAGAATTATCGTTTTGTACTCCGCTGATAAGCCTAATTTCTATGTGTTTTATCTGTTCACACAGAATGTCCAGATGGCCTCCAGTGCTCCTCCACCATTCCAAACCATTACAAGAAATTCAGCCACACACTCCTGGCCCACAGTCGAGCAAACAGTGACACAGCCCCGCTCGGTCTGTCCCAGCAAGCAGAAGCCAGCGGGAAGATCAGCTTCAGTCGTCTCCCAGCACCGATAAACAACGAGCTGGATGGCTCAATTTTAGAGACTTTGCAGGATAGTGCTGTCAGTCTTTCTGCTTTATCCAATTGTAGCGTCTCCCCTCACAATAATCACACTGGAACACTTCCATCTAAACTTACAAATGGGCTTCTTTTACTGCGCTCACCTGGCCCAGAGGATTTTAAGAAAAGGAAAGGTTGGTCGTCCTCTACTAAAGGCCAAAAGTCTATCAGTGCTTCCCAAGAAAGTAGAACAGAGGTTTCATCCACTCCTGTCAAGGCAGAGAGTGAAACACAAGCTTGTGACGGTTTACCCAAGAGTGAACCTTTGCTTGACAATGGTGATGCAATATCCTATTCTCCTCTTTCTGAGTTCCCAGCAGGGGCTGAAGTTAAAATGAGTGACTGTAGAAAAGCCCTTTTTAATACTGATGCATTTGAAAATGAGGCTGAAGACTCTGCATTGCTGTTCAGCGACGGCTTCTCAAGTGAAGATGAGCTCCTCACTGAATTTATAGATCATTTGGAAACCAATAATGTGCAGGTAAAGGAGCCTGCTTCCCTAAACACCCAGCTGGAGTCAGTTACCTCATTACCGCCCACCAATCAGAACAGAGCTGATTCCCCAGCTGCAAAAGAAGCTCACAGTAGATCTAACAGTGCCATCAGTCCATGTAAGAGTAGTATTCAGTCTCCACAAAGTATTGTTTTGGAGCGCCTGAGAGAAACTGTTCTAAGCTCAGATAGCTTGCATTTTAAGAACTTGAATGACAGCAGTATTCAATCAGAGCAACCAACTTCATATCAAGTACCTTCATTACAAACCTCCGGTGTCCAAAGATCTCAAACCATGCCGCCTCAGAAGGGCCAGAGCAAGGCAGGTCCGTCCTCCTGTCTGAAGCAGACGGACATTGGGGTGTTTTTTGGACTCAAACCCCTCAAAGAGCAGGAGAAAGAGGCTGAGGGTGGACCACGTGAACTCAACGGCACCTCTATTCCAACACTTGGTGAAAACTCAGGACAGAGACGACAAAGGAGAGACAGGCAAAGAAAGAGGAAGGCTGACACAACTGCAGACGCCTCACAGGGCACAGTGACTGTAGATAATAGAAATGTAGTGGATTCTCAGGGAGAAGCAGGGAAAGGGAAAGGTAGGACCAAAGGATGGAGAGGAAGAAGGTGGAACAGGGGGAACGCTGTCGCTGACGGAGAAGTAGAGTTACCACGTTGTCCCTTCTACAAGAAGATTCCAGGTCAGTGAATGACCACTCATCATATATTGCTGCATACATTTGAAGGTTAGTTATTTTGTGTTTTGTAACCTAAGATGTATGTAAACATTTTGCCCAGGTACAAAGTTTGTCATAGATGCCTTTCAGTACGGAGAGATTCAGGGCATCGCTGCCTACTTCCTAACACATTTCCACTCAGACCACTACGGAGGGTTGACCAAGAAGTCCACATTTCCAATCTACTGTAACAGAGTAAGTCAAGTTTTGGTTATTGTAAAATATGAATGACTTCCAGTGTTATTTGATTCAATGACTTAGTGCTCATGCATTTAAAAAAGTTATGGATGGTGATTTTTAATACTCATTTCAATTTAGTCCACCACTGAAACTGCATCCCACTCAAACTCAACCGTTTCCTAATTCATACAGGAAAAGAAGGGAACAGTGTGCCGGTGTAGATATGTCTGCAGTTTTGTGGTAGTAAATAAATGGCAGCGTCCCCTTCAAAGGCCCATTAGTTCTTGAATACTATGGATGCGATTCATTCTTTGAAGGTGCTACAAACCTTCTTTTTTTTTTTTTTTTTCTTCCAAAAATCCTGTTTATTTGCATCTAATTAATTCCTGACTGACTCTCTTCCACAGAATTCATAGAGTGATAGCCTGATCCATTTATCTCGCTGCACTGCATTGACTGCATGAAAAATTAGCTTGCAGTTGGCAGCTATGAATGCCAATTTCGCCAATGGCTCGTCCCACGTTGGAGGCGATTGAAATCTGTCTATAACATTATCGCTGTGCAAATATTGCAACTAAGGTGTGTGAATTAATCAATAAACTAGATGAATGGAGGTGTATAGCCAAACAACTATACATTTTTAATTCAGACCTTATATTGCCTCTTTCAGGTTTAGATTAGACATAATATGTATGTAACTTCAGGTATTGTACATTTTGTATTTATCTTACTGGGATATTTAAGGGCATACCTCTAAAACTAATAGATATATTACCAATACATATATTGGTGAAAGAGGCTAGATATTATGTAAATTCTCCTGTCAAATGGGTCATGATTTATCACAGTTGTGTGTGTGTGTGTGTGTGTGTGTGTCCTCTTGGGATTAAAACTAAAAGCAGACTTGCAAGGACTGATTGGGACTCCATTGGGGTTTTGTTTGTTTGGTAGGTCACAGAAATTCAACTTGGATGCTAGGTGGGTCACAGCTCAGAAAAGTTTGATCAGAACAACTCAGGAAATTAGATAAGATTTCAAGGGTGTTATGGGTGATTTAGTAGATGCTATATAGCAGACCCTTTACTCGTGAGGGAATCCTACTTCACATTTGTGTTGCATATTTCTAACTTTATTTTAAATATTGACAATTTATTGTTTTCATAGTAAATATGTTGCGATATTTACCCCTTTTTATTTGTTTATAATAGTGTACAATGTATAGAGTAATTACACTGTGTTTACTTGACCAGGTTTTGTATGGATATTTTTAATCCAATTCAGCATTTAGGTTTTTGTAGCTTTCGTGGCTGCTGCTGCATCACTGAATGTAGGTAAACCATAAAGATGTCTGTTGGCTGATAGCTGCCTCTCCCGGTCAGATTACAGGGAACCTGGTGAAGAGCAAACTGAAGGTGGCAGAGCAGCATGTCCACATCCTCCCCATGAACACCCAGGTCACTGTGGAGGGGGTCACGGTCATCCTCCTGGATGCCAACCAGTGAGTCTTCCGCCTGATGTCAATATCAGCCACATCATCACTGTCAAATGTTTAAAACAAGCATTTTAAGCAAGGACACTGAGGCAGATTGAATTTCAGTCGAATGTCTGACACTAATTTCAAATTCAGGCAGCCCCAAGCTAACTAACTAGATTGTTATTTTGTTTTCACTTTGGAATACTAATAGGCATCTTTTAGGGAAACTCTAACTCTTTATGACAGGGCATTTTCATTAGTCAGCTGTTTTTGAAAGTTAAAACCATTACTTTTGAATTCAAACCTAATTATGCCAACAGTTGTGATGGCGAGTCACTACTTTATATCTACATTAATATTTATACCTACACTCCCTTGACAGTCAAAGCTTCCAAGAAGCTGCTTATCCTAGTTCATCACACAATCAGTACCTCCTATATTTTCATATATCCAGCTTCACCTCCGTCTCCGTCTGTTCTTTCAGTTGTCCGGGAGCTGCCATGCTGCTGTTCTTCCTGCCTGATGGGCAGACAGTCCTCCACACTGGGGACTTTAGAGCTGATCCCTCAATGGAGACCTACCCTGAGTTACTCAGCTGCAGGGTGCAGACGCTCTACCTGGACACCACGTTAGTACCTGTCTGCCTCCTCTCATATACATTGAATGTACCAGTGAGGTTACTGAATTGCCAAAACAAGAGGTCTGTGGCTATGTTGCACTGCTCTCAGCTTTGTGTGCGCATGACCTTTTTAAGGTCAGTTACTGTAAAGAAGAGTCTTCTCAGCCAATGTGGATAAATATTAGCTAAAACCGGTACACTGTGCACTTTGTCCTCAATCCTCTCAAGCAAGGAACTCAGTACATGTGAATCAGAAGCCCTTAGAAAACTTAGCTGTTCAATTTCTCTAATCCCTGTAGCTACTGCAGCCCTGAGTACACCTTCCCCCGACAGCAAGAGGCCATCAACTTTGCAGCCAGCACAGCCTTTGAATTGGTGACGCTCAACCCACGTACTCTTGTGGTGTGTGGATCCTACTCTGTGGGAAAAGAGAAGGTCTTTCTGGGTGAGTGTTTAGTCAGAGTTATACTTTGCGCATCTGTGTGGCCCTGAGGATCCATGTGACGTACGTTTTGTCATGACATGGCAGACCTGGCATGATTTACAACAACAAATTATTACAGAGTAATCCAGGTTTGTCTATACCCTTTTTTTTAGTTTAGATTTTGTAAAGGAAATACCCATTTCCCCAGCCAATTTTAGATTTCACATAAAGGGGGGATAGTTAAAGCATGTTGTTGCTTTTTTTCCCTGTTTCACCTTTTAATAAGGAAATTAAAACCAATACCTTGTTCTCAAGTTAACAACATATATTACATTTTTTCACCTGGGGTTTAAAAAAAAGAGAACTCAAGGAGGAGCATGTAATGTTTTAAGTTAAATTTAAACTTAACTTACAGCAACTTGGACTTTTTTGCATGATTCCATCTATATCCTAGTCCAAGCTCTGGTCTTGTCCAAACTGGACTATTGCAATGCACTGCTGGCTGGTCTCCCTGCTTGCACAACCAAACCTCTGCAGATGATCCAGAACGCGGCGGCAAGAGTGGTCTTCAATGAGCCGAAGAGAGCGCACGTAACCCCTCTCTTCATCAGGTTACACTGGCTCCCTGTTGTCGCCCGCATCAAGTACAAAGGGATGCTATTGGCTTACAAGACCACCACTGGTTCTGCACCATCATATCTTTGCTTGCTCATACAGACCTACGCTCCTGCCAGGTCCCTGCGCTCTGCAAAAGAACGACGCCTGGTGGTACCATGCCAAAAAGGAATAAAATCACTCTCGCGCACCTTCTCTGGATCCGTTCCACATTGGTGGAATGATTTGCCGGCCTCTACAAGATCAGCAGATTCTGTAGCCACCTTTAAAAAGCACCTGAAAACGCATCTCTTCCGTCAACACCTGACTGACAATCACTAACTCTTCTTCCTTTCTACCTCTGCTATAAAAAAAAAAAAAAATGCAAAAAAAAAAAAAAAAAAAACCCTTCCTATCCTTAGCTTTGTATACTGTGCTGGGCTTTAACCAGACCTGTTTTTGAAGCACTTATGCTTTTTGTTACCTTGTGTTGTTATATTGCTTCCATTGTCTTCCTCAAATGTAAGTCGCTTTGGATAAAAGCGTCTGCTAAATGACTAAATGTAAATGTAAATATGCTCATTGAATGCCCATATGAGTATTATAGGCTGTCTGTTAATGCTGGAAGGATGCTGCATCTAAAGAATACTCAGATTTGGTATGTTTGCATTTAGAGTGTAGGCAATTTTAGGCTTATTCCTCAAAAGTTATAGGACAAATTTCATTGAGATATCAGTAATTTCATTATTAGAGAGCTGTAGCACGTCCAGAAATCAGGGTAACTCAGACAGATTATACTAGAAAAAAAAAAATTGAGCATGGCGTTATCAGTCTGATAATTAGACAGGTTGATAAATGAAATGTTTTTGAAGGCTAATTATATTACTGCAAATGAAATGGTAATTTATTCAGTTAACTCCGGGAATAGTGATGTTACTGTGGCATCACCACCTACACAAACGGTGGGACACAAAGTGAATGTGTTTCTAAACCTAATGATAAGATGAGGGTATATTTCTGTAGCTTCATATCACTACCTGACCTTTCCTCCCATTGAAAGGACATGTGAGATTAGGTCGGAATTATGGAGCACTGTAGAGAATCTTGGATTAGTCCGTTCTGAGAGACCTACTCAATATGTGTTGTCCTCAAGTGGAGGCAAACTGTTGCCTGGAGACGCATCAAAAATGGTCTGTTCAACTTTGGTGTAGTAAAGCAATCAAAACCAATGTTGTCTTCACAGAAAGTGAACCTCATGCGTTCATTCTGTAATCCCCTTTGCTTCAGCAAGCTCTGCGTGGAATGGGACAGCTGTACAACTGTATTCAGCCTCTTTGTTCTCCTGTTATTCCACACGAGTATTTGTGCTCTTAAAAACACACTTCACAAGTGATAAAATGCATCCACATATCGCTTTTTGCTTTTAAAAATTGTCATTCAACAGTTTACAGTCTGGGTGTAACAAAAGGTTGTGTTTTCTTCCACTGTCAAAATGAAAAGGCTGAATTGGCCACATTCTTGGTTCTTACACAGACCTTTTTCTGCTTCATTTGTAGCTCTGGCAGAGGTCCTGGGATCTAAAGTTTGCCTCTCTAGAGACAAATACAACACCATGTGCTGTCTGGAGTCAGAGCAAGTCACACAACGTATTACCACTGACTGGAAGGCAGCCCAGGTCCATGTGCTGCCCATGATGCAGCTCTCCTTCAAAGTAGGTGCAGCAGTCTCATTTTCCATTAACTTATATGAAAATAACAGTTATTACGGTGGGACTCGGGGTCCTCAGAAGTAGAAATAAAGGCTCACATCACATCAGGCTTATGCCCCTCAGCCAGTTTTTTTTTATTTATTCATTACATATAAGTCCATGCATTTAAAGAGTTTTACAATTTACTTAAATAAAACACGACTCAGTGGATGAAGGGAAATAGAACTAGCTAATATAGTTATACACTATTTCTCCAATGGTCTGCAGAACATTTGTGTAAATGTTTCTCTTGTTTTAACCAAGGACGGTTTTATTTTGATGTGTAAACACAGCTTTCATTCAGCTTATGGTCTATTCATATTCAAGTATCTAGGATGGGAGTTTAAATAAATAGGAAATGCTTATTATGATGACCAAGCACATCATCTCTCTAAAAGGACTAAAGCGTTTAAATTTGCCATCTGTAACCACAGATAAGCCCCAGAGTGGGTATACTTCAAGCATCACAAAAAAGCAGTTTAGTTTAACATTGAGACCTTTTGAGTAGTGAGTCTTTGAGCAATTGTTTATCACGGCGAGCTACTACAACGTGGACAGTCACCTTGAAATCAATAGATGGATAGAACTGTATAAAACCACATTTTAAGTTAAATGTTTGCTTCAACTTTTATAGCAAATTGGAATTAACCTGTTTTCGTTAATATCAGCCAGCAAACAAGAGACTGATGGAAATATATTAAAACTTGTTTTTCATGTTTGGAGGTTAGAAGCACTGCATCTTGATATTTGAGGATGACGCTTCCCAGTGGTGGTGGTAAACTGTGAAGTCTTATGAGCACAAAAGCTACACAAACATTTTATCTATATAACTTTTGGGAGAGAGCTCTTTGTATACGTTTGGCAGCTGTTCTTGGTAGCAACAGCGACCTATGATGTCACATTTCAATACATCAGCATGTGATACATTGTGAAATCATGCTCATGTACTGCATTTTTCCTTCCTCACTTTTCTGAAGCATTCTCAAGTACGCTGCGGCGCCGTTTGAATAGGAAATTCTCATTTCCTTCTCTCCTTGTCACCCTCATCTTGTCTCCAGAAACTGCAGGATTACCTGGCGCGCTTTTCAGGACGGTATGATCGACTGGTGGCATTCAAACCCACAGGCTGGACCTTCAGCCAGCAGGTGGAATCAGTAGAAGATATTCAGCCTCAGATCAGTGGCAACATCTCCATCTACGGTACGCACTAATCTTTGTTCTGACATATATTGACATACATTCACACGAGGGTATCAGCAGAGAAAACAATGAATACTCCGATATAAGGCCTAAAAAGATGCTAATGAATCACAGGTAATGAAGAATATCCAAGAATAATGTTTTACGCTTGTAAATCCTACTTTTTGCAGTATAAATTAGGGCTGTACTGTTACCGCTGTTATACAGTATTTTAAGTTGCAAGGTTGGAGGTATTGAAGCTGTTAAGGCCCTTCTCTCCTTTACTGAACATAATGGTAAATAATCTTGTCCTCTTGTCACACGCTGCTAAGACTCAATCACAAGAATGTAAATGCTCATCACATTGTTGTATTTAGCCTACAGCTCCCTCTTTTGGCAAAGAGAGGAGAAGGAGGAGGGGAGGGAGAGTCAGAGAAGGAGAGTGAGAATAAACAAAAAATCGTGGCTCAGTTTCGGGTTACTTCCGCTTGGTGACGAGAGGGAATATAATCAAGAGAATGCTGGGTCTCGTATTTTCAGTCATGGACAGCACTGCCGGACAGTAGCCTAGCATTAAACCCCAGTACTGAAATGGTCGTGACTTGATTTGTCACCGCAGATTTAGCCTGTTTTTCTTCCTGTCCTCTGTTTCATGTTCTTAATAGATCCATCAAAATCATCAGCCATCTGGCCTGTAACCTACAATCACCTGCCAGAGGCTTTTGTGATGCACACTCACGTGTAATTTCTTCCTCCTCAGCAGTTTGTGTGTCAGTCAGGCGGAAGCCAATTTGCGCTCTCTTTGTCAGCCTTGTCTTGATCTCCTCCTCCTTGCTCTTCCCAGCCATATGCTACTACTGCTCCTAATATTGTTCTCTGCATGTGGGAGGATTGACTGTATACTTGAGTAGGCTTATTTTCAGCTATGTTTAAAGCAGCGGAGCACATCAAACCTGTGGAGAGGCGAAGTGAGGACAAACAAGGGGCAGCAGCTTTCTGCAGCAGTCCCCATATGTCTTCTTATTCTCACCTCAAAGCAAAGGAATTGAGCCATTTCATAGGCTTAATATTTTGGCATCTGAAGTCTGCCTTGTCCCCTCAGAGGGGAAAAGTCTGAGCCTGTGGCTCACTCTGTTGAGCATCTAGTCCCTCTTGTAAGATTTTGCCATATTGCTTATCTAACTGACTCCCCCATACTTTTAGACATCTGGCTTCATGACAGGTTTTTAACTCAAACCAAATCTCCTCTGTATTCACTGAGCTTGACGTTTCTTAATGGAGAAATTGGGAAGAAAAATATCAAAGCCAACGTGCCGATTGAAAGTGAAGATCACGTCTTAATAAATAGAAAATTTAGATAATTACAACCCACACTTGAAGTAACCCTGTGAGGGGGGGGTAAACAAAGCGTGGGTTATCTTCAGGCTTATAAAAGAACGACGCCTGGTGGTACCATGCCAAAAAGGAATAAAATCACTCTCGCGCACCTTCTCTGGATCCGTTCCACATTGGTGGAATGATTTGCCGGCCTCTACAAGATCAGCAGATTCTGTAGCCACCTTTAAAAAGCACTTGAAAACGCATCTCTTCCGTCAACACCTGACTGACAATCACTAACTCTTCTTCCTTTCTACCTCTGCTATAAAAAAAAAAGAAAGAAACCCTTCCTATCCTTAGCTTTGTATACTGTACTAGGCTTTAACCAGACTCGTTTTTGATGCACTTATGCTTTTTGTTACCTTGTGTTGTTATATTGCTTCCATTGTCTTCCTCAAATGTAAGTCGCTTTGGATAAAAGCGTCTGCTAAATGACTAAATGTAAATGTATAAATCGCTTTCAGCATGGCTACATTCTTTTTGACAAATGCAACTTTTAAAGCAAAGATCTGTTGTAAGTATGTGGACATGATGATGACAACCCTGTTTTGACAGGAATCCCATACAGCGAACACAGCAGCTTTCTGGAGTTGAAGCGTTTTGTCCAGTGGCTCCAGCCCCTCAAGATCATCCCTACAGTCAACAATGGCAGCTGGGCTAGCAGGAAGGCTATGGAGAAATGCTTTAGTGAGTGGCTCATGGAAACTAAGGCTAAACTATAGCTTATTTACCTGTAAACTGTGTTTGGAACTGGCCTTTAAATTGCCTCTGTTGCCTTTTGGTAATACGAGCAGAAGCAATTAATTCTCAATACTTTATTCAAAATCAATACTTTATTTGACCACTACTCATGTTATTACTTTTATTGAAGTTGCTTGCCCCAGACAACTGAATTAGCATTTTCCTGCGGAGCGAGGGGTTGTGATGAAGTAGGTGAACATGAAAAGTCTCCATGATTATTCACATCTATAAAAAAGATCTCGAACCACTCTATTCTAAAGGTTCTGCTTTTATGCAGAATGGGCTCAACTATAATAACTGGGAACACATGATGTACATGTATCATGTCTACCATTGGACCTGTGTCATCCAGAAGTATTGTGTCCCTGTCTGCTCTGGCCACTTCCACTGTGACCACTGCTTGTCAACAACATACTGCAAGTGCTGCTTCGAAATTGTGCAATTTCTCAATTATCTGTATGTTTTTCTATGAAATCTCATTTTATGCTGAAAACAATAAATGTTTTTAACATTCGTAACCCTTTTCATTTTAATTTACAATTAGATTTTCACATTCAACACATGCATAAGAGCTGCCCGGCATATTTATGAACACTGAATCTCCCTGTAAGTTTCCATCAGAAGGCATTTCATTACACATCTTGCCTCTCTTCCTATTTAAAATCATGCCTCTATAACTATTACTATACTATCTGTGCCCGCAGCAAGCCATTCCCAGTCAGCCATTTCTAATAATGGCGTATTGTATTCTGCCCTTAGGCATAACTGGCATTTATTAATTCTTGCCAAACTGAAATTAGATTGACTGGGGAGCTTGTTGGAATGTCCTTCTAGCTCACTCAGCAGGTATATTTTATTAGTGTCTGATTTTGGAAGATAATTATGTCCACAAATAATGAGGAGTCTGTCATATGAATAGCAAAAAAGGTTGATAGAGTAACATAGAAGTGGTATAGTCCTGTATATTCTTCAGAGAGAATGATACTGATTGCGCCATACGTTCTGGCCTGCAGGTGATGGGATGAAAAAGGAAGCTGGAAAACTGAATCCCAGCCAACCTTTTGTAATTAGATACTGTCTGGCTCTCCCTTTATGCTTCAGTAAATACAGCAACGGACTGACAAAACACATATGATTATAAGAGGTTTTATTAAAACTGGTAAAAACAAAATGCTGTTTTGTAACATGGTCTTCAGAAGTCTAATTTAACAGGGCGCTTGAAATGCCAACTTGAAGCTAAAAAGTACAATAATGAAACTTGAATTTGCAGTGTGGTGCAGTTAAGCAGCTTTAACCTAATTTTATGGATTATGGAAGTAAAACAACGGTAAATCTAATTATGTTGCTTAGTTTTAGTAACAATTCCAATGAATTATGTAATTTTGCTGCATAAACTCTGCAGCCTGTTCTGTTTTATGTGCTGTGTAATTTACTTTCCGAAGTCTAAGAAAAAGAATGTTGAAGAAATGAATGATCAGCGTTTTAACAATCTGTTGAAATTTATTCATAATCATTTTACAAATCAAACATAGATTCAGTGTCCCAGAGAAACCTTCATTTGCTTCACCCTCTAAAAAGAATGCATCTATTTATAATAGTGTATTTATAATACAGCACAGCTTGAGCATCACAGTTGAACAATAAATGTCCTGAATCATTTCTTTCTCAGAACTGCTATCTGTTTAATAGCTCCATTAAAACTTAAAAAATAAACCTTGGAAGGGCTGATTTGATGGGAAAAGGACTCCTCTGAAAATTAAGACTGGCGGATAATATTATTTGATGTTAAAGAGATTAGAGGCAAGCTTTGTCCTTGCCCTCTGTGGACATTGGGTCAGTGGACATAATAAAACAAATTAAAAAACCATTTAAAGTATAACGCTCATGAATGGTTTGTAGCACTTCAAGCGAACAGGCCTTGCAGATAATTTCCATTTGAAGTTGTCTTTGTCTGGGAGAGGCATTGGTCACCAGACATTATTTAAAAAGGATTAAAAGTATCTTCTCAAGTTATATTAAAACTACATTTCAGCAAAGTGTCCTCGGTTGTCTGAGTCACCATTTCTGCTTCAAATCAGAGTGAAATCGGTGAAACAGCCTGAGGTGCAAAACCATTATGTCAGCATATTCACTGGACTGTCTCTGAGGTGTGGACGACATGAAAGACTGGTCTCTTCCTAAATGTTTTTGTTATTCATCCGCTCCTAATTACTGCCAAAGCATTCTCGAGATTAGCAGGAAAGTTTAACTTTGGATATATGTCTGCCTTCTATTATGTAATAGCTGCTAACAGCATGTATGTAACAGAGACGATTTAAACATATGGTTCTTCCTTCTTTTTCTGCTCTCAAGAAGGCGTCATTAAACTGGCATGGCTTCCAAAGAAATGTCATCATACGTGTCGCATACTGAGCAAACTGGAAATGAATCGGCATTGCTGACTTTCACACTAATCATGCAACTCAGTTCTTGCTCATGTTGCAGTCGTAGGACACAAGTGGAGTTTGAATATATATGGCAACATGGATATCTTTTCAAAATATAATTTAATTACGTCACTGGCATCACAAATGTTGATTCAGTGTCTCGTCTTATGCCTAACATCACCTTCATGTCCTTTAAACCACTTATGAATGCTGTTGCTTCCTGTCATCTTGGATTAAAGTTGATTAATAAAAATACATCGTTCTTACAGAAGTCACATTTTAGAATTCAGTCACAAGAAACGATCCAACTCATGTCCCAAATCACCAGAAATCTTTGCTGTTATGGGTATTTACAAGTTTCCAATTGGTTCTATTGTGTTTAAAGGGACAGTTCACCCCAAAATCAAATACCTGTTTTTCCTCTTACCTGTAGTGCTATTTATCCATCTAGATTGTTTTGATGTGAGTTGCCGAGTTTTGGAGATATCGGCCGTAGAGATATCTGCTTTTTTTAATATATTGGGACTATATGGCATTCGGATTGTAAATGCCACCCCCCCAAAAAAAAACATTTTAAAAACTCAACAGCAATGTCTCTTACCAGAAATCATGACCCAGTTACTCACGGTAATCCACAGATTTGTTGCAAGCAGTTTCATGTAGGGACAATTTTCTTTCTACCGATAGTTCCTACATGAAACAGCTCGCAACTAATCTGTGGATTATCTACAGTCATGATTGCTGTAAAAAATCTATTTTTGATTTTGGGGTGAACTGTCCCTTTAAAGTGTAAAAACATTTTTGATTATTAGTACAGTTTAGTGTAAAAATACAGTTGTTTAATAGTAAGTCTGTATACAATAACCTTGTGCATATTGCACCTTTCTTGCACCACATGCCTTGCATAATTGAATATTATCTTGGGAACACATTTGTCTCAGGTCCAGGAGCTTGGGTAATGAAAAATGCCCTTTTTTGGCATCATACAGGAGGTATGAGGAAATTTGTTTCAGTAAATAATTTGCCTTTTGTTTCCTTCTAGGAACAACTTTTGTGAACAAACATCTTATCTACAGTAAATACACAATGAATTAAGTATGTAAATCATGCTCTGTTAAAACTGCAAGTCATTGCTTACACACAGAGTGCTCAGCAAATAAAATGCGTTTGATCTTTTTACATATAATGTAAGTCATTATGTGTGTGTGTGTGATTTAACTTTTAGCTTCACTTAAAGCTCTTCTAGACTTTTAAATCAAATAAACTAGTAGAGTGACAGATCAACAGGAAGTGGCCAAAGCCCTGGGAAATACTGTTAGTTGTCTAAAGTGGTCAATACATGGTCAAAACCCACCATCCACAGAAAGGAAGTGCCTCCAGGAGTCACTTGAACACACCCAGACGTACGGTGGAAGTAACTGTCTCGTCTCTAATCGTCAGTTTGCAGTCCGTCAATGCAGAGACAGTTTGGCAAATGCAGAGGCGGGCATCCAGGTAGACGCAGGATGGTCACTTTCATCTGTAGAGCGAAATGATTGACTTCTCAGATGAACAAGTCACATATTCATTGATGCATCCAAACAGCCGTATTATGGACACTGACCGTGTGTTAAGTGTTTTGGCATTTTGTGAGAGCCTCATGAACGTACCTCATTCTTGAGAGACTTGCTGAGATACATGCTGAACTCTTCCACGCTGCCAACTTGCAAGTCATTAATTGCCAGAATTTGGTCTCCTTTGTGGAACAGGCACAGTGACTGTGGCTCGCCTGTCCACCCAGATACACTGTGACACACACACATACACACACATTTTAGATTCATTCTGTATTTCTCATTCACACAGTATTTGACATTTGTGCTTTGACATTTTGTATTTTATGGTTCTAGTGCAGATTCGGTAAAATCTCTGAAGATTCTCATTCATCCAGGTCATGTGATGTATGAAGTCAGAGGCAACTTGACTTGGGTTGTGGTTTTGAAGACTTTTCACCACTGAACCAGGAGAAAAATGACCAAACAGCAAGTCTAATTTCTTTTGACTTTGTACTTAGTTACAGTATGATAAGGCATAGTATTAAGATGGCAATATTTAATTTTTTTCTATTGGCAGCTAAGAATTGTGGACCTTTGATGGCCCTCTGTGGCTGTGGGCCCCTATAATTGTCAGCACCTTTCATTTAATGGCTGAAGCCACTGAATGTCTATTGAAAATGTAAACCCACCAATGTATTTGCTGAAATCAGAATATAACGTCTGTCTGTTGTAGTGCAGGTTTGACTTATGTCTTACGGCTTGTCTACAAGTGTTTCATCCGCATTGTTCACTTGACTGTCTCACACGCTGATTTAATCATCCATCTGTAGGCACATGACGCATAACGGCTCACGTTTCACCTGCAATTTACCTGCGTAACCGTGACCCTAATCGTATTTTCACGCTTCAAGTCTATTTTCTTCCTTTTCATGTGCGTAGCTACAGTGATTGTGTGTTGGGTGACCAACACTCAGTACTGTGCCTGAATGCATCCTGTGTAGACACTCATTAACAGATGACTGAAGCTGCTGCTGCCTTGCTTACATGCCTTCACTACACAGCCTCAGAGAGATAAAGTTACTGATGCTTCAACAGAAGTCTCAAAAGTTAAGACTGAACCACATTTTCTACATCTTAATTTGGATTGAGAATTTGGATTTTGTGCAATTAAACAAATTAATACAAAGCTCAGTTACTAAATCTCACTATGAATACATTCACAAATTTCCACACAACACGGCTGAATGCTCTGAATCTGCATTAATTAAGCCTTTCCACATATCTCAAATCAGACCAATATCTGAGACTTTTAACATTTATATTGTCCAACAATGATACTGCAATGAGGTAAGTGATAGACAAACCTACCTTGGTTTCCCATCCACTTCTGTTAGTGTCAGGTTTTTTTTCAAATCTGATATTACGACTTCAATATCTATCTCCTCTTGGGTGATGGTGTCAAGGCTTGAAAGAACAGCAAAAGTTTTATTTTAATGGTATTGCATATATTTTGACATGAGAGGAGAGAAATACGTCGAAATCCTGATACTTGACATCCAGAGCAATCGAAATAATTCACAAATGTAAGAAAAGACATTTTCCTAAGATCCTTCTTGAAGCCTTTGTTTGTGTTGCATATAATTTCAATAAATCATTGGTAAATATTTGGCATAACTTAGTAATCCAACACAATGATCCAAAGGAGCAAAATGCCAACTAATAATGGAAGATAAATCCAACCTTTGATTCTTAAGATGAAATTCTGTTTGCTTGGGAATAAAAAAGCACATAAAAGCTGATATTTATGGTTATTATTGCTTCCTTCCTCCTTTACAGTGGCATGAGTGTCTGTATAGATAAGGACTTCTAATTTTCTTTGAACAACTCATTTAAATTCAGGTAGCAAAGTCACCTGAGTTACTAATGTTTAATGTTGAGCACCGCTTATTATTATTTTATTTCTTTATATACATTATGTGTGTTAAGCATTTGCTTGCAGAAACCTTCAGAAACTACTCTAACCAGTCCAGCAACATGTCAGCATTGGTTCCAACATTCCTTTTTGGTCTTTTTTTTGCTGAGTCACCTTAAATGTGGTTAAGGCCCAAAGTCACTGGGATAGGCTCCAGTCACCCGCGACCCCTAACGGGAACAAGCGATAGAAATTGACTGACTGACTGACTGACTGACCTTAAATGTGGTGATGTGATTTTTTCTCTGTAACCATTACAAAGCAGTTTTTGACTTTTTTGATTGGCAATAGCACATATGGTGTAACAGTGGGGGTTTCAAATGTCTCCTTGAACTATTTACAAGTAGTACAACTGTTGATTGAGAGTACTCATGCTAACATCATCACATCCCACATAAAATGTCCCTATTTCTAGTGTATTACATTTTTTTTATTACAAAAGAGGGCCCAAAATTCTAACAATAGTGCCCACTTGGTAGTTACGTTTTTTGATTCAGGGTCAGTTACTTTGGAACCTCACCTCTCAGTAGAGCTTTGTTTTTCCAGTGTGTGCTCATTTTGTGTCTCCAGCATCTCTACAGGAGAGACAGCACCGTTGTCACTGGAGCTGCTGCTGAAGTCTGAAGTCAGACGTGTGTCTTCTCTGCAAAAGCAAGTAACAGCATGAGGGGTTATAACATAAGATCTCGGTACACTTCTCAGTTACAGTACATTCAGCAAGCAATTACTGATATAATTTTACTTGACATCAAACAGACGATGATGAGACATCTGGGACAGTGGGATAAAACACAACAAGGCTCTCATGTAGCAGGAGCCAAGGCCAATGCGTTATGTTGAGTAAAAAATGACAGAAGCAGAACACCATCTGAATCTGCATGCACTGTGGAGGGGGGTGAGCCAGGCAGATAGCATAACAACAGATTTTGGCACGGCATTAGAAGCCTTTGATGAACAGAAGTCCACATTTGCCTGTGTGGGGCAAAATAACGACAATAAAACAAAGAAGAAATGGTAAAATGGCATTGTACACACCAAAAAAGCAAAAGAGATTCCTCTCTGTTGTACAGAAACGGGACCAGATGTCTTGAGATTTTTTTTTAAATAGTTCAGAAAAGCAGCATGGAAGAAGGAAATAATTTCCAAATCACTGTAGAGACACAAGAGGAATTCTAATTAAAAGGCACTTTAGAAAAGAGTCTTTTGACCCATATGCCAAATGTAGTTGTTCTTCAGTGTGGCAACACAGCAGTTGGCCACTTAGAGAGAAATCAGGCATTAGTTTGAAAGGCAGAATTATCACACAGTTTTGTATTCTAGCAAATTTAGGAAAACAAACAGCAGAAAAGGGTATTTTTATACAGGTGATGATGGCATGAAACAGCTGGAAGAGGCACGAAACAATGTGGATGTTATTAATTGATCGCATGCTTAACATAATGGTCTTGGTAAACAAGGACATGAAATCTGATTGGCTAAAACCTGCCCTCATGGAGATGCCAGAAGATCTAACATGCTACATAGACTGGAAGTTGGATTCACACAGTAGAATTGTTAGCATTGTAAGGATCTTATAGCCTCGCTAGTTCAAAAGATAGGTTGCCCTGCGCAACATACAAAACATACAGAACTATGTTTTCTAATTGTAAACCTCTTCTAAGCTTAGATGTAATACAAAAAGTGAATCATCAATGATTTTCACATGATAAGGTGATGAAAATGTGTGCAGGGTATACAGTTTATTTAATTTCTTCTCTTTAGCATTCAAATACACACAAATGCATCACAGTCAGTTACTCAGACATGTGCAGGGTGGTTTGAGGAGGAAGATTCCTCTTCCAAATGAAAAGTTCATTCAAAACCCACCACTTCTCAACTCATTACACGCAGCTACATACTCACTTGGTCTGGTATGACCAGTAGCTTATGGTGGCTAATATTAGCAAACGTGAGCAAAGACAGACATTGTTTTATAATGGACACACTCAGTTGGTTTACTGACTTTATAACTCTTTGCCTTACTTGTTACACTACATTTTAGCAATTAACATTATCCCATTATTGTCACCTCCGGCTAAAGGGGCGGGTATTTTAGAAAAAGGTACATAATTTCACTTCACAGTCGTGTGTTACAGTCAAACAGTTATGCCTGACCTGTAAGACCAAGTTCAGCTTATACAAAGTCTAAAAAATCTGTATCACCACATGCATTTTCATGGCTAAATAATCTGATAATCAGACCCATTTTGTTCACAAGATGAAAAGATATGTCTCATCTTGTCAAGTGCATAAGTTGCCAAACAGGCTCTGAGGTTCTGCCTGATTTAAATTCTTGAGTGATCCTGGAGTGTCAACAGTTTTGTGCCGCAATAATAGCACCCTTGTTGTCAGTCTTGGTGTGTGAGCCAATGAGGCCTTGGTTACCTCTGATGATTGAGCTATTTTGGTATCTAGGGCACTGACAAAACATGTTACACAAAGAGCATAGGGCACTGAAGACAAAGTGAGTCAAAAATACACACAAAAACAAAACAACCCCTCAATTAATCTGAGATCTACCTGTCTTCAGAGGCTGCCTCCTCGTCGAACGAAGGGAGTGGGGAAATCCGTGTCCTCAGCTTGTCAAATACCTGATTGACACACCTCATCAGGGTGCCTGGGGTAACCTCCTCAACTTCACGGTTCCTGGAAGCATTTGGCACAATGCAATGAACTGCTTTCAATTTCAACAATAATCAGAAATTGTTTACATGATATGTTTTTCAGTGATCTGTCCCTCTATGAATCAAACGTACGCTGCCCGAGCCAGTTGTTCATTGAGCTCAATCATCGTTTCATATCTGGAAGAGACAGAAATTAAAATAAACAAATTATATTATATAACACTGTAGTAGGCTTCTCAAGGTCACACTTACAGCATGTGTCAAGTGAACAAAAGTAAATAAAGTAAAACTAGTGAGAATGAATGTGAATTAAACCTGAAAATAATGAAATAGCCTATATCAGATCAATACATTGTCACATATACAATAATTAACACTCACACTGAGTCCAGGCTTTTGTGATGGGTTGCACTATTTTCCTGGACCTTTTTCACATTATTTATGAAGACAAAAAGGCAAACATTAAAAGTGTATTAGGTACACAGCTAAGTTAGATCAATTTAACAAGTTATTAACTATAACGGACATTTTCTCTATTTTCTGACATTTTATAGACAAAATAATTAATTGATCAATCAAGAAAATAATTGCCAGATTAATTGATATGGAAGATAACCCTACTTGTGGTTGTTTTGAGAAGATTCTCGGATAGTCATAGATGTGATTCACAGGTTCTGATGCACGTCTTTGGGAATACGCCGCGTCCTGCCGGCCAATCAGAAAGCAATATGACATACTGTGTGCAACCAAAGGAAACGCCACATCCAATTCTCCGTCACCCAAACTAATATCTTTTAAAGTATCATCATTTGAATTCAATTTGTGTTTACTAATTGCAAACATTCAAGTCAAGATGTTGCACCTTCTCAGCATGATTATCCAAAGCATTTGAGGACGGATCAGACACGGACCGGGTTTTCAACACTTGCTGAAAATAAAAACAAACACAGACACATTAAAGCACCCATGTGTACAACATTTATGTGATTCGATATTATTTCACATGATTCTGACAGCAGGAAGGAAGTTTTCTTTGTAGAGTAATGAGACAATCCCAGTGAACATGTGCAGTATATATGTATAACCTAATATTGTTGGGTGTATGGGTATATCACTTAAAGGTAAGATATACCTAAAGATGTCATGTAACAGTGAGTCAGTAAAGAACAGTATTTGAGATCTTGTGGGGGCATTTCAGTATAATTGTTCTGGAAATGTATTTCACCATAGCCTAACTGACAACAAGCTGCCATAAATTCACCTGGGTTGATAGTCATTCAGAGTTAAAAGGTTTTACATTTTGTGAGTGATGTCATTTTTAATCCGTGGTAAAATGTCTTGGTACTGTCGCCAACATGCTTTACAGAATATACTGGCATACAGTGCAGTCATGCTGGAGTTTTATTTGTACTTGGCTGAAAAAATACATTTGGCCAAATGTTGGATGTGCTGAAATGAAAAGGGGATTGCAACAACAGTCCTATAAGCGCACCATGGGTATCTCTAAAACGATGACTAAATGTAGAGCTGGTGTCAACATTTTATATACAGATAAATGAAGATGATACATGGATTCACATGTGTCTTTCCCCACACATCAAATAGAACCACACAAAGGAAAGTCTGATGTAGCTGAGTTAGAATCAGATTGACAGGAGGAATGCATTTAGAAAGGTTAGCCAAATTCATGTAGAGCTTTAGGTGCAAGATTATGGACCAACCTTTTCAGTCACAGGGACAGAATTTCCCCTCCGCAGATGAGGGTGTGAGATAACCTGGTAAAACAGGAAGAGAAGTCTGTCTTCAAAAGTCAAATAGAGAGTTGGTTGATAAGCACGGTTAATAGATGACTAATGTAATGATGATCACTTATTTGATTCGCCAGGGACACTAAGGGAATTTTGACTGAGCATTTGAAGAGTTGTGAGAATGGGGACAGAGGCAGATAGCAGGAAGTAATAATAAAGCAAGTTATTGGATGCTAAATTGTGTTAGCATTCATTTGAGCCAGGTGATGAGCAATGGGAATTAACGAAATAGTTTGATATTTTGTAAAAAAAGGTTTATTACAGCCAGCAGTCTGTTAACTTCACACAAGACTGGAAACTGGGGGAAACAGTTATGCTGGCTCTGTTCAAAGATATCATAATCTGCATACTAGCAACTCTTTTTCCATTTCATGTTCTATCTTATTTGTTTAACCTGTACAAAAACCCATTTAAAACCCAGAGTCGCTGCTGGTTTGCTTCCAGCCATGAAAAAGTTCAGTACATACTCCCCAGTAAAACTACAACTTGTAGTTTTACACTGGGTTTTGTATGGATTGAACAAACAAGATATAATGTGTTAAGTAGTGAGCTTTAGAGGGGCTGGCAGGTGGAATTTGTTACCTACCCAGGCAGGCTGTTTCTCCCTGTTTCCAATCTTTCTGCTAAACTAAGAATCGATCTTTGTATTACATGTATTTTCCAAAATGTTGAACTAGTCCTTTAATGTGGTTTTTGGTCAATACATTAGGAACAGACTTCAAGTATTTACCTCAATTGTTGGCTGCCCATTAGACATTTCCTTTAGCAGAAAGGGACAGTAACATAGCTGCTTAACAAACATGATGGATACAAAATAGTGCAGTGCAGGAGATGCTTAGTCTCCATAAGCTGTTACAAAACATGATATAAAACTAAAATCTAAATGTACCTCTGTATTAAGAAATGTATGGGGCCGGTTTTCCAGGGCGTCAAACAGGTCAGAGAACCAGCCGTCCACTTCCTCGCTAAAAGCAAGAGGGGTATATGAAACACTTAAAAACCTAATTTTAAGTCTCCACAAATTGTGGCTATTACATTTACTTTAAAATTCAATTCCAAAATCCAAATATAAAGTGGAAATAGTGACATGTAGCAACAATTTGGTGTGAGCAGAGTGGAAGGCAAAGCCATTATCAGCTGATTGACTGTTACTAAACAGGAAAGCAACATCATAATTTCGTTTTGATCGTTAGAACTCTTAAAATAGTAAATGGTGTGAAGGGCAGGGGGAAGTGTTTTATGAGGCACCAAGAAAGTGTCAGTGGGGGCCTTGAGAGGAGGACTGGCCAACCCAGCTTTCAAATTAATGTATCTGTTTATCTGCACATTGCCATGACAAAAGTCTCTTGCAAAATGTATACTTAAATGGCTGCAGTAATGCACATCCAAATGAATTAAGATTTAGGGCAAAATGGTTAGCAATTTAAATTTATTTTGAAAATTACACTGATAAACTCATGAAATATTACAGAGAATTGATAACAGGCTTTTAATTGAAATTTTAGATTAGGTTTTTGACATTAATTATTACCACATCCCAAACCATCTGACTGACCTGCTCTCCCCGATGAGGAAGTAGTCCCGGTCATCAGCCCTCAGGTAGAGCACACAGGATGGGGAGCATTTGAAGCTCTTCTGGACCCATCCCCATCTAGGGTGGGTTTGAGGGCTCACATACAACAGTGAGATACTGACAGAGGGACACAAATGACACAGATGGTGAAAAGGCTGGTTCAACAGCATTATTTAATTTGAGTGCTGTTAAATTAATAATTAAGTTATGAATGGATTTCGTGTATTGTATAACAAATAGCTCGGAGAAATCTGAGAGATATGCACACAGGCTCATAAAGAGATGTTGGGAAAATATAGTTTGAAAGGTACGTTGGTTAATGTGCTTTGTGGGGACATACTGTGATAAGTCTATCCCTCCAAGTGGCCTGTCCTTTTCCTCTGCACTCCTGAAGTACTTCAGTTGATGTTCTTCTTCATTGATTTTGAACAGCACAAAATACCGCTTCTTCCATGATTTCTGCAGGAGAAACATGATAACATAAACAATGAAATCAAATTTAAAGAAACACACACATATAAAGAGCTGCAATGTATTGCATCCACTGTGCCAACTCACCTCTGTCCTCAACCGATTTGGGGGAGGAGACTTGAACAGGTATCCGGATCTTATTTCTTTCGTGATTCCAGCTGGTTTGTAGAACACTGCATTTCCAGCTGCAGGCAAAAGAAAAGCATCATTTGCTTAAATATTGTCTTTGTCTACAGAAATCTACAACTTTATTTTCCTGTAAGTGCTATTTGGGGTAAACCAGCACAAGATTTATAGAGGGAGAATGAACAAGTTATGAGGTACTGAAAATAACTTTGTTATATAAAGTTGTTTAAATAAAGGACTCAGGGACTAAAACTCCCCAAACTATTGAGTGTGTTAACATGCGTTACATTGGAACATTAGCATATTCCAGGTTTCTTTGACATATGAATCTTTTGTGACTTGACAATATCAATTACCAGTAAATAACTACAAACACTTAAAACAAACCATAAAACAGATTTCCAGGTGTGAAACACTACCTATGTTCTTCTGGTTCTTATGCATTGCGAAGCCACACCTAAAAATAACACAGGAATCTATCAGTCTCCGTCTCTTCATACAGCATAATAATATCCAGAAGGAAATAGTTAACCTTTTAAACAAAACAATGTAGCATTTAAAAATAGGCTCTTGCCTTTGTGAAAGCAGAGCATGAAATAGAGCTCTATTCACAAACAGAAGCCACGTGAAGTTGCAAGTGAAAAAAAGAATTAAGATTTTATGTTGATACATATTAATGGTAAAGGCATATCTGCAATAATAATAAGTATAAACATAGAGTATCTCAGCAATGTTAAAACACAATATGCCTTTATTAACATTTCTACAATTTCACGCTCACTTTTCTAAGACAGAAGCAAACATGTGTTGGCTAGTGCATGTATATTACATTTTGTATCACATCACAAAGTAATAATATAGGAAAAACTAATAATTCTAACACGACTCACTAAATACAGGAAAAAACAACCAAGAATATTCTTACCTGCGGAGCACCTGTTGAGAGATTCTGCTCACCTCGCTCTCTTTCAAAATAAGTGCTGCTGGATGAGGAAGCTGGATGTTTTGTTGGCCTGTTCTTGGCAAACAGTAACAAGACAACTGGTAACTAGAGTTTCTGGTTCCTCGCTCAATTTCATTTGACCTCCTGTTTTGTTAAGCTGCAGAATTCCACACAGGGTTTCTTAAGGAACTTGTTCACCCTGAAGAAACACAAGAGAATATTCACTCCTTTTTGAAATTCTTGGAAATAAGATAGCATAGCCAATTATAGAATGTGGTTTCATGTCAAATGTCCCAACTCCAAGAGATCTAACAGAACTCTTTTTAAAACCCGTTAAATCACAAACATTCATGCACATAAGGCTGTTTTTCTGTTTTACAACAGTAAAATATGTTAAAGTTAGATTGGCTGGGGTCCTATTCAAGGTACCCCATTCAAGAGCTCTGGAGACAAAAGAAAAGGTCGATGCCAACTTTTGACATCAGATGATTTATAGGTTGCAATCTCATGAAGACTGATGAGTGTAGCAGACCTATTGCAAGCTAGTAAACTGGCATAAGTAAGACGATAGTTTTCAGGGACAGGTCAGGTCAAATGTTTGAAGAAGTAAGATCAGGACAGCATCTGGAGAGGGGAGGTAAAATTAAATGTTACCCCAAAACACACGGGAGCATTATGGTAGGTTATTGGTTGCACCAGTTCACAGTATATATGAGTTTTAAAGGACATCAGATCATTACTGTGCATACTATGTTTTTATAGCATCTAAACCGATAAATAAGAGCTTCTGAAGAGGCCCAATCATCAGTAAGTGAATTGTAGTTGTGTTTGTCTCCAGTGTATGATGTAATTGTATTTCTATCAACCTTGCAAAATGTGACAATGTAGAACTTTGATGGGAGAACTGTAGAAGAAAAACATAACAGTGGTCACAAGAGAAGGCTCACTGGTATGGAATGATATCCTCTTGACAGCATCGGTTTTTAACATAAGGACATTTTTCAGTGTTTACTGATGACGACATATTTGATATTATTAGACCTGTACTTTACTATATTGTCATTCATTATCTGTTTATACCCCAGCCTCTACTTATGAATGGTTGAATGCAAAATAGGGGGGATTGAAGAAAAGTGTTACCAATATGTTCACAGAAAGGCTAAAAATCAGACTTTGGATTATAAAAACCTAACACATGTCATATACGACGCATAATCTAAGACTAATCTCATTCTAATATTATCGTGCAAATGGCCATGTCAGTCTGAGCGATCACAGTCGATGTAGCACTCAGATGGAGCTGTGTGGCCCTGCTGTGCAGTACCACTTTTTCCATGTCCTCTGATGAGAAATATGTCAGGATAACAGGGAGGAGGAGACGGGTCTGTTAGACTCTGAAGTAGCAGAATTGAGGCATATTCTGTGCATGTGTCGTGAGCATGACTGAAATTTGAGAGGAGACACTTGCGTTTGGTGCATTTGACCTGCTTGTACATATGCACGGGCCTTTTGTGCAATGCATGTAAAAGGTCATATGGGTCATGGTAAGCATTTTAAATAGGCATCGGCTGAGACTAATTTAACTAACTTCAAAGCACTTTGTGTGAACTGTCCATGAGTTACAAAAGCGCCATCAATTTCTCATAACCTTCACAAACTACCTCAAATGTGCATTTAGGTCACCAGCACACACACACACTCTCACACACATACATCAAGGTCAGTGTCAGGTCGGTATAAATAGAGCTCTTATGGGCTTCTTGTTTAGTAGGACATGGAATAACTCTCCTCAAGTCTGACAGTTTGTACAAATCATTTGCCCTTCTCTGCCTGAAACCTTGTTTCCTTCCTCTTGTCTTTAAAGTTTAGATTCATGTTCTCTCCTTAATAAAACAAGACACGTGCTTGCAAGAGCACCAGGACAGTTATGCCAAGGCCACCCCTCCCCCACAACAGCCTTCACGTCTGCGAAGAGCCTATAAAAGGCCTCGTGGTCATGTTGTCACTGGTTAGTGGAGTTCAATCTACATCACTATACAGAAAATGAATAGTAAGGTAGGAGGGAAGACCACAAATGAAGTAAGCACTTCCACTTTGGTTTCTTTTTGAGAAGACACTACTGACCCAGCACCCTTCGCCTTCGCTTTTTGATTTATTGCTTTTAATTTGTTTCATGTGTTCTGCCTCTGTGTCTCAAAGGAAATGCTTCTGAAACATCATCAGCACCTGCATAGACAAAGAGATGCCATTGCCTACAGGATGAAGAAGCTGGCAGCTAAGCAGGTGGAGATAACTGTAAGTCTGTTATATTGTTTAACTACCCAGCATTCTGTTAGTAGAAATACAATCCTGTACAAATTGCTTGCTGAGATCTGTCATTAGTTATCAATGTCTCCCCTTGTTTCTGCTATTAGCCTGCAGGCTAGTAGAAAACACCTGCAAAATCATACACGGTGGCACCACATGGTGGAAATTTGGACTTTGTGATCTCTTAAAATGAAAAAACAAGATAAAATATAATAAAGGTCATATTCCTAACAGTGGTGGAACATAGAGCATGTCATTGTGCTGCTGTAGCACATTTACCTCAAGTTTAAATGAGTTATAAATTCTGAAATGCACTGAACTGCGTGATCTGTGACTGTGACCTTATCTGTTTCTTGCATTTTTGTAGTCCTCCTAGCATGCCATTTTCTTCCATCAACAAAGATTTTTTTCCTCATAAAACTGGCTTGTTTTTATTTACTGCAGTCTGTAGAAACTCATTTTGTAGATACTTTGATTGTTGAATATGCGCCTAACTAACATACTGTGTTGTAGAGCTGAAATGATAATAATCAATTAATAGAGTAGTCTTTTTTTAGAGTTCCAGCTGCGGTGTTTTGGACTTTTGATTGAGCAAAACTGAAGACTTTAGGAAATTGTAATGGGTATTTTCCACTATTTTCTGACATTCTATAGCCCAAAAACTTGTTTGACTAAAATAATCGCCGGATTAACTGATGATGAAAATAATCATTAGTTGTAACCTTATTCATGGGTGATTATATCAGTGTTTCTCAAAGTTCTAAAAAAAAAAATCCATTATGATTCACAAGAACAACCAACCCAGAGCATGCTGTAACAACTATCATAGAGTCTATGTATTGTTGTATTATTACAACAATATTTCCCAAGTACAAGTAAAGAGTTTTATACTCTTATTCTAATGCAATTCAGTACAAAAACCCATGCATCCATGAAAAAGGGTGAAATAGTTGGGCTTAAAAAGGGCTTACTGTTTGTATTTGTTGCTCACAACATTGTAACTACATTTTTGTTTAGCTTTTCATCTGCCCATATCCCGTAGTATGCTGTTACAAATGCATTTTTAACTCCCGTGGCCCTCTCACATTAGAAAAAGAACAACGCAGCGAAGGAGAAAATCAGGACAAAGTACGAGGACATGAAGCGGGTTCTGGATGAGGATCTCCGGATCACACTGAACCAACTGGACACGGAGCACGAGGCCACAGAGAAGTTAGTGGAGGAGAGGATAGAGGACTGCTACCACCTTACTCAGGAACTGGACCAGGAACTGTGCAGCATTGGTGCCCCGGAGAAAACACAAGAAATTTACATTCAGGTAAACACAAGGACAAATTCTGATTTCATACAACTTTTGGGGCATATAATCAGTTTTACTGTTTGTCTCAAGCTGCTCTCTCAGTGGTATTAAGACCAGTGATTATGTTTTCTTTTTACATTTTCTACAGAATGCTGAAACAGAAAAACGGTATGTTCACATTCCAGGAAATAACAGCTTTCTACAAGACCTTTGTGTGTGAGCTAAATGTACTCACGTTTGATAGAGGCGGCACATGCAGTAGGGAACCATCATAAATAAGGGCTCACCAGTAGCTACCAAACATACCAAACATTTTCAAACGGGAAATACCACAGAGGTGATTTCATGAAATCCAAATTGTGTAATTTACCTAAAACAGTTTACCACTCATAGTCAGCTTCCCATTTCCTGATAATAAATGTTATTTTGATAAACAACCCTTCCTTGTCCACAAGGAGGACAAACTAAGACTCTTTAGACAGAATGTGATCATGCTCAAACCACAAATTGCAGATAAAATTCAGTGCTTATTAAATTATTTCTCCCAAATATTTTTCCAATAGCATTTGGTCAACATTTACATAATGTATAGCACTATTATCATGATCAGTATTTGTTACTGTCAATTTAAAATGTTTTATTTCTCTTACTTCTTCCAATTTTTTTGTATTATTTTGGGTTTTTTAGTCATTTACAAGCACCTAAGCTTGATAGTCAACTTCTCAATGTTTGGAGCTCTACAAGAGGTATCAAGTCTTTGTTTTGTCTGAAATTAGAATAGCTGAGACTCTGAAGTTGACTGACCCTGACCTGATTCAGATGGATGATTTCAAGAGCGAACAACTACTGAGTCTTACCATCAACCTGTTGCTGTTCATCAGATCCCAGGTCCCTGTCTCCAAGAAACTGTTTCAGAGCTGTGAGTTCACACAAAAAGACAGGTAGATTGATGTGTGAAGGAATTTTTCTCTTAGCTATGTCAAAGGTGACATAGCTATAATAACAATAATTAAAAACGAATGTTTGTCTTGCTTGTGAACTTGTGGGGAGAACATGACAACTCATCTGCAGAATATTTCAGCCAAGAAACTGAATGTTTCTGATGGCTCTCACACAGATGCTGCAGATGTTTTCCTTGACTCTGACACTGCCCACCCCAAGCTGATCATCTCTCCCAAAGGCGACTCAGCCACCTACACCGACACCTGGCAGGATGTCCCAGAGACTCCCTCCCGCTTTGACACCACCCTAAATGTAGTCAGCCAGCAAGGCTTCAACGAGGGCCGCCAGTACTGGGAGGTGGAGGTGAGTGGGAAGACGTACTGGGAGCTGGGGCTCACCTACCCGAGCATCCCGCGCAAGGGCCGCGAGGAGGACTCCTGGCTGGGCCGAGGCAAGGAGTCTTGGTGTGTGGAATACTTTAATGGAGACTACACAGCCTGGCATGGTGGTGTCCAGCATGAGCTGCCTCTGCTGGCAGGAAAACAGTTCACTCGCATCGGGGTATACTGCAGCTTCCCTGGGGGTTTGGTGTGCTTTCTAGGAGCTGATACCATGACCCCCATCCACTGCTTCTGCGCTGGGACCTTCACCGACACCCTACATCAAGCATTATGTCCTGGTCATGACAACGAAGGCACAAACTGGAAGTCCCTTAAGATTTGCGATGCGTCCCGATCAGCTCCTGTTCTCTGAGGTGGGGCAGGAAGGATGAGGGAGAAATAGTCAGGAATGTGTTGTGCTGTGGTTCATGCGCATCCACTGCCTGATCTGATATTCTTAACTTGTGACACAACATCAGCTCTGCATACCGTGCATGTCAGGCTAGTTTAAATTTGCCTAAATACATTTTTAAATATCTATTTTAGGTTCACAGGTCATGTGGTTCATTTCCAGTCGTTCATGCTTTTCTTTATAGTGGACACGCCAAAGCTAACATGACGTTAGAGCTGTTCTTCATACCGCAGCTAAGCGTTTATTTTTAATGCTATGGTGAACCTGAGTACCCAGATGAAGAATTGCGAAATACCCAAGTTGACATGGCAAAGAAAGAAAGAAATAATAATAAATAAACTTTAATTTGGTAGTCAATCAAGAAGCTAGATTTGCTTACCATTATTAAACAAATTGAGCTTAAAGGATAATGTAAAGCATTAATCAATTGCTGGCATTTTAAACCAGAAAGTCATAACCTAAAGACAAAGTAACAGCAACCCAGCAACAACAGTGGCTGTAGAAGTATTAAGATCTTTTACTCAGGTAAAAGTAGCAACACCACAATATAAAAATACTACATTGTAAGTAAAAGTCCTGTATTCAAAAATCTACTTGAGTAAAAGTACATACGTATTAGCATTTTAAATAAAAAAGTATCAAAAATAAAAGTGCTCACTATGCAAAAAGAGTGTCATATTTATCATATACTGTATATCAGTGGATCATCACTGCTGATGCATTAATGTGTATAAGCAGCATTTTAACATTTTCAACGTAGAGCTAAATTTGAACAATATTATATACTATTATAAATGAATATAAAAACACATCATATTTTTTATGTAAAATCTTAATCTGAGAAGTAACTAATAACTAAGTAACTACAAGTACCTCCAAACTGTCCACGAGTGTGCCACTGTCTGTCACTTCATGTGCCTTTTTAGGCACGTTAATATCCAGGTTTCCACAGTTTTCTCAGGACAAGACGACACATATTCTCATCTCGTGTCCTATGTTAGAACCCTTGACAGTCTGTACGTGCACACACAGTGGTCACACATATTCTGGCTAGGGGTACGAGGTAAGGCCTCTATTGTGTCTGTCTGTCTACCAGTGTCACCTAGTGGTGATATACCCTCTGTGTGTGTGTGTTCCATGTTCTTATATCCTGGTGGGGACTTGAACGGGAATGTACACGGACCCATTGGGACTTGTGTCACTGTGGGGACAAAAATGTAGTTCCCCACTGGTTTTTGAGGGTTAAGACTTGTTTTTTTGGTAAATGTTACATTTAGGTTATGGTCAGGGTTAGGGTAAGGTTTAGGCATTTAGTTGTGATGGTTAGGTTTAGGGTCAGGGGCTAGGGAAAGCATTATGTCAATGACCTCCTAAATGTTACACACTCTACCTTTAATACACATTTGGTGCTCTAGTGAGTATTTACAACAGCTGGTGTATGTGCGTTCGACTCAAAATAAACTACGTGTACCCATATTTATAATGAAGTAACATGTGACTCAGTTTAATAATGTGGCTCACTGATTTGTTTAGAATAGTTTTTAGATAAAAATAGAGTTCTATTGCACAGAGGAATACATTCTATCTGGCTTTAGCAATACAGACATACTTGTCAGTAAGATGAATTCATTGTTGGATTTGATCTTTTCGTGATATTTGCTGACAATAAGAAAAACAGGATATCACCAACCTTATTCTTTAAGTGTTAACAGAAAGCTAAAGATGTTTGTCTACTATTAGAAATATGGATTGCTGAAAAAAAAATGTTCCAGAAAATTCAAAACGATTACGTTTTTAGTGTCTTCCACATTTGTTCAAGTGACAATCAGTCAGTGTATTATTTATTGGTTCCAAACATCTTCCTTGTCCTGTCACAAAAAATAGCATCCCTTCAATGTGGTCTGTGTTTACAGATGTGCAAGAAAAATGACACACAACTCATTACACAATAAATTCTTAATGTTTAATACAATAAAATGTTTACATAAGCATTCCTCTGTTTTGAATTTTTTGTAAACAAGGTATTGCCCCAAATAAAATTAAAAAAATTGGGCCAGATTATACTTTCAATGAAATTCGTTCATTCATTTTCCCAAATCTTTTCAAATATATTCCTTTGGACAACAGCATTTAACACCGGAAAAGAATTTAAATTTTAACCTTTAAAAGTTAATTTTTCCCTCCTTCAATTCCAATACAAAACAAGTGGAGCAAACACCCCTTTCAGCACAGGTTGGGCACCACATCACTGATCAGAGATCCATGTGTCGAGAGGATTCAAGAGTTGTGGCTGTATTGGACAAGTGCACTGGGTGTAGAATGGGACATGTCTCTAACTTAAGCCAGTATCGATCACACTTCTGGCAACTATAAATATTATGTAAAAGTGTTATCAAAAAAAAAAAATGACTGATAAAAAAATACAAGGAGTGAAAAGAGGAAAATATGACAAATTATAGCTATTGCGGAACTTTTCCCTTAAGTTACAGACACATGCAGTCATATGAATAATGTAAAATCATTGCAGCAACAATGAGAGTGTGTATTGTGGACATGTGGATTGTGTATGTTCAGACTTGTCACCACCAGTAATAGCTGCCTCTGTGATTGACAGACTTTGGGACAATAACACAGCACATTTGCAGAAACAGACTTTATGCAAGTTGTAATAACCATCAGCAAATGTCTATTATATTCAAAATATATTTAACCATATAACTCAATGATAACAATTAATTTACTAAATTGTACAATTTTTTTTTTTTTAAACTTGGCAAGGTGCACTAAGTGCTTAAAAATTATATATAAAAGCAATTTATCTTTTTTTTTCCTTTCTGATTTGGGTTTTTAAATCTTTCTAAATCAAAGATCAATTTTAAAAATATAAATAGGAAGACTTTGCTTGGTACCTCTTACTAAGGTGTAGTGTATGTTATGACAATGTACAACACTAATACACAGTGAAATGATGTGGCATATGTGCTTTGGGCCCTAGTCCAGCTTTACACTATTATATTTCCCAAATTTATGACACAGTTTTTGACATTCTTAAGTTGTCTTTCTGTTGTAAAAATCCAACAGCATGTATCTTATTATCTATGAAATATATTAAAGAGGAATGTCTAACTTTAAAGATTAGGAAAGGGAAATTCACTGATTTGTTGGACCCTGACTAATAAGACAAGTGTGTAATTTTGATCATGTGCAAATACATCAACTTCACTTACTCAGGGTTGAACAACAAGCAAGTGAAGTCTTCAACATCAGGCTGTGAAAACTTGCAAATTGCAAATAACCTTTGCTTTTATGGGAGTGGACTATATACTACGCACTTGACCCAAAATCTCATAGAACTAAACACTACACAGCAAACGATCACACCTTCCTAGCCATACGTATATGACATTCTTTAACATTACATTTACCCATTTCATGGGACATTAAAGAACCTGAGGATGCCAGCATGCTGCTACCAACTGAAACTTGCTAGGAAGGCTGAGATAATGTACCTTTGGCACAAAAACATTGTCACATGTTTCTGCTCAGAGGAGTGTTGTCTTTTTCTTTTGACAATTGACAGCTGAAAACATTAAAACACAGATAACTGAAAATGATCTGATCCATTTTCCAGATGCTCCGCCCCCCCCCCCCAACAATGCATCAGACAGGGTTTGTAATCAAGAAGGTTTCCTTCTAGTGCATCTAAAGAGCTCTCATTTAGGCTGTTTTTGCAAAATCATATTAGATAAATCAATATGGCAACATTGATGCATTTGACTGCATTAGACAGGTTTATGATCTCTTTCTGGAGAGACTTCTCTCAGAACATCAAATGTCAATTATTTCAGTGAGTCAGAACCCATTTCATGTAATTAATGCAAGAGCTAAGTTTAGCCGAAGACTCCTGTCCACTCTATAAAGGTCCTTTCAACATCTACTGCAAATGCTAGAAAATGGAGAGACACATATTCAGATATGATTCCCCAAACCCACAAAAACTGGCAGCAAATTTTCCGGGCTGGTAGAATAACATGGATATTTCACAATGCCTGTCAAAAAAAGATCAGATCAAATGTGACGCCATTATTCCGAAGAATAACCTGAAGAAGAGGAAGAAGTTTCACCATCAACACATGAACGAGGAGTGCGCCACTATAAATTTTTTTCTTCTCACGGAGTACTTGCTTTCCGGCCCAACAACACATGCAAAATGTCATATGTACTCCAAATGTGCAGTGTCCTGCTGGGCCTGAATCATCCCTGAATGCTTTGAACGCTTAGTCGGAACCTGAAAGAGTCAGTCAAGTCAGTCAGTCAGTCAGTCAGTCAGTGGTGTCATACAGTACAGTCAGTTGGAAGTCAGTTGAAATACAGTTCTTTTGTCAGCATAGAGACTACGCAAGGAATCTGCTTCTTCTCACTGAAGCGTGGGTCTTCAGACCAGGACTCAAAGCTGGTGGCCACCATGTAGTTGACCCGTGTCAGGATCTGCATTATTTCCAGCTGCTTGCCAAACTCGTTGAGGACATTGCAGAGCGCCTGGACAAACCAGGAACCACGCCCAGGGTTCCTCCATGAGTAATACCCTGGAAAATCAACATGAGTCAGCCCTGAAACTTGGCTCTGAACAGTCTGCTCACTGACAGATCCAGCACAGGTATGTCACAGATACCCAAAACGCTTTCACTTCAAGCCTTAAGTTATTTGGCAGTAAAAATATTAATTTAAAATGAGACAAAATTCAAAACTGTGGTTTACCTGGCACAGTGGAGTAGGCAAACAGGAAATCTGCCTCTACAGGGATCTTATGTCTTGGATTAGCATCTGTCTCCAAGGTATCGTTTGGCGGACCCGAATCTGTCTGTATACCATCATCAAATTCGGAACCCCGGCAAGCCTGGTGAAGTAAATGAAATGACATTTCATTGTGATCCTGAGTAGCTTTCTCAACGATGACCTGGTGAAGCAATTAAAAATTAACTGTTTTTAAAAGCTGAGATGGGCAAAATTTTACACAATAACTATCATCTGTCCTTGGGGAGCTACTGAGAGCCATTTTAATTTGTCTTCTCAACAAAATCAATAAGTTAATTAACAACTTGTAACATTATTGTTACGTGACCACAATTTTTTTATATCACACTGTTATTTCTAAATAAAAGTCTTCAGAACTTCGTACCTGGATGAAGAAGAGTTTTGGCTTTCCGACTAAGCTTTTGCACATGTCCCCCCTGAACATTGAGGTCATGGTCTTGATGGGCATGGCTCCGTCTGTTCCGTAGATCATGCCCTCCTCACCATGGCTTAGCAGGATACAGGCGAAACACGAGCTGTCACTATGGTCTTCCTCCGAGGCTGACCCATACACACACACAAACAAACACTCAACTCTTAGCTCGGCTCTGGCCTCATTAAGCTTCTAAATTAGTGAGCAATATAAGTAACTTAATGGTCCAGTCTGGAGTTTATTTAGCCTGTTATTCATCCATCAAGGTTCTTTAAGAATTTGAGGTTGCAACTAAGATTAAGTATCTTAAAATGTTACAGTAAGAGTTTAAAACATACAGATTCTGCATAGTTCCCTCCGGGGAACATATCTACACTAAGACTTTAAATTAAGGTGTCATATAAGTTTTAACTAGCATATTATTTAAATGTCAGTTAGTTATAATTTTCTAATCTAAATAGAATATTGCTCCAAAGCATATTGCTTGACCCTAACACACAGCGGTGGTCCTCCCCTTAAGAGCGTGAATGTGCTGAGCAAATCCCATGGCAAACTGCCTATAATGACATATTGTGTGTGCAAAGTTGACATGTTAGCCAGAGGGCTGCAGTGGAGGAAAGCGATCATCCACATTGGAACACAAATGTGCTGTTTAAACTTCATGACAATCTATTAGATTTTGAAATTTCTTGTGTACTAATGGGAAATTGTGGCCTGATAATGATACTAGGGGAAAGGTCAAGGGGTCAATATATTCTGTAGCTGTAAAGGTATCTTGCTTTGGACGCATCGTTGAATCGAGGTACAGATCTGTGAAAGAAACTGACCTACTATCATCTGCAGGCCTCACTGCTAAGCTTTTATGAGGAAAGAAACCCACCCGAAACTACCTTAGCAAGCATGAGAGAACATTGTGAACATGTTTTCCACGGTTTTTCCAAAAGGTGTCTCTCTTATTATTTGTTGGGATTCGAATCGGCATTATTTCAACAATCTTACGTACCCACATGGAAGAACAAGGAACGTGTGATAAGTGGCTTGAGCACCAATACAGGAAAGACAGAGGACACTACTCACCCTCTTTCAGAAGACGCTCCATCTTCTCACATGTTTGATCATTGTAGATAAAGACATCGAAGCCCAGGCTCTTGAAGCATTTGAACAGCTCACCTGCGTCTCGGTCTGTGCCATTGCGTACATTCATCCCTGTCAAGACAATCTGCTTAGAATACACACTCCTTATGCAATAATAATGAGCAAAATTGAATTAGGTATACAGTGTGTTTGAAACTTGTTTGCTGTACCTGTCTTTTCATCAAAGTTTTTGTTGTTGATGATGATACACTTGCCCACTCGCTGGTGGCTCATCTTATACTGGAATGTTGGTGAAACAATTCTGTAATGGCTTTCAGAAGAGTAGTCCTGCTCCCGCGTCTGGCCATCCTTATTCTTCTTACTAATAGTCAGAGAGAAACAGAATGTTAAGGACAGGTAACGCTCCATGGTAGCATTATAATATTCAATATTACACTTTTGAGCTGTACCTACTGTAATGCAACATGTTTTAAGTCGAGCTGATCTTTTAAAAAACTGCTACTTGTGTGTATGTAAAGTAGATGTATACAATACACACAGATCACATCCTTACAATATTCACAACAATCAACAATATTCCTTCATTGCTATCTTTTAAACAAACAAACATGAGAGTAGTAATAGGAATGAATATAATAACAAAAAATGGATGTCCATTCGATTTAAAAAAAATGAATTTTGACACAGCCAAACCTAACCTGGTTAAAAAAACCATCATGTTAACTCTAACCTTACATGGCAGCGTCTTGCAAGTGAAAAGATTTCTAGAAAATATTCTTGACGCTTACCGAACATGACAGTGTCTTTTAAGCTAAAATGCTTCTACACATACAGGTCGCGTCAACATAAGTAAATGTCAAGAATTCCAAAGCAAGGAAAACTCACACGAAACTGAAAACACTCTCGAACCACTTACTCAGAAACCAAAGAGAACATACATTTTCAAATAAGGCATTAACGTCACTGCCAAATTTGGTCGCAGTAATCCACCGTCGGGTTCAAGAAGAAACTAGAACATTTTTGCTTAGCGCAGATATTAAAAAAATCATAACCACCTCAAAGTAGATTGAGCGAGAGGAAATCTTCCACGAGTGGCAATTCTCACAGACCTGTCATATTTCTATTCTTTAAAAGATCCATCCAGATAGCAAAGCCAACAGTGGCCCATTGGGGGCTCAGAAAATCCAGGCTTGTTCCAGAAGAGCCTAGTCATCAAGTTACTCAAGCACGGGAACAATACACAGCAATGCACACTAACGGTCTCATGCACATACACTCACAGGCGGCCCAGCAATGTTCTAATAAACATGTGATCCAGAACTTTTTGAAAACGCCCCTCCCACCTCCAAACTGTGCCAGCATACCATAGCAAACAATTGCATGAGGGTGGGCAAAGAGCCGCAACTCTGTTTCGCTGTGGGCTGGGCATGGCAGAAAGAGGAGCAGGTAGGAGGACAGTGAAGAGGAACATGCGGTGGTTGTGTCCGTCTTACCTGGGTTCGTCATTAAGCACTACGCCACTCTGCATCTGAAATGTGTTGGTTTTGTCTTGTTTCTTTTCTTTCCCCTAAAAGAGTACACTCCTCCAGACCTGGCAGCTTATTTTTTGGCTGTGTACTAGGATACTGACATGCTCTCTGTACTGGATGGAGACCTGACTGGGCCAGCAGGTGCTGAGGACAGGGGCGGCGCACTGTGAGCCCCCTGAGTCAGCAGCCTCGCCACTACACCAGTGCTTTCTAAAGGCCTATTCACACATGGCCCCTGCGCCTCGCTCCCTGCTGAGGTCAGACAGGGCAACAAGTTGCTCCCCTGCTGACAAGCACAGAATCCACCTGTACCGACATACTGTGAGTGCCGAATCACTTCAACTTTGGATGCACAAGAAGGGGTACAATTATAAACCATTCATTAGCTAAACACCTTAACAGACTACAAATAACTTGAGAGAAATCTTGAGTATTAAAAATGTCTGTCTTGGTTTAAAGCCAGATTTAGCCAAAACTCCAACCAGTTCAAGAAATACAGGCAATTATCATTAAAATCTTTATGATACTATACACAACTCCTTTACAGATGACATAACATGTCAGGCATGACTAAGAGGCATCACGAGTTGATCTGTTGTTTGGTCATGGCCAAAGAAAAAGACACAAAGTACTGTAGATAAGGTGGTGTCACTTTTACGCAATACTAAATATGCTGGTCATGTTTGCTATCAAGTAGCCATGACTAAGTGGCTATGCAATACACAGATCATTCAGCATGTCAGGCATATGGCATTTAAACATTAAATGCATGCTAATTTCTTGTCATGTTTCATATGTCATGTTTTGTCTTTAAAAAATTTGGCCAATTTTAAAAAGCACTTTTATTTGTTTGAAACCTCGAATCTGAGATGCTTCTTTTTATGGTTTTAAAAAATGAAAAAATAACAATTTGTCCATTGTTATCCTGACAGTTTGGGGTAAAAACCTAAATGCCACACAGCGCACAGGCTTTGTGTTTGATTACCAGTATCTGGGAGAAACATGGCTGACAAATGTTCTCCCTCCACAAAGGTTCACAGTGCCACCTTGTGAGTCACACTGGAATAAACAGAGGCTACTCCCTCCTGTCAGTCAGTGACGCCTCTGTCACACCTTTTAACACAAACACAAGACTTTGTGGAAGGGCCCATACTCTATGATATCATATCTGAATTCACATATCCACGATTGCTGTAGTACAGTCTAATTTTGGGCAGCCACGTGATATAAATCCACTTGAGGACTGACATCACTCCCAAAACTGAGTTTAAGATTGCTTTCACTCGCCTTGCCCCCGTTACACTAATTTGGTTATCCAAAGCTGGGATGCTGTGTCAAATCAAGGGTATACATTTTATGATTTGTAAAGTTTTGATTGGTTGAGGCTTAAGAGGAGCCAATGCCACCTTCATGCACAGAGAACAGTTGGTCTTTCTGAAAGCGCACAGGTGTGTGAAGTTTGTATCTCTTCTCATTGTAAGATGTGACTGTTGTCGGAGTGAATAAAGATGAGTGTAAACAGATATTTAAAAAAAAATGGCTCTACTAAAGTGAATGTGAAGTAAATTAAATTCCTTATGGCCCAAACTATGTGAGTTTCCCCTCATGGATGTGTGGGGTTTCCCTCTGCAGACACACTGAACAGGAGCAGGAAGTCACCTCCCAAACAGAAGAAACCTCGCTCTGCGGTCAGGTTTGGCGTCTGGCTCGTCTACCATCTGCGTCCCTTCCGCCACTTCACCTCCAAGTTCACTCGGCTCCGCAGCTTCTCCAGCCATCTGCAGTTACATCACACACATTGCATTTGAGCTTGACGTTACGGTTTGATCGACTTACTGCCCATTATATGTTAAAAACAACTAACGTTACTGCCTTGGCGAATGTTAACGTCATTTTGACGGCAACTTTGCTTCATTTCCTTATTCCCAATCCTTGCTCTCGCCAACACTGCTCAGGCGGTTGTTCAAACGGGTTAAGGTGAAAAGCAGTATTAACAGAAATATAACTTAGCTGGCTTACCTCCATATAAGAGCTAGTTTAATCAATGGTGTAATACGTTAGTTAAGTTATTAAATCCAACTTGTTAGCTGAGCGTCTGATTAGCACATAGCCAAAAAACTCGTTCGCGAAAAACAATTTGAAAAGTAAGTTAGTGACGGATGCGTTAGCATGAACTTACGCTCTACTATAAACGTGACGTGTGTTGTGCTATGTCAGCTTAGCTATTGCAAAGAAAATCGACCGTGGTTTGTTTTTCCTTCTCCACAGTTTGCACCGAGTTTCCGTTCCTCAGAAAACGTGAAAGTGAAAGTGTACAGCTTGAAGTCTCTGAGGTGCGTAACTACGTCAGAGCCCTGCGTCACTCAGGTCTGCCTTACTTGATATTCATATTAACCTGCAAAGACCAGTTACATTCACATTTAAATCTCTCTCCACAGCTTATCCAACATATCAGGTTTGATAAAAAAATGGTATTAATCACAATGTAGACAGTTGTAGCCTATACATATGTATAATTACAACTATAAGAAAACAGTTGATCGTCAGAATATTAAATAAGAGAGTAAGGAAATACCTCACACTATCGTATGGTTACCATACATTCGCTGTTGGCTGACCACCACAATTATGAAAAGTCCCTAAACAGTAAAAGTAAATCACTTCAATGTTGAAAGTAGCATAAAATGGCAATACTCCAGTAAAGTACAAGTACCTCAAAATTGTACTTAAGCACAGTAGTTGAGTAAAAGTACTTTGTTGCATTCCACCACTGATGTCAACATACTTACTGTAGCTGATGAAGCTAAGTAAGACTAAGTAAAACTATTACACAATGTATCACTCTTTTATCTCTTAGTGCCATGGCGAGACACCCAAAGTTGAACCAGCTGTCCAATTCAGGATCATTACACATATACAGTGACATCTTAAATCTCTGTCGCACTCTCTCTCTCGTCCTGCAGATAGACAGCTGAACCCAGCCAGTCCTCTAGCATGGTACATGGAAGGGGGTTGGTCCATCGTGGGACATGGTGTCAAGTAAGAGAGAGTTTCAAAGTTTGACAGTCACAGAGCTAAGTTTACCGCCACCAGAGACGCGCAACCACGGCTGTCTGGGAGTCACTGCCAGTTCCTCAAACAAACTGTAGACTGCCTGACTGACCTGACTCTTGTTTTTTGCCAAAATTTCACACTTGTTCACTTCGTCTGATATTTTTCCTGAAGCATTTTTGGGAGAAGGACACACATTCACCATGCAGTCCTGTGCCAGGTGTGGGTTCGTGGTCTACCCAGCTGAGAAGATCAACTGCATTGACCAGGTAACACAGAAATAATATAATAACAATCAACCTCAAATTCATGAGATTTACGACAGAAAAACACAAACAACCTAAATATGGCCACATTTAAGCTATTCCAAGTGTTTCTCTGCATCCAATACAGCACATGGCTCAGTGTGCAAAGAGGTGAATTCAGTTTTAAAATACCAAAAGTATATAGAAAATGACATCCTTAACATAGAGTTTTTTAATATGCTATGGATCTGAGCACATGTTTGATTTAAAACTAGTAACAATGCATTCCCACAGAGATATTACTGTTGTAACATGTTCTTATTGCCACGTTGTAACGATGTAAAAACATCCTTGATGCTCTGACTATGATGAGATGTCTTTTAAAAAAAATACTAACTTTTGAGACAGAGAACAAAGAGGTATACAGTTTAACAGTCACATAAAAGCTATTTTTAAGAACAAGTCAGTGAGCCCATTTGGAAGATCATGCTGTGATTGCTGCCATTATCTCATTAATCCGATGTGATCTGTCAGAAATGACTTGTCCAAATTTTAAAGCTTTTCTGTCTCTGACTAGACTGAAGTTGTTTTTCCAAATTTAGGGATTAGAATTCAGTTATAAAAACCCCATAAAATAACGTTATTTGTCGTTTTCTCTGTCAGAACTGGCACAAAGCATGTTTTCACTGTGACGTCTGTAAGATGGTGCTCACTGCCAATAACTTTGTCAGCCACAAGAAGCGGCCGTACTGCTCTGTGTAAGTACTATAGGCACCAGAAACAGCTGGTGATGTAATCTACTATTTGAGCATAATCCCAAATACTGATCAAAAATCTATCAGCTTCTATCCATTTTGGTGTGAAAATACATCCTTTTTTTCAGTTTGTTTCCATGAACTCAAAAGTGGTGATTAAATTGATGACCATTTTTATACCCCATCCCTCCAGACACAATCCAAGGAACAACACGTTCACAAGTGTCTTCGACACCCCCATCAACATCAATGCAAAGAAGCAAAGCAAGGCAAGCAGTGAGGTAAGAGATGCATCATGCAAAAACACATAAGCAGTAACATGAGACAAAATATTTCAGCCTTGATCTGAGTCAAGGTGCACTGTTAACAGGCAGACGTATGTCACTGTCTATGCCATGAGTGAGATGGTCATTTATCATTTGTTTGTCATGACTGGGTTTACCGTGGAGATTGCTATTCATAGTGGTCATTGTGGTAGTTTAGATCATTGTTTTAAAAAAAAAAAAAAAAAGGGATTGATGCATGCATTAGAATTTAATTTAAACAGACCTAAATTTGTTAATAGTATATCAATATATCTCATTTAGTACAACATTTTTTTGTGTGGGCACATTGTTTTAGTCCCGAAATGTAGATAGAACAATTATGCTTTTCAATTTATCCCTGAAAATCCCACAAAACCACTGCTAACCTCACAGGGGACTCAGATCTATTGATAACCTACAAACACACATACAGTCAGAAAGCTCAAGATCTGACCCTAAGCAGATGTATCCATTACTGTCAGGTCAAAAAGGTCTCATTCCCTCTTTTACTGGTGGAAGAGAGAGAGGTGGATGGCTGCTCGGAGTCCAGGGTGACGGCAGCGGTGTGGAATGGAGAGTGCGGCTCAGGTTATTTCTGTTCCCGTGACAGAGGCGAGACAGCCCCTCTGCTTAGCCCACTTTATGCTTCGGGGGGCTAAAATTATACGTCAAGAAAAACAGCCTCACATCCCTTCCTCTCCTCTGCCCTGCCACCTGTTCCTGCCTGTTTGTGTCTGTGTCTACGAGTTCATGCAATGCTCTTATGCTTATATTAGCAATAGGCTAGCAAGCTCATCAGCTACTGCTATATTAACTTGTTTATATTTGGGCTATGATATTTGGATATGAGGGCTTTATTTCAGTGAGTGTTTAAAAATCTGGTCTCATAGTCAAAGTTTACCTTGAGTTTTCATAGAAAGTTGTGTCACGTATTTATTGTTAGCCCTATAGTGATGATCCTCCAGAGAAGTCACTCAACAGCGCTGTCTCATCCCCTGTAACACAGCTATTCCTATATTAGTTTTGAACTTTTTTACATCCTAAGGATTATTAGCAAGCAGCTCAGAGTTTCATCACTCAGTGCTCCTTTCTGGATCATTCTCGGCAGGTCCAGCTTCATCTTAATTGGAACATCTCAGTTATTAATAACAGCACGCTAATATTATCCCTTCATCATTAAGCATGTGAGCTCAGGTTGTCTGGTTTGAAGTTGACAACATAAGAGTAGAGTGTTCTTTGGCTCTGTGGATCTGAAGTCAGGGTAGTATCAGTCACAGCTGACAGTTTTTAATTCTTTTTTTCTCGATTCATGCATTCATGCACTACCAAAGTGGATGCATGTGCAAATGTGTGCTGGCCTTGGCTTAATGCTTGTCATCTATGTGCACCTGTAGCTGAAGTATCGCGAAGATGGCGAGCGCTTTATGTCCACCTTCCACTATGACATGAGGTCCATGGAGCTGGAGAAGGCTCGCCTAGCCAGTCAGATGGCCAGCCAGGTGAGCTCCCGGTAGAGCAACTGGCCATTACACCCAGTTAAAGGGAGTTCCAGCCCATATAAGCTGTTGATTTACATATCTTTAATATATAAAGCAAACAGTCCTACTTCTCTAACTTTTTGTTCCTTTTGATCTTCTTTGCAAACAAGCAAAGTTTTTGTATGCAGTGATTCCAAGTCTTACTCCAAAAAAATCTATTTTAAGAATTATCTATATTAGATCTGGCAATGTTGGAAACAGGAGGAGAGTAGTCAAGTAACTTATTTGACTAGACTGTCGCTGTTATGTAATTAACCTCATATTCTGTCTGTTCTGTTTGGTATAGGATTTGAAGTTGGTCAAATGTTTTGTTTGTGCTGACACTCTGCTGTGTAGACACATATTTATTTGCACTTTATTAAAGTGCCACTTGTTACTAAAGGTATAGGATTACCTGTGAGTGGTGGGAAATGATCAGGTTTGTGTTCCAAATCCAAACAGGCCTTTCAGTCTCAGTCTGAGTTTTCACAGCAGCAGACATGGTACTCAGGCATGGTGACCAACCAGGAGATAGTAACGATGTCTCAGGCCCAAAAGACCATGAGTGATGTGAGTACACATTTCTTTTCCTCAGAGGCTTCTGTTATTTAATAAAACCTGAATATGTGGTTGTTGTGTCTTTAGATAAATAAAGTGGTGCTGCTGGTGTGAATTGTGCAAATAGCTTATATAAAAATAAAATGAATCTCTCTATTTTGCATCAGAATCAGTCAAATGCCCTGATTGATTTTGGGCTTCTTTGGTAGGTGAAGTACACAGAGGAATATGAGCAGTCAAAAGGAAAAGGCAGCTTCCCTGCCATGATCACACCAGGTTACCAGGCTGTTAAACAAGCCAATACTTTGGCCAGTAATGTAAGTGGCTATAGTTTTTTTTTTTTCTTGTACCTTTCTGGACCAGATAGCCAAAACTAAAACTCTTGTAATTCACATCAGTCAATTCCATTAGGCGAATATATGTCTCTGCCAGTGGTCGATGTGACTTTATCACAAATCCCAGGAGCCAAAATAAGCTAATTCTTTCTCTTCAGTTGGAATACAAAAAAGGACATGAAGAAAGAGTTTCAAAATACACCACGTTTGTTGACCCCCCAGAGGTGCTTCTGGCCAAGAAGCAAGGGCAAATTGTCAGCGATGTAAGCTTTTAATTAAGCCTTTCATTTCATTTCCTTCTGAGTATGTTTTATTTCATTTATATGACGAGATGTCACTGACAAGACCGGTTGCATTAAGCAGTCTTTTTCACTTAACTCTGTTCACTTTAAAAACAGACAGTACTGTGTTCCTGAATCAGTGTTTTTCTTCCTCCAGTACGCCTATACAGAAGAGTATGAGCAACAGAGAGGTAAAGGTAGTTTTCCTGCACATCTTACACCTGGATACAAGATGTCAAAGAAGGCTAGTGAGCAGGCCAGTGATGTAAGTAGACAATATAAAAATGTACGCTTATGCATACAAACACTGTTGCAGACCCCTGCTCATCGGTTGGTAATGGTTTTCATGTCCTGCCAGATAAAGTATCGTCAGCTGTACGAACAGGAGATGAAGGGTAAAGGCAGCACTGAGGCAGCAGTGGCTGAAGCAGTTCACGCCAGAGAAAATACAGAGAACTTCAGCCAGGTAAGTTACTGTTTTATTAATGAGTTTAAAGGAAAAGCCTCAAACCACATATGTGCTGTTAAAATGCTTATATGCTGTTTAAAGTTCTTTATTTACCTTATAAATCTAAATCAATAGATTGTCAGAGCCAAACGTATAATTTAGAGTATACATGGTGTGTATTTTAGGATTCAGACCCAGGATGTTGTGTAACCATGGCTGACACCTTAGCCAGTATGATTTAATTTAAACCCACTTAAAGCTTTAATTATTCATATTATTTCCTGTATTTTTGGTATTCAAAGTAAATTGAATTAAATAGGTTATCCTCTCTTTGCAGATTGCCTATACTGAAGAGTACGAGCAGCAACGAGGCAAAGGAAGTTTCCCCGCCATGATCACTCCTGGTTATCATCTTGCGAAGAAGGCTCAGGAAAATGCTAGTAATGTGAGTATCAACCTGACCGCAAAATTAATTTGCAAAACAAACCCTTAGGCCAGACAAAACTGTAAAAACTGTAAATACCATATTTTTGATAAAATGCTATTTAGGCTCTTCATGAGACTTCACTACATCTTGAGTGTAACATTAAAGTAGGTTGGTCTGTCTCTTGTGTAGTTAAAAAGGGAGCCTGTATCAGTTGTGTAAGGATGTGAACTGGTTGTAAATGCTGGCAAAACATTTCAGAGTGTAAGAGCTTCATCTTCATCCATCATCTGGCCTTGTCATCACTGGGCAGAATAGATGAGGGAATACAATAAGAGAGCCTCCCCATGTTATCATTCTTTAGCCTCTCCACCCTGACTAAATTAGACTCTGTGTGTGCATGTGTGTGAGCGCCACTGATCTCTTGATCCTACTGCAATACAACACGTTGTCCTCCTATATGCACTAAATCATCTTTCATCCTTTGGCAGCTAAAATACAGGACGGACTTAAACAAGATGAAGGGCACCTCGCACTTCCATAGTCTGACATCCGAGGACAATCTGGCTCTAAAGAACGCCCGAAAGATCAACAAGATTGTCAGTGAGGTGAGCTTGTCAGTGACTGTCAGGCTCTCAAGGCCAAAGACCAGTCCTTCATTCAGTACATTTGCCTTTTATTTTATTTCTAGCTTCATCCAGGAACCTTTTCAGAAAACTTTTTGCTTGTCAGTGTATGTTTAGAGCTGGAAATATTGGACATACTGTGTCTGTTTCCAGCAGACATGAAGCCACACAACTTACATTTTCAGAATCTCTGACATGCTGACAATCTGTGAAAAATGTTCTGATATAGCTTGGATGTTTAAAGTTCTCCCTTTGTGGTACCTTAGTGGTAAAGGGACTGACAAGTTAAATGGTGCCATGTTGTCATTGTTAAACTCAGCAAAGCATATTTAGGAATCAAGGTTTGTCTCTGTGACTCTTGAGTTATGATGGGTGTCCGTGATGGTGACTGATTAGTGGCAGGCACTTTATAATTAGCACATAACATGGTGTCACAAAGGCTCAGCTCTGACTGTTCAACAACAAAAAAAGGTGGTTGCAATGAAAAATGTTACATAGCAGCTGCTTTTCACTTTCCCATGTTCTAACAGGTGGAGTATAGGAAGGACTTGGTGAACACCAAAGGTCACAGCATCAATTTCTGTGAGACACCACAGTTTCAAAATGCTGCTAAAGTTGCCAAGTTCACAAGTGATGTAAGTATGACACTTTTTCAATCAGCATAATTTATTTCATGTTATTGCTTTTATACATTTACAAATTAGAAATACCTGTGACCCCTAGTTGTCAAAATATTCTAGAGAACCTATAAAATTATAGATCTTACTTTGGTGTACATGTCAAAAGGGCAAATGTGTGGAAATTATCGTTATATTAGAAAGTCCTGCATACTGATTTTTCTCCATCTTTCTATATTTTGAATAGAACAAGTACAAAGAGAAGTACACCAGCGATATGAAGGGCCACTATGAAGACTCAGGAATTGATAAGAAGACCATGCATGCCATGAAAGCCAGGAAACTGGCTAGTGATGTAAGCCTTGTTTTTATGGACATAATATAGAAATGCAATTTATAGATTTATGCAAATTATTAAGATCCCAAATTGGCTCATCTTGACATTTTGGATGGCTATTCTTCTTGATGGCAAAAAAAAGCATAGAAATGACCAGTATTATATTTATGATGTCATCTATTGACAGATGTTTACTTTAACTTATGGTTGATCAGGATTAAATTATTAACTGTCGTGCCAGTAGTATCACTGACATAGTCTTCTTGTAAATTCCAGATTTCTTATAAACAAGGCTGTGAACATGAGCAGGGTGAATACAACTACCCAGCCACCCTCACACCAGGATACCAAAGCCAAAGGAAACTGGACCCACTGAAAGATGTGAGTTCTCTCAAATTGAAGCCAAGCCTTAATATTCTTTTTTTCTTCTTTTTTTTTTTTTTTTTACAGTACTAAGTCAATATGTAGCCTATATGCAAAGTACATTAAAATTACAAGAAAAAAACATTACAATTTTTCTCAGGTATGTTGATCATCCTGTGGGATATATTTATTATTTGTTAACATTGTTTTCTATATGATTGCAGAAGAACTACAGGCAACACATTGACCAGGTCAAGTACAGTCCAGTGACAGACACACCTGAGATTGTTTTAGCAAGGAAAAACGCTCAGCTTGTCAGCAAGGTAAGTAAACTGGATTGATAATGACTAACACCAGCTTTATCAGCACCTTTCAGCTGCACACAGTACTTATGAGCACTGAGCTGACTGTAGATATGAATGTGTTATTCGTGTGTCTTTTAGCAAAATTACAAAGCAGATTACGAAAAGAACAAACATCAGTACACACTGTCCCAGGATCTGCCCCAAATAAAAAATGCCAAAGCCAATGCTGCCCTGTGCAGTGATGTAAGTTAACGCACAGACACTTTCTCTCGTATGCATGACTTTCACAGAAAGTCACTTCTCATTCTTCAATTGATAAACTGATCATTTGAATTCATCGCTCCAGATTAAATATAAGGAGGAGTGGGAGAAAACCAAGTCTAAAGCCTGCGACATTGGCGTGGACGACCTGAGTGTCAAAGCAGCCAAGGCTTCCCGTGACCTCGCCAGCGATGTAAGCAAACACACACTCATCTCCACTGCAAACAGAACTAATGTCTGAGCAACAACCTAAGCGTGTTCAATTAAATATGATGATTAAGTCAGACGGGCATGTGTTTCAGATTAAATACAAAGAGACTTACATGAAAGACAAGGAAAAGGCAGTGGGGGTCAACATGAGCGACTCCAGGACTCTGCACTCTCTTCAAGTGGCCAAGATGAGCAGTGATGTAAGCAGAATTAATTTTGATCAGTAATTGCAGACATTAAAATGCGTTTTTTCACACATTTAACACATAATACAGCCACAGCATGTCTGAGTCAAACAGCACACTCGCACATACTTTGTACGCACTCATACACTCAAAATGAATGATTTATTTTTTAAATTGTCACCACTTCAGATTGAGTACAAAAAGGGCTCCAAGGAGAGCCATGGCCAGTACAGCCTTCCTCTGGACATGGTAAACCTGAGCCATGCCAAAAAAGCTCAGGCCCTTGCCAGTGACCTGGAATATCGCACAAAGCTGCACGACTACACCGTCATGCCTGACGACATCAAGGTCCAGCAGGCGAAAAAAGCTTATTCCCTGCAAAGCGAGGTGAGAGACGGGAGGAAAGGATGAGCCCAAGTCTGTTATTCAAATGCTATACAAAACATATAACCTAGATTTTAATTTTCCCTGGTTAATGACACTTTTTGTTGCACCACAGAACCAGTATCGTTCAGACCTGAACTGGATGAAAGGAGTGGGCTGGGAGACTGAAGGATGTATGAACATCGCACAGGCCAAGAAAGCTGGAGAGCTGCTTAGTGATGTCAGCACAATTATGTGTTTGTGTGTGCATATTTTAATTTGTTAATGAACTATACATTGTATTAGGCACAGTGTTTATCTACTGCCCTTTCTCTCACAGACTAAATACCGTCAGAAGGCAGACAGCATCAGGTTCACCCAGGTGGCGGATGATCTCTCCATCAAACATGCAAAGAAGAGCCAGGAACTGCAGAGCGACGTAAGGTCTTCACTTTAAAGCTGTAATCATGTCAATTTAATCACGGTGCACTGTTACATCATATGTCTGTCTGATTCTGATTTTTAGTTGGCGTACAAAGCAGACACAGAGGAGATCATACACCAGTACACCATGACAAAAGATGAGCCCCTTTTCAGACAAGCAAAGGCTAATGCTGACCTTCTTAGCGGGGTAAGTTCATTGAATTTCATCGCATTGAGCATTATACATGACAAAGCTGGCATATACAAAAGTTTCCTAATGTATCGTATTTTTATAGTTACAGCAATATGAACTTTCAAGATTATTAAAGCGGGTAGCTTCTGCTCCACCTTTGCCGTTCTTTTGACGTGTAACGAAGACCTGCAATATTTCAAACGGATCCTTAGAAACAAAAGCATCAGTATCCACAAATGTAAATTTAGATCAGCATTTGTAGAGCAATAAGTTAGGACTATAATCAAACTCACATTTCCATCCACGCCCTTTGTTGGCAGATGTTTCATAGTAAAAGTTTCAGAAGTGTTTTGAGTTGCTAGTGTTTTCATTAAAAAGGAGACTATATTTGTACATTTTTAAGCGCTTTCTTGTCAGGTTGCAAGCAGGAGTGTAAGCGTGTACAAACTGCGCTTCACTGACATGTCCCGGGCGAGACAACCTGTCCGGTATTTTTATTAGCCTATAAGGTTTGGTGATATCACATAATTCCTGGCATAGCTCCACCCAACATACACCTGACTAGAGGCTACTCACCTAGAGTGATTGGAAGCACTTGTGCAATAAAGTGTAGTTTTCGTTTCCGATGATGATGTGTGGTGAACCTCAGGGCTCAGCGTTTAGCCAGTAATGTCTTTGCAAAAGTTAGATAGATTTGTCTAGTAAGAGAATAGAGTAAGGATTATCAGTGCACTGTAACTACCATGATGCTCCATTTCATTTACATGCTACGTTTATTATGTAAGTAATATACAGTACTGTAGCAGCCATGTTTCTTGGTGGCATGCCCCTTCACTTTAAATGTCAACATTTAATACTCAGTGCTGAGGAAGAGGTTTCCATGGTGATGTACATTACAGTAAAGCTTATCATACAGTTTGTTTGACCTGACTACTGGACTAAATAAGTTTTGAAACCAAATTAAAATCTTATAGCTTATTTAGTGTTCCCATAAGGCACATAATGAAGTTGATTAACCAAGGACTTAGTACATTAATTAGAAATTAGGAAAATTAGATTAGTATCGAATATCAACCAAATCCTAACCAACATAATGCACTTTAACTGTTTAGAAGTTTAATTGGCATTACAGCCACACAAAGTTTGACATAAAAAGGTAATTCATGACCAATTTGCATTGCATATGGCCAAAGTGTAAAAAGAAATCCTTACAGTCCCTTCAGAAATTGTCTGTGCAATTACTGGTGAATCTGTCCAAAAAACAACTTACATTAAGTTTAAAACTAATTTTAAAACTCTCATTCCGTCATTTATGTCCCCTTTTCTCTTCCTGTGTCATCCTTACATCTTGTATAGAAATGCCAAATTAAACCTATTTTTGAAATCTTTCTTAATGGAGAAGATTCACTATTTCTGATCTTGTTTTCTGTATGAATGCAAGTTAATATAGATTTCTAATATTTTGTTTTGTAGAAAGTGTACAAGAGAAACTGGGAGAAGCAAAGGGAGAAGGGCTTCGAGCTGAATTTGGACTCTCTCTCTATACTCACTGCTAAAGCCAAAAGAGACCTGGCCAGTGATGTGAGTTATTCTAAAAACAGTCTGCATCTTTAAGGTTGGCCTGAGGAGAAAAGTAGTATTTTTTTCCCAAGTGCAGTAATGTATAATATATTTGAACTTTATTATTCGTATCTTAGTACATACCTGAAGAAAAAAAAGTTGTATTATGTAAATTCAGGCAAATTCATAGACTGGCATTTTGATAAAACCATTAATATCTTGTTACCATTCAGGTCAAGTACAAGGAGAAGTATGAGAAAAACAAAGGCAAGGTGATTGGCATTAAGTCAGTCAGTGATGACTCTCAGATGGCCCACTCTGCTCTGGCCACCAAACTACAGAGTGGCCACCACTACAAGAAGGACTATGAGGATACTAAGAACAAATTCAGGTGAGCCTCTTGACCTTGATGGGGACTCTTGTCTCCACTCTTGGTCCTTCAGATAGATAATATCACAACTGAGACACCAAGTGAATACAGTTAACAGTGGTTATGTAGCTGGTAAGCATAATAGCACAAGAAGTGGCCTTAAACCTCGTGTCATTTACTGTATGAAATTAAACTCGTCCTCAGTGTTAACCTGGATATGCTGAACATCAGCCATGCCAAGAAGGCTCAAGACCTAGCAACCGAGACCAATTACAGGACTTTCCTCCATGAGTATACTACTCTGCCAACTGACATGAATGTTGCCTGGGCTAAGAAGGCCTATGGACTACAGAGCGATGTAAGTCTCCTTGTTACACCCCCCATTAACAACTTGTTTTAATGCTAAAGTGATTCATTAACTGCGGGACTGTAGATGCAAGAATTGGAAAGTGAAATCTGTGTGTGTATATTCAGAAACAGTACAGGTCAGATCTGAACTGGATGAAGGGCGTCGGCTGGGAGGCTTCAAAATCTCTGGATGTCCAGCAGGCAAAGAAAGCTGGGGAGCTGGTCAGCGAGGTAACCTATGACCCAGAATGCATTGCTGAAATCAGCTGCAGGGTTAAGGGATGAAATATTTGGTAATATTTCGTAAAAAAGAGAAATATCCCCACTTTTATGGTTAAATGCTTACCCCCCAGCAACAGTGTGTTTCGTCCTTAACCTTCATTAACGTTTCCCTCAGTTGCGGTGATTGTATTGGAACTCAGATGTAATTTAAACAAATTATCACACAGTGTTTGATTAACCACACTTAAGTGCTATTTATGACTACAGAACTATGTAGGCAGATTAACGCAGGGAGCATGAGAAAGTGATAAGTGCAATTATGTAACATGTGACTGGAAGGCACATATCTAGGTTTACAGTTTAGGTCAGAATGTATTTACGAAACTGCAGACCATTTCTGTTCTCCAAAAACTGGGTCAAGTACGTGGATTACACCCGGCAATAACAAGAGATCAGACTGAATATAAGAACTATAATAATAAAATAAGCTGTCTCATATCAAAAACATTCAGCTTCAACAATTAGGACTCCCTCTTTCCTTGTTTCTTTCTCTTTACCAAATGAAATAGGTTTGTGGCTCCACATTGGTTACATTGAAATATGACATCACAGTTTTATAGAAAAGGAAGATCTGGAAACACGGGATGCTTTGACGTATTTCATTTGTGTCATCTAGATCATATAAGGGAAAGCTGTGAAGCATCCCCCATTAACACCATGTGTCCACTTTCCTAAAAGCTTCATGGCGCCCTGATCTTCTTAGCTCAGTGTGTGCATGAATTGGAAACAGGGCCCAGATTTAGAGGAAAAAACTCCAGAAGAAGTCAGATATCTTGAAAAATCCTATATTTGACATCACAGATAACTAGTGATTTAAGAGTCTGTTGAATTTCTATAGATACTGTATAATCACAAGTTATTGTCCTGTCAACTCCTTCCTAAACATTTTACCATAATGAAACACCCTTCTTATCCACATACTCTTTTTTTATTAAAGTTAAATGCAGAACATACCATAAAGATATTTCTGTGACACATCTAGTGTAGACTGGCAACACCAGACTCTATTCATAACCTCCCCATGAGCAGCCACTTATTTTAAGGGTCATTCCAGTAAGGGTTACCAACATTAGACCATGAAATGACAGACTGCACTTAAATAGCATAGAGCTTTGAATTCCTCCTGAGCAGACTTCAGTCTATCTACATATCTTCTGTGTATTTGTCTATCTTCCAAAAATGATTTTTAAAATGACCAGTTTCCTTTGTTTTCATTTTGCCGTAGTTTATTTGGTAGTACAGTTCTTTGTGATAATATTATGCCCTCTACTGTTGATCAAATGCATTTGCAACTGTTATTTTTTTATTGCTTCGTGTCACTATGGCAGTTTCTGGCACTTTTATGTATTTTCTTAATCTAGAAAAAGTACCGTCAGCATGTGAGTGATCTGAAGTTTACCAGTGTTGAAGACACTCCGGAGATGGTCCAGGCCAAACTCAGCAACAAACTGGCCATTGATGTAAGTTCAGCTGTCATGTGTGCTCTCAATCATTTGTTTAATGCACAGGATACAGTATGAAACTGTAAAGCAGTAAATCTGGTCTATTTGTGTCACCTACCAATACTACGAATTGTCACATCTTCCTAAAATATATACTTCTTTTTTTTGTCTTAAAGGGACAGTTCACTCCAATATCAAAAATACATATTTTTCTTCATACCTGTAGTGCTATTTATCCATCCAAAGTTTCGTTGTGAGTAGTTTCATGTAGGAACTATTTTCTTTCTACCAATAGTTCCTACATGAAATTTTTTACAACAAAGTCTGTGGATTATCTTGAGTAACCGGGTCATGCTTTTTGGAAAGGGACATTGCTATTGAGTTTTCCAAATGTATTGTTTTGGTGCTTTGAGCACCACAAGCGGAGTGCTATATACAGTAGTCCCATTATATTAAAAACATTAAAACATCTCTATGGCCGATATCTCCAAAACCCGGTAACTCACACCAAAACAATCTAGATGAATAAATAGCACTACAGGTAAGACAGAAAATATGTATTTTTGATTTTGGGGGTGAACTGTCCCTTTTACTTTTAGCCAAACTTAGCATGTCTAACTACTGCACAGATGGCCTCTCATAGATTCTGTACATATGAGGTATATAAATAGACAGAGGAATATATAGGGTATCTGAGGTGCTGTAAACTGGATGATTAGTAATGCCCTGCTTTCTTCTTTACAGAGGTTGTACAAGGAAAAGGGTGAAAACATGAAGCACAACTACACGCTCAGTGGAGAGCTGCCTGAGATGGTTCAGGCCAAGCTCAATGCTATGAACCTCAGTGAGGTAAAATGACACTTACAAGAACTCACACAGAGACACATGAAACCCATCAAACTGCCAATCGACCCATCCAGTCAGCTGCTGAGTTTATACATCTGCCGTGTTCATTTTCAGAGCTGTTACAAGGAATCCTGGACTAAGATACGTGATGGCGGTTACAAGCTGCGTCTGGATGCCATTCCTTTCCAGTCTGCCAAAGCATCTGCAGAGATTCTCAGCGATGTGAGTTTGCAACTTATATTTCTTGTTATCATATCATATACTGTCACTTTCACCATGGGCCTGAAAACCATTTGTCTGCAGAAGATGCATATTGTTATTTTGTAACACAGGAAGCAGCATTTTAAAAGGACTTACCTGGCACTCTCAAACAAGAGTAGAGCCTCCAACAACAGTTAAATCCTGTCTCTATAATGGCATTAACAGCAGATCACTTATATGGACATTATGTTACACATTTTAGTTTTGTTTAATTGACTATCTAACACACTGATTCCTTGAAACATTTAACAGAGCATCTCACTTTGCTCATCTTACTACAAAATCCTTTGTATCATTTCAGCAAAAGTACAAAAAAGAATTTGAGAAGACAAAAGGGAAGATGATCGGACTGAAGGGACTGCAGGATGACATGAACATTGCTCACTCGGTCCATGCCAGCAGTCTACAGAGTGATGTAAGTGCTTCCTAACTAACTCAGCAGACAAAAAAACTAATCCAAATAATATTTTGTAACACTTTCTCTCCATTGTGCCTCCCCAGATTAAGTACAAGCAGGACTCAGCAAAGGATCGCTCAAAGTTCCACCTGTCCATGGACATGCTGGAGGTCGCCCACGCTAAAAAGGCCCAGTCTCTAATCAGTGATCAGGACTACAGGCTCACCCTGCATCAGTACACCTCACTGCCTGATGACATGAAGGTGCAGGCGGCCAAGAGAGCATATGCTCTGCAGAGCGAGGTGAGACAGCACTTACAATACAATACATACAGTATTTCACATTAGTAAATTGTTGCATACTTAGTCTTTGTTTTGTTATTGAAACGTTTTAGAAGCAATTACTCCAACTGGATGCTTGAAAGTTGAATTGAAAAAATGGCAGCGCTAAAAGTATGTATTTTCATGTGTGTGTTTGTCACAGAACGTGTATCGCTCTGACCTGAACTACCTGCGTGGTGCAGCCTGGATCGCCACTGGGGCTCTGCAGATTGAAGGCTCCAAGAGGGCCACAGACCTCATCAGTGATGTAGGATATCACCTTATCTTTTGTTTTTCTATTCCTTTTTCAGTTTGTGTAGAATTCATACAGTTGTTAATGCTGTTATAGCCGACATGTAGGTCTAGATCTTAAAAAGTCCAATCTAACGTACATGTGTATATAATCGTGAACATATCGTGTATGTTGACCTTTATTGTCATTTTTCTGGATTTTGAATGAGGATTTCGTTGTTAAGAAAACAAAGCATTGACTTGATTTATCTTGAAATTACAAAAAACTTAACTGAGACCCCATTTGTTTCTCCTTTTTTAACAGAAAAAGTACCGTCAGCAGCCATACAACTTCAAACACACCTCTGTCGCCGACTCCCCAGATATCGTCCATGCCAAACTCAGTGGACAGATCACAAATGAAGTGAGACAATGAGCTTATTGTTTTAGTTCTTTTCTAGTAACCTATGCCCATATTTTCTATTTGATGTTTTTTTATTTTATTTTTGTGCAGGTTGTTCTGTTTTCTCAATTAGGTTGCGTAGGTAACTTAGTCAAAAGACATCCTGTTGTTTCAATAATAAACAGCTGTTTTTATATATTTCTCCCAGCGTTTGTACAAAGAGAAAGGGGTGAATGACCAGCATAACTACACTATAACAACTGAGAGACCAGAGATTACTCAAGCAAAGATCAATGCAGCCAACTTCAGTGAGGTATAGGACCTATGCACCATACAATATACTCTAAACATCTGTGACTTTTTTCATAGTGTGAGGTATTTTAGTGTTAATAATCATCGGTTGTTTGTCTCTCTGCTCCAGATCAAGTACAGAGAGTCCTGGCACACTCTGAGGGCTCAGGGCTACAAACTCACCATGCAGGACATCCCCTTCCAGGCTGCCAAGAGCTCCACAGGCATCGCCAGTGATGTAAGATCATACATTATTGCTGAAGTGAAAAAACCCAATAGTCTAATATAGATTGATGTTCGTCAAAAAAATCATTTCAGTACAGTAAACTACAGCGATTACTTCTGTGTCTCTGCAGTACAACTACAAACACAACCACGTGCTGGAAAAAGGGAAGCACATTGGGATCAAAAGCGTCTTAGACGACCCGCGTCTCCTGCACTGCTTGCAGGCGGGCCGGCTGGCCAGCAACCAGGAGTACCGCAAGGACGCGCTGACGGCCAGTGGGCAGTACCAACTCACGTCAGACATGATTCATCTGGTGACGGCTAAGAATGCCCAGGCCCTCGCCAGCGATCAGGACTACAGGAAGAGACTGCATGAGTACACGGTGCTTCCTGACGACATGAAGGTCAAGTGGGCCAAAACGGCTTACAACCTGCAGAGTGAGGTGAGAGGTTTGGATGAGGAAGAGATGGGAGGAAAAAATGACATTACGAATTTGTTTCAACTTGGCTGACACATTTTATTGCCTAATGTCTAGAAACTATACAAGTCAGACTTGAATTTCATGAAAGGAGTGGCCTGGGACGGGGTGGGTGCACCTCAGCTGGAGTCTGCTAAGAAGGCTGGAGAACTTATAAGTGATGTGAGTACATGTGATAAATCGCATACAGGGCTGTAGGCAGGATTTTGAAAGTTGAGTTCCCCAACGCAAGCCTTACCACAGTCATAATATTATGACCAGAAAACAAATTTATATCTCAAATATTTTTAATTATTCGGATTTTTTATGTTTAATTTATTCAGTTAACTGTTTAATTATACTTTCGCTAAATTCTATTTCCTTGGACGAAGGTCTGAGTGCTGTTTCAAGGCCTTCGATTTGCTTATTACTTTTTTGGCCTAAATGTTTTACAGTTAAAATATATTGCATCTGTAAACATTGAAATCAGCCCATAAAATACCCATAATGAGTACATTTTTAAATAAACTCCTGATTAAAGATTAAGTCACAATCTGCATTTAGGCACTATTGTTTTAGGGTCTGTGTTCCAAAAATAAAATCATCTAGTCTCTGATAGATTATATAATTTGTGTTTTATTGCGCTGTATTTGCCTTTAAAATGTAGCATTAGTGTTGCTCTAAAAAAGTGTGTAAAAGGTAAAGAAGTCTTTCTTCTGTAATATTTCAAACATTTTATATAACAGAAGAGATATTTGACTTTTGGTACCCAATTGTAATGTTGCACTTTAGTTTTCCACTGACCATATCTATTTTTTCAAGACAATTTCACTGAATTTAGCCTCAGTACATTTCACTTTAAACGAGACTTATTTTAATACACCATCTGTATTTCCTACTGTTAAAGTGTGTTTGGTCTTCCCTCATGCAGAAGAAGTATCGTGAGCTGCCAGACAGCCTGAGGTTCACCTCAGTGGCTGACTCTCCTGATATCGTTCACGCTAAGGCGAGCTATCAACAGTGCAGTGAGGTGGGGTTAAAAGATAAACATGAAATAATTCAAATTTCTCTTCTACTTTAAGGAACTTCTCTTTTGTTCTAACTGTAAAATCTTAAATGGAAAAAATGTGGACGTTGTGGGCTGCTAATGACAATGTTGATATCCAGTTCATATCTTTACATTGCAGAGGCTGTACAAATCTGGAAAGAATGATGACATGCATAAGTACACGTTACACCCAGATGATCCAGACTTTGTCAGAGCCAAGATGAACGCCCAGCAGATTAGCGACGTAAGGCCCGCCTCAGATACGTCTCACAATCGTAGATACAAGCAAATGATTTTAAATTCACAGGGAAATATGACATTATCACTTTGTGACATTTTTATCTTCAAAATTCTTTTCCCATGAAGAAAGTTTACAAGGCGTCGGGGGAGCAAGTGAAGACATTGGGCTATGACCTGAGGCTGGATGCTATTCCCTTCCAAACTGCCAAGGCCTCCAGAGAAATTGCCAGTGATGTGAGTTTATGAGATGGTTCAGTTTGTCACACGATTTGAGTCCCTTCAGTCTTTCTTGAAACATTTTTGAAGAACAAATTAGGAGTTATTAGCAGCTCTTACTGTATGTTCACCTTATTTCATTTTCTTACGTGCATTATAATGTGGTGAAAAAACAGTTGGTCCCAAAAATGATTTATTACTGAGGTTGTAAAGATTTGCTCATGTATTCTGGATGTAGTATTTAACTTATTTTAAGGCAGAGCATTCTGAAGTAGCTGCATGTCATTTTTAATCCATGGTTAGTTTAAAACACTATAACTAAATTTAGTCACAACTTTAATTAAGCTGTATAAGTTATCTTAAAAGTGAAAACTGTCTCTTACTCCCTCCCACAGTTCCGCTACAAGGAGTCCCATCTGAAGGAGAAGGGCCAGCAGGTGGGGCTGCGCTGTGTGGAGGACGACCCTAAGATGATGCACTCTCTGGCAGCCAGCAAACTCCAGAGCAACCTGGAGTATAAACGCCAGTCCAAGGAAGAGCGGGCCCACTACAAAATCCATGCCAACCAGCCTGAGTTCCTGCAGGCCAAAAAGAGTCAGGCTCAGGCTAGTGACCTCACCTACCGCCACAAGCTCCACGACTACACCTGTGACCCAGAGCAGCTCAATCTCAAGCATGCCAAGCAGGCCTACAAACTGCAGAGTGATGTAAGTCATATATAGTCATACATTTTAAACTGAAATGCTAAGGTTGCTCCTGCATTTCTACCCACTCTTAAATGTCCTTGTAAAGGAGCCCTGCGTAAAAATCTATAATTATATTTCAGTTGATATTATGCTTACATGCTGCATATCCTTAAAGCATCTACAACCACTGTCATCAGTGTGGCAGCTGTTTTCAACATAAAAACTCTGTAACATAAAATCCGTCTGTATGCTACCTGCTCAGAACCAAATTGGTGGACAGACAAAGTCCATCTGGTGAACATTGTGGAGCATCTAGCAGCTAAAGAGCCAGATAGTTCACTCAGGAGTTGATGGAGACAAAAAACAGAGCTAAAAGGAGAGTGAATATTGGAGTTACATTCATCAGGTGTCCAGAAACATGACTCCATAGTGAATGCTAATGTTGCTTCAAGTCTGCTGGATGTGTAAATAGCCAGTTGTTTGTTTGCTGTATGTCAAACCTGGGGAAGGCATAACGCGTTGGAGGAACGTGTGTGTGGACGCCCCACATGTAAAAACAATGGAAGTACTTACATTCACAATACATTGCAATAAGTGTACGAAATGTGCAGTATTATTCCTAATAAATTTAAAATGTAAAAAAATTGAAAAGAGTTAATTTCTAAATTATTAACATTTCAGCTTAGTAATAAAATAGGCGCCCACAGCTCAGTTTTGCCCCGTGGCTTCCTAGCAGGTCAACCCGGCCCTTAAGGTATCAATTTAATTTGAAATATGGTGAGAGGACAACTCCACCACATCCATGGGTTTGTCTTGTAGGCCCACTTCAACACATTTGATTCCTACCATATCAATGTACCAATCTAATTGTTGCTCCCTTTTGTTGCAGGTGAACTATAAGTCAGACCTGAACTGGATTAAAGGAGCGGGCTGGACCCCTCCCGGCTCCCACAAGGTGGAGCTCGCCCGCAGGGCTGCAGAGCTGGGGCTGGCTGAGGGAGTCAGCACTGATGAGGCCATTGCAAAGTATCAGCACATGATGATGGTAAGGGAACGTGGAAGGTGTATTCTAGTAATTTACTGTAGACAAACTTTTTGTATATGGAATAAACAATTCATATACAATATAGTGTGCAGGTTCTTTAAAAATGCTAACTTTCTCCACGGTCTTCTTTCAGCTGTATCACCAGCAGCAGATGGAGGAGCAGCAGCAGCAGCAGACTTCAGAGCAGGTGGAGACCAGCGAGGAGCTTCAACAAGGCGTCAACATGGACGCCATGGAGGTCCTGCATGTCAAGAGGAAGAAGACGTTCCAGACCGTCCAGAAAAAGTCCACCACCACCACAACCTCGTTCAAATCCATGGAGAAGAAGTCCAGCACCACCTCCTCATCGGCCGCCCTCCAGAACACGTCCATGTCTAGTAAAGCTGCTGCGATAGAAGATGCGTAGATCAGTGGAGCTTATAAAGAGGATAGCGTTTAGAGAATGTTAAAGACGGGCACTTTCAGAAAGTGTGGTTAACTTACCGATGGTGTTTGTGGTATCTACTTTGATGCAATGACTCTGTAGTTACATAAGATCCCACACAAATGTCAAACAGAGGTACTGTAGGTACAACAATGAGCTGTAAAATGTAATTAAAATGATTACAAAGGGGATTAAGCATGAATCAGGACAGGACCTATCAAGTTAATTAAAAGGATTGTCAGCGTATGTGGTGAGCAAAAGGAATTCAGAAAGAAGCTTAATTTTCAGATCGAATGCAAGGTATTTTTGGCATTTTATCCAAAGTTCTGAATAGGTTAAATTTCCTCTAAAGGACCATGTTCAACACCAGTTCAAGCAAAAACATCAGGAATACCAAAATTGAATTCAGTTTGGTTCAGGACAAAAGTGATACTGTATGAAATAAGTTTGCATTTTGCTTTTGTATATTGAGTGGGTTTAGAAGATATGAAGCTGGACCAGAGATTGCTATATGGCCAGCACTGCAGAGGGTTATTTTCATCATATTTTCTTTTTTAACACAGCTGCAAGTTCAAATGAACAAGATGCAGACAAATCCTTGTTGCAGCATGCGTAACATGCAGCTTTCTTAAGGTTCTGCTAATCTAGTGCACTTTGAGCTAGGCTCAGTGAGAAAGAAGTATAGGCCTACTGAAATGATGTGTGATCTACATTTTGTCTGGCAGGTTCAGCTGCATGAGTTTGTATCGGTGCCCCTTTTAACTCGAAGCTGGGCTGGGAGTAAATGCTTGGTTGTATCGCAGATTAAATAAACTTAAATCTTGAAACTACTTATTCTGCATAATTCTTTTGCTTTATTTCCGTTCAAATATACGCAAATTCCTTTTGGTTAAATACGAACTGCCAATCTGCAACCGCTGACCCCACTGACTCATACTGATCATTATGATAGGACAGTTTATACAGTCTGTAGTTGACAGTACAGATTCAAATGATGCTCACGTGTTTCAGTCAGACTCCATCCTTAGATAACACACTTGGCTTTGCTGTTGAAGGGCTGGTTTGGCAGGCAGGCAGTCCTTACAAAGCAGGTTTCTTTAGTCCATGACTTTAATTTATAGCATGGCTGCGCAGGAGAGGCACAAAGCAAGGAAAGGTGCTTGGTAACAGTATATCAGTACAGTTTACAATTTTGGAGAATCAAAAAGCATTTTTCTTCATTTTGAAGTAGACACAATTACATTTAACTGAAAGTGAATAACTGCTATCTTTGCACCTCACCAACATCATTATGAAGAGCAAGTGGGCTCTCCTTGTAATCCCCATGCACAATGGCCTCCTGCACAGGAATTACCTGATTGTATACTTCATCCTTCTCTAGGTCTACTTCTCCCAGCACCACCTGCATTTCCACTCTTACTGGAAAAACAAACTCTTGCCCCAAGAGAGTTAAATAAAGGTCAGGTGAGTGTGTCCATGCACATCAGTCAGTGCTGTAACTGCTTCTGTGAACCAAAACAACACAGATACCAGAGCTTACATGCAATGTGCAGCAGTGAGTACCCAGCAGGACTCGAGGAGGATGCCACATATGTGGCTGAAGGTCCTGGAGGGGCCTCTGGATCTGGTCTGCAGGGAAACCTGTGATGGATGTGCCCCAAAAAGAGACTTCTTCCCTCTGAAGATCCTGGCCGAGTGACACTGGAAGAACTGGGCAGCAATGACGTCTGGCTTGGCGTTGGCGAGTTGGATCTGTTGGTGGAGCTGGGAAGGATGGAAAATCAAAATGAGCACATGAGAGTTGTGGAGGCCAGGATCTTTCTGTGTTTGTGTGTGTGTTTTACCTTCAGAACATTTCCTAACTTTACAATAGTTCCACTTCAATTTGTAATTTTGTTAGTGAATCAAATGAGCTTGCAGAGATATGCAATGGATCACAGTTGATGTATGTTTCTTTTGTCAAAATTTGCACTATTGTATGGTTAAACAGTTGAAAGTGTAGATTGATTGGGGGTGTTCACGATTTAGTGGGAACCTCTGACATAGATTAGATCATTTAGTGGTCTGTCATTAAGAAGCCTAAAAATGCCAAAATATGTAACACCATGACACAGTACTAACTGATCTTCCACAGCAGAGGAAAAACAAACAAAGAAAATATTTCAGTCGTGATTTGTCAGCTGAGCTGTTATTTTTATTGAAACAGTGATCACTTTACAGTGGGAGCAATAGCATATTTTTTATATACAGCACTATATATAATGTACATGGGGAGTATGTGGAGAAATCAGAGTTAAGATCAGACCACAATCTCTCTCTCCCTGTTCGTTAACCTCCTCTTACAGGTAAAATGGGTCATCACCTGTTTACATGGTTTCAACCCAGTTAAAAAAACATTCAGGTTACTAACAAGGGGAGTGCTTCTAAACCATGTATCATATGCCATTCAATGTTTTCCTTGATATTAGTTCATATTCATTTCATACAACACTCCAAATTCTTGTTGATGGCTCCACAGACACTTCAAAACTAGCAACCAGTGGATAATCATCATAAGTGCCTCAAAACTTGATTGTTGAACAGTATTGTATAAATGCATTTAATATTCATGCACCATTCTAGTGGTGTAATCAGCCACATGCAGAAAAAAAAAAAGGAATTAACACAGTGTAGTTTAGGTCAGTCTATCTGCATACCACTTGATGTTTCTTTAGAAGAACCAGTCCGAACCCACAACTGTCACATTCACAATGTGCTAACCTTTAAGACTGTTCTCTTAAACATACAATTCATTGTCTTCAGCCCCAGAGAATATGGCAAAAATCTGGTGCAATTCACAGGTTTTGGAAACAAGAGAGGGTAGGGTGCAATTTCCAGAAAGTAAAAATATAAAAAGTTTATAAATATAGGCATATAATGCTAACTTTTAGCAGAGTCAGCAGCAAAAGTCAGTCCTTCTCACTATCAAACTCCATGAAAAGAGATCGAAAATAAGTCACAGCGTGTCCACGTGCTTGTTTGTCTTTTTGTTCCTAAGGCCCGAAGTACAGTCTCCGGTATCGTCCACATGATAAAACTTGTTCATGTATATTCTGATTTGCGGATGTAGTTGGAAGGCACATAGCCTCGCCGGCCTCCTGCCTCCCCCAGCCACCAGTCACTGTTGCCGTTCATGTCCTGGAACTCCAGTATCCGCAGCTGCTGATTGGCTGAGATGCTCAGTTCATTGGCGCATCGAGCGTCGAAGGAGTAGAGAGCGTAGTAAATCTAAAAACAAACAAATAAATACAATGTCATTGCTAGATTGTGTTTTTTCAATTTTAAAAGCAGTATTAATTCATGTTTTGGCCCCTTGGTGGCAGCTGTGAACACAACACTGACATAAAAATCATCTTATAAGGTTGTTATGGCTAACATGTTCAACTTCCTGAGGTAAATAGCTCTGTAGCTGCTAAATGCTCCACTATGTTCACCAGCTAGTCTCTAACTTTGTCTGTTATTTGGTGCTGGGCAAGTAGTGCACAGCGAGTTCATCAGAACCTTTTCACTGAAAAACACTTGACTGTTGTGGCTGGAAACGTGGTTAATGAAAGTGGTGAGAGTGAACCAAAAAACAGTTAACAGTAAAGTTGTGGGCCATAAAACCAAAACAATGAGCTTTGGAAGCTAAAATGCTCCATAGAGCTGAAAGGAACTGCAGAGTCGGATGATAATTCTCCGTGGGTTCATCACTAGGAGCAACCCTTTTCACATTACACAGTCATTTAATCCATTGTTAATATAAAATATTATTTAATTCAGCTTTAATTTAATATTTTTAATTGCTTTGTTAGCTACTTTGAGTATTTTATAGATTATCTCTTTGGTGCTACCTGGTGGTAGCATCACTAGCACACAGCAATGCACGCCCCACTGCACCAATTGTCACCAGGATGTTTGTTTTTTCCAGAAACAAGAGCTTCTGCCATTAGAATAATTTAAGAAGTAGTTTTTGTCATATTAGTTCAACACAATAGTTACTTCACTTGAAAATAAACTGTCTGCCCTTGTTTTGGTTTGTTAAATGACTGATTATAATCGCAAAATACTACATTCAAACAAAATCTCACCTGATGACCATCTAATTCAATCTCGTGTTCTGATTCTGGCTCTGGCTCGATGTACTCATCTCTGGAGTAAGTAGACCTCTTCTGGCCACTATCATCTCCATTTCTCCACTGGTATGAACTGTAGGTTTTGTCTGCGTGTCCATACCGCTGTGAGCGACTGTTTCTGTTCGAAGAATAAGATTCTGTCTCTGAGAGGTCTGAAATCTCTTTCTGGCTGCTCTGACTTGCATAACTGGTATCATACGTGTCCCTGTGGCTGCCTGAATGCCGGTAAGAAGGCTCTGTGTCTCTGTGACTGGGGGAATTTCGGTGTGCTTGGTCGGAGATTTCCCTGCGGTTTGAGGGATTTCGGGGCGAGGAGTTCATGGAGTTGCTCTGACTGGCAGAGTCAGGGTTGGGTACATCTCTGTGCTGACTCCTACGAGATGAGGCAGAGTCCAGCGAAGGGTGTGGCGATGAATGACTTTGGGGCTGCGAAGTGGAAAAGCTGACGGTGGCAGTTTCCTGGTTAAAGGTCAGTGTGCTGCTGCTGTTTTGACGAGAGAAAACAGGGGAGGAGCCGCCGTAGCCCGACTCATTGGACGATTGGCTCTCAATGGACACGTCTGACTGGCTCCTGCGTGGGTTGTAGGCTTTGAGGAAGGAGCTGTACACAAAACCCTTGGCAACTGCAAATTAAAAAAAGCAAGGGAAGACATGGAAATAGATTTTATTGATTCACCATTTTTCCTCACGTCAGATCCTCAGACATTAAATTTGTGGCTGATTGGTTAAATATTTTTTCAATCAGGTCTTCTATTACAAATTACATACCTCCATTATCAATTAGCCAGCGGTTGTTGCTACCCATGGGGTCCTGCTGCTTGATTACACCCACAAGGTCTCCCTCTTGTATAGAGACGTCCAGGTCCTGGGCAGCATTGAAGTTTCTCTCTGCCTGGAAAAGTTTCTCAGGACCATATCGTACCAGAAGTCCTGCACGGTGCTCATCTGTCTGCATGCTGCAGTTCGGCTGAACACGTAACAAGAACAAGACTCATGGTTAGATCACATTATAGCTGGGAAACTCCTCGTGCATTATTTTTTAACATATGGTAAGGCATCCCACTGTATGGGATGAGAGTTCAACTCACAGGTGCCTGCAGGTGCTTTTTACAGTTCTGCTTCTCCAGAGTCTTCTTCTCGAAGGGCTTTTTCGTGGCTGTGGCTGGAGGCAGGTTCTCCGGGCAGAAGCTAAAGCCCTGCAGAAGTTGGAGAACTCGCCCGTACTCTTCTTGGAACTGTGTAATCAGGTTGCTCTCTGTTCCAGCTTTGTTAGAAAACTGGTGACAGGGGTAAAAAAAAATAAATATTGCATATTGTCCATAAACATTCATGAAAAAATGTCCCACTTCCTTCAGCACCCTCATAAACAAAGACACACTCACAACGTGTAGGAGGGGCTTCAGTTCTCCCAGCGTGGTCTTCATGAAGTCCTTCTGAGCTTGAGAGAAAGCCCTCACACAGCCAGTAAACAGCTCCTCCGCCACACCGTGGAACTTGGGGAGCTCGTCCAGAAGTTGGGCGTTGAGCGCCTCATAGTTGTTGCGTGCCGCCAGCAGCTCATCCTGTACACGACGGTCCTTGAGGCGGTCGGCGCGCTCCTTGCAGTTGTCGTAGTCCAGCAGCTTGTCAAAGCGCTTTTGGATGAGTTTGTGCGGCCCGGCGAACATGAGGAGGAGCTGCGTGAGCGGGTTGATGACTAAGGCCTCTGTGCGCTCCTTCTGCGCAGGGAATGAGGGAAGGGGGTTGACAGATAACGTGACGTGATCAGAGTCAGTCAGTCATTCCCAATGCACTTTTTACAGCAACTAAGCCAGGCTAAAGAGAGGAAGAGAACTTACAAACTGCGTGAACTGTTTGTCACTGATGCAGCGGTGAGCTCTCTGGAAGTGCTGGGGTTCGAGGACACTACGCTCTGCGTAGATGTCAGAGAAACTGATGGCTGCCAAGACCTTCACAGATGCTGATTCCTAAGGAGATGCATTCTATTACAATCCACGTTGTTATGAGATGTGAATACTTCAGAAAATACAACACGGCAAAATATTTATAGACACACTCAGTGGAATATGTGTTGAATGCACTGATTATGTAAAATATTATCTGTTTTTACATCTTCAATCTTTCCCTCCTGCAAAATGTTTGTCATTCTTTATAGTACTATTCTCATGAACAGAAGTGTTGGTGAAGTATTTTCACTGTTGAAAAGTGTCATAATTCTATCACAATACTGAGCCATATCAATATAAATTAAGAATTATTAAATGTATATGTAATTTTCATTACAGACACTGGCCCATGGCAAATACTGTTCTGTCTTTGTTAACATGATCATTATTTTTTAATTATGTTTAAAATAAAATTAGGAATGAATATTTAATCTAGAACTTAGATTTACACATTAAGATTTTGGATGTACTTAAAATGGCATGAATCAGATGTAGTAAGTATTTCTACGTAAATCTATTTTCAGGTTCTGATATGGTCAAAAATGCAAAGACACTGCCTGAGTTGTCGGTGTTTTTCATGTTCTAGTGGTAAAATGTTCCTACTCTTATATGTTGCAGGTACAAGGAAATGTCCCTGATGAAAGACTTGATGAGTCTCTCCTGCAGCCTGAACCTCTTCTCAGCCTCATCAAATGCTTCGTCTCTAATCTGGGAAAAAGACAGAAGACAAAGAGAAATCAGAACCAGCACGTTTCAGACAAACGTGTTCATTCACAACATTCAGGCAGTCTTACCTCCAATTAGGTTAAGAGCTTAGTTAGGAGCAGTGATGTACCTGGGGTGAGATTCCTGTGAGGTGCTTGAGGTGGCTGCTGACTCGGTTGGACTTTTTGATAATCGAATGCATGCTCAGCTTGGAGATCTTGTCAATGAACGTGTCCTCGTCGCCTTTCCTGTACTTCACCACTGTGGACAGCAGGGAGAGAACAGTTCAGACTGTGCACTGGATAAACCTAACAAAAGGAGACTATAATCAATCAGGCTTTAAGGGATTTTTTACCAAGGTCCTTCCTGCGTTTGTACTCGTTGATGTTTACGTTGATCTCTTTGACGGCCTGCAGAGCCTGAGTCAGCTGGGGCCGGTCGTGGTGGCTCTCCGGTGTGGCCCCCAGCAGCTCAAACAGCAGCAGTGGGTAACGCATGACCCGCTGCACCGGCTTGATTAAGAAAGAGCCGAGGTTGATATAATTTGTTTTCCCCCTGAAAAAAGTGACAGAGACAGCATAGAGGATGTGAAGTGTGAGAGAATCATCCAGTCAGCATTCCGCCCATTATTGCAGTCACAGCTATCGAATTACATTGACAAGAAATGTTTCTTCCCATGCTCATGTAACACATGTATGTCTCTGTATCATGTGGATTGTATAATCCAATGATATGTAACCATCATCACATATACAGCATATTCTGATGATGGCCAATACAGTTTTTGGGAGACATAAAAGAACAGGGAAGACACAATGAAAAAAACCACAATATTGATTTGCTTAGTTTTAATGCAATCTAAAGGACAAATTAATTTAGGCACTGCAACCAATTCAATTGCATAATGTGGTTGGTACAGCCAAAATGTGATTTGAAGTCTGCATGGAAGCCAATCGCTGTCATCTAAAAGAGAAATCCTTTCTGATTATTACGAGATAATTTCTTGTTACTGACAACATGAGGGTAACAAATTGGTGTTCGATTATTTGCCAATTTAAGGTAAACCCATTTTCAACTTTTAAACAGTAAGACATGTCAATACAGACATTTTTCACTTAGTAGTGGAAAACACATGTAATTTCACATATTTATGGTGGTTTTCTGGTTACCAGATTTTCTCCAGACCAGCAAGTAAGAAGCTCCAAATCAGAAACATATCATGATCTATTCTTCCTTATTGAGAACTCTCAGACCTTCATGTTACAACATTCTCATAAAAATTTTAAAATATCTGACAAGGACACAAAAATCATCTCAGAATATTCTGAAAAGATCTTATAACTGATGTTTTTAAAAATAGAATTGACTGCATCGGTTACAATTAAATGCATTTGCTGTATTTGTCCAGAAGATGGCATTAAATGTGTTACTTAGGGTCATGGGCATGTTGAATATTTCTCTTCACAACAATAGTATACAGAATTCACATGCAAACACGAACAACAAAAGATGAAGTCCATCTCAGTCCAGGTAAGGAAATAGAAGCGGCAGCACACATGTTTTGAGAGTTTTCCACACTTTCCACACTGATTTTTTGCCATCACACCGGGTAAACACACACACAGGTAATTTCCAGGGGGGTTAGTGAGTAAAAGGCATGCGGTCAAGAGGATTCTCATGCTGGAAATCACGATTACACTCGTTATGGAGACTTACCACTTGCGATATATGGCCCTGTTCAAGGGAAGGTTGGAAAGAAACAAAAACAGGATTTATAAACCTCTGACCTGATGATAACTTTCATGAATGTAAAATTTTCCCAAGTCTTAAATTCTGCAGAACTCGAAAGGAGGTATTTGCCTACGCATAGACTAAGTCCTAAATGAATTTCACTTCAACTTCAAGGTCAACAAAACAGTCACGCCAATGACTTTATTTTACAGAAACACAGCAGTGTCAACTCAAAAGGTCTGAGTCACTGATGGTGAAACCAGACAGGTGAAACCAGGTAGGGCACATTCTTTGACTGCTCCACATTACTGGACGCTACAGGAACACTGAGATGGAGCGTGCACAAAGCAGGACCAAGGTAAAGGTGTCTCCGCAGAAATAAATGGCAGAAGTTAAGTGTGTCTCGGACTGAAAAAGTATTTCTTCTGTTTAAAGATTTACTGCGACTGCACTTCTCTATCATAACTTGCCCATGCATCAAAGTTCAAAGTCTGCTAAAGGAACCCCATCATAAATTGATTCCATGTAAATATCAGCTAACAGGAAACCTTACTGTAGCCTTAAACTCCATAACAACATGACAAAACATTTACTGTGGCAACAGAAAATCTGAATGCCTTAAATGTCTACTCCATTTTACAATTATAATTCTACTGCAAAACATTGAAAAGGGTTTCATATAACACATGCTGTAACAATAAAGTTCCCATTACTTCTTTCCACTAACAGAACTCTACAAACAACATGATCAACAGCCTTTTACAGTTAATGTTTTACTGTACATTTGTATTTGTGGCCACTCGCTTTGTTTTCATGCACACACACGAACATGCACGGTTTTGGCCACTCACATGCAAAAGATTTTTTTAAATCCAAAACACAGGTCCAAGCTGAAATCTAAACCTGAAAACTACAGAGTGACCCTTTTTCAGACATTTTACCTCAGCCTCTCCAGGCAGTCCAACACGTGGCGCTGGATGTTTTCGTCTTTCTCGTAGCTCTCCAGCAGAGAGATGGCATCGTCGTGGTTCTGGCAGTAGATCTTGTACACCTCCTCCAGCTCAGCTTTAAAGTCCAGAAATACCTTTCCTGAGAGCAGGGGGTACAGAAACTCATGGTCATGTCACTGTGAAGCTGTGTGTAAATAGAGGCACCAGTGTTTGTTTTGTTTAAGGAATTGCACTGATAAAACTATAATGACCATATTCCTTCGTGCGTTAACTGAATTGATTTAATCTTTTTTCCTTTAGTGTCTTGGTTTAAAAACATATCTTTAAAAAACAGAAATTCTTTGAGTCAAATTGTTAAATGGTCCAGCAGGCTGATTGGGGAGTCACAGCTTAGTCCAGTGTCTCTGCACACCAGACAGTTACAATGGATGCATGGTTCGATTTTAAAGCATTCTTTGCACAGTGAATTCCAGCTTCTTCCTTTAGGATGTATATAGCTCCACAGTGCAGAACACAGTGGTATAAAAACAGCTTTGTTCTAGTGGTTATTAACAAGTTTAACAAGTAGTAGCAAAACTTCGGAGCTAAATAGGAGCAATGTTTGTCTATTTATTTAAGTATTGATTGTATAGGATTTTCTTTCATTCGTATTTAATGATGGGAACTTGAAGCACCTTTATAAGATTTTATAAGGTTTTTCTTTTCTTTTTCTTATTGATTGTGTTGATGGTAAATAATGTGTCAATATGTAGGAACTTGCCCACTGTAGACCAAATCTACCTACGGGTACAAAAAAAGTAACCTGAACCTAATGTGTTCATTTAAAAAGGGAAACAGTTAAAAAGTCAGGTCAGCTCAAGGGCAATACAAAGTAAGCAATGACTTAAAATTCTTAAAATCTATGTGGTTATTTTTTTCAAACTTTCTACTTAAAACAATAAATCAAACATTACTTCACATTATCATCCTTCAGTTTACTTCCTGTACTGCCGGCTATTTTCAAAATGCGCTCAAAGTCTTACTCAGCCAATAAAATTTGATCAGGTGACAGTTTATGGTTGTATGTATCTTTTAAAAACTGGCTTCTTACCAATAGAGTCTGTGTCCTTTAGTGTATCAAACAGGCGTTGTGACAGGTCAATCACAGAGCTGATGTTGCCAAAGAGCCCATCAAAGTCCACATTCTTCACCTTTAGGAAATGCAGACAGAAAGTGTTAAAACAGTGATAAAAGTTCCTCTGTGCTGTGGACTGATACACACAAAGCCAAAAGCACTAGTATCCCGGGTATGATTGTTTTTTAAGAGTATCCGGTTTATGTTTTGTGTATGTAAAAGACAACATTCTTGATTCAGACACCAAGAAAAGCCCTTATCCCGGGTTCAAGAAACCTGGGCTAGCTGGCCGATAGAAACCAAAATGCTGTATATAAACAACTTATCCAGGTTTCTAATTATTCTCTGCTTTGTTCGCAGGTCTATCCTCCACTCAAGTAATGTAGTAGTTAGTCAGTAAAACAAAAAGTAACATGACTTATAATGTAATGATGGTCTACATGCTGAAATAAAAGTGAAAGTCTGGCAGTGCACTTATCTTCCAGTACTAACGATTAGATGAAGAAGGTAGTGTAGATCCAGCAAAGGGTTAAACGCTGAAAAGTATTTCAGCTGTCTTTAAGTTTGTCTTGTATTTGCTATGTGCTTCAGTCTCTCTTCACTCCCTTACATGGTTGAGCACAATGTTTAAATTTCTTTACCTGCTTCTTCTGCAGTGGCTCGATGATCTCCTCGACACACATCTGCAAGTCTTTGATGTAGTCCTTCTCCGTCTGCAGCAGCTCCTCGATGACCTTTGACCTCTTCTCCAGCATCCTCACTTCGGGATCCTCGGTGACCGTGCCGGCGTCGGGGGGCGAGTCCGAGGTCGGGGTGGAGTCCAGCGGTTTGGGTTTGGACGACAGGAGTGTCATCCCTGGAAAGACAGGAGATAAGACAGATTTTTAATTAAACAGTAAAACAAATCTATGAATTTCTTCTTATAAATGTATAGAATTTCTGCACGTTAACTGTCATGAAACTGGCATAAACACAAAGCTTATTGTGGCAAAAAAAGTGACACGAAAGGGGTTATTCTAAAGTTGACAAAGTCCAGAAAGGGAAAGAGAAAAACGTTCCCAGCCCATGTCTCCATTCATTGTATCAACATACTCCTGAGCGCCCGCCCACCCGCCCTTTACGCTTCGTCTTCTCTGACTAGCTTTTAATCAGTGTCTCTGCTATCAGTCCCAGCAGGCTGATCTCAGGGGGTGCCCTGGACTGGAGGGAGAGCCCGGTTCATGCACCGCTGCCTTTCATGAATGGACCCAAAACTGGAGTGGACTCAGGCTCTTTGTGTGTGGCACAATGGCCTGTGACAGAAACTACAGACATACAGGCTCTCAGGGACCGGGCAGACACTAAAGACGAGGCAGTTAGAGGGGGACTGAGGGAGGAGAGATAACGGTACTGGAGAGCAATGATACACGTACAAAATCTGACACACAGAGCTGGCTGGGTATAAAAATATACTGGGTTTTGTTTTTGTATTAAGTGATTTCAAATTTCTACAAATATCTTTAATCGTCACATCCGCTATCGGTCTCTTTAATTACTCTAATTAAAAGAAAAGTGACAATGAATAGAGCCTACTAATAGCTTATTCCCTTGTGCCATAGACCTCCATTGTCACCCAAAAACTACTAAAAATACATCAATAAGCCGCACCGATGGACACCCTGACATGTTCCTTCATTGCCATGAACATGGGCACTTTGATTTGAAAATAGGGCCACAAAATGCACTATTTACTCCTGTTCAAGTAACGAGAGTATGTATTGATGACCCGTTTTGTTAAAGTGAGCCACAGGCTAAGGAGGTAATAAAGTATTATGAAATAGACTAGCATAATGTTGGTTTTGGTCTTCTCACGGATTTGTTGACAATAACAAAAACATAGATTATTACCAGCCTTATCTTTTAAAGTGTGACTGAAATGTTGTGGAGGAAAAGAGCAGCAGAAACACCTGCACATGCAATACAAGTTGCACTGACGATGTTACTTTGCACTGATATTCTGAGGAATTACCAGAAATAAATCTGTGGAGGGGAAACACTGCGGTATTTGGAGGTTGTGTATATTTTAGTGTATGTTAACGTCTCAGTAGAAGAAGATGCAGAAAGTGCTGCGTTGTGCTGACGGATGAGGGTGACGTCACCCTTGTGCCTTGAACAGATGCTGTCAGAGGCTAATGAAGTTAACTCTGCTTACCCTCATGTTACCCCTTGCACTTGCAAATACTTATATGCTATTCGCACACGGCCAGACTGCTGCAGCATCACAGTTTTGCTGAAATCCCAAAAAGCAGTCACATCCTTTTGAAAGCTTGGTTTAAAAAAAGTGTGATCACTTAACATGAACTTCTCATGAGAGTACTGAGCTATGACCAAACATGAGACCTTGCAAAACTATATTCCAAAGCTTTTTACACTTTGAGACAAACATTTCAAATATATCATACTGTGTGAATAGAGTGTCTGATCCTTTTGTCTCCCTCCTACCCTGACCTCATCCCTCCCCACGTGACTTGGCTAAAGCTCGACTCTGAGGCGCTTTTCTCATCGCTTGTGCCGTATCTCCCTTCAGCATCCGCCACCGCTGCTCTGCCAACTGCCAACAGTCGAGCATTTCCCCACTGATGAGAAAGTAGGTTCACTAATGGGTTTTAAAAGTCAACACGATACATACAGAGACTGAAAACAAAAGACTCCAAATTTAATTGGAATCAATCGGCTTATTCCCACGTTTGATCCTCTACTCACACACACACACACACACACCCCAAAAACAACATCATATGCTCCACTTCACATGCTTAAATACGCAGCCATTTCCATCATAACCAACCTGTGAAATCGCATGACCGGAGTTTGACCCACTTCTATGGAATTCCACTTTTCTTTGTTCTGTGAAGTTCTATAAAGAGGGTACAGGCATCGTACACTTGTTTGCATGATTGCGCACATACACAACAAGAGGCCTGAAACAGTTAAAGTACAATTTACTTCTTTCATTTCAAATCTAATGTACAGCAACACTGCTATTCATCAGTTAGTGTTCAAGAATTTTTCCTCTCTCGCTCGTATATAAATGTATCATATATATTTATCTGATTGAATTTGAAATAAATACATTACATGACTTGCCAAACACACAATGACAGGTGCCCATTAGGTGAGGTTTAACATAAGAATCTCAGCATGTGGAACAGGATCCACCTGTGTTACTCAAGTCGGCAGCAACAGGAAACACCCACATAACAATCACTTAGTATCTACTGAATCTCACACCTGTGACTTGATGCCAGCAATCACAGAGACTAATCACTCAGTACAAACAACAACCTTCTGCTGAAAACCTCATTATGGTCTGACTCTAAACACCTGTTGATTGCGAACTCAATAACTGCAATGTGGCGACCAAAAGAGAGGACCTACTGTATCTGATAGGAAGACAACTGTTGAGCGATTATAAAAAAGAAAAAACTCAACTGCCAATATTATACTAAATCAAAAGCTATGTGTTGCATTTTCAGGACAAAAATCACAGTACTGCCTTGTACTCATGCCTTGACATGAAAACAGTTTGTAGATCTGGGTGTGTATGTCATGTGTGGGCCTTGTATCTTTATGTGCTGTAGCATACAGTAAGCATTGGGTGTATACAGTATATTTAAGCACACACACTGTAGAATTGGTGTGAGACGGATGCAACTGGTTATTGCACGATCGACTCTTTATGGGGAACAAACATCCAGACAAGGGGAAACAGGGATCATGACTCTGCACAGGGCTTGGGGTGTCTGTGCCGACAGCATGAGGGTTAGTAAATGAGTTGCATTCAAACGCTGACCTGGTTACACATACTAAGAGAGTGTGGAAAATAAAACAGAGACTACCTAGGCTTATGGGTTACGTGCTCCTTTGATTCCCTCCCTTCACTAAATGTCTCTATCAATTTCAATTCCATTATTGACTGTCATCTGATTCTTTATGAATCATTTGAAGATCTTTCATGGTCAAAGATATGCAGACACTCTTTTCCACTATCAAAGACTCATTTGAACACAATTGTGTGTCCCAGTTTTAAGTTTGTAATGTACACGCATCAACGGAGTATAGAAGAACGGTGCCTGTTTCCAAAAATCAGGTTCACAGAGTGTATATCTTTGCAGAGTAAAACCTAGAACAGCTCTTTTTTTAACATCAGCCCATGTTGGGAGTGTTACTGAGCAAACGTATCCAGAGAAGTCACTAAACCTGCTTCTTGGAAAAGGAGCCTGAAAGCTTCACAGGAATCAGACAATTTGTAAATGGTTTCAATTTGGAACCACTACTTGATTGCATTACTACACCTTATGAATCATTATAGTTAAAATACACAGCAGACTGGATTACTGGGACAGTCACAACAGGGAGTGTACATAATAACACTATAAAATGACGTGAGCCAGACTACATCTCTCACTACACTGCACCTTCTATCTTCAGAAACTCAGAATGACTACAGTCACAGTCACATCTGATGCGTTAGCACAGGTCATTAAAGATTTAACAAAAAACAAAGTAGTGGATATCAGGTGGCACAAACCAATGACAGAACACATGACTTAAAGTTGGCCAAAGATGAGTGAGATTGTGACTGGAGTGTTGCTGCGGTGAATTCCTGGGTATCACACACTCATACAATGATTTATGATTAATATGCATTGTGTTATTTGAATGAAAACCAGTATTTTTCAGCTTTTTTAGTTTTGTAAGTTTGAACTAAGCCAAAGAGTAAGAGGCACCTGGACATTAGTCACGTTCTCTGGCTTGTCCTGCTTTAATACGTGCAATGAGGCTTATAATATTCATTCAAATTTTAATTTGGTATCCCTGAAAAATAGATTTAGTGCTACAATGTCCATCTGGGATTGGTTGAGTTTTGGATAGACAGAAAAATAGATCAAAGAGTGGTATGTAAATGATTACTGATATAATCTTACAGTCCCTTATCAATGCCTTTCCAATACATATTCACACACAAAATAAACATTAGAAGAAATGTAGTCCCTAAAATTTAGTGGTGCGTTCTCTCCAAGGCACTATATTTTCACTGCCCAGTACACAGACAAAAAGAGAGCAAGAGGGAGAAAAGAGAAGATGATGAGGCTTCACCCACCTGCTGCTCTCAACTTTCTTCAAACCACTTCAAAAACAAGCACACGCCCCCCCCCCCCCCGCACTCACACATAGTTGGTTCAAACAACACCACCCATTCTACGACAGTCCATTGTCAATATGAAGTCCAGCTCCTGAGCCATGTAGAGGACTACGCATCGCGCTGCAAAAACTTCCAGACCTCCGATTACCATGAGAATGGATGGGAACCCACCATCATTAAACAAACACACACACCAGGGAAGACGACCACTCTGGCAGACAATAAAACCTGGAGCTGGACTTCGCGGTTTTCTGTTAATAATGAACATGTGTCCGCTTCAACATGCTGTGACTTAAATCCATACTACATATTAATCGTCATAGTATACTGTGTTAGCAGCTAGTATACAAAAATATATGCACACTTGTTGATATTACTTCATACTAAACAGGAGATTCTACAATATGTGTGAAGTTGGATGTGAGTCAATTTAACTGCCAATTAAACTTCAGTAAGAGAAAATTATTTTCCTAAGATGTAATACTTATTTTCTTTGTTTGTTTTCCAAGATTTTTTGGGAGATTTTTCACCACCACCCACAATTTGTTGAATTTCATTTTCCAGCTTTGAGCAACTTCTCCATTTTCTTTGTGCATTGCATTGTGGGATAATATTGTGCACTGGCAGCACACTTAAAAATTGGCGGTATTTAGGGTGCGTGCTGTCTACTTTGAGAGTGCTTTGTCACTTTTACAGTCTGAACACACTACAAGCTCCTGTAGTAGGGAACTGAGAGGGACGATTAAACTTTTGAACTGTCGTACCCATGCCATGCTAGCTATAGCTAGGCTATATCTTAGCCTATTTTAAATTTACATTGTTAACGTTAGATCTGTCAATCTTTCCTGTGGATTAATACATTTACTGAATACGTGTTGAATTCGGTCCTAATGTTTATGCCCCAAGTCAGGTGTCACACGAGATTAATTAAATTAATTTATCATTTGTTGAAAGACATTTCAGTGAAAGGTTATACTTATAATGATATGAACTTGTACTGGTGGAAGCTCAGAGAATGAGCCCTTGTTTATCTGGTCACGCTTCTTTCAATTTATGATGCTGCTTCTTGCATGAATTCACATGTGGCTACTGTAACATTTATTAGGCGTTATGCTGAGTAGGATGGGTCAAGTCCAGTGAAGTCTAGTCCAGTTCTGTGATGAATCTGTTTCATGTTTCACAGTCTACTGACAGCTGACCAGGCTCCTCCTCTGACAGGCTGAATTCTATCAAAATGATGATGCCTCGATTCAACATATTCCCCTCAATTCTCCCAAGTTAACTTTACACTTTTATATAATCTACAAACCCATCCACGTAAACTCAAGAATATTCTCTCTTTTTTTCTCTTTGGAAAACTACTCTCTTTTAAAGATTGTTACTTTTTTTCCACAGTAATACGTCTCATATATCCTTCATGGTCTGTAGTCAGCGTGCCACACAAATAGCCGTGCAAAGTCAAAAGTTTGCCCTGCACAAAGCGCTCTAAGGTCAGACACAATCAGTGCTGTGTGTGTTCTGCTCCAAAGTTCACAGCAGAGAGCACAGTCACCATGGCAACACGAATAGCGGGGGCCCTCGTCATATCAAGCCAAGTTTTGGAGAGCAGGGAGCGGCTTTGCTGAAATGATCACATGGGCAAGTCAGGGTGAGTGTGTGTTCAGTTGGGACATGAAGCAAACTCTTGAAAAAGGCAACACTAGTAACAGTATTTACCTAACAACCTGCGAGCCACGACTTGCGATTAAAACTGGATGTATTACAAAAAAATCCATGACGCTGATAACTGGCATAAGATAACTATGTGAGGACAGGGAATGCGAATATAAGTAAGACTTTTGAAGGGCCTCAAACTGTGGCCATTTCACACATTAACTTTGCGTTTCAGAGAAAGAGGCAGCACTGGTTTGTGTTAAATTAGACTTAAATTTTGAATCATTCAATTGAGTTAGCACACAGGGTCTTTTTTTTGGCTACATCTCCAGCCTTTTGCCCAGATATGTACCACCAACTTTTGCACCAGGTAGAAAGTCACTTAAAATGAAGAAAGGGGAGTATATTCAGTCACATGCCATCCTGTTTATCTCTTCTAGGGGTCATAAGGTCACATTCCTGCTTCTGGCAAAATCTCACAGCAACCTTTATGTGCCTTTGTTGGGAATTCCTGGTAATTGCAGCCCTTCGTTCAAATCACATGGGTCAGGTCGTGTACTGATACATGTAGCATTCAGAATGGGATTTTCTCCAGGCATAATCCTGTGTTTAGTGTCCACTATCTGACACCAAGAGATACAACTCTTCTTGTTTCCATGTAGATAAGGCTACAGTCTAAGTTGAATTTAAATAAGTTGCTACAATGCTGAAGGGCAAACGGGACCAAGCCTGTGATCTCTGGCTTCTGTGGAATTTCTCATTTCAACTCATTTCTATGATGAACAATGTCCAATTACTTCAAGAGACCATCAGTTTTGCATATGTGCAGAGCGAGCTTTAGGAGGAACCAAAGCCATTAAGTGAGGGGTCTATTCAATCAAAAAGCTGTACTGTCTTCAAGTTGATGGAGAAGGAGAAGAGAGGAGAGCTCCCACAGGTGCTTTGGGGATGCACACTGCTGCAACAAAATAGTAAAGGAAATACGGTCAATTACATTACATCTTCTCAGTTTCTATATGGCCATTTTGTGTACAGCCTGAGGACTATTGCCTAAGAGACTATTGCCTTTACTGCCTGTGTGGGAAAATATTTGCTCCTTCAGTACATCCTGTGTGTGAGAACTGCCTTGAGATTTTGAGATGACTGAACCAGCCGCATTATACTGTATCTGTTGCTAATCGTAGGACAAGTAAAGACAAGGATCTGCCTGAGGGCTTTATGAGTTTTCCCACAACGAAAATAAGAGAATTGAGTTATATTATGTTATGTTATGTGCATTGCACTCTACAAATAAAGGGCTGGGTGAGAACAATGCTTTATTTATATTCCTCAAAATACAACCCTACATTTAACATATTTTTGCTGTAGACAAAAAAGGTAAGCTTCTTAATGTAAACACCCTCTAACAAGAGCATAAACCATCATTGGAGTAAAGATGGTTATACTACAACCTTCTATTTTATTGCTCTGTGCAACTGTAATATTCAATAATCTGAATCGTACAGACACTAGCACCTGAATATACGGCTTGCTATCGCTCTTAAAATGAAACTAGATTACTGTCTGTAATTATTATCCATATAACATCCAGTTTAAAACCAAAACATATACATAAACTGATACTGGAAATGCAACATGTAAATCTAGGCAAAATACTGCATTGAAATTGATATAAGTGGCTCTGTTCATACAGCCAGTGTTTGAGATTGACGCTCTTATTTACTAACAACAATGAGTCTTTACCACAGAGGACAGTAAAATAATTACTATTTGTATGAACATGTAAATAAATTAGTCCCCAAAGCTAATGTCACAATGGCCAAGATCAACACCCATAACCACTGTGACATTTAGTAGTACACACCGAATATACTGTGAAAGCCTTTATCACAAACACATTCAAACAAGTTTATTACTTTGTGATACACCAACAGTGACAATGGACATTTGTCACTGACAAATACTGACAAAAGCGCTTAGTGTAGAGTGGAGTATTTGGACCATAAAACTTGAGGAATCAACTCTGATGGAATGCATTGTCTCTATGAGTTAATGGAGGTCAATGACAACACACTCATCTGACAGGCAGCAAGTGTACAGAAGGGAGTGGCTGTCGTACATACAGTGACGTGATTAGCAACTTGTTGTCCAGAGTGATCCCTGTATAAATAATCAGTAAAATTGAAATGAATTAACTCTGGTTTGGGAATTTAATTGTCACACTCATTTATAGTTAAACTGCATCTGAACATGACTGTATTTCTGCAGTCACATGATGAGTGACAACCATATTAGCTATATGACCATTGTCTATGTCTTATCATGAGTAAACTAGTCCACATGGTCAAGGAACAGTTGGGCTGTCTTTCCCACACTTCTGTGTAAAAAGTACAGATAACATCAGTCTTGTTCCCTATGCAGGTACCTGGAAAATTACCGAACCCAGAACTGAAGCTTAAAGAGATGTGAACACTGATGCGCTGTTACTGTGTATGTGTGCCTGTACCAATCATTTTCCTGTTTTGGACACAAGACATACAAAATCACGATGATTAATGTGGAGAATAGAAAACTCCTTATGCAGCAACTCTAAGCTTCTTCCACTATGATAAGACAAGGATTGTTTTGAAACTCAACATTTACCAAATAAATTGCACTGGAGTTGGAACATTTGAACAATCTTCAAATAATACATATAGATAACACTTGATTGATTATTAGAAAGGATTTAAAAAGGCTTCAATTACATAATTTGGTTACAAAAAACTATAAGGAGGACTGAGAATAAACCAAAAAGAAAAGCAACACGTGAGGGTGGACGGCACTGACTCATGCAGACTTTTGGACTAATGAGCTAAATCATTTTTTTGCCAGCACACTTTGCTTGCCAGCAGTGAGATAGGACGTCTTTAGAGCAAATTTGTCAGACGAATTGAGATCTTGTCGAAAAATTTTCTGTCTCAACTCCTAACTCCCCCACCCCACCTCCATTCCGCTGCCCACCAATGGCAGCGACTGCTCAAGGATTACAGAGGACAAGCAGCATACGCTGCCAGATCATAGCTGGATGACGACACATTACTCACACACAGACGCTCAAGCACTGTCCACACCGCAGAAGACATTTTCAAAAAGTTAAAGAGTGCGACTATAAACAGAAATCAAGGAGCATACTTACACGGATACCTATTTCATAGGTTTCAAACAACAAATGGATTGAACATAGTCTGTTAAGCTATCTCTTCCTGCAAAAACACATTTTACTTAGGCATATCCAAAGAGAGCAACATCTCTTTGGATACACCTACAATATGTAAGCCTATAACAGTAGCACATGCACACACAGACACATAAAGTTGATAATACAAATTGTAACTACACCTATTACATGTATGTTAGATAAAACATTGATCAGCACTAGGCTCAATAGATTTTTCAGACCCAGAGAGAGGTCTAATATCTAATACTGGATTACTGAGAACAAAGACCCTTATACATGCTTAAGGCCCATCTCAAAAAGCCTCGACCGTCACCTCAATGTCACTGAATCACAGCGTAAGCCCAATAAGCACTGCAACAATATGATCTAATGTTTTTAGCCATGCTATCAAATACTTTACTCGGGGCAAACCCCTGACAGAGCTGAAACAGTTTAACAAGATTAAAGGATGACAAGACACTGAAGAGGCAAGTGTGCATGTGTGCGTGTTTTGAAAAATGGCGTCATCTCTCAAATAAGCCTCCAAGGTCCTCACTAGCACACACACACAGACACACACACACACACTATCGGTCTCGTCTTGCAATTAAGGAGTCAGGCCAGTACTGGCCACTGCCTGGCACCAGACAGACCCCCGCCATCCACCACCATGCTGACGCTAGGGATTAATACTCGGACTCCCAAAGTGGATGTGTGGTGGGGGCCGATGTGGACGGTGTGTGTGGCCGTGTGTGTATGGCTTGTGTGTGCATGTTTTTCTAGGTGACTGGGGGAGGGGTCGTGGGGCGCCACCTGCTTCTTCTCAGACACAATGAAGTGAGCCAGAAGAGTGCTCTCTCTTTCTTCGATTCCTCATGAAAAACTCTTGCACATACACACCTACTTTCTGATGTTGTATTAGTTGACTGCTTTTCAGAATACCTAAATGAACCCGAATCATCACAAAACCCCTTGTTCACAACTATGGTTCTGAGTCCAAACTGTACTTTTGAACAATTCCAAGTGTTAACAGGTGATAGCATCATTCCTACCGCTGTGTATTTAACCTCAATACTGTTGTTGACAACTTTGAGACAACTATATTTTATTTAGGCAAAGTTCTTTATTTGACACTGATGCATCGAACAGTTTGGCTTTTTTTTATTACAAAAGAGGGTTAAAACATGTTCATGTCCCTCAAAAATCCTATAAAAGTGTTGTAAAGTGTTGTAAAGTGTTGTTTTGCTATCTGAACCAAAACCCAGGTATCGTATTGGCCCCAAAGTTTGGTTGAAATAATAAACCTAAGTTGATGCTCCACGGAATTTGGTAACTTGATGGATTTTGAACATTTAGGCTGAAATGTATAGTAAATAAATATATGGCTTGTATATAAAACAGGCTTAAAATTATCTCTTAAACAGAACCACTTTTTACTCACCAAGCAATATAGAGAGCTTTTAAGTCTATCCCTGGAAACCAAGATAATGAAAGACTGACCATTCAATCATGCAAGAACTGAACAGACTAGTCATGGTTGCACATAGCATCAGTGGTGCAGAGTATGGCAGCAAACAAGAAAAATGCAGACAGGTAAAATGACAGCAACAACAAAAACCAAGAGGCCGCAAAAACCTGTTCTGCTGGTTCTTATGTCTACAAATACCTGACAGTTCACTTTCCTGTGAGATAGGTGATACGTGAAACACACCACACACACACACACACACACAATTTCTAAGGGACTGAGTCTGGCTAGTCAGCACTTTGACACCCCCAGCATTGATTAGAAGAGCACCTCTAGAGGTTACCTATGTTAAGAAGTAAGACACCAGACAAGACTGTCGACCACTCTCCACCCGGTTTTATCTATGGGTTGGGAATGACAAGAAAACTTGCAAACCACGTGTCCGCTTTTGTTTTTGTTTAATAAAGGGTTGTACCGGAGCCTTTCATCTTACTATGTATGAATTGTAGACTGGTCTGAACCCTCTAAAAATGTATATAGAAATGATCACATAAACATGAATACCTCATGCTGTGAAAATAAAGCACCTGGAGTACCTTCTCTCACATGACAACATCCTTGTGTTTACCTTGGTTTTGTTTCCTCGTAGTGGCAAACTGGGTGTTTCGCAGGGAGCTTGGAGCAGTCTTTCTGTAGAAGCTGTTACGATCTAATGAGCCCACATAAACAGGTCTGCGACCCCGTTTTGAAACAATGCTCCCAGCACTCGATTCATATCCCTTTTCCTGCTCATCACTGTGCCGGTATACAATGGGATCCTCAAAAGAGCGCATTTCCCTGAGCATCAACTTCTGGTTCTGCTGCTCAACCCATTCCTCGCAGTGTGTCTTGTGATCTTTTTTAGGATATTCCTCATATCGCGAATCTACAGATATTGAGCGTAAATCTCTGTATCTGTCTCTGGGCTTGTAGTGGTCTTCATTCCCATGGTCGTAGTCGTCCAAGGTCCTCCGCTCATACTGCTCCCTTGCCTTGTAGTGGTCCCTCCTTCTGTGGTCATAGTGCTCATCTCTCCTGTCATCACCTGTATCCTTGTACCGGTTATAGTGGTCCCTCTCCTTATAACTACAGTGCTCGTCCAGTTCAGAGTCATAATGGCCTCTTCCTTTACTGGTGTGAGTTTCCTCACCCCTTTGATTATAGAAATCCCTCTCTTTGTAGTTATTTTCTCTGCGGTCATATCGATCGTCTGCATGCCGGTCATAGTAATAGTCCTTACATTTCTGCTCATCGTTGTAGCAATCATCCTCTCTACTCTGGTAGTATTCCTTTTCTCCATAGCGAGGACTGTCTTTAGAGTCATAAAAATCCCTATCATGGTCATAATAGTGATCACTGTCCCTGTAATTGTCTCTGCAAGGATAGGTGTCTTTATGATCATGGTAGTCTTCATACGCACTGTTGTAACAGTCATGTTCTCTGAGACCATGTTTACGGTGTTTCCTGCTGTCACAATATTGCTGCTCTCTGTCGTCATATCGCTCATTGTATTTCCGGTCATAAGGATCCTTATGCCTGTTTTTGTCCTTTTGATCATACTCGTCCAAATCTCTGTGACTCCTATGGCCGTAATGTTCAGGGTTATGGTCATTTCCCCTGATCCAATCATCCCGTCTTCTTCTGTCCTCGTCCAATTTACTATACCTTTCTTGAATTTTGAAGTCATTATTGTCTTTTTGTTGTGGCATGCTGCTCAAGTCCTGTTGGCTGTAATCCTCAGGGCCCTGGTAAAAACAATGTTTGCCTTTCCATTCAGATATCCTCACATCTAGGTGACCATCCTCTGAGCCAGGGTGGAAGTAAACGTCCTGACCTTGAGTCCTCTTCTCTTTGAAAGTTGCCTTTTGCTGGTCATCATACTCCCGACTGGGTTGGTGGCAGACATTGCCCTGTCTAATTTGGGCTTGGCTCTCCCATTGTACTGGCCAAGGAGCTTGCACGTGCCCTGGTGGCGGCACCGGCCCACCTACAGGCACCATCATGCCACCATGTACTGGCATAGGGCAGCCTGGAGGTGGAACTGGGTGACCAGGACTTGCTACCATGACTGGTGCCTGTGGCCGTCCAGGAGGTACTACTCCATACCCAGGATATCCAACCTGTTGCTGCTGAAGCTGCAGTTGGTGTAGTTGTTGTAACTGTTGCATATGGACCATCCTCTCCCTCTCTCTGGCACAGCCAGCATCCCCAAGCTCCTCCACACTCTTCCCTCTCCTTACCGGGGCACCAGATACATAGTTCCAATTCACTGGACCAAACATGACTGGGTTTCCATAAACCATCGGGTTCTTCATGGCTCTTGCTGTTTATATCAGCCTACCTGGTGCCGATACAGTTTCCTGTTCAGCGTGGCTCATTCCCTCTTTCTAAAATCCTGCATTCCATAACAAAGCGCTGTGGGAGACTCCACCTGTCAGGCATATTGTCTGTAACTCTCCCACTTGTTCTCTGTCTCCTCTCCACTGTCTCAGCAGGACTGCCTGGCCCAAGCACCTCCCAGTCCTCAGTGTAACCGAATCGTACCCTCCCCGCAGCTATCTCAGCGAATCGTGGCAGCAGAGAGGCGGTAGGGTTATTGAAGGAGGGGCCTCCCTGGGTTGATGATTCAGTGGAGTCACATGAGTGGAGGATTAGCCCAACAGCCCCTCCCATTGTTTCAATTGGATAGGACCTCTATTTGCACAAAAACAGTCTGCCTAAAGATTTTCTTTGATGGAAGATGGAGAATAAATTCACAGTCTGCCTTTGAGGGGCTTCAGACTTTGGCCCCAATTTTGTTTTTCCACTGCCATTAACAATCCTCCATCCTTCCTTGTATCCGGTTTTCTTTTTTGTTGCTATTTCCTGTGAGTTTCACTGCTATGTTCAACAGGTCATTAATGCATAAAACCAGTTCTAACTTTCAACACTGGTCCAAAAGCCATGATATTATTGTGGGAATACTGAAACTGTGCAAGAAACTGAACCCAGTCTATCAGTTTGACTTTGCCCTACATTTCTTGGAGAAGCAATCATTTATAAATTTTGTTTTAAACACGTTTTTGCCTGATGACTGATTGAAAGACTGAACTAGAAAACAAGTGAAAGGAAAAGATCTAAGTAAAGGATATTTATTTTATTTAGAGCAAGTCAATGAGTATGGAGAAGGAAAGATTTTTGAGCGTACACAGCCTGATTAGGCAAGAGCAGCTACTAAAAAAAGTAGCTGTTGGTGTGCACAATAAACTATTGTTGAAGACTTTCCCCACTCTCTCAGAAGAGACACGATCTTTTAGTGTGAGAAAAAACTCAGGCCTATTCATAAAGCTGGAGTATAATATATCCCTCCCCCCCGTAACTCTCCATGAAAGAGGCAGGCACTAAGGGGACAGGTTTAAAGGACTTGCATAAACTCAAGTAAACGTGATACACACAGACAGATACATGTGGGATAGTGTCAATTTATCATCAATTCAAACAATCTTAAAATATAATTAGAAGCTGGGACTTGTTTGTTCTCTAAATACCAAAGTTTTTTTCTTCCAGGAATTGTATTTTGACTAAAATCCAGTTCCTGGTTTGATTAAACTTGTGTCAAATTAGCCTAGCCTAGAAAAGCATTCTCACAAACCAGAAAATAAAATATAAACTATTTAAATAGCTATATTGCTTTGTAACAAGAAATTATTTCAGGGATTTGACAGGGTTTCTTTTCTTTGTTTTGTAAAGAAAAATAATAACATTTTTGTAAATCATTGTTAAGATGAACACTTTTGTAGTGCACAGGTCAAAACCTGTATTGCACACAGTTTCGCAAGGTAAGGCTGTGTATAGAAATCTTACTTATGTATTTTGTATGTAAGGCTGTTTAATTATAAGCGTTCAACATCTCAAGTTTCAGTAGCAAAACACAACCGAAACTATGTGTCTGTGTACGTGTGTCAACTCTCGGAATGTCAAATACCACATTCCTCTCCATGGCTGCGTTAGCTTATGTAAATGAAGCTGTCAGGGGCTCGATCGATATTCAGGAAAAGTGGTGTGATGTCCAGGAATAAGGTCATATATCAAACTGTCTGCAGCCTAGATGTCTCCCAGTTTGTAAGACTGACTGCTGGAAACATGAAGCTGAAACAGATCCTGAAAATAGTGTTAAATAGATCAGACTGTGGTGTCATGGAAGCTGATGGAGGCGTTTAAAGGGCGGGTTTAAAGAATTAATGGTGGCTGAAGGTCAAAGAGCTTGAACATGAAAAGAGGAAACACAAAGAGATGGTGGAGATAGAAAAACTTGCAGTAGTGTGTGAGAAAAATAGTGACTAGCAATGAGCACTATTTAAACGGATATACAGACTTCATCATATTATGGCCCAATTAATATCGTCGTAATATGATGCACTTACATGCATACTTAGGAAAGGGATACCTGACTCACTACTGTACAGCATAATAGGTTTGTAATTTCATTAGGATGTATGGATCAAACCTTTTTTTTTTCTTGCAACTTTCTTTTACTTTCTTCCAGAGACCCGTCCACTGAAACAAATAATTTTTGTCCCAAAGCATCACCACACATACTCTAACACAGCCATGTAGGGCTGGGCAAAAAATCAGTGGAATTGTATCATGATTAAATGATCATTTCGTGTTATCACACACAAAACACAGTAACTTGTAAGTAATCAGACAGGATACAAAACCTCAAACCCCCTCTTACCCTAACACTCACCCAGATAGAAAACTGTCACTTTAATGTTCTCTCTCAAATGCACAGAAGAATACTCGAACTTAACACGAAAATGAAAAGCTGTCCAGAGATATCCATCACACTTACACACTAAGCATGTCATGTTTTGAGCTTTAGTATCACACCTCTTTCAGCTTCTGAGGACTTTGAACTGGCCTCTGCACAGTGAAGTGCAGGCAGAGTCCAGTGTTGAAGTTACTCCCTGCCTTGTAACAATAAGCTGCCATTGTCTTTCAAACGTCACACTCAGGAACACACCCTGCAAAAGCATTGAAAACACTCACTCCTGAGTGAGTGTGTGTGTGTGTGTGTGTGTGTGTGTAAACGCATAGCAATAGGATGACAAACATGTTTTTTGCAACAAAGATCCTGAGACTATGTTTGATATGTACACCCCTTTCTATGAGCTATGCATTAAAATGGAAAACATAATATGCTAATAACAAATCCTACCAAAAGCGTTTGTGTTTGACTAATTTGTTGATAATTACCATATCAACAGATTCTGCAATGGGAATGTGCTTGGTTGTTTTTCCCTTCCGGATGATGATTCTCAACTTTTACAAATCACCTTAGTCAATTTCCACTTCTAACAGTGTGGCAAATACGGAGAAAGAGAGAAGGCAGGAAGGAGAAGAAGGAAAGAGAGATTGAATATTAGATTTTATTACTGTGAATGGAGGGTGTGAGAATTCCTGCAGTGTGATGAGTGAATGGAAACTATGTGATTGTATGACCCTTAGAGGAACCTGTAGGCAATAGAACATGTTCTTGCCCTCAGGAAAAGTTCTTTCATTGGAAGAATTAAATATCAGGGATTAACCCATTGACCCATTGATCAAATCTAACAGGATATGAGCCATTTGAACAAAAACAGAAACCATAAACGCAGGCATTAATTGATTATTAGTTTACTGGTATAATGGAAAACAAGATTAAAGGGAAAATATTCAATTAGAATACACTGGAACCACGTTGACACAAGTACATCTAACGTAAAATCAGGAAATCAGCATAGAAATAGAAATTAAATACTTTAAAAAAATCAAGTGAATTCATTGCATTGATGACAAAATATATATAATAATATATACAATATGTTAAGACTCTAAAGTTGCCAGAAAAACTGCAAAAAGATCCTGCTCACTGACTTTCAACATTGCCCACACAGAGGCAAAAGTAAATCCGCACACTGCACTGAAATTGAGAACTTCATCAGGCATTGTCAAATAGACATCACAACGCAGACCAAGCAATATATTGACACAAACATACTGATCACTCAGGTGGTTGTGATGTGATGGAGAGACCAATCAGAGCAGAGCTAGATAACACTGTCTGATACTCCTTTGTAGGGGACAAAGCATGCCTCAATGGAAAAGGCAAAAATAAAAATAAAAACAGTAAGAAAAATGTTATACAAGAACATATTAAATCTAATCAGTGACATTAAAGTGATAGCTGGTACAAACAGTATGGCAAAAACACTGATGGTTAACAAATGTATATCATCTTACGGTAAATATTGTCATATCGCCCAAAAATGACAAGTTAAGGGAATTTTTCCTTTTTTCTTACGAATTAACAACACTTCATGTTCCTAACGCAGTCATGATAAAAATGGCGGGGTGCGGTTAGCTCACTCGTTAGAGCACCATGTGCGAGGCACAGCGGGCCCAGGTTCGACTCCAACCTGCGGCCCTTTGCTGCATGTCATCCTCCCTCTCTGTCTCCCATTTCTAGTCTCAGCTGTCTCCATCCATTAAAGGTGAAAAATGCCCATAAAAATATACTGTAAAAATAAATAAAAATAGTTTACAACTCATTGATATTTCCACCCTGCTTCTCTTTTAAGAAGTTGAATCCATACAGTTAAGTTGAAACTTGCTCAACAACTACTGTCAGTGGCCTTGAGCAAGACACTAAAACCCCCAACTTCTGCACTGACTCAATGACCACTGAGTGGAGAACTGCTGCAGTAGCATGCAGTTCACAGCTGTGGCTATTAGCAGAAGTAATGTTGAAAAACGGCAACAAGGCTCGGTCCACACACAGATTGTCAAACAGCACAACGGTCTGACAAATAACCTGATAAACACCATTTTGAGTTCAAGCCTACCTGCCGCTCTATTGGACCTGGCCTCCCGAGCAAGTCCAAACAGTGTGGAGAGGTGTGCCATGGGCCATGTCACAGCTCGCCACAACCACTCTTTGGGTCTAGAGTGGGCCATGTTCCGTCTCCACTACTGCAAAAAATCCCCCAAACCACACCCAATGTATTCCCTCTCCTCACTCCTTTTGAAGAAAAACAGATGATGGGGGGAAAGGATGAAAGGTGCAGAATGAGGAAACTGTGAGGAAGGCAAAAGGTAGGAAGTTTGGATTTAAAGAGGGACTAAACAATGTTTAGCACTATGTGCAGGAATGCACCTCGTACCTATGTGAAAAAGTGTCGGGCTGCCGAAGACAGCACTGTGCACCAAGACAGGCACTCAGCAGGGAAAGCTAGTACATGACTATTGTTTTTGATATACATAAATATATTGGGGACAAAAACAACTATTTCCTGTCTAGTCGATTAAATTACATGTCGAGGGACCAATAACAAAATGAGTTAGAAAATCTGCAATATCTTCGTTAAAACACACCTGTAATTGAATCCTCACTTGCAGGTTCATCTTGTGTGTTGGTATTGTGTGACCTTACAGACAATTGTTGTTGTAACAGTTTACTGCAGTTTGAAAAGGATAAATCAGTCATGCCAAATGAGATGTGAAAGCCGTTAAATACTAATACTCATAAACTTAATTCAACTACTGAAAGAGTACCTGACAAAACTTAACTCAGTACTGGACAAGTTCATTTCCTTTTCCTCCACCTAAAACCTGCAGCAACATGCTGATTCTGCCACATTTGCTATACTTTTCTAAATAAGCATTGTAGTGAGACAAAGCAAATTCCTTATTACACACACACAAAACACACACGCAATGTTATGAAAACCCTTCATTTAAATACACAACCCTCCTTCCACTGATCATTGTGGGCAGTAAATAGGGATGTCTTGTTTGCATAGTTTACAGTGGAATTTAAATAACCAGTGTTCGTCCGTGTGTGTGTCGGGATCGGGATAAAACGTCAAAGAGGAAATCTGGTAAGCACTGATGGCTCATTTTCAGATTCCTGTTTTATTACATTTTGACTTGAGTGAATGGGCATTACTCCTTAAACTAACCTGCAGGCAACAGGGCCTCAGAAGTGACATCAAGTAAAATAAATTCTACTTTATTTGTCTTTTCTTTTGCATTGTTTCCATCTAACCCCTTCTGCTACAGTAGCTAACTGGCTTGTAAATTGAAAAGGTAAACGAAAGGAAAACATCGACATTAATGCCTGTGGATACGGTCTGACATCTTTGTTGCTGCTTGCCTGCTCACTTTCTGATGTTTTTTTTCTTCAGTTCCTTAATGTCAGCAGTCCATTGATGAGCAATTTCAATTTCATTTATAAGATATACCTGTGTTGACATCAATACCTACAAAACAGTGCAATGCTGTGTACAAATTATTATAACCTACATTCAATTGAGAAACAAATACGATGTCAATGTTCATGTCAACATTAAAATATAAAGTATAATTTTCTCATTGTACACTCACTCATTGGTGACTTCGCATTTTTCTTTAAAAATTACATAAATCTATGAGAAAAATAGCTGCAGATTAATATCCTGTTGATCGACTAATCAATTAATTGACTAAACGTTGCAGCTCTAGTCTGCTCAAATCTCTATTTTGGGAAATCCTTAAGGATATTTGTAAGCTTAAACTTTGGCACTTATGATGAGAAAACCCTCCCCTCAGTTCTATGATGTTATCGTTGCCCCTAGAACGTCCAATAAAACTCATAAAACTCCCAATTCCAGAGCTTCCTGGTGGTCTAGGGGTTTAACATCCCCAGCTATATTCCAGGCTGGGACCTTTGTTGCACGTTATTCCAATCTCTCTACTGTCGACTATCTAATAAAGGAATGTCGAAAAATACTTCTCCCACTCCCAATCCAGCACCCAACAGTCTTACCTTGTAGCTGCTGCTGCTCCAGGGCCAGTGTCTCCAGCGTGTAGTTGCAGAACTCCAGATTCTCCATGGCTTGCATGCGGGCTGTCTCATCCTCCTCTTCCTCCAACATGGTCCTGAGTTCCTCCGCTGTGTGTGCATATGCCTCCATGTCATGCTCCACCTCTTGTAGCCGTAGCAGCAGCTGGTACTTTTCTTCCTCTTCCTTCTGTCTCTGACTCTCCAACTCCATCTCTCTCTCCTGCTCTTTCTCGGCTTCCAGCTGGCACTGGATTTCATGTTCCTGGGCAGCTGCAAGGTCACCAAACTCAGTTTGCCCTTCTGTTATTTGGTCAAGGACGTTTATAGCTGGTTCATCAGGGGTGTAGAAGATGGGGCTGCTGATTGGAGGAGCAGTATTTTGTCTTGGGCAACGAGGAGGGGGACGTGGAGCAGGGCGAGCTGGTTTGTATGCAGTTGGTGCTGGGGGACGAAAGACTCTAGGACGAGGAGGAGGAGGGCGAAGGGTCTTGTGCCTCTCTAGTGAGGAAGAGGCAGATTTCGACCGCAAGAGGTGGGACAGTGGTGAATGCGAGGAGCCTCGAATTATATCGCTTTCATCGCTGTACTCCAGAATAGAAAAGTGGCGTGAGATGCTGGATTGCTGGCTCAGGTCCCCTGCAGAAGACATGTCCCTGGGAGCACCAGAACTCATGTTAGTATCACTATATGACGTAGTCAAGCTGTTCTCAAATTCGAAAAGCTGCTGGGATAGCTTGGCCTCCAGGTCACCAGCTGAGGTTGCTAGGGCATCTAAGGGGATGGATGTTGGCGTTATACCATTGGAGCCACGAACTGTCTGCTGGGAACGTGGCCGTGTCTCAGTACCTCCCATCATCATATCAGCATCAGTGACACTAGCGTGGCGAGTTACCTTCTTCTGCCTATGGCCCTCAGCAAGGTTAAATAATGCCTGGCCAAGACTGGCGCTTCTCTTATTGCTGGTGGCACCATCCGTTGGTGGCCTCTGGTAGTATCTGCTGCCTTTAGACCAACCATGCTGAGTGCTAGGGAGCGTTAGGCTGTGGGTCAGTTTGGTCTGTAAGGATCGAGTGTTTCCATTAGTATAGTTAGACCGATTTGTGCCAGAAGATGGGCCATGGTGCCTATGGCTATGTATAGGCAGGCAAGGCCGAGAAGGGAGTCTGGGCCTTGCTGGAGGAGTGGATTTGGGTCTCTCAGGCCCTCTCTGTGTTGGAGCGACAGGTCTATGTGGCTGAGAGTCAGGCCCGCTACTCCCATCTCTTTGTCCTCTGTTGATAATTTGAGCTCCAGTATGTTTGTTTTCACTTTGCCATCTCTGCTCCTCAGTCCTCTCAAAGTAGTCCAGATCCCACACTGTATGATCCTCATATGTCCTCCATTCAGAATCATTCTCTGACCCATTGGGATATAAATGACCTGAGCTTTGTTCAGAAGTACAGCTCTTCTCCTTGTGTTCTTCTGGTACAACAACATTTGCTTCCTCTGCAGTTTTCTGCCCGTCATCCTCTATCTTGACAAAACGATGAGGAAAAATACCACGTTGCCCTCGAAGCTCCCCCTCCAGCCAACCATCTTCCAAAGTGCTTATAACACGGATGCGATCCCCCATATCAAAGTCCAACTCGCCTGGTTCCATGGCCCGAAACTCATACAATGCCACTACATAGACAGCACCCTCCTCCTCTTCCTCTTCTTCGACTACAGCCTCCTTCTGCTCCTTCACCTCTCTGAGAAAAACCTCTCCTTCTTCTACACCTTCCTCCTCGGTGCCCTCTTCTGCATTGTAAGAGTCCTCGTAGCTAAATTGTTCAGAATCATTGTTCAAATACTGGCAGTCCACTGGCTCCTGAGGAGATCGGAGGGGACCCAGGAGCTCCACAAACCCCTCTGGGAAGATGCCCCTGCGACCCTCCAGCTCTCCCTGGAACCAACCTGGTTCGGGCAGGCCGGTGATGATGATCAAGTCCCCCTCGCGGAAATCCAACTCCTCATTAAGCTGCGCATGGAGGCTCATAAGGGCCCAGGCCTGGCCCAGGGCGTAGGGTGGGAGCTCTGAAGCCTGGGCCTGAGCTGAGCGTTCAGACAGCTGCCTGGAGCGGCCTGAAAGGTTCAGCTCCTTCACACATGACGTAGGGAAGAGACCACGGACGCCCCAGGCATTACAACCACGCTGCCAGGCCTCTCCGAGGTCCATGGAGCCTCCTGCCTCTCCTACTACCACATCACCTAGAGAGACACAGAATAAAGGGGATCAAATTTAATATTCATATTATTGATGTGAATCATATTAAAAGAAAAATGTTTCAAGAGATGGTTAAATGCTAAATAAAGAGTTGGACTTTCTAAAATTGCAATGTTCCACCAGTTCTTATTCTCAGGGGTTATATTATTATTTGAAATATATTTCATTTGTCATTTTAGCAGAACATATAAGAGGGGAGTTAAAAGCACTGCGAAAGATGCACAGAGATAAACCAAGAAAGCTTCAGAATATAAAGGTATGACAGCAGACAGGCTGTCCTGCTGGTTGCTCTAATCAATCTACAGTATATCGCTAATGTTTATATTCCTCTGATTCTCTAATTCAACAAGTTGGCCAATTCATTATACAAAGAACAAGCCTATAGCTGCTGCTTGTGGGGCGGCCGACAGGTGTGCCTGGTAGAGAGTTTGATAGTTGATTTGAATTCTTTTTTTTCCCCACATACTTTGCACCGCTGGGGATAAAAACTTACTTAATAAACCGAACTGAGCTGAACTAAATTGAACTGACTTAACGTGAATGGAATTAGAAGAACTGCAATAAAGTACTGGCTATTTTAGACATTTTTGTCAACAACATTTTTTGTCTGTATTCCGGTAGCTCAGGTCACATTACATGTGAATAAGTTATTTCTGATTACATTTATTATTGCATTCCTAATAACTGTACGAGGTTCAGCACTGCTGCTAATATATCTGGAGAATCAGGGATTATAGGAATGTTGACTGGTCAGCCAGAAGGTCACGGGGGTCACATTCCAAAGACCTGAGGCTCCACCTCCCATTGTGTCTGGGCCCAAAACTGGAACAAAGCCAATAGGGACTTTGGAAAATCATACTGGAAATGAATGTTTCAACTCTCAGATGGCCAGTAAAGCCTGTTTCCTATGATCTGGGAAGTGTTATTTATCTGTGAAAATACCAAAATATATTGTTATATTCCTGCTGAGTAAATGTGGCCATGGTTAACACAAAATAAAATAAATTATATGTATGTATGATAAAAGGATACTGAATTAAATGTTGATTATGACATAGTTGTGACTATTGAAGAGCAAGGTTGTGAGTTCCCATTGTATACTAAACAAGCTTTAACATAACAATAAATGTTTCACTAGATTAATTTTAAATGTTCATTTTTTTTTAAATCAACACAATTTAATGCACAATTCAATTCAACTACTACTATGACTACAACTACCACCAGCCCTTCTAATAACATTAAATGAGTGTTGTTGGATGACAAATCAGAAAAAAAACACCACAACAACTAGTGAGACAATTCAGAAATGTAAAAAGGAAACAAAAGTCAGTCTATGTAGGTTTCAGTTTGGCATCTGGGGACATCTAGTGGGGAGTTTTGGAAAGAGACTTTGTGTTTCTGTCGAATTGCTACTGTAACAATAAATCCACCAAGGTTTTATCTTTATAATCATTAGCCACGTAGAGAGGTCTTTGTATTTTGCTCAAGAGAATTTAACAATCTGAAAATGGAATTACACTAGAAAATCCCCATGTTTAAAAAAAATAAAAAAACTTTGTTGTACAGTTAGTAGTATAATACCCGGTACTAATAAAATTGAATGGTGCACAAAAATCATTGTTTGATTTTAATTTCTGGCAACATTCAACTTGAGAGTGTATAGGTCCCAGTTTGTGGCAGTGGAGACAAGGCATCAGGGTACAATGTCCAACACAACACAACTACACTACAACACAAAACAAACAATTTACCTGAGCACAGCGACACAAGAAGCGTTAAGCTAAGTGAGAAAACATGACCCATTAGAGTTAACAGTAGTACTCTATAAAACACAGTGTTTGGCTTGTGTTACACCCAGTTACAATATCCTGTTCAAAACATCTTCTTACAAATAACATATAACAAAGCCCATGTGAGCTCTGATAAAAGTCTTCATATTTTATGACTTGTCATAAAGACTAGGAGTGATTCATACTTTAGTCATTACTTTAACAGTCATCGTTGTCTGCGTGAGTGCACGTAGTATGTCAGTACCTCTCTTCAGGGACAGGTTGCCCGGCTCTGCTGAGCTGAAATCGTTGATGCACACATACAGTCTGTCTCCAGGCTTGGTGCTGGGAATGGTAACCTCTTCCACAAAGGTGCTGGGAAACTGACCTGAAGACAGGAGACAGAGGAGGAACACAATTGAAAACAGTGAACACAATGAATAACATCCTACACATGCCTGATATGACCACAATGACTGTTGTTGCTCCCTGAATTCAGATGTGTCCAATATTCAGATATATTAACTCACAGACATACATTGTTATCCGGATGTAGTATCCTTATCCTAATTTAATAATTTACAGATAATATCAGCAAAGGGAGAAGGAAGTGTAATTTTGATGACCTTATAAACGTTCATAATGTTTTCAGAACCAATACCAGGACAAAATCAGGTACTGCGTTCCTCAACTCATATGAGCAAAAAATGAAGAAAGAAGTCTAGGGATTATACATTGTTCTCTTTTTGGGAGTTTCATAGTGGTCACTACCAGATTCAAATATTTGGATAATGCCAACATATGGAGGAGAGTTAGATACCATAAAACAAAATGTTGTTTGAATAGAGAAGAATGGTGTTGAGTACAAATAGAGAAAGCTCTTGCTGTACGCAGTATGTGTATTTATTTGAACTTCACTTCAGTGTATGTCTGTCAACAATTTACCCTGTCAAAAAGGCAGTCATCTTTCCAAGGAAGCCATCCAATAATGTACTGATATCATCTGTGTTTTCCAGGAGCCCACATTGACTTCCCCTCTGAACTTCCCTTCTGAGGGAATCCCCTTTCGCATCTTAAGTGACGTTCAACTCTTGGAAAACTTAAGTGGATTTCTGTGAGTTCGACCCTTCAAGGGCAGAGAAAGCCAGGGACCAATAACCCACACTTCAGGGGCGTGGTGATCTTTCACCTTTTCCTCTGCAAAATGTACAACTGAACATCAAGTGATGAGTGAAACAAACACTATTTAACGTGTAAGAACTTATTCATGATAGTAAAATTCTCAATATTTAATTCCTTTACTTTCCAGAGTAGTTTTCATTGATTATTCTCAAATATCAGACCTGCTTAAGGGTCACAATGTTCATTTTTAGTCCCCTGCCCCCTTACTCTACAAGAGGCCAGTCATGGACCTGTGATGTAATGCATTGCAAAACTGTCAAACAATTAATAGAAAGCATGAGCTGAACTGCATCATTTGCCAATTCAAGCACAAATAGCTTGAAATCCTCTCACAAAATGCGCACTTAAACGCCATAATGGAAGACCAATAAGTCACCCACAGTGTCCCATGTGGCTTGTTTTTATAATCAATAAGCTACAGGGCGCTTCTCCATGTAATTTTTCCATTAGGCTAAAGTTCCTGGTGGTAAACGAAGTGCAACTTCTTATTAGAAATATTCAATCATATAGGTTTATTTACAGTAATAATGACACCTGACACCTTACCTGTGACGCCATCTTTGTTACCAAGCAACCAGAACTCATCCAGGACACTAAGCACCTCGATGACATCACCGGTGAAGAGTGGCAGCTCCTCAGAGACGCTGGGGAGAAACTCGAACACGGCACGCACCACCGATCCTGCTTCCATTACTCATAACCTGTAGAGGTAAAAATGAGAGACAGAGATTAAGAGATAATTCCCACATAGTTTTATATTTAAAGTACATGAAAAGATTCACACGGGATGGGGACTAGTGAAACAAAAAGTTAGGATTAACAAAAAAAAATAAATACTGAACGTGCAAAACTTTAACATGAAATTTTCAAGATGCAGAAGTCTTTACTACGTGTGAATGCGGCTCAGTACTCTAAACAAGGCACACTGGTGCTATTCAAAATCCTCGCCATACAAGTCAACAGATGCCTCACAGAGAGAGTAAACTTTCATGAAACAACACCAAATGAAAAGGGGAAGTGAGAGCGTGAGAAAACTACAATACAATGGAGAGAGAAAAGAACAAGAAAAGCAAAAGAGAGAGCTGTACTTAAGAAGGCTGAAGGACATTCCTCAACACTCTTCTATCCATCTGCTGTTTCTCTGCTTTCTCATGAGGAAACCAGGGTGAGGGATGTACAGCAACTACAGCTCTGTGTATTCTAGGTAACTGGATGATGCAATACTTAACAGTAGACATTTTCTATCATACACACATGCAAGTCAAGTATTTATTCCTACTGAATGTTATCTCTGACCTTTGACCCTCTCACATAATTATTCTTACACTCTCCACTCACCAATACAAGCTACTATTTTGACATTTCTCCTTGCTTGTTTTCGATGAGGAATTCAGAATATAAAAAGGGGATCTATTGAAACAAGTTTATCATTTTACGTTTTCTTATGCTGAAGCACAGAAACTGTCCCATTTCTTCTCCTTTGCTCATTTATCCACTTCTTACTTCTTTTCCTCACCTACCAGAAGGCTACTTTATGTCGCAATTAACTACTTAATTTAAACTTGTCTCCAGCAGTTCAATAAGTGGTTCAAATCCAATTCAATGAAATATAATCCCCTGCACCAACTCCTGTGCTTCTTAAGCATCTGCATGGTTAAATCCCCTGACCTTTGGATGGATGTTTTGGGAAACAGATAATATATTTGCATGAATGGGTAGAACTTTAAACAATGTTTTTCTCTGCGGGTTCACATCTAACGCTGCATGTGTTTGTAATTGTTAATAACTGGCATGCAAGAAATGAAAATGTGCACACTTATGACCGAAAGTAAGTATGTGGTTGAGGAGGAAGCCCTATATTTGGACACCAACTGTATTCATCACATAAAGAAAATTATTCAAATTTGTGCTCAGTGTCTGAGTATTTAAATTATCAGCAAAATGAACAAACACATTTACAAAACAACACAAAAACTGCATTTAAAGTGTTTCACCAGCTCTTGTGTATCATTATCTGGAGACAGACTAACCACAGGTGGGAATGGACATGCTGAAAGAGACGGGAAATGAGAGAAGAGGGCTGTATTTAGTCAATGGGGCCTCTGTTAAGTAGGCCGATGGAACCGAGGGGGGAGAGGAACAGAACTCGAGCCCAGTTCAGTGCCACTGCCTCTGGGGAGAGACATGGCTCAGGTTATCCTGGATGGGGTTGTGGAGGTAGATAGAGGGGGGAAGAAGACCAGCATTAACAGAAGAAAGAAGGAGCACTGAATGTGTGTTTGGGTGGTTGCTTGCTTCTCAGTGAAGGTTAAGCAGTATTGTTTTGAAGTAGGGTGTGAACTGAACACCACACAGTGTTAAAACCACAATGAACCCCAAGCCAAGGCATTAACTAATGCAAGCCAACGGGGGGTGTCCAAGTAGAGCCTGAAAACCATGTCCTTGCATGTATACAGGTGAACACATATCACTCAGCTTTGAGGAATGGTATCCATAAAACAGTGAGTGATAATGATCTACCCAACAATTCAAAGCTTCGCATGTTGTGTCTCAGTTCATGAAACAAGCTCCTGTAAACAGATTCACATTTCACAGGATGGAGACAGAAATGCCTGAATGTGTGTGTTTGGCAGGTTAGAAGTAAATAAAGATAACTCCCTCTCCTTGAGAGCAAAAGGCCCTCTAAATTGTCAAGTTTAGAGACTTGACAGAGTTGAAAAATGCTCTCTGGGACACTGAACAAGACTGCATTGTCCTTTTCACAGACAATCACGAATAAAAGAAGGGCGCTCACACATTTCAGACAAATAATCTTACTCTCTAACCACTGAGGAAGGGTTCGGCCAGAAAATACTATGCCACAAATTAAAAAGAGTATGACAGAAAGTCACACCACAATTTGAGAGGCAGAAACGCATTACAAACCACAAGTGAAACCATTTATCTAGAAGCCTTGGACTTATTTACATTTTAAAGATATCACAGCCGGGCTTCAAACAGTTGTGTTTGTTGCTAACGCCAATGAAAATGGAGAAGTGTCTACAAAACAGTATGCTGTTTTTAAAGCTCAAGTGACAATTAGTGATGGTTGAACACTTTACTTGAATTTACAGTTTTAGAAGCAAATATGTACAGTTTGCGGATCCTTTTTATGATAAATGTAAATTAATTAAACCATAATCTAAATAGCTAGTGCCTTCTATTGGATTACAGTGGTATTTCTATGTTTCTCAAAAGATTCTCAAAACTATTTCCACAAACTCCACTGCTATTGAAAAGATATAAATAAAGCTTTGAATTGCCTTCACTGTGTCTTAATTTAACAGGATGAATATGTTGTAAGAAATATTTCATCAGGCCTCTATTATTTGTGGCGTCATAATGCAATGACTATTTATCTCTGAAAGCAATCAAGCAGATATTCCTGTAGAAGCACATAATGTACAATTGATTGCATTCTTTGCACATGCCTCATTTGTTTAGAGAAACGATATTAACGTTAACTAATGCCTCAAAATGAATGTTGTGAAAATCCAGAGTATATATATTAAATTTACCACTTCCCACCACTTGACTTTTTGCATCTTGTCCACTCCAGCCTGCCAACACAGCTGAGCTTACAAACCCATGCCTGACTACAGCGCCAGGATCTGCGGAGAGTCATTGGGCTGCAGCAGCTTTCTTTAAGTTAATCCTCAGATCTGCATCCAGCCAGACAAGCTCCTTAGTGTTATTTATGGGTCTGTCAGTGTGTCAGTGGCCTGTGCTTGGTGACTTTTACACCCTGCTCTGGCAGATGACAACACAAGCTGCCTGATGGAAACACGGTTTTGTTTTCCAGCTGACACTTATACACACAAATATACGTATATATTTCACAAGTTTGACACAGTACATGCAATAAAGTGCTGAATGAATTTAGTTCCTTGATAAACAAATGTAATTGTCTTGCTTTCACCAAGAAATGCAAATAGTAGATACGAAAATGATTCAGTGTCACATGAGTAACAACATAAATACTTACTACATTAATTTGTGCTTGAAAGTGGTCACAACCGTGTGTCCATTGGACACGTTACAGTAGAGTAGTGTGGCTGAGTAATGTTGACAAAATTTAAATCACAATATTTATAGCCACGCTTGTGGCTTTCGGTCCAAACTGAAATATCTCAACAACTCTTCAATGGGTTGCCATGAAATTTTGTACAGACATTTGTGGAACCCAGAGGATGAATCCTAATGACTTTGGTGATACCCTGAGTTCTCTTAAAATTATACACATTCATCAAAATATATTATCTGTGTCCTAAAACATCCAACCAGAACCGTGAGTTTGGTGTTTGTGGCACAGAGGGAATTCAAAAGACTTAAATCGTCCTTTAAAATTTCCTCCGGCGCCATTATCAGATCAAAATTAAAATGTTTCCATTACTTTATGACCAAATACCTGCAAAACTAATTAACATGAGCATTAGATTTATTTTATCTTTAGTGCTAATTGGCAAACGTTAGCATGCTAACACACTAGACTAAGCTGGTGATCATGGTAAATACTACACCTACTAAATATCCGCATGTTAGCAGTGCTGAATACTAAATATCGGCATGTTATTTTAACACAATGCTACATTATTTGGGGAATGACTACTGCTACATGTTTAGCACACATGAAACCTGTCACTTTGCTGCACTGCTGCCTTTTCAATCAGTATAACACAATGTTGAGCTTCCATGTGATATAATACATTACAAAACTCCTCAATCAGATCTAGTTTAATGTCTAAATATCACTAAGGCCCAGCTCTACTTCCAACATATCTCGACCTAACTAAAGACAACAGTAATTAGTTTCACTTTAACAGTAATTAATTTCTATCCAGCTTCTTATTTATTCTACTCTTTGTAGGCCAACATCACATTTCAACTGCACAAACAAAATAGCAGCAGCAAACATTAATTAGGGATCTTGCTCATGTTTAATACAAAAAATGATGTGAACAAACTCCCACATTATTCCAGCAGAGTTATGGTGTTATGCTGTTCCAAATACCCAAACACCAACACCAGGTTCACATTGCCAGAATTGTACAAATAAAAGTACGTAAATAAGTCTCTTCATCTTCTTCTCATTGTAAAAGCACACTGTGTTTGTTTCAGTGTGTGTGTGGCTCATTCTAACTCACAACAGCGCCAGCTGAGGACTATCTTGTTTGGATTTGAAAAAACGAGAGGGGAAAAACTGGCTCATGTCAGGAGAAGCAGGCGTGTCTGGAGGAAACATTTCACCCGCATTGGCCGCAAGTGCCAGATTGTACCAGATTACTGTCCTTCCATGAATGGAAGGTATCATTTTAGAAATCCACACAAAACACAATTCATATTTCTACTAGAACCCACCTCCACAACGTCTTGTCCTATTGAGTTCAAATCAAATGGACTGTGAGGTATTAACGGCTTCCTGAGCACTGCAGAACATGTCTTGGAAAACTACAAGGGGCATTTCACACACTGAAACCTCTTCTTAACCAGACAAAACAGGTGTGACTTTTCTATTATGATTTATGAGTGCTTGATAAGCAATGGGACTCTGATCATGAGTATCCTGGAACAAACTCCCGACAACAGAGAAAACTATTTTAACAGCAAAGGACAACAGTAAAGAAAAAACAAGACAATCTTCTGCACCTTCAAATGGTGTTCACCAGGGAGGAATACGAGTTTGGTTATCTGTTGTTATCTATCAGTATTTTCAATTTAGTTCCTGAATACTGGGTCCTAAATGCAGAATTTTGGACAGAAATGAAAGTCGTCTTCTGCTTCAACAACACTGATGACATAATTCAAGAAGGTTTTTTTAGGGAAAGAGGGTTAATGAGACGATGTGACTGGGACTAGTGTGTGCAACTTGGCACCATCCTGGAGAAAGTAACAGGATTACGACAGACAGCTAAATCAACAGCTGACACACACACACAAACCCACACCATGTATATACTCTCAGACTTCACAGCTGACAGTGGGACAAAGCACCAACTGTCTGACGTGAGACATGGCCCTGGGACCATCATCACCCTTTGCTAAACTATCTGTGCATGTGCGTTTGTGTGTTGCCCCAACATAATTGATCAGCATTAGATGCAATTTAAAGAAGGATATGCGTATGATGGAAAGTTCCCTGTAAATTGCAAGCATTTTACATAAGTATGAGTGAGAACTTCTGCCATGTTGTCTCAGTGTCAAAAGAAAAACTTCCATCTTTTTAATCCAATTAATGAAAACAGTTTCTGTAAATCAATCTACATAAACATTACTACATCTAATTAATGTATAAAGGTAGTCTGAAGAGGAAGACAATGCACTAAGAGTACTGTTTGCTTAACCACACCAGCAGATTTACTCAACTGCAGTTAATCAAGGTTAATTCTGAGACTTTGGGAAACAACTAAAAAGATAAATTGGATGTTTAAGTAAATGGAAAGTTGACTTATCTCTATCTGACTAAGAAAAAGGTCAACTGTCTTCATTATTATATGTAACACTACTGATGTTAATAAGAAAAACTGTGATTAGATACTTTCTTTGAATCTTTCAGCCCTATATTCTGTAGATAATTATAACTCTATAACTCTCCTAACTGGTCCACCTTTGCCATTGCTGCAAGGCATCTCAAGTTTGTATCTGTCTCTGCAGGTACAGCAAGGTGAGTGCTGAAACACCATTAGTGCGAGTACAGAGTGGAGGAAGTGGGATCTGCTGACCGCCTGTACCTTTTATTGAACAGGGTCACCTGATGCCAACAATGAAGCTGCTGCCTCATTATCTGTCTGCCTGCCAGGACGAAGCTCACACTGATCCAATGTGCCATTCACCCTATTCAGATATAGTGAAGTGGCAGACTGGCACGTGCCTGTGCATGGATGTCAACACACACCCACACACACAGACAGACTGGTAGAATCCTCTGGGGTGGGCTGGATGACAGCTGATGTGTTTTGATAGTGATTGTTTACTGGGGACTCGTTCTATAGTTCTCCCATCCAGAATGCTGAGTCCACTAAAACGCATTCACCTCGAAACAACGTCGCCAAAACAGGTGACCAGCCAGTGGACGGTTCTGGATATTAAAACCTGTGGGACATCTGTTGCTTTTCTTTTGACCGTCTAGTCTTTCAGCACATGCGGGAACGAGGAGGGGGAGAATGAGAAGGCTCTGTATGGATGACAGTTGTCAACACAAGTCATGTGGTTTTGTAACCATCTGTTTAGAGAGTTCGTTCCTCACAGACCCCCTGTGGTATGATGACAACCAATTTATGAGTTGTTATGTTTTTTGTCTTTAATAACACAATGCAATGAACTATAGCAGTTATAAATAAATGTCATTAAAGGCCAAAGAGGTTGAGATCTGAACAAACTTTATGTTCTATGACTTAAGCTTAGGGCTTTCTGCTGGCTTGGTGGTCTAACCCACAGAAGACCTGACTTTTCATTATAAATGATTCTCTTAACCGATTATATGTTTGTCTATAAAATGTCAGAGAAGTGGAAACTAGGACATTTTTGTGATTTTTCTTTAAAAATGACTTGAATTGTTAATTGGTCATCAAAATAGTTGCAGATGAATTTTCTTTCAGAACAGAAGAGAATCTTTATTTTCATTGTACATGTACAGCAAAATTGGATGCAATCCGATCAGTGCATCAGTAAAGTGCAGAAAAGGGATAGAACTATAAATATATATGTGAAGGTCCTTTCAAAGTAGCTATACAATATATAAAAGAAAGAAACATTCCTTTAAAAGTAAACACATCATCATGACACAAATGTGCAGTGTTTAGTGCTTTTATGGCTTTTGGAAAGAAAATGTTTTTAATCTATTTGTTCCAGTTTTAACAGTCCTGAAACACAGCAGTTCAAACAAAGAGCGTCGCGGGGGGGGGGGGGGGGATCTTTTAGTATATTCTGCGTTTTTTTGAGGCAGCGGCAAGTGTGAGAGATCTTCCAGGAAGGGAAGAGGGCACCCAATGATGTTTTGGGCGGTGGTGACGACCCTCTGGAGCACTTTTCTCTCTGCTGCTGTGCAGCTTGCAAACCACACACAGATACAGTAAGTCAAAATGCTCTCTATGGAGAGCAAACAAAAATTTTTGGATGAGGATCCTCAGAAAGTAAAGTCAAGTGACATTTCAGCTCTAACTTTCTGGGTTCAGATGCAGCCAAGGGCCTTTGTTGCATGCCAGCCTTCTCAAACTCCCAGTTTTTCATCAGTTTTTTTATTCATCTATCTTGTAAAGGCCTCCTCATAAACTCTAAAAGAAAATAATATATATTATGGTACCACATTGTGCTGTAAACAACAGCTAAAAGACAGGACAGTAAAGGGAGCAGTCTGGCTTTTAATGTGCATTTCAACAGGATGAGGCAGCACTATGTGGCCTCAGCCAGCTGGATAAAAAGAACACATCTGGCGAGCTGAGTCAAATGCCTAAAGACGCCAAACTCTGTTGAAATATTTGGCCACTCAAACATGCGAACAGTAAACAGAGATGGCTGAGAAAGCATGCAGACATACTGTATTGTACCCTAACATGCCAGCTCTGCATTTCAATACAGACAATCACTGTAGTGAAAACAAAGCCTATTTTGTCACAAGGCCACACCATCGATTCGAATTGCCGACCAGATGTCTGTCTGTTCGTTTTATTTAAAATAGCCCAAACAGAATGCTGACTCCTGTGGTTAGGATGCATATACGTTTGAGAACGCATCAGACCAATATTGTCCTTTCCTTATAAGTGTTGTCCACATTAAGACAGAAATCCTCCCTGATTGCAGATACATAAATAAGTCTGTAAAAACTGCAATGAAATGTTCTTTACACATTACACATTTTGGGAAATACAGTATGCAAATTTCTTAAAACTGATAAGGACTGACTCGCTTTTGGAGCCAGCCTCAAGTGGCCATTTGAGGAACTGCAGTTTATGCCACTTGCGCGTTGCTGATTTAGTTACCTCTGGACAGTACCAGGCTAGCTGTTTACCCCTGTTTCCCATCCTCATACTTAGCTAAGCTAAGCTAAGCAGCTGCTGGTTGTAGATTTTTACCAGTTGGATCTATTACCCCCCCATGTTAAAATGCCCAACTTCACAGCAAAAACAGTTTTGGTCTCTATAGCTAATTTCCCCTGTTGTGACAACTGCACAGAGGTGAATTTTTCTATAACTCACCCGCTTTGAGCTTCACAACGGCTTTTCAGAAACCTATGGGTGACTTAAGATTTATGCAGTCTATGGTTGTATCTGAATTGTTTAATCCATACAAATTGTGGTTTTACGGGGGGGTTATGTGACAGACTATTTCTTGGTCCGGAGCAGTGACTCCCTGTCACCACAACTTGTCATTTTTACACTTTGGCTTTCGTACAGACTAAATAAATGAGAGAGAACGTGTTTATTATAGGGCTTTAGAGTTGCTGTAGCGGATTTTGTTACTTTTGGACAGAGGCAGGCTAGCTGTTTCCCCCTGTTTCCAGTCTTTATGCTAAGCTAAGCTAACCGGCAGCTGGTGGTAGCCTCAGATTGAAAGGACAGATATAGGAGTGATATTGATCTCATCTAACTCTCAGCAAGGAAGTGAATAAGCTATTTCCCAAAATGTCCGACTATTGGTTTAAACTGAAAACGTGTTTGCTGTGTTGCTTGCCTTATAGAACTTAAACCGCACAGATAATTTAGGATGAAAAGGATCAATTATCCCTGGTTAGCCAAGTCAGGACCTGAGGTACAAGTAAGCAATTACTTTCTTTCTTGGCTAGCAATGAGCTGAGTCAGGGCAGGACAAGCCCAGCAAAGCAGTCATCTTCCAGACATCTGTACTTCTATAGCTGTTCTGTTTTGTTTGCATCTCCACTGTACAAATACTTTGGTTTAGAAATAGCTAAATCCGTTTCCATGGCAATTTGATGATTCTACTCATATACTTAATACTTCGATTTCCCACTAGATAAAATATGTCTTATGAGATGTAAAGAAATGCTGATTGTTTGTAACTTTTCTAACAGTAGAGAGAACATTGCAAGATGTGTTTCCGCTGCTACATGAATGTAGGGGAAAACCCTGGGTGGGTCCTTGGAAAAAGGACTGGAAATACTCTTTTTGGCTCATCCATAGCTCTCAGTCCACCTTTGACTTCACATTTTCATTCACTTTCCAACATCTCTGCAGTTTGGCGACCACACAGGCATTCCTCGAGGGAATTCACTTATTTTTTGGGACTCCATTTCATCCTTTTTCTTTCTTTCCATACCCCCTTTCACTCACATATTTGTTTCTCCATTCCTTTCTAAAGCATGCCCACTTTTATATCACACACACACACACACACGCACACACACACACACTGGGTGGAACTGCTCTTTTGCATAAACATTTCCGCAATGAGGAGGACAGCTCAGATGTCTGAGCTCAGAGAGCAGAGGCTGCGTTGTCACGGATACAGGGTTCTGTTTGGACGGCAGAGGGTTTTCCCTGAGAGGACCCCAGAGGTGCCCAAGGATATGCCGCACCCTTAAAATATAACTGAGTCCTAATAGTTTGCATATGAGCTGTTACATAACTGATCTCTCCCTTGGAATCCCATCATGACATGCCTACAGAAACATGATCAATTTTTGGAGGGTGAAATATGTGTGTTCTTTTCTGGAAAATCCATCCAAACACCAAATCTGCTTCCCAAATTTAGTTATTCATTAATTTTTTTTTTTTTTACACAATTTAGGGTGAATTGAGGACACTAACTAAGAGACAGCCAACATGGCAAAACCTAGCCTGCTTTGATGAGTTTTGTGAAGCAAATCACTGACACTGGTCTGGAATAATCTAGGCAGAGGTTGGTAATATCAGCTGCATTTGGATTGACTAAAATCGATCTTGGAATGGTCACATACTTAACAAGCATGGCATTGCTCTCGGCTTCAAGCTTATTAGAGTGTAAAAGCTAAAAAAACAACTCTCTATAGTCCATAAAACTAGTTTGTAAACTGCACTCGACAGAAATTCTTATTATTCTTTTATTATTTGTAAGATACCAAGATACTCAAGCCCCAAAGTCAGTTTGGTTTGTAGAAGGATGGTAGCAAGAGCAAAGTCCAGCTATTAGTCTTAAGTCACTGAAAACGAGAAGTACTGTTATACTTTTTTTCCCCCCACATCATGCATTCAGCTAATTTAAAAAAATATCACCAAAAACTCTCCTCCGTTCACTCTAATACAATTGACCATATGATCAACTTCTGTGGCTTAGAACCAAAATGCAAAGTCCATGTGTCCAGCTAAGGTGGTTTGCATTGTCTTAATCACCATGACAATACTGAAATGTCACAGTGGAGGAAGTCAACTTTCTTCATTCACTCTCATTATAATATCTGATTAGCGATGTGCATGAATCACCCTTTGCCTTGCAGCCTCTGCTCACATTAGCACTAAACTCCCCCTCTTCACATACAGTTCAAATCAAATTAATTATCCTACCTATTCAGCCAAGCTAACTAATACAGTTCTGCCAGAAAAGAGCGTAAGGAATGTCATTTTTAAATGTCTGAGAAATACCTTGGATTGATGGCGTATTACAGAATAAGATGAAAAATTAAATTTTCCTGGTTTTCCCATGCATCAAGTTATTTTTATTATTGCTATTATGCTCTGCCACTGTAGCTTGGACTGCCTTTGGTTGGTTACAATTATAATCATCATCACAGTGAAAATCTATGTTGCGGTTACAGTATACAAAATTACATGTTTCACTTAATTTATGGGGACAGCTACTGCAGTAGTGTTTGTGACATGTAACACATGCAAACTGACACAAACAAGTGGTGAAATGGGACCCTGTTGCAAGTGTTGAATAATTCAATGTGTAGGATGTTCATCTGCATCCAAAATCGTGACCAGGCACTCAACACAAAAGCAGGACAACAGAAGAGAAAAGCGTACCCTTGTTTAAGGATGATAGCAGTCAAAGAAGCAAAAGCAGGTGGTTTGCCAGGTAAAGTTAAAATATGCTGTCGTCCACAATCCTGCTACACATGAATGGCCAACTTATTTACTCTTTCATCTTCATATAAAGATTGGTGGTTGGATCCCTGCAGGCATAGAAAAGCCTTTATGGTGTGCCAGTGGAAGAGCACTGTATCTCCTAATACTGTTCAGCAGAAGAACAGAAACAAAACTGCTGTTGGTGGTGCAATAAAAATGCTGATATCCTGACTGACTTTTGGTGAAGTCCCAGTATGAAACAACACATTCACTTCCTTTGTTTATGACCATGCACATGTGGAACAGAACATGTAACAAACAAGGAGGATGATGATGATGATAAAGTGGTGTGCAGTGGACATTCAAGCAACAATGGCAATAGGTTCTGCGGCTGCTTTGCATTTCACACTATATCGGACAAACCAAAGCTCCATGACTAAAGCGGTGTGTAAATGCTGTCATGGCAAAGACACATGCTGTATTGTGCTAATAGAACAAACATGTGGGCTTGTCATGGCTCAACAACATTCAGTACAGAGATAAATGCTGTGGAAGTAAAAAGGAGGCAATCAGTGTGTTTTTATCTGATTAAAAAAAACTAAAAACATACTTATGACTCTGAATGGTACTAACAGTATTAATAAAACATATGTGCTTATTCATAAGATTGTAATTTTGAACAGCAAAACTTAACAAAACTGCAACGCATGTCTTATTTGCACCTTAATAACTGATATAATATCACATGAGCTCCCTGCTGAACTCCTCCACAGTGAAATCGTGGATGAATGTCATATTAGGCTTTTGTTACTTTGACAGTGATCATTATGTTTGGGAAATTCCTCCTGAAATAAGTATGGCTATAATTTATCTGTTGCCTTTAATGACATAATTATGTTTAAGAAATGTACAAACGTGGTTATCAGCTCTAGCAGATTAGGTTTGGCAAGTAGAATCTGCAGCACACTCCAAGCCTGTTCCACTAAATCTGGATAACTGACTCAGATCAAGTGACAAACTGGACACAATTCAGCTTCAGAGTCTTTGTGCCAAATGACTGAGTCAACCGCATTATAAAAAATAAAAGAAACCTACTGCTCCTAGACTCCTGTAAGAGCTTGAAGGTCTACAGACCCTATACACACTTTATAATGAACACCATGATATGTTTCTCTGTCTGCAAATTACATTACACAGTTGCTGTAATGTCTGTATGAGCACTTATTTAGTCTGTACACTCTGGTCTGATCATCCGCTGCAGTGGACTGGGCCTGACTGACCGATGTCAAACTGTAGCAGCGTGCTAATGCTCACAAAATGGTCTAACTCAACAAAACTAATGATCTGTAGAACAGAACATAATAAGATAGAATATATTAGAATAGATGACAATATAATAAAATAGAACAGAAGAGAACAAATCAGAACAGAGCAGAATAGAACTAAACTGAACTGAAAAGAGGGAAATCGAACAGAACACGATGCAACATAATCGATTAGATGCAACCAGAATAAATCAGAACATAATTCAACAGAACAGATCCGAATAGAACAGAGCCTAACTGAACTGAATAGAACGAAATAGAACAGAAGAGAGTAGAAAACATCAGGGTGCTTGTGACCGGACCGCCGTGTGCTGGTTTCCCTCTCACGGTGGAACAACTGACAGCAGCGGCCACAGGTGACGGACGGACGGACGGACGGACGGACAGCGGGGGGGATTACTTGGTTGTGCGGCGCGTGTGTTCACGGCCATCACTCTTTCAGATCACGTCATTAGTCCGTTAGCCTGATGGCCCTGTACTCACACTGAGGTCTGTGTGGAGGACAAACCCGGTTCAAAGCACGCCCAAACGGCCGTCAGCACCTGACTGTTACAGTACAAAGCTTTTTCAAATAAATAGGAGAATGCAGCGCTATTTGCCTCCGCTCTACCACAGAGTAGCTCATGATAAATGTAAATGCATTCCTGTGTTAGAACAAACGTATGTGCATCTCTACTCTCCCTCCGGCATCCCGCACTGTACAAGAAGAAAACGTAAACGGTTAAGTTTTTTTTGGGGGGGGGGGGTTCTTACCTGTGAAGTTTCTGAACGTCCAGTGGGAAAAAGTGGGATCGGGCCGTTAGATCCAGAGAGGCAATATATCCAACTTCTTTGCCTGGTGATGTGGTGGCGGAGTTGCTTTTCTCCGCGACACAACTTTTGAGCTGCTACACCTCCCACACCTTAGGAGCTGCGCGCGGGCTCATCGTTCCCGACAGGCGCTGCTTTATTTTGCCGCGAGGAGTCAAGAAAACGTGTCGAGCGTAGGAAAGCGACGCGGTGGTGCCAGCTCTGTCTCGGCAGAATCAGCTGTCATCACGTTAGAAACTGGAGCAGCCGAGTCGCTTTGCGCCTCTCCATGCCTACATACAGCAACGCCACCCACTTTTTCCAAACAGACCCGTAGCTGGCTCGGCTGATGCCTGACTGAAAAGAAAGGAAAGCGGGCCCAAAAGTACAGGAGGACCTGACTAATTTCACCGTAGCTTAATTTGAACTAAACAGAATGAGAAACTTTCACACTGTTATTTCTCAATAAAGTGTAGTTAGTTACTCTGTGTGTCACTGGCCCAATAACCAATGGTACAAAATAACTACTAGGCTACATTCAGCTACAGTACATTTGAGGTACATATCAGAGGGAAATACTGTACTTTTTACTCCACTACAATTATCTGACAGCTATAACTTTATTAAACTTTGTTCATTCTTAATTAATTTGCAGATTGTTTTCATGATTAATTGATTAATAGTATGGTCTATAAAATGTCAGAAAATGGTAAAAAAGATCCTCACATCCCCAAAATCTACTCATAGCCTAAATGACAAAGAAAAGCAGCTCACTCAATTTAGAAGCTGAAACTGGGTAAAATTAGCTAATGTTTGCTTTTTAGGTAACGTCGTCTGGCACTACAGCACCGCTGTGAACCTACATAAACTGTAAATTTACTAAAAATATTATTACACATCTTTGAATTTAATATACTACATTTTAGTAGTGTGTGTCAGCAATCATCTAGGACTCACATTGTCAGCAGATATATACAGCTTGTACAATAATGTAACATTTTGCAAATGCTTTCTGCCTTCCTCTTTATGACTTACATCCAACTGATGCTAAAAAAATTTAAAAATTGATATTCATGTCAGCTTCAGAATGTTGGAACATACTGTTATAAATTATATAGTTGGTAAATTATTTCAAGGACGTGTTTACCTTTCATTTACCAGTGTTCTATAGTTTACCACCTCAGCATAATGCTAATTTTAACCAACTTCAGTAATAATGTCATCTATTGCTCATGAAATCCACGTGATGAGAACAAAACTCACCCCTTTTGTAGCAGAGAATGAGGCAAACATCAATAGGAACATTTCCTCAGTTCATTACCTCATTCCTGTGCAGTCCAGAACATGTCTGGGCTGTCTGCTCCACCCAGACCAAATACTGTTTACAGCAGTTTCAGAATTAAATTCAGACTATTATATATGTAATATGTAAGTTTACTTTTGTTCAAAATTAGGTTTTTATTGCGTAAAGGAAATAAAAGAAGTAGCTAAAAAGGTACAGAAAGGTTTCCCTGTAATAAAGCTTTCTGACACCCAGCTTGAAGGTGTGACCAGTATTCTGTTCTGTGGCTTTCCTCTCAACTTGCAGCTCTTTCCTTTGGAATCATTAAGACAATGAAAACCTTTTTTTAGAGAGATAAAATCATAGCTGTTGCATCGGGGATTACACGTTTGGTAAATCCTTTTCTCAGCCATGGACATTGCCTGCCGTGTTGTGAATCTAGTTTTTGCTGCGTCTGCAGTAATGACAGCTTCCTCATATGTGATCTTGCATGTGCACAACAATAGCAGGAAACAAAGTCAATTGAGTGCGTTTGCGTTCAAGTGAAAAAAAGAAAAGATACAGGAGAGGTCACACAAAAACACATATAAAAACAGTTTCACTCACATACACACATACCTGCATATTGTACTATCCACATGGACATTAAGCTTCATCATAACATACTCCACATCATTTTTTGCATGTGTTAACCTTGTAGTTATATTATTCACAACAAGAAGGGTTTAACTGACTAATGGAAAGAAAATCTACTCAACCATCAAATTCCCTCTAAGTTCCAATTTTGTGCCAGTAAAGCTCTAAAAACAATACTCAATCATTAAACCAACCACTGTTGAAGATCTATTATAATATACATTTCCTGACATGTACTGGAGAGTATATTGACTAATATATATTGCTTACACTAATGATTGCTAATGTCAGTATTTATCTTTATTCATTTGCTAGTTTATTGAACAGAGACAGCTGAGCTAAACATTGTTACAAAGGGAGAAGCAATGCAGCAGATTTATGGCATCTTACTGACACTAATTTGCAATACCTGGTTAGGCTTTTAAATTCAGTTTACATCAACTAAACAAACAAATGTATAAAACAGATTTGGGATACAAACAACAGAACAAATAAAACAAACCGTTTGCATGTGTATCTGTATGTATTGTGCATGACTGTGTATGCACTGATATATAGGTGCAGAAGTGTGTGTATGAGTGTAAGTGTACAAAGTGTGACATGTGACAGGTGACAAGTATATTGTAAAAAGTATTACGGTATGTTTTCCATTTAAGTCTGACTGGCAGAAAAATATGTATATTGTTAAGTAACACATTGGAAATGACAGTATTATACAGTATTATATACTGCATTCATTTTTGACATAATACATCATACCATTACACTTTATCAGTATGTAATTCTATCATCACTGTCCAATGAAAACCATGCATCTCAAAAATATAAATTTTTCCTGAAAATTGGTTGTTCTGTAACTTCCAGTGAGTCCATCAGTAGAACTTCACCATACACTCTGAGTCAGTGAATGGGGGTAAGTCAGTGTAGGAGATGTCTGGCACTGCAGAACCACTGGTGGGCTTCATTGACGCCACATTGGGCCAACTAAGTGTACAAGTGCAAGCCCTCTCACACACACTCAGACACACACACACCCATAATACAACTGAGAACACTCCAGATCAGTGATGCTGTATGAAATGCCGGCTTTGTCTTCTTTCACAGTGGCCACTTTCATTCAAGGGCAGTATGTGGGTCTGTTGTTGTCTTTCAATATTTGCTGCCAATTGATCGTCAATATAATGCTCTGTAGGCAGAGAATACATTGGCTATAGTACAATCATCTTATTGTGTCTGCTCTGAGAAACATCAGCTGTGACTAATTGTTGGAGTAGGCAGAAAAATGAAAATGCTTCTACTCATTTATTGTAGTTACTGGACTGAGAGTTGAGCTGATGTCAGTGACTGAATGTCTTATGATTATTATGACTCAGTTTTATCATGACAATGATTTTGGTGTTACATATTTGATATTTGGTTTAATATTTGCCATTCTGGTTCAATAACAACAATGCATTGTTTTATTTTAATTTGCTTGCATCTCCACTGCTTTTAATCTTTTCTCTGACATGATCATGTAATGCTCCCTAAAATATTGTCAGTCTTGCCAATGGCTCCTCTGACCATTACTCTGCTTAGTGTTGGTTACTTTGAAAGCAATCGATCTAAAATACACTGCTGTTGAATTTATTTATAATATGCCACTCTGGTTTAGGCTGGAAACTGAGATTTAAAAAATACTCGCTAATATAAATTTGGAGTGATAAAAGATTAGAAGGCAAAGGAAAAGAAATCCTTATGTTATTATTATTATTGGCAATAGCAAACTAGCAACAGAAGCAGGGCAGTTGTATTTGGCCTGCTAGTGCAGGTGGATTTTCTTGTGTAAATTGTTTGTATTCAAAATTGGTCTTTTTGTTTAAACTACATCTTCAGTACATCTAATGGAAACTTCACATTTTACTATTTGTGTGACTCCATGTTTGTCTTAAGGGAAACTCTATATCACTGTCATAGAGTGCCCGGTGAGGTGTGCTTTTCCCCTTTCCTGTTCGTCAGAGAGAGGCTATTGTTGTATTCTTTGAGTTGAGAGAGTCCAGTTTGTAAAGGGCATCTTGTTTTTAGTTTGGAAGATCATTCTCTGGGTCCATACTGTGAAAATACAGGATCACATGCATTTCCTGTCCACCAAAAAGATTAGGCTCTCGAAATTTATCAAATCAAAGCTGTAATGCAATCTACAAGATGAGGACTGCACAGAACGCGTAAAATGTATTAAAATAGCACACTTTCCAAACAAGGATACATCAGCCTTGTATTTGACATATTAACTAGCAAATGTTTATACTACAGCAACACATTTACAAACCAAAAACCAAGAGTTCTTCAATTTAGCAGCTACTGATTTATGTTAGTGCAGTGTTCTAACACATATCATTCTATCTTTTGTTGCCACCTCCAGGGAGCTGCAGCTCGGTCTTGTTATTGAAGCGCAATGGATCAAAACTCATTGCTAACTGATTAATGTGAAAAATCCCAAAATGTACAATCAAATTTATCCATTCTTCCTCTTTTGCAATAATGTACAAGCATGTAGTATATATATAAATATGTATACATATATATGTAGGTATATATATATAGGCTATGCTAAGTAAGGCTGCAATTAACGATTATTTTCATTATTGATTAATCTGCCAGTTATTTTCATGATTAATCGTTTGATGTACAAAACATCAGAAAACAGCAACAAATGGCCATCACAATATCCTAGAACCCAAGTTGACATCATCAAATGTCTTGTTTTGTCCGACCAACTGTCCAAAACCTAAAGATTTTTCTTTTTCTATGATGTAAAAACCACAACAAGCAGCAAATCCTCACAGAAGCTAGAAGCAGAGATTTTTGTGTGTTTTTGCCTGAAAAAATGACTTAAACGATTAATAGATGATCATTAATTTTCTGTAGATTGACCAATCGAGTAATTTACTCAATTAAACAGGATTGACAAGCATTTATGGAGACCAGTGGATTTAGTGACTAGTGGAAAGGTTTCAGAAGCAGATGATTGGCTGGTCGGACAGAATCAGAACTGTTTTTCCTGATGTAGCTACCTTTTGATAGGAAATTCTACTTTTCAGGACTTAACAGTTATTGGCACGGGATGTCCATGTTTGCGTCCTTCCTTGTACAGCAGTGACATCTACTGTTCTGTGTTTGAAGGACACTGCCTAAAAGGTCAGCAGGAAAAAGTTAACTTTCCCGTGAGCCATGCATTATTTCCAGATGACCAATTTTAATACTCTCAGAATGCTCTCATTTAACATTAAGGTTAAAGTAACATTAGAGTTTGAAGCTCAGCATCCCATGATGAAAAAAACAGTTTTGTTGAAACATAAACTACAACTGGGTAACAGGATCTGCTGCAAGCATCCAGGGTGCATCCATGGAGCTATTTAATAATATTTTTTCCAATGATATTCTTCATGTTTGTTTGTTAATTAGGTTTTATATCTCCTGCTTTGTTATTCTTGCTATCTTCAAACTTCCTTTGGCCTTAATGTGTGCATTTTTTAGGGTGGACTGAAGTTTTTCAGTTTTAACATTCAAGTGCCTTAAAGAACAATAAACAGGCAAAATGTAGCAGAAACACAATATACAGAGATGGTAAATAATGATAGCAAAACAATTATTTTATTTTCACTTTCAATTTTCATCAAATTATAGTAATCAAAATCCAAAAAGTCCTTTACAAATACAGGATAGCCGTGTTCATACAAATCAGCACTGTTACTTAAATACACCAGAAACACATACTTATCAACAAAAGCACAATAAAAGCACATGTTTGAAATATATAATCATGGGACTACAAATGTAAAATTACATACATATATTATGGTCAATTATTATTTCCATAATTGGTATGTGTGTATGCATGTGTGTATGTTTCATGTCGATTTTCAGTATATGTGTATATATGTTTGTGTGTTGTCTAAATTATTGTCAATGTCTCATCTAGGTCCGAGTTTTAAGGGGCCCTTGGGAGAGGAGAGGTTCTTCTTGCCATTATGGGGCTTCACTTTCAGGTTTTGTTTTGGTGCCGTTTTCAAGTAAAAATGAAGCTGTCGGGGAGAAGATGAAGAACAAGATGTGAGTAATCAAGGCAGAGTATGTACACCAGCCTACAAGAACATATAGAGACAGAAAAAGGAAACACAAGCCTTGTCTGGGGTTCTCTAAAAGCAAAATTGGACTACTTATTAAGTGTTTTTTCACTTAAAAAAGGTAAATTGGTGGGTAAAAACTGTCAGCTGTTAGATTCCTGTCTTATGCTCCCATAAATGCCCCATCCAACCACACAGAAACACACACCTGTATGGCCTCAGCTGGTCCCACTGTGACGGTGCTGGTGGAGGTGAGGTAACCTGGGGCAGATGCTGTCACAGTGTAGGTACCTGGCAACAGGAGTCTGAAATAGTCGCCATCCACTCCTGGGGGACATGGGAAAAGATGAGAGGTGGAAACATCCAACTAGTCTATTTCAAATTGTAATTCATACAGTAGTGGAAGAAGTATTCAGAGCCTTTACTTAAGTTGAAGCAATACCAATCTGTAAAAATACTCCATTACAAGTCCTGCATTAAAAACCGTACTCAAGTAAAAGTAGTAAGTAAGTATTATCAGAAAAATGCACAACAAGCAAGCCTATGTAACTTTGGAAAGTAGAAATAACTCAATCTTCCTCTTACAAATAAAAAGTTGAATTCAAAATCAATAAAATACAGTTTTACTAAAGTCAGTACACTCAAGGGTTTTTCTGCTTCAGCTTTATTTGGTCTGGTCTGACCAGTAGTGTGTGGTGGCTAATGTTAGCAAACGTTAGCTTACTCTAGATGGATATTGCTGCGTAACTGACATTACCGATTCACTTTGCTGACTTGATGACTCTTCCCACCTTGTGCTACTGTTTTACTAGCATTAGCATTTATCACCACCCTGTAATTGTCACATGAAGCCAGAGTGGTGCTGTTCAACAAATATTACATAGTATCCCTTTAAATCTAAAAGAAAAAGTATCCACTATTCAGGCAAAATGGCCTCTATCAGAGTTACATTGTTATATGTTATGCTATTGGATCATTATTACTGATAATGTAAACAACATTTTAATGCTGGTAAACCTGATTTGAGCTATTTTGTCCACTGTTGGGTGGTTTAATTTGCTGTACAATAATTGTCAGTTTTAATGTGCTCAGTACAATTTTTTTAAATCTTGAGTAAGTAGTGACTAAAGCTGTCAGATACAAAATGCAATAAAAAAGTACAATATTTTCCTCTAAAATGCCGTGGGGTATAATGTAGCATAAAATACTATTTTGTGAATTTCCACCATTTACCACCAGAGGGTGGCTTGTTCCATTCCAGCGTGAGGATTGACTGCACTTTGTTCTTCTTTTTGATAACAGAGTAAAATTCAGCTATAATAAAAAAAACAGACTAATTTTCCGACACTGTTGAGAGCTGGCCCTCTTTCCAAGAAGCGCAAAGGGGCTGCTCATTTTGACTCCACTTTGTTTTTGTGATTAAGATTATTACAACAAGGCTTTTACACTCTATTCTAATACATTACTAGCCAGGACATTAGCAGGCCATTTACCACAAACACTGCAGTTAACAATAAACTGACACCCCCTCCAACCCTCCCTTCTCACCGCTGGTCACATCGTGGTTGATGCCAGCCACAGAGATCTCAGCGTTGCCGATAGGGTTGTTGTTTTCATCATACACTATGCCTTTGACCCCATGATGCACCTGAAAAAAAGAGAAACACATGTACATTGCTTTTAAATATTCAATTTATTTTGCCACTTCATTTTCACTGTAATTTCTTTTATAGCTCATGCCATTTGTGCTTGAGCTTGTGACACCCAAAAACATGTGAAATATGTGTTAATAGGCAAGTCAGGTATGTGTGACCATATATAGCTTTGTGTTTGAATGATGCATTGATTGCAAGTCATATAAGGTGATAACTTTCCTAAACCTTAGACCTTATTAACCTTCCGTGGTCCTGTGGTCTGCAACAGAGATACAGTCAAGACCAGAAAAGTATCTGCAGGCCCTTTCAGTTTGGTCTGTTTAATCAGTGCTGCAGAAAAAGGTATGCAATTCTGAGCCCTCCCTTAGGGCTTAAGAAACACTATTAGTGTCAATGCATCACTGTATTTTATCTCAGCACAATCTGGGATAAAAGACATATTGTCCTTAAACCAAGGCCTCTTTTCATGCTTGACGGAAGGTAAAAGTCAGTTTACTTGAATGTCGCGCACCTCATTTCAAGTCACTATATCCAGGGAATCCCAGCCAAGTGTATGTTTGTGTATTTGTGTGCATCAGGTTGTAAATGATAACAGTAATTTGCCATATAGTGAGCGTGTATATGTGTGTTTTGACCTGTTCTAGGTATGAAACCAGTGCTTCTCGGTTGCCGAGCCATTCTCTGGGCAGTGCTGAAGCTGGAGGAAACTTATCACAGCTCAGCTCCAGGGTGATCTCAAAACAGTTGCTGTACAGGTAGTTGAAGTCCTGCATGCCTGAAGCACACAGAAATAGACCCTTTACTTTAAAATTCAAGGGAAGACCTTTAAAATGGGGCATATTTTTCATATCAATGGTTCCCAGCATGGTTATAGATTTCACATGGAGCCTTAGTTTGCCACTTAAAGGGGTTGTTCAGATTTTGAAGGAGTTGATGTGATTTATTATTTCAGTCGATCTAAAAGACACTGTTACACATTTTTGGTCATTGAAATACTGGACTCCAAAGCTTTAATTACATTTTTCCACAGAGAATTTTCCAAACCACTGCTTTTTGCTGTTTTGACAGACTTTTAAGAACATCTTGTAGATGGGCTGATATTACACTCAACAACAGAATGGTTTTCGAAAGCCTGAATGTTTTAAGTCTTTTGCTTTGCAACTTTGCAATATAGCGCTACTTTTCATAGAAGCCTAATGCATATGGGGCCAGGGCTGGGAGGGAAAGTTCAAATCTAACCTCATAGACCATGACATAACACTTGGAGCAAAAGGAGTTGTTAAAGTAAACATAACGTGCTCCTACTAAATGCGACTGTGGGCGTTTTCATCCAATTCAAAAGCTTGCACGACTCAACCGAAAAGCTCATCAGATTCACATTCCAAAGAATAATCCAGACCAGTCCAGACCAGGATTTACAGATAAAAGAGGTGGGTATTGTTATTGTTGTAGTGACAGGTTTAACTGAGGTGAAATCGAATACATGCCCAGACAGTTTAAAGAACTTGGTGTACTGTAGCTTCCAAGCTTTCTAACACAAAACATTATTGTAAGTACTTATCAAACTTTTAAATGAAACACAAGTGTCCCAACGCATAAAGCAAACGAGGGAGGATGAGAATTTTAATTCTGCCAATGCCTAAATTTATATAACTCCTAATGGCCTGTAGGTGTCCAATGCCAGTAAATAATATTATGTTAAACCAAACCCTAATAACAGCCCTACTAAGCACTCTGGCTACTTCCATGGTAAACAGAAATGCAAAAATAGAACTTCTGTAGCAGATTAATGAATTACCAGAGGCGATCAGTTTGCATCCATTTACATGGCACTCAGTTTGTGGTGCTCGAAGGGCCAAAAAAATACATTTGAAAAACAGCAATGTCTCTTTCCAGAAATCATGACCCAGTTACTCAAGATAATCCACAGATCTTGTTGTGAGAAGTTTTATGTAGGGACAATCAGTAGAAAGAAAATAGCCATCATTCATGCAGGTGGGCTTTTCTTTCTTTGGAAAGGGAAGAATAATGGACGTCCTCCAACAACACACTGGAGTTTTGCACATAAACAGGGAACAATCAGTTATGTACATGGAGGTAGTGAGTCAGTATTGTGCTTTATAGTCCTGCAAAAAAATCAGCTTGTTCTTTCCAACAGGTAGTCTTGACCTGCCTTTACCTGATGTGGCTGTTAAATTCCATATCTGAAAACAGAGGGAAACAGCAAGCCTAGCTGGCTGTGTCCAAAGGTAACTAATCTACCTACAAGCACCTCTAAAGCTCAGTTATCTACTACTATTACTACTAATTACTACGTAACTAATTAACTAACACTTTATATCCATATTAAAACTGAAGTGTAAAAACAGCAAGTTGTGGTTTTAAGGTAACAGGCTGCTGGCGGTAGCTTCATATTTAGCCTAGTGTACAGATGTGATCGTCTCTTCCAACTCTCAGCAAAAAAACCAATGGATGGATGACAGTCATCATATGGTACACAGAAAACAGAGAGTGAGCACTATTTCATCAACCTGGCATCATGCCATCTTAGTGGAAATATAGAGTCACAATTCAGGCAGAATGACACCAACATTTTCAATAGATTTAAACTTTGCCTTGGTTGTTTTGGTGGGATTATATACATAAAATAATCTCTCATAAAAATATATTCATGCCAAATCATGATAGCTAGTTTCAGACCTTCACACTAATAATTTAAAGTTGGTATACCACTCAACAGTGCCCCCAGTTCCCCAACTTTCCTCCCAGTTTACAGTTTGAAACTCAAAACATTTAACAGATAAAAGATCAACACCTCACTGGTGAGCTCGGTGGAAATTTGGGGACACTGTAACAAAATCAGGGAGAATACCTTTAAAGATGATAGTACATGATTCCAGTGGAGTTTCTAGTGTTTTGAATGTCTATTCTATCTGATGCTTTCTCTTCACCCTGCTCAGGAGGAGAGGTATTTTGCTTACCTTTGGACAGAGAGTACCAGCTTGCCCCGTTGGTGATCCCCTCGTCAAAGAAGTCCCCACAGTTCCAACCCTTGTGCATCCAGCTGTGAGCGTATGAGTATGTCCTCGCCAACTGTCACACACAAATGCACGTGTGCCCAGTCATTCACATGTTTTCCCACACACACACACACACACACACACACACACACACACACACACACACACACACACACACAACAGACAGTGATTAGATCAGATGTGTGTAACATCTGGAAAGAATTTTTAATCTGCAGCACACCTTTCTGAAGAGTTTGTCATCCGGAGTGGCTGCATACGTGGTCCTCCCTCGAATGCGAGGATCTCTCGACCTGTCGAAGGGGTAATTGGCTACCACAGCTCCCCCATGGAGGTTGGCTGACAGGACAAAATTGTAGTTTTGCATCCATTTAATGACTGCCAGAGTCTCTGGTTCAACCTGTAGAGGATATTCCACGAGAAAGTTATAAAAGTAGCTTCTAATGGCTGATGGACGTACAGGATAATGTACATGACATATGGACCTTTTTATACAATGTATAAATGTCCTTCAACAATTGTCCATTTTTTTAAAGTATTTTTGTAAAATAATTAGTCCAAATTTAGTCCTTAAATTCCTTCCCAATCCTTAAATTAAACTATCCAATGCCCTCTTAGTGCCTGTCAGACTTACTGTTTGGTTACTGATATTTTTACACATAACCTTCACTTCATCCCACATTTTTCCCGAACAACATCAGTGGACTGAAGACATCTGGTTTTCTTTTCACCAAGAATCACTTGCTTCTCTGCTTGGCTGATTATGTAGACAAATACTAGTTTTCTCTGCTTTACCATGTGCAAATATTTTCTCTGGGATTTTTTCCCTCCCTTTTCCCTTACACCAGGTTAATCTTTGGGTTAATCTTCAAGGTATCCTCTGCCTTGCTCAAGCCCATAAGGATTCTTCAACTTTACATGCAGTGCGCTTTTTCCCTCATCTTCCAGTGCTTCAGTATACCTCATGTTATCTAGACTCTAAATTAATGAGGCATGCTTAGTATTTTTTTAAATGCTGTCCTTATCTGTTTTTGAGTCTGGAATTCAGGGAGAAAGATGAGTTTACAAGATAATGCAAGATTTTAGTTAAAACTGCCAGGATGGAAACACAACAGTGTACTTCTACTGCAAACCTACACTATGCAAACTATTGTATAATCTGTTTAAGGTTACATAAGACTGTTATTATTTACTTATTGTCAATTAATGAATCTCATTCTGCATAAACATGGTCAGCCTAACCCGATGGTACAGTAGCTCCCATTCCTGTGCTACAGATATACTTAAACCTCTAAATTCCAGTTTAGACTGCCATTTATTTTCTCTGTCAGTGCTAACTATCCTCACATGCTCCAAGCAATACATCATGCATGGAGGCAAGGAGTAACACCTCTCCTTGAATATGGTATGTGGGACAATAAACAAAGTCTGGTTTAGCTGAAGAATAATCAGGTCGATCAGAGACTACTGGCCTTGAACACATCAGTTGTAACCAAGACGTGGGACTTCTGTTTTGAGGACTGGCAGGTGTTTATTGTCTTTGGATCTTTATATAGACTCGTGCCTGCTTTGAAGTCAGAGCTCTCACCATGGTGTGGTGTTACACACACACACACTGATAATCATATCTCAGACACGGAGAATAGCATACCATCTTAAATACAAATCCATACGTTCTGGGTCACTCAGTGGTTTATTGACAGACAAGGTTAGATTTCACACTGTATGAGGGATGTCCTCTGCAGGCCAATCAATTGTCAGCAGTACATGGTGCAAGGTAAGTTCTTCTTCAGAGGCTGTATAAATACGTTATTTCTGAGAACAGACCCTGCTGTCAGTCTGTGGGTGGTGGAAAACATTTAAAAATGGATTCCTGAGTGGAGTTAACCATGAAAAACTATAACTACACTGGAAGACTCTGAGACCAGAATAAGTGCATATTCCCTTGTACAGTTTACTACAAGATTTGAGGATTAAAGTTGTGTTTTTTTTTATATACAGGAATCAAAATAGTCCCATGTCACCTGGAAGTTGCTGTTAGTCAGTTGAGTCAGTTATTGCAGCTGACTACAGATTAGTCTGCTGGCCCATAAACATATTTTTTTCACCTTTGCCTTATCTAACTTTGCATTATTTTTTGATAAGAGAATTTTTTTATTTTATTAAACTCATTCCTCTAGATGAAATATTATTGGCTGGCTAATTAAAATGTAGCATGGCTGAGCCTGCAGGCGAGCACAGGGGCTTGTGGCTTCATGCACCCTGTGAGAATGTAATCCTGACCAGCATGAAAGAAGTATCTGTAACAGTAGCACAGTTACTCTTTTGTGTTTGCCTTTCAGGAGGCAGTCATGTGGGTAGACAGCCTGCCCGCGACTGGGAGGACCAGTGTTTTAGTTTTCTCAACACATTTGTAGCCCAGGAACTAGGAAATGGGAAAAACGTAAAAATCAATGGCTGTCCCTTGCTTGGGAACAAAACCACTTTGTTATACCTAGAAATTTGTATTTTAAAAGAATAAAATCAACCTCCCCTCTTTGCTTTAAGTGGCTCAATGATATTATATGATTATATATTTTCAGAGACATTATATTATAATAATACCTAGTGGGTTCAAGCAGGAGAAACCAAAGAGCAGGCCAATTTAGAAAAAAAAACAAGGAAAAAGGGGAAAAAGAAATATAACCTTGAGAACAGAAGCCCTTTTAGTGTCTGCTGAAGATAAGTCATCTGCACCCCCAAGGATCTGACCTTAATACTTAAAATGTACTTTTCAGTCAACTATTAGCAATAGTTTGACAGCACACACTCTCATCCTTCCCTTCTCTCTACATTTTACACTACAGTGTTAAAATAATAAGTGCACAGTGAAATACAGTAAAATCACCCAGAACAGAACTGTCTCTACTACAGCCAATCTGAGCTACAGTATATTGTATACCCTGCAATATTGAGCCACAAATTCAGTACATCAGAAAATGTTTTATACACATTTATACAAATTATACAGTTTATGTGCTTCTTAAGTTTTAATGTACAGGACATGCAGCTGCATGTACAGTACCTGACTGTTAAGAGAGCGTGTTTCTGCCAAGTTAAAATATTTCAGGAGTACAGCACTTGATTAGTGGGTTTCAGTAACAAGAAAAATATCCACCAGGGATTTATCAGTTGTTCACTACCCACTGGAAAAGAGCACAGGGGTAAAAGTATTTTTTATTTAAAGAAAGCATCTGTGCTTTTGAAATACCGAGGGGTGGAATGTAACTAAATACATTTACTCAAGTACTGTACTTTGATGTACTTGTACTTTACTTGAGTATTTCCAGTTTTTGCTACTTTATACTTCTACTTCGCTAACGTTAAATATTGAACTTTTTATTCCACTACCTGTGTTTGACAGATATAATTACTAGTTCCTTTACAGATTAAGATTTTATATAAAAAACCTTTGATCAGTTTATAAAATACAACACATTGTTTAAGATTAAACCACCGGTTCCCGACCTCTTTTGGCTTGTGACCAATAAAACAGTGTCTAGTTGGGGCTCCTTGTCATGTTTCAAATATCTGTAAGTTGTTAGCAGTTCCACCAAAGAGAAATTTCCCCTCTAAAGTTCATTTAAGTAATTGCTTTATGCCCAAAGAAGTAAACCTCTCTTAAACTTCACAAAGATTAAAGAAAATTCTGAAAAATGATTCCAAATGTATGTAGCAGAACTTTGTTTTTACTTCATTGCTAACCCATTAATCCTCTCACGACCCCTCAGATTTATCTTGGCATTGTTTGGAGGGGCCCGCCACTAACCACTGGATTAAACTAGCTAACTGTATACAAAGTGATTAAATCTACCTCTACCTCGACCAGCTATAATAGTAAAATGCTGCTTAGATATTTACATTAGTATAATAATGTAATTTCTTATATCTTTCACAGCTTACTTTAAGTACATTTAAGTACTAAGTACTTCTACCACCGCTGTGAAATACAGACTTGTCAATGAACAGATGATTTTGAGTGAAATCACAGGTTTGTAAGCTATGTGGAGAGTCACACAGTATCTCAAGGTAGCAGGTAACAGTTACACTCTGAGGCCGCAAAGTAGGTCAGTTCAAATTCTCATGGCGGTGACGAAAAGACAAAAATATTTAGCTGAAGCTGAAGTCTTTATATACAATACATATATCTTGTCAGGTCGTTATGATTCCAAGAGTGCAAGAGCGTTAGAGAACTTCTTTATGTCTTCCACTGACATCCTTTTAAATAGTGAAATCTGGAATTAATTTCCTATGCTCCAAAAATCCACAAAAACTATCAGATATAGAAATATTCAAACTCATGTTATTTGTCAAGGTTGTAAGGGTTGATCTAAAGGATATCTTAAGTGATGAATTTGTTCCACTTTGTCATCTGAATTACAACGAGTAAGGCTATAATTTTGCCTGCCAGTTTCATATTGCAAAGACAAGAGTGGTCTCTTCTGACCCAGATGATATATATACACATACATACATGTATTTGCACACTTGTGCACATACACACATATATATACAGTGTGTATATATATATCTTGTGTCTCCTGTGTGTTTATCCAGTAGCACTGACCTGCTGCTCCCAGTTGTCCGGCAGGGGCAGGTGGTGGTTTTGTCCGTTGGTCTTCTCGTAATAGTACATGAGTGCGTTCAGGTCTGGAAAGTTCCGATTCAGATCGATTTCTCTGGAGTTCCCTCGACCCACAAGGTAGCCATTGAACTCTGGACCCTGTTGATCCACAGACCAAAATAAAATGTGGGTGGGGGGGGGTTAAATTGCAGCTACTGTTGGGTTACCTTGGTTTTTCCCAGTAGTGTGATCATGTTTTGGCAGCTTTTCAAGCTATGAATTCATTATGCTTTGAAGCAGTAAAGTAAAAGTTTGCATTTTCCACAAACTGCACAAGCTATCTGTAGTGTAACAACAGTAAATTATTTTCCAACAGGTTTTTTCTTGATATAGCATATAATTCACAACGTTTTCTTTGGAATCCAAAATCAAATCCTTCCCAAAAACCTTAAAAAGTTGTTAAGACTAAACAAACAAGAGAGAATTCCAAGACACTGTGAGTCCAGGGTATAATAAAAAAAAAAGCCTATAATACATGGCAGACGCAATATTCAAGAATTTTTAATGTTGACATTTGAGCTTTTGAGTGAAATGTCTCGAGAACTAATGGATGTATTGCTATGAAATTTGATACAAACATTCATGGTACTCCTAGGATAAATGCTAATGACTTTGGTGATCCTTTAACTTTTCCTCTAGCGCCATCTTCACTACAACATTTTTTATTTGTTCAGTACTTTAGTTTATGACCAAATACCTAAAAAACTAATGACATTCCCATCACTCTCTGCTGTACTGTTTGTTTAGTGCTAATTAGCACATGTTAGCATGCATTTAAATTAATATGGTAAACATAGTAAACATTATACCAGCTTAACATCAACTTAGCATTGTCATTGTGAGCATGTTAGCATGCTGATGTTAGCATTTAGCCCAAAGCTCTGCTGTGCAGTACAGCCTCACAGAGCTGCTAGCATGGCTGTAAACTCTTGTTTTATTATACTCAGGACTCAGAGTGCCTTGGAATTTTCTTTCTCATTTGCCTCTTTCTCCATTTGATTCCAAATAGCACCTTTTATCACTTTTCAAATGACTTTGTCTTTACTGACTATAAGCCAAAGATGCACTCCAGCTTTCTCTTTTTTTGACATCAGGAGAAATTCCCCAAAATGATTTGTTCCAAAATAGGGAGGCTCCTCTTGGATTTGCACAGTGATTCCATGCGAGCTTCTACAGGACTTTCTGACCTGCTGTAAGACAACTGAAACAACTGACTAAAGTTTATATGTTTAGGTATATACGTTTATAACTATTTCAATCTTACATTTTCAACATTTTTGTTGTTTGTTGTCCTCAAAAAGCAACACCATGCCATCTGGGACATTAAGCAGACTTCCCATTGTTGTCTAGATGCCGCTGCATCAAAACATCTGTTGATGCAACAAATTATAGTGCTGTGTGCATGTGTCGTCTGAGAGGCAAAGAGAGAGTCCGTCATGTGCAACTGGCCTCCCTGGGACATATAATTAGTCGCAAAGAGATTGTGCATGTGTATGTGTTTGTGTTAAAGGGGGTTGCATGGGTATCTGTTGTTTCACTAGGGGCTCTCTCAGGGAGCTGATGGATGGGATTATAACAGACATTAGCAAACAGTGAAAGATTTAATTAAAACAACTGTTTTAGGCTCTTGGTTGCTTGTCTTCAATGGATGTAAACAGACACACAAATACCTTTAGATATGTGTTGCCTCATGGAGTCAGATAAGATGTGTGTTTCCTGTGATTTAATTTGCAGGTGTTTAGTTTTCCTGAGGGTCCTTAACATTTCTAACATTTCCACTGGCAAGAACACGGTCAAGGAAAAATGTGGAAACTTTTTCTCCACAAGTGGCAAATGATTGCTGAAGAAAAACAGCCAAGGGTGTCCCAGTGGGAGTTTCTGCCTGTTTTTTTTAGTTTTTTTGGGGGGGGGGGGGGTTGGCACGTGGAAACCCGGAGCTCACATGTATGTCAGGGAGTACATTACCTGTCTGGCAGCCACCTCATAGCCATCAGGGTTCATGGAGGGCAAGATGTGGATGCGCGTGTCATGTATCAGCCTCATGATCCGCTGGTTTCCGGCCTGATACTCCTCGCAGAGAAACTGGGAGAACTTAATGAGCAGCTCACGGCCGAGCACTTCATTGCCGTGCATGTTGCCCACGTACTTGAACTCTGGCTCCACTGGGGAGGAAGTGGAGATGTGGATCAGGGGCATGAGGTCAAAAATCCACACAGAGCTGCCAAGCATGACATTTATGACTGAACATGCACACACAGGCGCACGCAAATATTTAATCCAGCTTATGCGTGTTTGAGTCTTTGTCCCATATCTTGAGATTCTAAGTGTTACAAGGTCACCACATAACCTGATTAAAGCGAGACTATGTAACTTTTGGTCGACAGCAGCCACTAAAAATGGCATTTACAGGCTAATGGTAGATTCAATTGCCCTTCATTTACCAAGATTCTCTTGAGTCATTCACTTTAAAGACATCATCATTAGTCTGCCTGACGGAGAGCGAGTGGAATAGGGCCACAGGAAGAAAAAAGGTTCTCCTCATACATTATCTATAATGCAGTTCTGTTGAGATTCAGGTGTGTTATGCTGGTAGCGGCTAATGTAGCCTGAAGCTGCTTGCCTCAAGCAGAGATAAAGAGTACAGAGGTCTGGTAAACTCACTACTTTTTAACTCTACACCCCCAGATTTTGTTATTTTCAAACTTGTAGTCTGAAGCCCCGACCAACACTGACATCACTTGAGGCAATTTATCATTTCTTCTTGCAGCTCCCTCTGAAGCCACAAAAGGCTTTATGCAACTTTTTTCAGATATGCAGTAAAGACCTGTAAACAGACTTTGATGTGACTTTGATATGGAGTTGCCCTTTAGCTGACATTAGCCACCATGAGCTACTGTTCGTACCTGACTTAGCAAGGTTGTAGCAGCAAACCCCTTTAGTGTATTAAGTTGAACAAGGGTGCTGGGATTTATTGCTAATGTATTCAAATTTTCATGTGAGAGGCAGATTGCATTATTTTTGTTTTTCAAACATACATAGTCTCATTTCAAACTAATTACCACCCTCAATGTTTTTCCATTATTGAAATTTCTTGATACAGTAATTCTCAAGTTTCTGACAAAGGTGAGCTTTGGGGAGTGTGTTTGATTGTAACTGATTAAATTATTTGGATAATGTCATGGGGCATTCCTGGGTATCTGTCAGTGATTGGGTGAGCCACCTATCCAAACAGTCTCCCTCTCTATATAGGGTTCCCACCTCCCAGGGGTCCCTTCATTAATCACTGCTGCAGCGTTAATAGAACCAAGGACCCCCAAACACTGCAGCAAGACAGAGCTACTGCTGAACACTAGCGAGAACGTTTTGCTTAATGTGAAAATAATCTTGAGACTTATGATTTTATACTAAAAGCATGATACATAACACTGGACTATTTTATTTTTTTCCACTTCTGTTGTTCATGAGAAAAGTAAATATATTTTTTGTGCATGTGTTGTGGGGGGGGTGAACAGATTCTTCCAAATTTATGAACACCCTTCACTAATTGCTTCAGGCACCCAAATGGCAGCTTGGCGCTGCAATTCACCTCCTTTTCTTTAACACGGGGCCAACTGGCTGCAGGTTCAGAAAACAGTGTTGGCTCTAATGTGCAGCTTAAAACACACACACACACACACACACACACACACACACACACACACACACATGCATATTCAGCAGCATGTGAATTGCATGAACTTCCTAAAGGGTGCAAGAGGGTTGACCCAGACAAGACCTTAGGTCACTCCCCTCCGTGAAGTGCACGGTTCCTGTTTTTCACCCTCGGTCATCTTGCAACAGAACAGGCGCACATCCTTCTATTCTACTGAAGGAAGCCCCTACGTGTGCAAATGCAGATAAAAATGCAAGCTCAGCCGCAGCCTGAAGAAAATAGCATTCCCTGCAGTTGTCAAGCTTTTTTTTTGAAAGAGCTGACATTAAAAATGCAAGAATGGAAAAATCTTCAAAATCACTTACTTGGATGTGACCCTTTGGCCTGTTTTCAATACAAACATTAGCCATGACGATGTTATGGTTTTGAAATTTCAACCAATATGCAAAAGAAACACCTAAGGAGCTGATTCAGTGGTTGGGTGGTGGTGGTGGTGGTGGTTTGGGGTGGGGGGGTTAAGCAAAGCTTTTGCAAGAGCGGGTTCAGGATTAAAGCCATGTTGACTCAAAGTGAACTTCTGTGTCATCTGCTCAGCTTTGAATAACACCCCACATTTTGTCAGTGGTTGGATGGCAAAAAATTGAAATGAATCACAGATGTTCAAACAATTCTTTCACTTTTGCCTTTTGACTTTCACTTACAGTTTTCCCACTGATGTTTATCAAAGAAGCCAGCATGGGTCAACGCCTCTATTTCTTCATCACTATGAAGCCACACATTAATTCAGCTTCAGATAGCCGCATCGAAAGCTTGCATTTCATCTCTTCGGGGGGAAAAAGAGAGCCCCCACAGACTGCTGTCTCCTGCCAGCTATGTTCTCACTCCCCACAGCAAGAAGTGCAAAACAAATGGGCAGCCAGTCACAGAGCCTGTGCATTTGAAATCGATGTTCATTTGAAATCCACTCACTGTACCGCCAGAACATTGAATCATGTTTTTGTTTATCAGCTTCAAAAAGTTCTTTGTGGAATTTGGCAAGAGAGTAAGCTTATTGTCATATACAAATCTTAACTCATATGAACGGATTTTCACATTTTGATTAAGATCAAATACTATATTACCTTGGAATTTGCTGTATGTCTGCAATAATTCCCAAATGTATTAGTTTGGTTGAGATGCAGATTGACATAATGAAATGGAAGCACTTTTGATCTTAATGTAAAATGCCCATCCTTACTGGCCTGTCAAACATTGAATCAGGTGTTACTCACATGCTTCATGGATGCCCGGGTTATCACTGAACTCCAGCACATACAGGTGACGCTCTTCTACGCTACGCCCAATGCTGTAAATGCGGGTGATGTAGGGGCATTCGCTCTGCACCGCAAACAGGGCTCGCACCATGTCCTCGTAGCGGTGATGCTGGAAGTCGGAGCCGCACACCAGGAGCCCCATCAGCCCCAGTAGGAGCGCAAAGAGCCAGGGAAGAGTCCAACCCTGCTGCATGGTCCCTCAGCCCAAGTTGTGCAGCACAGGAGTAGAGGAGAGGACGCTGGAGAAGAGACTGCCTGCCGCTATGCAAACCACTCACACACTTTCGGATGTATGTTTATCTCCTTACACACCAAACATACTGCTCACTCCCTGCTTGCTCTTTTCCTTACTTGTCCTCTTCTTTCTCCTGCTCTCCCTCTCCCTGTGCCTCCTCCCACATACAGTTCTCACACTGAAGAGCAAGTAAGGACAGCCCCCTGCTCCTTCTTTGTCTCACTCTCCTCCTCCAACAGCTGCTTCTCTCCCTCTCTCTTTCCCTTTGGGTCCTTGTCAAGTACATGCTACTTGCTTTATTGGTGCTTAGAATACTTCTGCTTCAAGTAGTTCACCCTGCAGCCCCCTTGGCTCTCTGCACACACAATCTGAATTTCATTCTGTCTCCGAGGCACTCATTTTCTATCCCTTTCTTTGACTCTAACTCTTGTTCTATACTCCCTTCCTGGGAAAGAGGGGTTGTTTCCACGGCACTGCTCTCCCCAACCCCTGCAGCCCTCAATCATCCATTCATTAACTCTTAAGTCAACACACAACTCCTGTGTGTGTGTGTGTGTGTGTGTGTGTGTGTGTGTGTGTGCGTGTGTGTGCGCACGCTTATGTGTGTAGGTGTATTTGTGTGTGTGTGCATGCATGTGTGCCTGCACTCCTCTGATGAAAATGTGTGTGTGAGCTCTGTCGCAACCTTTCGACTGGTTTTGTTGCAGTTTCTTTGAAGCAACATTCATACACACACACGCACACATTGGAAAACGTGTGTGTATGAATGCACACACATGCTCTTAAGGCCTGCAGAGAAGAAAGACCAAATGCTGCAATTAAACTTCTGAAAGACACGGGTTGATGCCAAGACACATGCACCCCCCACAAACACACACGCATTTACTGCAGAGTGTGCAAGAGGTGCTGTCAATCAAACCTGCAGGAGAAAAGGGGAGCTTTTCCCTCGTACAATGTTGTGCAACTGCTTGTGGAAGTTTCAAAAAAGAGAGAAGGAAAGGCAAACGTGAAGGAAGAGAAAGAGTTGCAGATGGAAAATTGAGCAACAAAAGGCTCAAGGGGAAGAAGAAATGTAAAAAAAAAAGAAGAGAGGAATAACAACTGACAAGGATGGACAGAAAGCAGGAGAAGAGAAGAAAAAAGATTTAGACAGAAACTGAGACAAAGAAAAAGACCAACATGACTGCACTATGGTTTTATTCCATGAAAATTTGCCTCTCTGTCATTGATTTTCCTCAAAATGTTAAGCTGAAACTGTGCTTCTCACATTTACATATCATATGCCATCAATGCCCTTCCATCTGACAAACTAAAGTAATTGGGACTGCTTTGGACCGGTCCTCATTGTCTCTGCTGGTGATTGTGTTTCGTCTGCTTCATTGTTTACATCTGGTACGCCTCAAGGCTGCGCGCCGGTCGCCAGTCCTGTTCACATTTCACTGCCATGCCAACAACACTCAGTTGTAACTTTCAGTTCAATGAAACAATCCCAATATAATGCAAATAAAACATGACTGTTTAGCAAAAACAAAAAAAGACCCCTGCAAATCAATCCCTCAGCTAACCATATAACAAGGATCTTCCTTTTCGTTGGCCCTGAATTGTCAGCTTGACTCTTGATGTCAAAACACCATTGCATAAAGTCTTTGATGATTTAATGAAACCTGGAATGTACAGAGAATCTTTATTTAATCTAACCTTGACCACTGTATCATCCTGCCCTCAAGGCAAAAATGGACATGTGTTCCCAAACTACTTGCTAACAATCTCAACTACTTTTACATGTGTTTTCCATGCAGCAGCCTCATCCACCAGTCAACCAATAGGCTTCAGTGTTCATAATCAGCCTTAACAAAGGCCAAAGAAAGGGGGAAAATATTAAATGAGTCAAACTTTAGGGTTGTGTGGTCCAAATACATGCAGATGTGTCATTTCTGTGCTTTCAAGAGGCCACATATTTTAGGAAGATGACATCTGGTGGATATAAATGGTACTACAGCCAAGGGGACTAGGACTAGTCATGCAGGGTGACTAGTAACTAAAAACTCTGTATTATTTACCCATTATCACATATAAACCTATAGAATCAGATATCTATGTTGCCCAGCCATTGTGATTCAGACTTATGTTTATTTTAAAGGAAAGTTAGCTTGTACTGTACATAAACAAAAATGTTTTTACCTTGGTTGTGCAAAGATGTGCCTTTGAAAAACAAAGAGTCGTAGAAAAGAGGCAAGAACATACTAGCTGTAATTATAAAATTCTGAATTTAAAACATGTAGTTTATAGAAAAATGTGTAATGACCGCTCTCAATGGCCTACACTGGCTTGAGGCATCTTCTTGCCAATAAACAATCTTTATTTTAAGTTTAATTTGTAGCCTGTGTCAACGAAGACTGAGAGAAAGATTTAACAGAACCCATTTTATTACAAACAACAACCAGATGTATGTTATATCTAATGAGAACATCCTTCACTGTTCTGTTAAAATGTTTAAATATTAGGCTTTTATTAGGCCAAGTTTAATTTTCAACACATTTCTGAGTCATCATTCGGTCATTTGTAGCGTTAAAAAAATAAAAAGAGATTATTTTCTACTGCAGCTAAATTGCTCACCTACCCTGGAGGAGTGCTGTTGTTATGGTGACACTCGTCCTTACAGCTGATACCCACGAGTGGGCAGTGTATACTAATGCAAACCTCATATGGACTTGATGTTACTGCTTGCTTTAAACCTATTGTTTAAATTCCACACATTTTAATTTAGAGGCAAAGCCAGTATAACCTATATTGTTACAATGTTGAGAGATTAGTATACACTTTTTTTCCCTACGTTTAATGCTCATCCCCTTCACCAAAATAAAACCTCCTAACTCGCAGCTTTGGATGCTGCACTTTTCCCGCACACTCCGTTTAATAGGAAGATAATGAGAGCTGTGAATGCGGAGTGTGGGGAGGAGGGGGGGATTTAAGGTATTTGACTCTATTTGGAGTTGTGTCGATTGCAGATGAAGAACGTGCCCCCCCTCGTATGTTCTTGTCTACTTGTACTTATTTAAACCAGAGCTCATTGAGAGAGCTCTGGTTTTAGCTCTGGTTCTCCCTCCTCGCAGAGAGCCCGCACCAGGATGGGTGCTCTCCCGGCGCAAAGGATATTATGGATGTGTGGTTTGATCTTTACTGGAATAACAGGAGTTTGCTGTAAGTTATAATTTTGTGTTCATTCTCATGTTCTGCCCGTGTAGCCAAGAATATGTTGCAGAGGAAGAAGCATGGTGCATTCTCTGCAGTCTATAGGCAAGTTTCCAACGCTACTTAGACTTTAAAATGACGTTTACACAGGCCTATTCTGTCGCCGTAGAATACCGCGACAGAATATGACCGTCCTGGTAACATGTCCACTATAGAGTGTCAGTGCTTTTTTTTCAGTAATTGGCAATTTTTTCATGTATTTTGGGGATAACTTAGATCAGGTGTATAGAATAAAATGTTTAATCATATCCAAACACCTGAAAACCCTTATCAGATGGGTTTCCTTGGCCAAAAATGTATTAAAAATGTTATAAAATGCAGGTCTAATAATGCGTTTCTTAAACAAACTCGTTACCTTGTTCTCTTTGCGCTTCATCTTTTTACTGAAAAGTTAACCAAAATTCCATCACATCCAAATGTTTTTATTTCAAATAGATAAATTGATAAGAGAATTCACAACTGGGCACAGCAGATAAGCCCTATGTTTTTCTGACATAATGAATGAGGACTAAATGTACTTTTGGAGAAATACCTAACTCCCCTTTTGGTTACAGGTTTACACGTCTGCACCTCTAGAGGGGCCAGCACATGCAAGCAATGTCTGGCTGTGCACCCCAGCTGTGCGTGGTGCTATCAGGAGGTGGGTTCCTTCTTTTCCACTCCACTTCATTTAGGGAATTAGCTTTCTGCCAGGTTGGTGCAGGGTGGTACAGATCCCCACATCACCCAAGTATTCTGGTTTTTGCTTTTTTGCTTTTCACTGAGAACATCAAATAGGTTCAGGTGGAAACAAAAGAAACATTTTCTTGGTACCTTTTAAAGTCAAATCTACCAGGTACCCTTTGTACTATTTACATTCTGTTTGATTTGATTCCTGTCACTTTAGACCCAGTGACTGAACGTGTATGACAGCATGAGAATGTAGTCATATTTTCTGGTTCAAACGAGCACAATGACTTAATATTGTAAAACTCAGTCTGGTAGTCAACATACTCAACCTTTCATTCAAGTGCAAAATATTCTCAGCATGACCTCAGCCTGAGACTTGTTCGTGTTCAAAAGCACTGGTTGAACTATCGTGGTTGAATTATCAGACGGTGTTCAGACAGGATGGATGTTTTAATTTGAGGTGGAATTTGCCTTTAAGTCGAGTTTGTTGGAGTGCTTCTTCATTCCAGGAGATTGTTTGTAATAGAAAGCATAATGTTCTGGGACATTTCTGGACTTTTACTCATCCCCGTTACAATTTAGCCTTCAAATTAATCCAGTATGCCCTTCTGTCTCAACACAGCTTTATTACAGATGGGAACTCTGTAAATTGGCTACATTTTAACAAAATGTGCTTCCAAACCAGTGAGGGGGTTGCTGGACGCTGAGTGCTTTTCTGTATAAAAATGTCCCACCTCTTCTGTCAGGATTTCGGCCAGGGGGTTGCCAGTTCTTCCCGCTGTGATCTGAAGAGTGAGCTGGTGGCAGCGGGCTGTGCTCCGTCAGCTCTGGCGTCTCCAACCAGCAAACTGCATGTGATCGAGGACCGACCCCTCAGCAACAAGGCAGCGGGGGCCACGCAAAACGTCACCCAGATAAAGCCCCAGAAACTACACATCACCCTCAGGCCAGGTAGGGTTGACCTAGTTTGTGGTTTTTACATCAGTGTATCTAGAGTTTGTGTTTTATTTATAGAGAAGCTACAAACAATAGTTACCACAGAAGTTACACCCCAATAGCATCAAGCAAAACTATTAAAAAATGTATTTCTTTATCCCGTTTCCCAGATGATGCTAAGCGCTTCACAGTGAAGGTGCGTCAGGTAGAGGACTACCCTGTGGACCTTTACTACCTCATGGATCTCTCCTACTCCATGAATGATGACCTCTTCCGCCTGAGGACACTGGGCAAAGGCCTGGCCGAGGCCATGAACCGCACCACCAGCAACCTCCGCATGGGCTTTGGGGCTTTTGTGGACAAGCCTCTCTCGCCTTACATGTACATCTCCCCCAAAGAGGCTGTGAAGAACCCCTGCTACAGGTAAAAGAAAAGCGAGATTGGCAATGGCTTGGAGTTTAAAAAGGGCTTCAAACAGTGTTTGCACCCTCATGGATTGATGTCATGATGTCCTCTTACTGTAATTTTATCAGCAGTGTATTTTTCAACCATCTTGGAGAATACGTTGGGCAATAATTTAAATTATCCAGCCATTATTAGTGCACTTCATTCTGACCTGGTAAAATACAGATGGGATACAAATATTCTTAAACAAAAGACACAAAATTACCCTTTATCATGACAAGTACCATCTATTGTAATTTCCTCTGTCAAATGATAATCTTATGTCTCAATAAGATTCACGTTTTCTCATATTTGGGCATGTTCTACTATAAAAGTGAAATTCCTCTGAATTGGTTGCTAATTCCAAATGTAGATTCATATTTTGCACATGGTTGTATATGCCTTCATTTTTAGATACAGAAGTTCAAAACTTTAAAACAACTAAAAAAGTAGAAGATTCTTAACATTCTTCAACATTTTGGAATGACGCTTATTCTCTCCTCTGTCTGTTAAGTTATAGCCAGAAGATGGTTAGCTTATCTTAGCAGAAAGACCAGACACAGAAAGCAAATAAGCGTATTTCTCAAAATGTGAAACAATTCCTTTAAAGAAAAAAGTTGGCCACACTTAATAACAACAAGAACTTCACGTTTCTTTGTCCCTACATAAGTACCTAAACTGAATCAAGACGTCTTTCTAATCGAAAGTTTATTTTAGTGGCTGCATTTGTAAATTTAACAATGTTTTACATTCCTAATACATACCCACTGGTGTTGATTTCAGTGGTTGTTTATGTCTGCATGCGGGAAATAGCTTCATTATGCAGTTGATGTCATTTTTGTGAGGACACCTTTAAACACAGCGTTGTACAGTAAAAACGCAAGCAGGCTCAGAGTCACGGCACTCGTTAAAGGCTTACAGCAGCTCCCTAGTGCTTGGTCAGCTGCTATGAATGAGCCACAGGTAATCTACCTGGAGAGCAAGAGTGTCCCAATGCAAGCTGCCGTAACCCCACCCAAAGGCTCCTCTGAGGTTGAGTTGGTGGTTTAAGGTCTCTTGGGGTCATTTACTTTCCTGCTTACACGTTGTTTGATCCACACTGATCCAGCCTCCAGGAATGTTTGGATAAAAGATAAGACAAGTGGGTGTACACTAAGCCCCCCCACCCCACACACACACACCCATTTAAAATGTCCCTTTAATAAAGTATATTATCAATAATTGGACAGCTTTTGATCATTTGTGGACTCATTTTTTACAACGTTATATAAACCGATTTTAAGATGAATGAACAAGCTGACCGCAGCTGTGCTGAACCCTGATCAGTTGATCTTGATTCACTGACAGCATTAACACCACCTGCCTGCCCCAGTTTGGCTACAAACATGTTCTGTCTCTGACGGAGGAGGTGAGCCGCTTCACAGAGGAAGTGAAGAAGCAGATGGTGTCGAGGAACCGAGATGCCCCAGAGGGAGGCTTTGATGCCATCATTCAGGCTGCTGTGTGCAAGGTGGAGAGACAGACTGCACGTGCATCCACACTCACTGCCTCACACACGTAACACGTAGTTTTACATTCTTTGTCTCTTCTGTCACACGCATATACACACTCAAGCATTTCAAGATTTCAAAAGCTGAATGAAATTGTTTGATCTTCCTTCCTTTCACTGTAACATGGTTTGATGGGAACTAGGATCAGATTGGTTGGCGCCCCGGTGCATCCCACCTTCTGATCTTCACCTCAGATGCTAAGACTCACGTGGCTCTGGATGGTCGTCTGGCTGGAATCGTGCAGCCCAACGATGGGCAGTGCCACCTCAACTCTGACAATATGTACAGCATGTCTACCACCATGGTTAGTGTGTATTGCAAGTGTGTGTTGTGACAAAGAGAATGAAAGACTTTGTTTGAAAAAGGCACATTTCAGTGTTTATGTGTGCATGTGCTAACCACACCGCCTGGTTTTGGCCCCACAGGATTACCCATCTCTAGCTCTGATCACAGAGAAGATGTCAGAGAACAACATCAATCTCATCTTTGCTGTCACCAACCCTGTGGTTCCTCTGTACCAGGTCAGGGGCTCTGCAGTTCACACTGAGCACATCCAGCATTTTATTCTGTTGAATTTGTGTTCAAAAAAAGTTAATTACTGTGAAACTGAGAAGACGACAAATCCCACTCAGTAATCATCTCATCTCAAAAACACTGTAGCATAAGTCCTCCAAACCTCACTGGTTTTTAACAGAGATTCTTGGAACCTGCATTGGAAGACTGGAAACTCAAAATGAATCACTATTATACACTGTTCAGACACAGATACAAACTCAGTTTTTCCCAAACTGGAAACATTTTTACAACTAACTGTTAAAGGGACCATTTTACTTGAGACGAATGAAGAAAAAATTGAAAAACATTGCGGACATTTTCCACAAACAGGCTTCATTTATAAAATATATTAATGTTATATATTGCTGGAAATTATAATAACACATTATTAAATCAGCTGGAAAGAATTACATAACATGTGGTTAAACATTTTATTGAAAAAAAATGAAATAATTATAATAATTTTTTTATGAGCAAAAACATTTTTGAAGGTAAATCATTTATTTGGATATTTACTATTTATGTGACATGAACAAGTTATATTTTTGACCTATTTAAAGAGGCATTATATTACATTTTAACAATGTTTTAGAGTATTTGGCAGGTATTGAGGGGTCTATTTTATCTATATTTCTAAGTGATGACATTAGTGATTATTGGTGGTTTGTAAATAGTTTCCCTGACTATGTAGGATGTCAACAGTCTAACAGTCTGTCTGCATTTCTGTTTTACAGAACTACAGTGAGCTGATTCCAGGCACCACAGTAGGAACACTGTCCAACGACTCGGGCAATGTTGTTCAGCTCATACTAAAGGCCTACGCTGTAAGTGTTACACACACACACACGCCTATCTTAGGCTAGACACTGTTTCAGGAGATGACATGTGTTTGCTGACACACACCCACAGTGTTTGAGTCATACAAACTGTCGAGCCAAAGTCTGTGAAGCTGACCAAGTGTGGGTGACTCCTGGCTGTGTTTCATTGTTTATGTTTTATTTGGGTTTATTGTGCAGAGAACAGGTGAAAGTTAATTTTAGTTTTAATCATGGCTACAACTTTGTGATGTGGGGACTGATGTCCACTTGTATGTCTGTACACCCACATTAATGTACAGACTTACATGTAATTAGAGCAATACATTTACATGGCCTCGTGAAGCAAATCTATACACTCATTCCTCTGTGTGTATGTATTTCCCGCTGTTTTCCTTCATTGGTGCTGCCAGAAAATCCGTTCCAAGGTGGAACTGGAGCTTCAAGGCGTCCCAGAAGAGCTGTCCCTGTCCTTCAACGCCACCTGTCTGAATGGAGAGCTCATCCCTGGCCTCAAATCCTGCTCTGGGCTCAAGATAGGAGACACGGTCAGTCCATGTCCTTTTGACCCCTAACACAGGTTATGGCATCACTGTGGAAATTAGCTGTAAGCAGTTCAACCAAAGATTTTGCCTTCACGGACTGTTTGATTTTAAGGTTTTTCAGTGGCCTGAAGATGTGAAAATATCTCATCTTTCACAGGAAATAATTGGTTAAAAGTTTGAAATGGAAACATAATTTTGTATAACAGAAACATCTCTTCTCTTTTTTATTCTTTGAATCATCATGTGACCCCTCAGACCTATCTTGGAACCCCTTGGAATTTATACATTTACCCAATACTACAGTCCTGTATTAGTATACTCCCCATTGTAGAATCTAAGCAATATGGCTTGATTTTAAACATTTTCCAACAAAGAATTATGTTGTTCTCTGTTTAGGAAGATGGATAATTCATGTCCCTCTTATATTTACACAAGGACCCCAAACCTAGTGTTGTGATATAGTTGGAAATGGCTGTGACATGGTTGTATCCATATTGACTTGTCTTGCTACTCTCACTCTCACACTTGTTTCACTGTATACACTCTTACTCCTTATTTTATCAAGAGATACATAGCAAAAAGCATCTTCTCAACAAAACACATCTCACGTTCAGCCTTCAAGAATTATTTTCCTACAATAAGGAAACAATCCTGAATGAGATAAATCCACTTGTTCCCATTGTAGTTTCTTTGTTTCTAGAAACTAAATCAACATCCTGCAACAAGACTGGATAAGGCTGCAAAAGTATGAAGATTTTATTAAAATCCCTTAAAATAAATTGGTTTACATGAGAAAATAATAGGTGTGTTAATGGCATCCCATTGAGCAGATGCAATGCTTGTTTTAAGAAATTTAGTTTTAAGGACACAGTAGGCTAAATGGGTTACTTTGTTTGCACAGTATGGTAACTCTTTGTATTGCAAGAAACCAATATTATCCAATACTATTTCACCCTCAGCCAACACGTCCTATGTCTCGGGATTAAAAATACCAAGGGACTTCTGGCCATAATAACGTCTTAACTGCATGCAAAAATAGCATGTTAGTTAGTTCCATATACTATTTTTCACCTTCTTTTTGGTCTCTTTCCATTTCCCTTCTTGCTGCTAGTAGGATTTTTCCCCCCATTTCCTTGTGGTGTCAAAGAGCAGATGATGGAAAACAGTGGATCAGCACTGTCTCTGAAGCTTGTCTTTTTTAGTTGATGTTTTCTTGTCTTTCCATCCTTCTTCTGCCAACTCCATTTAGAGAAAATTGTCTGCTTAAAGAGTTCTCTTCGTTCCTTTTTTTGCATTTTTTCTTTATCACAGCTTCTTTGGCTCTTTTCCCTGTTCTTTCCTCACTCCAGGTGACATTTTTGGCCTCCACGCATTTCTTTTTCTCTGCCTCAGCTCCTCTTATTTTTGCCATATATGGCTGTCTCTCCAGATTTAGTAACTGCCCACTTTTGGACATTTACCAGATTTGGATGTAATTTTGAATGAACAATTACTAAATACATGACTGAATACATATGGAGGCTTTCACTATGTCACGTCTTTGTGCTATTTCAACCGACAGAGTTTAGACAATGCTCACAATTTGAGCGGCTATTATATGAATGTTAACTATACCATTAAAGTGCTGTTACATGTTACTTAATCTACACCAGGGTGACACGGTAGCATGATCAGTTTTACAAAGTGTGTGTGTGTGTGTGTGTGTGTGTATGTCTTTGCAATGAATAAACATTTAAAAAGACAGGGCTCTAAACATGTCCAAACCAAATACTTCAAGGTTTAGCCTGGACAGGTTACAATTTCAATTTCCTCCTCTCATCCAGGTCTCTTTCAGCGTGGAGGCCAGAGCTCGCGGTTGCCCTAAAGAGAAGAACAAAACCTTCATCATTAAACCTGTCGGCTTCAAGGACTCCCTCGCCATCACTGTCACATTTGAGTGCGACTGCAAGTGCCAGACCAAAGCCCAGCTTAATAGCCCCAAATGTAACTATGGCAATGGCACGTATGAGTGTGGCATCTGCCTGTGCCACCCAGGACGCTTAGGGCCACACTGCGAGTGTGCAGAGGGTGACTATAACCCCACAGAGCAGGACCGCTGCAGTGGCTCTGGAGGACCTCAGTCTGCCATCTGCAGCGGCCGTGGAGACTGTGTGTGCGGCCAGTGTGTGTGCCACAGCAGCGACTTTGGAAAGGTCTGGGGAAAGCTGTGTGAGTGTGATGACTTCAACTGCCTGCGCTACAAGGGGGAACTGTGCTCAGGTAAGATCTTATGAGCTCAAACGAGAAGGAGGAATTTCTTAGTCTTATTAATTTGTCTTTGCATCTTAAGCTGAACGAGAAGGACTGAAAAAATAAGATAGATTGACAGTAATTTAATTGACAACTAGAGCTGCAACTGATTACGTTCATTATTAATATACCAATAATTTTCTTGATTAATTTATTCATTGTTTCATCTATAAAGTGTCAGAAAATAGTGAATCATAATCATATCACAATCACCCAGAGGCCAAGGTCTTGTTTTGTCCGACCAACTGTCTAAAACCCAAAGATATTCAAGTTTACAATTGTAGAAACCACCAAATCCTCCCACTGGATAACATTCACGGGTTACGGCTTTTGAAATGGGAGTATTTGCTGATAAAACAAGGAATTTGAAAAAATAACTTTAATTGGGGGGTGCACGGTGGCAGAGCGGTTAGCACCCCTGCCTCCCAATAAGGAGATCGTGGGTTCGAATCCCAGACCAGACCACCATCTTTCTGGGTGGAATCTGCATGTCTTCCCTGTGTTACTGCGGGTTTTCTCCGGTTTCCTCCCACCCTCCAAAGACATGCATGTTTAGGTTAATTGGTGACTCTAAATTGTCCCTAGTGGATGAATGCGAGTGTGAATGGTTGTCTGTCTATGTGTCAGCCCTGCGATGAGTTGGCCACTGTCCAGGGTGTACCCCGCTTAAGGCCCAAAGCCACTGGGATAGGCTCCAGTCACCCGCGACCCCAAAACTGGAACAAGCGGTAGAAAATGACTGACTGACTTTAATTGCCATTTTTCATTATTTTATGGAAGAAAAACATGTGTGATAAAATTGACTTTTTAAAGGAATAGTGTAACATTTTGGAGAATTCATTTTCTTGCCAAGAGTTTGACGAGAAGGTTAATTCGACTCTCTCATTTGACCAGTAAACATGTTCTGGAGCAAGCAGCCTTAACATTAAGACTTTAAAGGGGTGAAATGGCTATCGTGGCTCTGTTCAAAGGTAGCAAAATCTGCCTACCAACACCTCTAAAGCTCACTAATTAACAACGTTATATGTCGTTTGCTTAATCTGCACAAAAACCCAAGTGTAAAAATGACACGTTGTGGTTTATATGCTGGACTATTTTTTGGCCAGGTGATCATCACTGTGAGGTTTCCAGCTAGGCAGTAACAGGAAGGTACTGCACCCAACCAAGAAATAGTTCCGCTCATACAGTAGCTGTTTCCATTTTTTATGCTAAGATAACCTGCTGCTTGCTGTAGTTTCATATTTAACAGACAGACAGGGTGGTATTGTTCTTCCCATCTAATCAATGGGTGCAATTGAGAGGTGTAGGAGGTTAAAATGGCCCACTGACTATCATGATCATTGTGTGTGTCTGTGGTGGAGTTTCAGTTTCAGAGAATGTATGTACCTTTGCCGTTAGGGTTGGCAGTCCCCTTTACCACACTGACTTGCCACCCACCTCATCTGGGAACAATTATATACAATACAAACTCTCCCTTCTGCCCAGGACATGGGCTCCATTCACAATAAACATGTGTGTTGTGTGCACTGTGTGTGAGGGTAAGCTCAGGTTGTATGTTTATGTCAGCCAGGCCAAGCATTTGTGCCACAGAGTTCAACAGGAGTCACGCACAAAGAAAGCTTCTTAGAAGTTTGATTTCAAGCCGGTCAGAGGGGACTCTCACTTTTCTGAAAGTTTCTCTATTGTGGGTTGAGATTTTTAACCAGTGGCCATGAATTTGTGTTTTTTTTGTTAAGAGCTTTAACTCAGAGCCTCATGACCCTCCTCTTCTTTTAGGGTTTTAAAAGAGACAGTATATCATCAAGTCAAAACACATGATATTAGCCTAAGGATGTTTTTAATTGAGATCTCTGAGCGACTGAGTTTATTTGCTTTGCAAATTACATTGTTGCAAGAAATCCTTCCAACAATGGTGGTACACTTTTATAAAAACTCAAGTCTATTGAAGGATGAAAGGAGACACAAAGAAAGAATTGGAATAGACAAAATTGCCTCCATAAAGTGGAAACAATTGGGGTCATGGAGTCAAAATGTACAGGCCTCATCTTAAGTGCTCTACTTCAATGAGGCAGTGCCTTAGACACATATTAGTAGTTAAACCATATAAACAGATTGAGAATGCTTGGGATATTTTAACTGACCATAGTTAATTGTATAAGGCCAAGTTCTGGCACAGACTGCTCTCCTGCCTCAAACTTCATCACATCATCAGATATATAAACCAACCCCCTCCCTGCTGCTCTCTCAGAGAAACGTTTTGCTGTATTCCCCAAAGCCCATAGATTAACATGAAAATACCTTTCTGCTTACTCATTGGCTAGTGCGGTGTAATGGCTAAAAATAAACCCATGTTTGGTCAGAAAAGGGCCAAGTGGGAGAGAATTGGAAATGTTCTGTGTGTAAAACATGGTCTGCTGTTGTCTTGAAATACCTTTTTCAGTGCATGGACCATAGTCTATGTTCTTCCCCCACAGAATGGTCTAATTAAAAGCCAGCGGCCCTGTGGTCAAGTGGTAATGACAGTTTGTTCATGGATAAACCTTTATCCAGTCAGACTGTTCCACACAGTTTCCTGTCCTCTTTGTTTATCTGGGCATTGTTTTGTAGCGATAGGCCACAATGTTTTCTGCATTGTCACTCTCTTGTTAGAATGCACACACACATCACACATAGATACATGGAATAACAACAAATGCACACAAATTCACACACACACACACAAACACTGAATCATGCAGCCAAAAATAAAAGCCCTCCATACACCACAAGCACACAATGAAATGGGTCTCTAACAGTTGCAGAAACATGACTTACCACTTCTTTTCAGTGATTGGGATCAAAAGCCAAGAGCTCCAGACTTACGATGCTACAAATAAACAAAAAAACTATTCGTCATGGATGCTGAATATGTAAGGGTTTAAAGGCAAAGCAAAGGTGGTAGATATTCCTCAAGATAGAGAGGAACCGTGTCATTTCTCCAATAAAGTTATAACACATCATCGCAACAGGAAAATACATCAAAGTATGACACAGGCTGACTGGCAAAACATTGTTTTTGCCAGTCATTTTGGAGTTTCCCAAAGTGTCCAAAGTTACCCCATGTGTCAGGCTGAATTTTGGGAAAATGTGTATAAAATGGTGCACAATATTTCCAGTTTATGGAATGATGAAGCCTTGAAAGCATGGAGTCTTGGAATAAAATGTTTCACTCAGTGTAAACATCGTATAGCTTTGACAAAGAGTTGGAGCAAGCTGATACTGAATATATATGATGGTGTAGGATAGTGTTGAATAAGATGAAATGCTAAAACCGAGCTGATTAAGGGGGATCAATAAGGGAAAAAACTGTATATTAGTTCACACTTATCATGGAATTAAAAACCAAATATGAACTTATATTAGCCTATCAAATGTAGGTTGTTTAAAACTATTGATGCACAGCAACTGAAATTACAACCACTAAGCATTCCAGCCTTTTTCCTTCCTCTTTCCCAACTCCCACCACACCCTCGTTGTCACACAGAATTTCACTTGGTCACATTGTCCTCCTTTCCTTCATTGTTTATTCTTGTCCTGTTTTGCTCTTTTACTCCATACCACCACCCTTCTGTCCGTGGAAATGGAAATATTATACCAGTAAACAATGTTATAATGTCTTTGTCAAACCTCTTCAACCTCACATTTTGGTGGGTTTGTCACCACATACACATGTGCAACAAAATGTGGCTCAAACCTGCAATGCTCCATTTTAAATTCAAGTCAAGATCCCAAGATCTCTGAAGATAACATATATTTTAGGATGAACTGTTTTGAAAATGTGTGAATATCATATCACACATGGCAAGTAGAATTTCCCATCTAGCCATACATGACATCTGAATTGAATATTTTACTATTACTATTATATAATATAAACTATATTATTTTAATATTTTATGCTGTTTTATTGCATTGTATGTTATGTTATATTTCTATATTAATACAGACAAACACTAACTATCATTACATAATTATGTTATATATTATTCTGGTGTATACTGTTATAGTAGATGGTATCATATTACTCTTACATATACTGTACTTTGCTGCTACTAATCACACCACTATTTCACTCTTGTCTTGCAATTTTGAGTTTTATTGTTCTCCTATTTTTATTTCTATTTTTAAATTACTTTTTATTTTATGTTCTTCTAGTTGTTTATTTTTTACTTTGTATCTATTTATCAGTACTTATTTATGTCCTTGTGCTGCTGCAACACCTGAATTTTCTCCTGAAAATGGGGGGGTAAATGTTAAAGTTATAAATGGTTATTTTCTCGTCTCCTCTATCCTTCTTTCTGTCCCAGGTCATGGCGTCTGTAACTGTGGCTTCTGCCAGTGTGCACCCGACTGGCAGGGTGAGAACTGTAACTGCTCCAGACGTACTGACACCTGTATGTCCAATCTGGGTCTGCTGTGCAGTGGGAGGGGTCAGTGTGTGTGCGGGGCCTGTGAGTGCACCCAGCCCGGGGCCTACGGAGCCACATGCGACAAGTGCCCCACCTGCCCCGACGCCTGCACCATGAAGAAGTGAGTCTGCACGCAGAGTTTTCATATCCAGTGTCCAGAAAGCAATTTGAAATGAGCTGATGGCCTGATGTATGTTTTTCTTCTTAAAGGGAGTGTGTGGAGTGTAAGCACTTCAAGAGGGGCAAGCTGTTTGATGAAAACACCTGCTCTCGAATCTGCAAGGATGAGATTGTGCTTGTGGATGAATTAGGTGAGACACCCAGCTGTCTAACATTCCAGACAGAAAAACAACACACTGAATGTTGGTACACTTTCTAATAAAGCACAATTTGTAAAGGGTTTGTAACTAATGGCATTACTAATGGTTAATAAATTATTTACTAATGCTATATAGATCCGTGAGAAGCTATTAATCAGAACAAGTCTGGATTGCCAGGTTGTGGAAAAATACCTTTGGCTCTTCCAATGTAACTTCTTCTGAACAACGGCAACTGTGGCAACTATGGGATAATGGTAAATGTTGAAAAATAGAGTGCGGATAGCTCACCTGGAAGAGTGGGCACCCCATGTTCAAGGCTGAGTCCATACTGCAGTAGCCCGGGTTCGAGTTCGACCTGTGGCACATTGCTGCATGTCATCCCCCTCTCTCTCTCCCACAATTTCTGTCTATCTTCTGCTGTCCATATCAAATAAAGACAAAAAAACACCCAAAGGAAGAGAAGTCAAAAAGTTACATAGCAATATTTACCTTATGTTTCATGTTAGTTAACTTTAGCCACCATAAGCTACTGGTCATACCAGACCAACTAAGACTGTAGCAGCAAAACCCCTGAGTGTACTCAATTGAGCAACAGTGCGTTTATAAATTTAAAATTTCATTTGGAAGAGGAAGATTGTGTGATTTCTTATGTCAAATGTCACATTGTCTCGCTTTAAAGCTGGCTAAAAAGTCAAAGCAAATGTCATCATGCTGGAGGAGGATAAACACCAGCCAGAGAGGTTTTTCACAACTCAAAAGTTGTTCTTATTAGTGGCTTATAACTTATATATGAAACAGTAGTAAATTATTTAACATTAACACAATGTGAATGAAAAGTGAGTTTATAAAGTTTATGAAAGTTGCTCTATGGACGTCAAGACCTCTGACTTGTTTAACCGTGTTCTCTTATTTTTTCATGCAGTGCTCCATGATACAAATGCTGTGAACTGCACTTACAAAGATGAGGATGATTGCGTGGAGCGTTTCCAGTACTATGAGGACGCCAGTGGCAAATCGATCTTGTTTGTCGTCAAAGAGCCAGGTAAGAGAGATACATCCCACATGGATACCCGACCTAACAAACAAATATTTAAAGCTGTGTTTATCAATATTTTTTATATTAATAATGGCTCAAACAACTACACATAATGTGAAAGGGTTCACTTTTAGTGATGAACCCACAGAGAATTAGCACCAAACTCTGTATTTCTCTTCAGCTCTATGGAGCATTTTATTGACTTTCAGCTCATTGTTTTAGTTTTACTGCCTCTTTCTGCTTTCATGAACCATGTTTTCAGGCAGCTTTGATTAACCTACTGTACACTACCTGAACAACACCAAGCGGCAGACAGTTAGCAGCTACCTGGTGAACACAGTGGAGTATTTAGCAGCTAAAGAGCCAGATATTTCCTCTCAGGAGTTGGTAAAGACCAAACCAAGAGCTAAAAGGGGAGTGTATGTTGGACTTACATTGATTGGTGGCAACAAAAATGACACCAAATGAATGCTAATGCTGCTCCATGTCCACTGGATGTATAATCAGGCAATTGTGTGCTAACATGTTAGCCATAAAAATGTCATACAGTGACAATATGTCAATGCTGTGTTTACAGGTTGCCCCTAAATAGCCAAAAAATCAATAAATACTGCTTTAAGGACAGTAACCAACTGTATACAGTGGGTTAATATTAAATGTGGAAGAGAAGAGGGAAGCCACAATGACAAGGATAAAATCTACAAAACTACAAATACATCACCATTCAACCAATATTCGTTCTAGCAAACTTGTGAAGTCAGTGTGTTTTTCTTCACCCAAGTACAAGTTGTCACTTCCCTGCTGTATGCCCTTCATCTGCTTGTTAAGTGGCCAAATCAAAAAAGTGTGGGGCGGTAAAACAGCCTTTAATGACCACCAGTGCCCGCAGAGAAAGTCTGTCCCTGGGTCTGCCTTTAATGAATGTGTGTGTTTAATTTAGGCACAACTGGGTAGCAGAGAAGTACACCAAAATTTGCCTTGAACACAGTGCACCCTGCCGTGTCAAAGAGGGTCGTAAACAGCTGCCCAGGTCCTCTTGGAACCCGCTGACTCTACATATCCTCGAGAGGAAAGCACAAGAGGGAGAGGGAGAAGACAAAGTAAGCAAAAGAAAGGGACAGAGAACATTTTAAAAAGGAAACATGAAGCTGTGTGAAGGAGAAAGAGAGGTGAGGAGGGGAAGATGGTAAACAGATACCCTTCAAAACTGAATAAGCATTTTTCTCATTCAGAAATTAATATATAATGTTGTAGAAATAAGCTTGTAGAACCACCCTGACATGAACTGTATATGAGCCAAAATGGTAGCAGCTATAGGCATCAAAAGGATCAGGAGCAGGAAATAGAGGACAGCAGGAATGAGGAGAGAGGAAGAGGAGTAAAGCTTTGATGTCAGCTATAAAAGTTCACCCTGGTTGCCCCGCTACATTACCCAACACTATTATCCACATATATATGTGCATGCAAGCATGTACTCACACACAGGCAAATGTTTATATATATATAGACATACATCCAGCCTGGCAAAAAAACAAGTAGACACACATATGGACCAGATGGCACTTATCACTGGTGGCTAGAAGTGTAAAGGTAAAATAAGGAAACCGTGTCAGACTTCAGTTCGTGCTCCCTCTGACCATGGACACAAATAGAAAAATGTAGCAATGATATTAAATGCTATTACACCTCATGAAAATGTGGCTTCAAATCTTATTTGTTTCTCTATAACATCAGTATTCATAACTCAATCTGCAACAATTAAATGATGAATATTTTTACAGCGGATCAGATGACCACTTGTGAAAGAGGTCGTTCGTGGTGACAAACCCACAGAGAATTACCACGCCTCTTAGCTCTACCGAGCTTAATAGCGACTTTCAGCTAATGGTTTTGGTTTTCTGGCCTATAACTTTATTGTTTTGTTTCACTCTCACTACTCTCTTGTCTTTTTTGGCCACAGCAGACAGCTGTGCTTATAAAAACCCAATGTAGGCCACCCTTTCATCAACAGCAGATGGGCAAAGTTAGTGACTAGCTGGTGAACATAGTGGAGCATTTAGCAAAAGAGCCACATAATTCCCTCAAAGGTTAGTGGGGGTAAAAACAGGGCTAAATGGAGAGTGAATATTGGATTTACATTCATCAGGTGGCCAGAAAGGTGACTCCAAACGAATGCTGCCACCAAGTGGCCAAGAAAAGTGTTTGTTTAGATTTTTTTTTTATTTTCTTTTTTAAATAAAAGCTTAACACTCAGCTAATCTGCTCCATCAGGACATTGTGGGTGTGGTTTGATTATTAGAACTATGGTACATCCAGTCGCTCATAGTAAGATGCTGACTGGGCAAATTTGTTTTCAGGTATTTTACTTTCATTCTGCTAGCCTCACAAAGCCAGCTTATTGTCCTCATCTAAGTTTTTGCAACAAGATTTCGATTTAGAAAACATCCCTTAACAATAAATTAAGCCTGGAAACTAGAGGCCAAACCAGTCAGTGAACTAATTGGTTTGTGTTGAGATGATGACATGGCTTCCTCTCAAAAACTCCTGAACATTGCAAACTGTTTAAACTAGATTTTGCAGACATAAAATGAAGAGTGATTCAGCAGTGCATGGCTCATTACGCCCCTCAAGTTTATTCAGAAACAAATTTGATGATTAATTCAGGAGAGTTTTCTGGAACAGCTAATGATGAGGAAAATGAGTAAAGACAGCCCAACAAGTAATGTGTTCTTCCAGTCTGATGTAGGAAGGCGTCATGTTAATGACTCTTTGAAAGAGTGTACTGTCAGTCATCTATTGTACAGTCTTCTTGAAACGGTGCACATCAAATTCCTATTCAGTCTTGCCAGACCACAATGAGGGAAGGGAGATTTGTGGCCTGGCTGTGTGAGGTTACTATTTTCCACTTCAGCCCATCCTCCTCTCTGCTCGGGTATTTAAAAGTCCCATTGCCTTCGGTTTGCCAATGTTATGCTGCACTCATTCTCTTGCATCACTTAACAGATCTGATAACCTTAAGAAAGCACCTGTCATTCATGCTAGAAGGAACCACACCACCAGGTGTTAGGCCAAATGCCTACCAGCACGAGAGGTGTCAATATTACTATTCTCGGGAATTCAAAAGCACTTCTGTATCTGAAAAGTCTTAGCATTTAGCAGAGGAGTGAGCTGCAGCAAAAGCAACATCAAATCCATGTGAGTGACAGAGGAGACAGGGAGGAAACAGCATTATGAAATCAGACTTCCTCCGGCCTAGCTCCTGGCTTATCATCTCCTGTGTGTGCACTCTTTACTTATTACTTTATCTCTTCCTCCTTCCATCCAGACTGCCCCAAGGGTCCAGACATTTTGGTGGTGCTTCTGTCGGTGGCAGGAGCCATCTTGTTCCTTGGCTTGGCGGCTCTGCTTATCTGGAAACTGCTGGTCACCATTCACGACAGACGGGAGTTTGCCAAATTTGAAGAAGAACGTGCTCGCGCAAAGTGGGACACGGTAAGTAAATTGAGCATGATGCGGCATGTGCCTGTAAATGCTCTGATGTGCTGTGTTTTAATGTGTTGTTTGTTAAATAGGCCTTCTAAGACAGAAATCAGGGTACAGTCAACGTTCATTGATTTCAATATAAAAAAGATAGACTTTTTGTTTTTGTTTGAGGCAGTGGTGCCACTAAACCCCCCTTCCTTGGACTCTTAAAACATGTCATGACACACACACTCAGACATGCCTGCGTCTTCATCCACACACACACACACACACACACACACACACACACATTAACGCACAAAAGGCCACACACGCAGTCTTTTGCACTCATTTTCTGAAGATGTTATTTTTTTATTGTTGTGGCATGCTGTTACTCCCAACAGAACAAAAGGCTGCCAACGGAAGGGCTGGGTTTAAATTAGCTAACGCTAATTAGCCTTTTACTGGTAATAGGCCTCTTTGTGGCCTCAAAAACACACCCAAATCCCATAGGCCTGAAACCGCAAAGACTCAGATGTAGTTTTAACATGCTCACTCAGTTGAGGAAGTGAAAACATAAGCCACACATTCAAGTTAATATACAGTATGTGTATAAAATACAAGGTTTGATCCCAGAAAAGGATGGGTGTCATTGTGTATAGGCTATGAAATGGAGTAGTTATTTTAATTCTTAACTTTAATTTGCTACAATTCCCTATAGGGACCTTATTAGGGAATTTCTAATGTCTTTTGTCTCTGTGAAACTCACCTTAACTTATGTCTCTTTATGTTTATTTATGACTAACAGGGGCACAATCCTCTCTACAAAGGAGCCACATCTACCTTCACAAACATCACATACAGAGGAAAAGACTGATGCTACTGAACAAGGATGAAGAATAAAGGATGAAATAATGGATTTTTACTGTCCTTTGTGGGAAGGCACCGAATCATGTGCAGGCCTCTACTGTCACGGGACAATAATTAATAATTATTTGTGTTTGTAAATATGTAGAAATGATTCTGAGGACACATTTTATCAGGGATTTGTCATAAACACCCACCTATACTATGCTGATAAATAAGATATTGTTTGAATTTTGTGTGATGGACAAAGAACTCTTGTGTTGTGCAGGTTTACCCAAATCATGACAAAACATATTTACATATTTACCCCGACCCTAGATTATTGTTTAAAAACTCAACTGTAACGTCTCTTTTCAGTTGCCAATATTACAGATAACCCACATACCTTGCTGTGGACGGTTTTCATTATTTTTCTACCTTTGGTGGAAAATAGCATAAAAAGAAAACGATTAGAAGCAAGCTCTGTAGAGTGCTCTGGATATCTGTTTCAGAGGCAGATAAAATCAAAAAACAATACTATCCACATGACTGGATACCAAAATACATTTTAAAAATTGATGTAACAAATCCTTGAAGTCAGTGGAAGAACAAAATGGCAGATAGTGTTATGCTAAACACACTGTTGGGATTTCCTGTTTGTGGAACTCAGTGCTACTATGGCAAGATAAGCTGTCTTTAATTCAGTCAAGTGACGTTCTGGAGATATGATGTGGTTTGGAGTAAACTGTTCATTTACTGAAAACTGGAGCAGTTTCTTGTGTGGAGTCCAAGAGATAATTTTTTTCTCCCTTGTTGTGTGCGGTTTTTACTAATGTGTTTTGTTATGTTTTCTAAAATACAAAGATTTAATATTTTAGTTATTCTTTTTAATGAGGTGAACTTTGCAACCACATAATGCGTCCAGTTTTGAGATGTGAAAGACAAAGGCAATGCTAAAACATAATTTGAAATAAATGAGGAGCTTTATTCCATAATGGACAATTAAAGATATTCGATCTGAAGACATTTCATTACAACTTATTGACACTTTAGGGAGTATTATTAGTTTTTGATATAAAAAGCAAATGTGACACTATTCTAAATTACTTATGTTTGTAAAGGTACAAAAGTGACTAATTTCTGCTGGTTTTTTTTTTTTATGTTGAAAACTTGCTTGATAATTTGAGGCTGAGCATCCTGAACCTCAACTTCACCAAGAAAACACCAACACAGACAACCAGAGTCGTGGTTTCCTGAAATATACATTGTGTTTACAGTCTGCAGTGACAATGGTGCCTTTAATAAGCCTTTATCACACCTTGTCAATATTTCTTGTACTGCTTCCCCACGACTCCCACCCAAGTTTGCAGGGCTTTTTGTCTGCAATGCGCTGCATCCATCTCCTGGACTTGAACCGCAAGTATAGCTCACAGGTCCTTGTGGGATCATTTCCAAATTACACTATCCACTGTACAGAATGAACTATCTCAGATGAATTAGACCTCATACACTGAGCAGTGCACTTGCAGATTAAGTCCATGGGATCCAAGTAGTGCAAACAAAAAGCCCTGCACACTCACAAAGTTATGACGTTAGCAGTGCTGTGCCGCGTGCGTAAAATGGCACAGTGCCTCTTTCAGTTTGGAGACGCACTTTACTCTACAGTTCAACAGCTGAGAGGAAAACTGTTGCAGTTACCCAGACCCGACAAAAACATACTACACATAAACAGTTATGGGCAGCAAACAGAACAAACTCAGAATTAGATTAGACGCATTAGACTCTTACTGTCTTGTTTTCACATAAAAAATTGCATTTTAATGCAAACTTTAATCTGTAACAGACGCAAAATTGTAACACAAAAACAACAGAGGGGAGAAGCAAAACTCCACATACTAGAAAGTTGTTTTGTGATTTTGAAGTGGTCTTTGTGCCTCAAGTCACGCAAATTATGGCTTTTGTGCTCTCTGTGTTGTTTATGGACCAGGATTGGCACTGAAATGTGGGGGGAAAGCTTGGTATTTAGATGTCCTGTGCTGCTCAGAGGAACCTATAGCTAAATAAATGTTTTAATGCAGGATGCATCATAAATTCCTTTCCTCACTATTAATAAATAATAAAGTCAAAATGAGTTTATGTGATTAGTAAAGGCTTAATGGATCATCAGTTAAACAATGTTATCTCACAAATAGGCCCATGTACATACTTTAATTTATTTTCCACCAAAGGAATCCAGTTATAGAAAAGGCGGTTAGCACTTGCCACACGGAGGCTTATAGGATTCTTTTGTTCCTGTGCAGGTCAGGTGAACTGGAGAATCTCAATAGCCTGCAGGTGTGAATCTGTTTTTGAGTTAAAACATGTTTTTCATTTTGACTCAGTATAAATGATGGATTCAATTTATACAATATTTTACTGTGTGCAAATGTACTTCAAAATGTGGCCACAGGCCAACTGGGGCCAAATTTTGTCAACTGGGCAAAGTGCCCGTGGCCCCAGACCCTCAAGTGGGTCTTTTACTAAATAAATAAATAAGTATGGTGCATTTTATTTAATAGATTTGTGCTCAATCAAGTTGCCACAGAATCAGTAGGCAGCTCATTTTCGCCCCAGGGCTCCCCAGAGGTAAATTCAGCCCAGGTTGGAGCAAACAAACTAATGGAGGTTGTACTAAATTAAAAAAAAAAACCACTTACGAATTAATGCAAATGTGGCAGAAGGAGAGGATAGGGTGGGGGAATATAGTATGAGACTGCATTAAACTGATGAACAACACCAGAATGTGGAGAGGGGATAGATATAAAGGGAGTCTGAGGGTAACATGAACACTCAGAGCACTGAAGTGTTTAACAAACCAAAAACCAAGATGGTAGTGGGCTGAGGTGTGACTGGAGAGGAAACTAATGAGGAGGTACCATATACAGCACTTACCACCACAAATGCTTCATAGCAACACAACGCCCAGCAAACAGACATACCCTTCTATCTCCAAGCCTATCATGGAGCCCAGCAACAGAAAAGGAAGAAACAAACTACACAATGTTTAACACAACAACAAAGTTGATTCAAAACAATAAACTTTTTGAAATTCATGCAATTATTTGAGCTCTAAATCTGATCTTAAGATCACTGTTATAGGCCTTCAGCAGTGGGTTTAAGTTAAACCTCTTGGCATTTATGTGATTTATACAGGACACAGCAACTGGGGTCAGACTAAATCACAGCTACAGTTTATACTGCAGCTTCTGGGGAGACAGAAATGGGGTATTAAGAGACCATGTGACTTTGTTTCAAACAACACAAGTACAAATCCATCTTAAATTAAACCGCAGCTAAGCTACTGATAGAGCAACAGACCCCAATGGTTGACGTACACAGGTGGTTTCAATTTAAGCCTCCTCTTGGGACTGTGTGGATGTTTACTAGCTGTGGATTTCTGACTCTCCTGGAATCTTCATGACCCCCATGTTTTGTTAACTCTGTTAGGGTGGGACAATTTCCATACTATTATTTTCTGATTTTGGTAACTTCAGCAAACTGCCTGCACAGCTCCACCAAAATTTAACCCAAGAATAATGGGTGAAGCCAATCTGCCTTTAATCTTTCAGCAATATTTATATCCGTTTGTCAGTGTTGAACATGGCAACTCAACAGGTTCCAGTGGTGCAAACAGTCAGTGAGTGGCACTCATAACAGTGATATTATGAGTTTGAGCCTCATTTTGAGAAGCAGTGATTTTAGTAAAAATAATTAACTGAACAATACATATACATATGAAGTAAATATTAGTTAACATTCATTAATTGATGATCCATTAATCGTGAACTAATCACAAAAATTCATAGTGACTGAATGTCTTAATAGTGAGCTAAAGGAATTCAGGATAGGATACATACTGCTTAAATGCATGCATTAAATCACGAGTTCTGTATTAGTTATGCATTAAGCATACTTTAAATTACAACTCCTTACAATATTGCACAAAGACCCAGACACCAACGAATATTCCTACTCAGAAATACTACCTGGCAACAGGTGTTATTTGTGTCAAATAGTTTGTGGTAATTTGATGAAACATACAGCAACCTTATTTTGGAACATCCACCACCCATGCACAATATAAGATGGATAGACAGAATACTTTATTCATCCAAATAAGCAATTGCAACACTAAACTAAAACAATTAATCTTGTGGCCCTACAAGACAGGGCCACTAATTTATGTAGGCTAATAATGCAGGACCTACGATATTGTAGCCTACTTTAGTGGTAAAAATCTCCAAACACATTGGCACACAATGAACCTGGGACTTTTTGGGGCCCCTGGAGGTCTGGGTCTCCGGATAGTTACCAGCCTTGCCTACAGTATGCTGTCTGCTTTCAGGTGGTTCTGTCCAGAGGAGCTTACATTATCTGTTAAACAAGCGCATAGGACGCATCATTTAAAGCTCTCTCTGGAGCCCAGTGCGGCCTTGCTGCAGGGGGTAATGATCTTTTATTGACAGTGAAAGAATGGACTCTGACAAGGTGGCTGAACTTCTCCCGGTGTAAACGTTACATCTCTCGATAATGACAGTAGAAAGACCGGGTGAAGCAGAAATGTAACACTTGTGAAGAAGCTTCAGAGCATTGACAGCTCCAGGTTTGCCCGTGCAGGGGAACCAAAACGGACAAGGAAACCCCGAGGATCAGGGCCTCCTGTCCGGATGACACCAGCAGGAGCCAACCTCACCGCTCTCCTTAGCTAGCATTAGCTAAGCTAACAAATGTCTTCCCTGAAATTTAAATAATTGTAAATGGATAAGTTAATTCGAACAACTTTGTTTGAGGTGTGTGGGACTGGGAGTTGTTAAGGGGTTAGATACCACCGGATGGACGCACAACATCCTTTCTAGGACTGTGAAAACTGCGAACAGTTCTCCAGGTAAGACTTCTGTTGCAGCTAATGTTAACGTTAGCTTGCTAATATAGACAACTTAACGCTAGCTAGTTTAGGTAACCTGTAGCCTTAAGCTAGCTGTTATTTAGTCATCAGTAACATCCTAGCTGCTAGTAACATTGATCAAACTTGTACTGTAAATTGATACATAATCATTTGTCAGTGCGTGACAGCGTCTCGCTTTTCTTTATTAAAATGTTCGCTAGACTTTAATAAGCATCATAGCATTTGCCAATGTTAACTAAGCTAACTAGTTAGCGTTAGCCAAATTTGGCAACATCTTGTCAGTCAATCGTTACGGTTGTTCCACCATCTTCCATGAAGTCAGTTTAGCTGAAACATTGGTTAACTTAAATTAAGTTGAGTCTATGGTTTGTCATGGAAGTTGAGATTAAGCTAAATATTATTTCTTGATGGGCAGCGTTTGCTGGCCACTGCAGCATTGTTTTGAAAGGCTTGTTCGGTAAAAGTAACTTGCTAACGTTAGGTGCCTGGGCAAAACTGTTATGTTTTTTATTTGGTTGTGTATTTTTGTTTTGTTTTTGAGTGACTATCATCTCCATGAAACCTCGCTTATGTTCCCATCCATCGCTAGTTGATGGATACCCTGTCAGGCAGGAGTTCCCAATGGCAAAGAGAAGTCGTGCCCTGCCAGTTCATACGGTTATAACCATATAAAGGGAACTGACAGTTTGATAGAGATTCTTTTTTGGTCTCTCTGCTTTAATTTCTCTGACTTAAATGCTAAATTAGTAATGTAGTGATAGCGGGAAATTACCTCCCTCACCAGTAATGTCCACATTAAGTGGCTCTCCTTACTCATTCACATGCTTCTATGATTTGTCATTTTGAATATCCACTTTGGATAGCTTTTTAGGACCGGCATCTCAAGTTTAGCTGGTGAAACTGGTGAAATTAATAACTGTAAAGAATAGACATTTAATGACCTACAAATGCACCAAAGTCTGACAGACTCTTTCCCCCTTCTATGTCAGGGTTCAGTATCTTCAGCAATTATGTACTGCCTGTCCAATTTTTTAAGTTAACAATAAAAATACTACTATAAAGTTTAAGACATTCTGCTGGGTGTCCATCGTGCCAGTGTAGGGGAATTCTTTGATGAAAAATAATTAAAAAACTTTGCCTGTTTGCCTTTGGCTTTCTTCCACAGAATGCAATTGTGATTTTTTCATTGAAAATGGTTCCTCCATAAAGGACAGTACGTTAGCAAACATAGCCTCCAAACAAAGTTTGCTTTATGTCAGTTTAAGCACTGATTTACTTTGGACAGTGGGCTGTCAAATTTACTTATCCAATATAGGCCCAGGATCCTGCCCCAATCAGAAATAATGTTTTTCCTGTATTGGTATTGGTATCCAATGTGCAACTCCCTGCCTGTTCGTCAGTTTTCTCTTGTGTAACAATAAGCCAACCCAGCTAGTCCACATAAGTTACAATTTCATTCACTGTTTGTGTCTTTCTTTCTAAGCATGATGGAAGGACTTCACAGCCAGGCTATAAGCCTGGACCCACGCAGACAGGAACTGCTTGAGGCTCGCTTCACTGGAGCTGGTGTGACCAAGGTTGGCATCTCTTAATAGCATAATAGTTATTTTGTTGCACAAAATGTTCAGCTATTGTAACTACAGATTGTTAGTGCAGGTGTTGCACATTAGATACAATGTAATAAGAGTTGACTTGAATGTATTTTGTTGTTGAGACATTTTGTGTGGAAAAACTAAGTGAGGGTTCATTTTTATCCCTGCTGAAATAAATGTGGAGATACAAAAGAGTAGCTCCTAGTTTTCCTGCAGGCAAACATCCCACATCCCCAGCAGTTGGTCAGCTCTCTTATGTTAGTCCTTCAATTTAGAAAAGCTTGGAAGTCGTCTCTATTTCCAGTATTGACTGATGCTCTGTGTTCAGGAGTTCCCCCAGTGGAATGATCCTGTCTCCCTCGACTAAAGCTAAAACAAGACAATCTCTTGTCTTGGCTGACATGGGAGCTGGCAAGCAGCTCTTTGTGTGAGTGGAGACAAGTGACACTGAAATTTCACCTCATCTGAAGCTCACAGCATAGGCTGCGTGCTATACTGCAACCCTGCTGTTGAACTGGGTATTACTGTATGTGTTTGCGCATTTGAGAAAATAGCAACCCCTGAGAAAGCAATCACCATCATTCATGCTGTGGCCTATAGTGTGCTCTGAAATGAATTTTCAGGCCTGTTCACTTTGGTATTAGAATGTGAATGATTTAAGGCAAGATTGAAGGTACCATTCAAGACATTACGATGAACATGTGTAGTGTACACATCAAGAGATGAGAACACTTCTCGGCTGAATGTGTGACCTTGAGCAGCAGAAAGTCAGCAGGCCTTAAAAGCATTAGCCTCCTGCTCCAATTAGCCTGCTGTTTCTTCTTAGTCTCATCAGGCTGTGCAGCTAGCCATGAATGGTATGCATGACACCAACAGATTCTACCAAGTGGATGTAAGCTGAAGATTTGCAGATTAACAGGGATGCGTGGTATGCTCTCGTAGCGTCCTAGCATAGTGACAGTAAATTTAAAAGCTTGAACTATTATATGCATGTGCTGAAATTCTTACCAAAATAAGATACAAGGAGTGGAATTAAATAATGTACACACATCAGTGTAAAAGGGCTTAAGATCTGAAGTAACAAAGATGGGTTATATTAAAGTTGAATGCACAAACCTATAATTTGTCAGATAGGAAAGACGTGGAAATCTGCACTTTGATTTGTGAGGTTACTTGCATGAGAAGGTCAACAGACCTCAAGAGGGGCCACCATCCTTTTTTAGTGTACTTGAGTACACCGTCCACATTTTTGTATAGAACAGAATATGGCATTTTTTAATAGAAATTGTCTCATCTTAAATAAATATCTCATATGTGTGATTTCCACATCTACTCATAGGTGTCCTACTTATACCAAATGACTAATCAATCAGGTCTGTGTTCTGTTTTCCAGAGTTCAGCCAACAGCGAATCATCCAACCAGTCTCTGTGCAGCGCGGGATCACTCAGTGACAAGGAACCAGAGGTTGGTCGGGGGAATGAGTCAGTCAAAATGACAATTAACTGTGCCCTCATCTTCAGCTCCTTTGAAAATGTTTGTGCTTCCTGACTTTCAGTGGTATCCCTTATTATTGTTTGTGATTTGGACACTTGATCAAGTATTTTGTATGCAGTGGTGCATGCTAACACTTGGGCATAGTGTGTCAGATCCCGGTAAGCCCCCCCCTGGGGGATGTACTGGACCAGCTCTCCGTTTCTAGGGTCCGATCCTCAACACATTTGACAAGTGCAAGTGTGTAATTCATCTATTCATCCATTTTCTGTGGACACAGGAGGGTGAGGCAGGAGTTTTTCAAAAAGCTGGAAAACACCCTAGATTTACATTTAGTCATTTAGCAGACGCTTTTATCCAAAGCGACTTACATATGAGAACATTCACAAACCGAAGGCGCAGCTCTGGGAGCATTTTGGGGTTCAGTATCTTGCTCAAGGATACTTCGACTCATGGCTGGTTGCAGAGACACCATAAACGCCTAGGACAGAAAAACATCCGAGGGCAATTCAGTTTATGTGATGTGCATGTTTTGGGATTTATGGAGGAAAATGGTGCAGCTGGAGGAAAACCACACAAACAGGGGGCACCATGGTTCGCTTAATACTTCTGAACACAGAAAAGAAAGTGCTTTTAATCTTATTACATTATGGTCAAAAGTTGATTTTTAACAAGGAGTACAATTGTTTCTATATAACTCAATGTTGCGAGGCTTCATTTTGTCAATTAAATTTCTTTGCCATTATGATAATGTGGCTAATGGAGTAAAATTTAAATCCAAGCTGTGCTGCTCTTCTGCTCATGTCAGACACCAGAGAAGAAGACCAATGACCAGAGAAGCAGAAAGAGAAAAGGAGACATCTATGACAGCAACAGCCAGGGTAAGTCCATCCTATTTACTGACAGAGCTCCAAAGTTGGCACTTTCCAACAGAAACCACTCCTTATATTCAGAAATGTTCAGATGTCCTGCGTTTCTCTTTCATCACTTTTTCAGCTTTCTGCTTGACTCTAAATATTCATGACTTCAAATTTGGAAAAACTTAGCTGTAAAAATACAATCTGGGATACAAATCATATTGACATTTTGTGGTTAGCCATTCTTATGCTCTAAATGTATTATATGCTTAGAAAAATAGTATAGAATTAAATGTTCTTATACCTGTCCTGTTTTTGTTTTGTTTTTTAGGAAAAGGCAGAGGACACAAAATAAGTGATTATTTTGAGGTGAGTACAAACTAAAAGGATATCACACGCCTTAGTCCTGGTTTGCTGTGCGCTGTTTCAAATCACTCTCAGACTTTAGTGTGATGTCTTCACCCTCACGCTCCGACTCTGCCAGTATGGTCTTTCATCAAATTCTTCCTAAATAACAACTCTGTCTTCTTTCTTTCTGTCTTGTTTACACTTTTGCCAACTGCCCTGTGGCCAGTTTGCTGGTAGCAGTGGCTCTGGCACCAGTCCTGCCCGGGGCATCCCTGTACTGGTGCGCTCCTCTCCACAGCACTCACTGTCTAATCCTCTGGTGAGCACCAGTATCCCTGTCCATAGCTTTCCTCCTGCTTTGGCTGTCTGTCCTCAGTTGTTTTACTGTTGGTTTACCAGCTGGTTAATCTTTAGCCAGTGTTTTGGTTATGTGGCTCTTTGTTAGTGAGGCATGTGTTGCTAAAATTTTGTTTTGTCTATTAAAGTCTAATCCAGTTTGGGGATAATAGACATATCTTTGGTTTGTCTGGATCAGTTCAACCAGTGGATGTAGCAAAACACTCCTTTGCCTCGTGAGTTTTTAAGATTTAGTTAATGAAATGTTTGACTTTAATGGAAAATGAAAACAAGCACAAAATGGAGTGATTCTGATTGTGTGGGTTAGTTGTACTTATGACAGAACAACTGAGTGTGTAGTATTTATTAACTGGAAGGATCAAGTGTAGGATTAACTCTCACCATCGGCCAGAGAAACTGTTGCTAATGTTTGCAGTGCTGGCATTGTCATGTTGTTTTGGTCGTAGCTGGTGTGTAAGGCAGATTGCACTACGGGAGGACCATGTGTACATCATGTAAAATTGGTGCCTGCACTTTTTAAATTTGTAGTGGTTGTTGATGACAGTGTCCTGTATTTAATCACTGAAATAGTGAAGGTTATAATTAAGAATATCTTCACCTACCATTTCATCTTGTGTTAAGATAACATCTTTCCTCATCACAACTACAAAACCTTGATTACTAACTACCATACGGCATGTAAACATAAATTGTCTACAGGATTAGCTGGAATCTAAATCTTGATTAATTGAAATGTTTGGCTATCAGAACTCACTTCCTGGTTCGAACTCCAAACATGTAACCATTTAAGTTACAAGTTAAATAAAATGCAAGGGGCGGGTTTGGTGGAAGGGTGTTGCTTCAGGTACTAATGAGACAGAAATACGGTACGGGAAGGCTGGTTTGATTAGTAGCTCATCACATGCCACAACACAGTGACTGCAGAGCAGTTGTTACCATGAGACAGGAATTTAACACTCAGGAACGTCATCAGGGCAGCAATCATTTCATCCTGTGGGTTTGACGATCACAGGGTAAACAGTAGAATCTCACCTTTCAAATTATAAAGTAATCAATCAGGAACCACGGGCTTGTATGTATTTGATTGGCCAAAGCAGTGTGTTGCTAAATTACTTCAAATTTTGTTGCAGCAAAAAATTCAACAAGTTCAACTTTTTGCACGACAACCCAACATGTTTTTAGCCGCAGCTTAGGAGTCCAGGCCAACACAGTGATCCCATTGAAATGAATGAGAGGGCTGCGTTTTTTTCCACACAGTGCTTATAATAATTAATGCAAAAAATGAGCAAACACTGTCTGGCACACATTTTGTTGCCAAATACTCCCGCATTTTGTTGCCATAAAAGAAAGACATTATTGGTGATGTTGTCGGTCACTATAAGCAAGCTTACTTTAGTGTGCAGATGTAGTAGTAGTAGTAGTAAGGTGTTTTTGTTTAAGTAGTCTATCAGTTGTATGTACAGTTGTTTTTCAAGAATTCTCTTGAATTTGTTTTTTTTTAAACACCTTCATATAACAGGATTTTACTGCAATCTATAATTGCCTGGCCTTCCCTAATCACTCAGCAATGTCATACTATTTTGTTGTGGTCCTACAATCTTACTTGAAATATTAAATATTGTATGCAGTTTGGTTTTATTACTAATAGACATTGAAAAATACATTGGAGAATAGATTCAGCAAATGAATGAGAGAAGTGAAACTATTTCTTTATCCAATTCAAATTTATTGGAATTGGACAATTTAGCATCAATTTCTGTAGATATTTTTGTTAATTTACAATTTCAATTATCTCCCCCTTAATAGCTACACTATTTGTTTTTTTTGTTATCTCTCTATGCTGTCTGTATTACATAATTGTAATATTTTTCTCCATGAGTTTTTCTACCTTTCTCTTTTTCTGGCTCTCTGGAATGCAGTTTCAGCACGGCAGTCCTTCATCCACAGGCTCAGCCCACACAGACTCTTCATCTTGCAGTTCTGTTAAGACAGCCCCCACACTCTCCTGCTCACACAAAGCCATCCAGGTAACTGACTGACTGACCTGGATCTCCACTTCACACCAACCTTTCTGATTTTACTTTAATACATTTTCAGTCACATTGTAGAAGCACCCTGGTTTGGTTTTGGAGCATGCTTTGCATCTGGCTCAGCTGTTGACATTTACTTCTTACAAGGAGCGGTGGTTTTGTCCTTGCATTTATTTTGCACTGAGTGACAAGTGGTTTTGTTTCACAGCCTTCTCAATCATCTTCTTTAGAAAAAGTGGCATCTCAGTCACCATTAGTTAGCTGAGTTGGACAAAACTTGGATGGATGACGTAACTTCACACCTTAAACCAATAGTTTTCTAAGATGTGGATGCAAGAATTAAAGGTCAAACTTTAAAAGGCCCTGCCTCCAACACTGCAGTTCATCTGACACAATTCTTCCAAAACACATCCAGCTATGCTTGCAAATTACAATAATTGGCCTAATTAAAGGTCAGCATTGTGAATTCACGTCTAATATTCAAGACACCAACGTATGATTTTGATAGATTTAAGGTGATGGTGTGTTTTATTACTCACTGGCCCAAGGGGTGTCTGCATCATTTGAGTGGGATGAGACGTTAACTGTTGGCTTTTGTTGTCTTTGCCCTTCTTCCTCAGTCAGAACTGACGCTGCTGAAACTGACAGCACTGGAGAGGGACAAGAACTCTGACCTGGAGAAGAAAGAGGGGAGGATAGATGACCTGCTGAGGGTAAGATAAGAAAATATTTTAAATCTGTTTTAAAAATCTGACATGTTGAACTTAGTTTGAAGCATTTGAGACATCTGCAGTGGGTGATTAAAACTGCTCAGAAGATCATTGGTACCAACCTACCAAGTATCAGTGATATTGGTGAGGTGAGGTGCCTGCGCAGAGCCCAAAGGAAACTAAAGGACAGTTCCCAGCCCGGCCACAGCCTGTTCACCCTGCTGCCGTTTGGAAAGAGACACAGAAGTATCCACTGCCTGAATACTTAAATTATCCACAGCACTCCACCATATAAAATAGTTTTAATTTCTACTTCTGTTTCTAGTTATTTTAATTTATTCACTGATCTACTGTATATATATTTTAGTTGTTGTAAAATGATCAATAAATCTATCACTTCTATCCTGTAGCATCAGAGTAGGGGTGGACAATGAAAACTACAGTAGCTATTTTATTCCGAACCAAATTTTATACTCTGAAATGCCACCTACACAAATTGATATTGAAGTTGACTAACTATGATTAATGTCACACACGGTCAAGGATATGTCTAAATGTATGTATTTGGCCCATTCACAAATGTCTCACTTCACAATCCAGACAAGTGTGCTACCACTTGTCACAGCAACCCCAGTAATTAACCTGCACCAGTCTGGAGGCAGCTCATCATGAAGGATGTGCTTTCAAATGCCATCGTTGCTTAAATTACATTTGGTGTAAATGTCAGAAAACCAAGCTGACACTGATAGTTGTTGCATCATGTCAGTTTAAGTACAAAACAGACTTGTTGTAAGAATTAGATGTCAGAGTAATGATATATGTTTTGGCAGGCTAACTGTGACTTGAGGCGGCAGGTAGATGAGCAGCAGAAGATGCTGGAGCGCTACAAGGAAAGGCTTAACAAGTGTGTGACCATGAGCAAGAAGCTTCTAATAGAGAAGGTGGGTTTAATATGTTTGCTTGAGAGAAACAGCTTGGCTTACCTTGTTAAAGCTTTTCAACAATGTGAAAACCAAAACGGTTGTTTTCTTTTATTATTTATATTTCTGAGCACTTGACTTGTCTGACTTTTTAACTGGTCAAATGTTTCATGGTAATTAAGGGGAAGTCAAGAGCAATATTCAGTTCTTTACATTCTCTAAATTAAACTGTTTTTTTGAGTGCGCTTGCACAATTTTCAATTAATCTTTTTTTTTTTATAGTCAAAGCAGGAGAAGATGACTTGCAGGGACAAGAGCATGCAGGACCGTCTGCGTCTGGGCCACTTCACAACCGTACGGCATGGAGCCACCTTCACTGAGCAGTGGACAGATGGATATGCCTTCCAGAATCTCATCAAGTCAGCATGCAAATAGGCACAAACATACGTTTGCATTTTGTCCATTCTGAATACAAGAATGTTCACTGTAGATTTTCACCGGTTCTAGGCAGCAAGAGCGAGTCAACTCACAGCGGGAGGACATCGAGAGGCAGAGGAAGCTGCTGGGAAAGAGGAAACCTCCCTCCATGGCCCAGACACCTCCACCCAGCCTCGAGCAGAACAAACGAAAAAGCAGGAGCAACGGCCAGGAGAATGAAGCGTAAGATTGCAAACGATAGCTGAATTGCTTCACGCAGTAGATGCTTTACATAGACCAAGTAAACACTAAGACAGAAATTAATTGTTGTGGTGAAGCTTGAATTGGATCATTATCTTATTATCTTTAGGGCTGCACTGCAATGTATTGGTGCAGTTTTCTGAACTTTTATTAACTTGTGTTTGATGTAGTTCCTTAACTGCTGATATAATTTTTATATTGGTGTGTTTACATTTGCATTGTGGATTTTTCCTTGTTTAATTCTAAAGCAATTATTATGAGTAAGTAAGTGTGTAGCTTAAGTTATTTATTTATTTTTATTTTTCACAAGCTGGCCTGCTTATATTGTTATAAATTACAAACTGTTGCTATTTTATCCCACACAGGTTGACACTGGCAGAATATCATGAGCAAGAGGAGATTTTCAAACTTCGAATTGGTCATCTAAAAAAGGTACCAGCTCACCACCTAAAACATCTTTGTTTTTGTTCCTTTGGTATTTGTTTCTGGGACTGGTTACTACCCAGTGACCTAGATATTTGGTACTACTCTTACTCGTTCCTGTCCATCAAGGGTCGAGGTAGATGATAGATTTGTGTGGTTGTATGCAGGAAGAAGCGGAGATCCAGGCAGAGCTGGAGCATTTGGAGCGAGTAAGAAACCTGCACATTCGGGAGCTGAAGAGAATCCATAATGAGGACAACTCGCAGTACGTATCATCTCAGTGTAATGTACCTTACACAAGTTCTCAAGTGTCCTTTTAAATAAAACAAATGCAGTTTGACAAAGCCAAAGCCTTCTTCTGTAGATTTAAAGACTACCCCACGCTGAACGACCGATATCTGCTATTACATTTACTTGGAAGAGGTGGCTTTAGTGAAGTTTTCAAGGTAAGCATGTGCCATTTAGTTGACTTCCATTCTTTATGAGTACCAGTTTCTAATCTTTGTTTTGTTTTTGTTTTTTTAACTATGCTGGGTTTTTTTGAAAACCATAAGGCACGGGCACTTCACTTCTCAGGGTGGTATTGCAGTGAGACACTCTTCTATCCAGTAAAAAGCATTGCGTGTACCTTCTGCTTATAGTAGGCTTCTTCGACTTTGTGTGTTGATGTGTAATGTTTTTTTGCAGGCTTTTGATTTGACAGAGCAAAGGTATGTGGCCATTAAAATCCATCAACTCAACAAGAACTGGAGAGAAGAGAAGAAGCAAAACTACCACAAGTGAGTCTGAAACTCTTTTCCACGGTGGCTTTAAAACGTATTTGAATGTTCTTATTTGTGATGTTTTCAAAAAGTGACTAGATGTTGAATGTCGTTTCAGACACGCCTGTAGAGAGTACAGAATCCACAAAGAACTTGACCACCCCAGGATAGTCAAACTCTATGACTATTTCTCACTCGACACAGACTCGTAAGTGAATCATTCTACATAAAGTCATAAAAGGGTATGTGGCACATTTAGCTGCTAAAATATATTTTACTACTATTTTTATAACAGTGTATCAAATGACTATGTGAAAACAATGTGAAAGGGGTCCCTGGTAGTGATGAACCTACAGAGAAATATCACCTGAATCTATAGTTAACACTTCCTAAGTGGTCTCTTGTTTTGTTACCTCTCGCAGGTTCTGCACAGTGCTGGAGTACTGTGAAGGCAATGATCTAGACTTCTACTTGAAGCAGAATAAGCTGATGACCGAGAAGGAGGGCCGCTCTATTGTCATGCAGATTGTCAATGCCGTCAAATACCTCAACCAGATTCGCCCGCCCATCATCCACTACGACCTCAAGCCCGGTATTCTCACAATTTTAGTTTGACATTTTGTAATCCGCTTCAGTTACAGAGAAGGAAAAAACAGCACAGCTCGGTTGCAATCAAAACTGAATTTGGTTCTTCTGAACCCACCAAACACCAAAAGAATCTGTGTTCGATTGTAGTTAAGATAAACCTATGCGGGTGTGTTTTTATTTAGACATTTTTTTTATATATTCCTCAGAAAAGGCTGTTTACGGTCATATGTTTACTTTTACTTTTCTGTTTACCGCTCTGATCCTAGGAAACATCCTGTTGGTTAATGGCACAGCTTGTGGAGAGATTAAGATCACTGACTTTGGCCTGTCGAAGATCATGGATGATGACAGCTACAACTCTGCAGATGGCATGGAGCTGACCTCACAAGGAGCGGGGACCTACTGGTACATAGACACATTTCACTGCATTTAGTAACAAAAGCAAAAAATATGGCTTCACAAGTTTGTAGCCTCCCTCAGTCTCTTGAGGGAAATGTTGCTAATTGAATTCATATCCACTTATCATTCAGAAAAGTGTGTAAAGCGGTGCAGTGCCGAAAGACCATATATAGGAAAACCTATTTCAATCTCGTGTTGTGATTGCTGACAGGTACCTGCCTCCGGAGTGCTTTGTGGTGGGCAAGGAGCCCCCCAAAATATCCAACAAGGTGGATGTTTGGTCAGTAGGGGTCATCTTCTACCAGTGCTTATATGGACGCAAGGTAAACACTAAGCTGCCTTCTTTAACACGGATTTTTTTTAAATCCGTGTGAAAAATGAAATTAAGCTGTCTGTTAACCATCTCGCTTTTGTCATTTTCCAGCCGTTTGGTCATAATCAGTCGCAGCAGGATATCCTTCAAGAAAACACCATATTAAAAGCCACTGAGGTGCAGTTTCCCCCTAAACCTGTGGTCACCACAGAAGCAAAGGTGTGGTACTCATTTCTCTTGAACAGCTATAAACCCAATGCATTTTTACCATCAAACTTTATGCATTTATACAGTATCACTTAGAGTTTAAAAGATCCCATGAAATGACATTTGTACTCCTGTATGAGATGATATTCCTCCTCAAACAGGATGTTGGTGTTGAACACAATAGTAAGGGATCCTTTCATGAGGCTGTTAGATTTGATAGAAGGGGCAGAGGGGTAGTCCAGGATTTGGTCTCCATTAAAGCATCACTGTTATCCAGAATAGTCCTCTTTATGGTGTCGATAAGCATGTAGAGTGCCATAAGCAGCCAGTCACTTAAGGATATCTGTTTAGATTTATAGCCTTAGGAACGGACTTGACGCCCCATTTGTAATGGCCAGGGCACAAAAGTATAGCAAAGTTTATCATGCAAAATAATTGGGGGTGAGGGTGGGGGGTAAGGTATTGACACTACAGCAAGTAGCAAAGAAAAAAAGAAGTTGGTCCAGAAATAATGAGGCGCCCCACCCTCCCCCTCTCTACATAGGCCTTCATTCGACGTTGCCTGGCATATCACAAGGAGGACCGTGTGGATGTGCTGCAGTTGGCCAGTGACCCCTTCCTAATGCCCCACATTCGAAAAACCCTGGGCAGCAGCACACCCCTAGCACCTCCTCTTCCCTCCACCTCCAGCTGCTATGGCAGCAGTGCCTCCGACTGAAGCAAGCTGACAGAAAGTGGAATTAAACCCCAGTGAGGACAAAGCCATGCGGAGACGTTACACACTTGATGAAACTCCTCCTTCGCTGTTTTGATTGCGAGAAAGCAGAGAGCATGATGGGATGTAGGGATCCTAAAAGTGTGGATGGAACCAAAAATGATGGATGATGTGGTGATGTATTAGTAAATGTGCCCACCGCCATCATCCAAGTGGTAAAAATGAAGGGTCAGTCTTTGGCTTTGGGCTCAGTAGAACCCAAAGATTTGCCCATATGCATGCACTAACACAAAAACTTTGGCTCATTTCAAGGGGCTTTTTTACACGATAAACAGTAAAAGCACCCGTAATATTGAACAACTGACAGGTTGAGACGTATGTGGAAGATTACCTGCCTGTACTCTGGAAAGTTTAGAAGAAGCAGTAATGAAACGTCATCGCATTCTGCTTGAAATGCATCATCTGTCACTATTTTTCAGAAGTAGAGTGGACAGTTTCACGTGTATCCCCCTAGGTTTGAATCTGGGGCTTTTAGGAAGGGCTCCTACAAGTAATAAGGAATGAATGATGACCAAAGTTCAAGGCCTGCCTTGTTGACACAGCAACATGCAGGTTCATAAATGACTCGACACAGAAGAGGGATGATTCTGGAAAGAGTAACTGGTTTTAAATATTTTACTGGATAACTGGATGTCAGCTTATTATTTCAATTAAGTCCATATTTTTCCATGCCATTTGCCCCCTCTAATGTTTGGTAAACCTTATAGGGGGCCGACTATGAGTGAGTGTTATGAGTGTTAAGATTCAACAGAATTAATTGAAACCATTAAAGAAAAAAAATTAACATTTGGTTAACTGTCGTGTCTTACTTGAATGCGGGAAATCGGTGGTCAACTAATATATATTTTTTTTTAAATCACACAAATACCTGGAGGTGCACTGATGTTTTCCATTCTGAGTAACTGAATCATTCATGCAGTTGTCAGTACTAAACCACGATGCAGCTGCTACATCAATGTGTTTCAATGTTTGCAATTGTGCCAAATTTTTATAAGAAACTCTCCAAACCAAACTCTTTTTTTCACAGATTGAAATTTTTATTAACACAAATCCCATTTTAGCATCCATCATATCTAAAACAGACAGTCATGTGACGGTGAACAGTATGAATACAGGCTCTGTATCAGTGTACCTCTAAATACAACGGTTTACCCGTAAAGTATGTATGTAACTGGCAACTGTGATAACTGCATTCAAGGTTAATGAAATACTGACATACTTTTCTGAATACTCAACTGTGTTAATCTATTAAAAATCCCAACTTGACCATAATTATCACATCATACTCTTCCAGCTTACTGTATTTGGGACATTGACAAAAACTCTCACTGTCGAGAGAGTTACACAGTGATTTCAAAGGTGTGCAGTGCAACGAGAGAGCAAGGATACCTTGAACGCGATAAAGTGGTTAGGGCTGAATTTGGTTGAAGATTTCTTTTAAATTACATTCTAGTCTGATAAAGCTTTTCAGAAAAAGCCAGATATTAATTAGCCAAGCAGGCGATAAAAGACACATGTAGTTATCTTATCCTGCTTGCTTTGAGGGACACGACGACAACCTGTGCCTGTCTGAAGTACTTACACAGTGGGCCCACAATTTATAATTCCACTTTGCAGCAAAATGGATACAAATCATCCCCTTTGTAGCATGTAAAAACAGACAATCTGGACTGAAGATCTAGTCGTTTCTCCGTGCTTTTTATACGAAAATCCTAAAAACACTTGCAAAATGGTACGGACACGACCATTTTTTTTCCTTTGGCCAAGTATCCAAATAAGACTCAAATGAAATCCACTTATCAGAGGGGCACACGACTACGTAGACCACGGTATCACAAGGCATTGTCCAGCAGGTTTATCTGTTGTAGAACTGTGAGGTGACCCAGGCCAGTCCCCACTTCAGGTTGGTGAGCATAAACTTGAGCGCCTTGGTCCACTGCTCCTCAGAGTTGAATTGGGTTTTGATGGAGTAGGAGCCACCGCTGCCACCTGTGTCCTCGATCTTGCCCTTCTCCACATCCATCCTGAGAAATGTAGTAAAACAGTGATTGTAGTCATCATATGAGGCCTGGTGGGTGTACTGGTATCAGTATAATCTGGCATTAGATCGTTAGTAGGCTCATTAGTGTACATGCTAACAATTCTCGATCTTGTGATTACACCTGATTATGAAATACCTCTTGTGCTAACATGACATTTGGGCCTTAGGGTAGAGCCAGAGGAAGGATCAGTGTCCAGGAATCATCCTTTTAGGATGAATATCGTTATCATATTTAATGGCAATCTAACCAGTAATTGCTGACATGTTAATCTGGATCAAAGCTTTGGACAGACCAGAAAATGTGCACTAGAGTATGAAGGCATGTCACTATCCAAGGTTTGATGGCAGCTGCCTGGATCAGACATCCCTCTAACTAATAACCATATTATTATGTCAAGCCCTAAATTCTGTGGTACATATGTTGTTACAGGGTTTAACCAAAGGTCGTACAGTGGTATCTGCATAGTTAAAATAACATATTCTAATTATAACTTTGTTGGACTCAGTAAAAAAAGAGTTTGGGTTGTCAGAGGTGACCCTGTCGAGGTGCCGTTAGCTTTATAAGGCTAGTCACACAAGTATTAGTAAATGTTGTACTGGAGGCCATGCTTTAATAATTCAAATGGTTATATAGCCAAAGCTTTCCCAAATGTCCCTTCTTTGCCTCAATAGCATAATCAAAGCAAACAATTATCCAGCCCCGCTAGAATAAGTTGAGGTAATGGTTTAAAATTTGCATTCAAACTCCATGAATATTTATAGCTTCATCTTAAATGGCTGCAATGACGCCCTGATTAATAAGCATGAAGACAAATGTTCACATCCGGCTGGTCTGCAGGTATCTGACCTGTATGGAAGGCAGAAGCCAGTGTCTCCTTTTTCCACCTCCTCTTTGAACTGCTGGACACAGTCCAGGAAGGCCACCATGGCATGGTCGAATTTATTGTCCCAGAAGAACCTCAGGCCACCTGAGCAGTACAGAGGAAGTTCCTGGACAAACACGAGACAGAATGAAAGGGCAGGACTGGAGCCTGGAGGAGGAGTGTATAAATAATGATGGGAGAGCAGGGCTGGAGAAGACCGTATGCATTACCTTGGACTTGTCTGTCAGTGACTCTAAGTATGAGTGATTTCCATAGGGGACCAGGCGATATCTGAAGAGAGAAGAGAAGGGTTTGGACTTAATTTTATCTTGACTTGCAGAACAACAAAAACGCAATGGTATAAAATGCAACACATTTGTAATAAAGCTTAAGAGAGTACCTCTGGAGGCGCAGCCCCATTTTGTTGGCCAGAGCGTGCAGCAGCAGCACCGTCTGCCCCCAGGCTGCGTTGATCTCGTTCCACTCCACTGGGACGCTGGGGAGTCGACCGAGACGGAAGTTGTTGATGGTACCAAACTGCCCGCTGTGCCTAAACAGAAACAAACAATTCAGATTCTCAGTCAATGGGGATTGATTGACTAATTCTTATCCTGGAGGCCTATATTAAATATTTGTCACAGTTGATAGGTCAACAGAAAAACTAATTATTTATTCTTAGCATACACAACAACATTTGTGCGTGTGTGTATATACCAGATGTGAAATGTGGCATTGAAGACGTTGGTCTTTTTCAGGCGGTCTAGCTGAATCTGGCAGTAACGCATCTGGTTGTCAACACTCTTCAGCTCATCATCCAGCTCCAGCTGTTGCCGTTTAAACTCGCTGTACTCCTTTTGGTACCTTTTAGCACAAAGCAGTGGAAAGATACGTGAGCTCATAGCTGCTGCATCATTTGGCACACAGCGCTGCCACCTGTTCACACCACCCTTGGGTCACTCACTGTAGCTCCTCTGTGTCCAGCTGCTGAGAGTGGATCCTGCTCTGGGCCAGGTCCTGGGCCACAGCGGCCCTCTGGTCCTCCACTGCCTCCAGCTCCTGGACCAGAGCCTCCTCCTCCTGCTTCAGGTGCTGCAGCTCTTCCAGCAGGGTGTCCTCTTCCTCCACCTGCAGTTGTGACAGCAGCTCCAGACACTGCCTAAAAACACGTTCACATAGAGCATATGTCATTACATACCCATAATGCTCAAAAGCAAATATTTGGAATCAGCACTTTGCGCTAGCCTGGTTTATAGCGAGCAACACAAACAGCATTTTCTGCCTCTTCAAAATCTCTTTGATTGAAAACTGACACACAGAGGAACTTAACGTATCTCACTTGTAATTCTGGCATTCATTCTCTGTGATGTTGAGCTGTGTGTCCAGGTGGTCCAGCAGGGTGTCAGTACATTCCTCGCACAGCGGGTGGTCCACATCCGTGTGGCCCGACATGATGTCAAACAGGTTGCTGGTCACCTGGGTGGGATAGGGTCAGAGACACAGTTGTCACCTGGTAAGGTCACGTCACCAACACATTGTCGAATGAGAACATAGCGGTTCAGCCTAACAAACGGCTTTGTCAACAGCCTACTTGTCTGCCATTATAATCGCACAATCAGAGTAAACTTGACACAATAGAATTTAAATGTTACTTTACCTTAAGCTTACGACTAAGATTTTCCATGGTGCCACCATCTGATGCTTCTCCAATCAGTGTGAAGCTGTTGGCGCTCTCTGTGGACATCATCCTGTAGGGCACGTTTCAGCAGTTCAGTCAATTCTGTACGACATGCTACATCTGTCCACCCATACCTCGATGGACAGAGGAACATGCCAACGAAGATAATCGACAGATATAAACTGTAATCAATATTCAGTTCTGCTTCCCGACTGAAACGACTTGAGCGCTCACCGTGCAGGAGGGATGTATTTTCTTGACACTCCATCTTGCTTGTTTTCTGCAAAGGTCTCCTGGAAGGAAAATGCAGCCCTGCGACTCAAACGTGCCTGCTCACGAAATATTTCCACACACTGAACTGGGAACAGTGAATCGTTTTAGTCTTACGCCTTCTAAAAGTCTTGTAGATTACACTGGGTTTTTGAAAACAGAATCGAATTGAGGCGTGGTGTCATCCCATCACACCGGCTTCCTGTATACAGGTGAAGCAGGCCTGCTCACAGAGACATGACGTTTCCAAGCAAAACCCCCGAGTGTAGTAACTTCAGTTCTTCTCAAGATGTATGTGCTTACACGTAGCTGCTACTGGAAACTGTGGTTGTTAGAGAGCATGCGCTTGTAGACATCTTAGAGCATCTTGAGATACATGTTTTCTGCTGTACCTACCTCTGGTGCTGTGTCCGCGTCGCTGCTGTCGGCCTGTTTGCTGGGGGTCACTGTGACCAACGGCGCTGAGAAGGAGAGGGGGGGGGTTCATGAGATGAGCACTGTGAACGACACTGCACTACATGTGCTAGACGTCACGTACATGTTACAGCACCGACGACCGATTCTTATGGTTATACACACCAGTGAGTTCATGGACTGTGACCCGATCGAGCACATTGAAGGACGTGTCCAGTTTGAGCGGCTGGCAGCACCGCTGACACACGAAGCTGACCTGCATGGTTGTGCTCGACGACTTGGAGCCCTCCATTGCCAGCTACAAGACACGTAAAGAAATAAAACCACACCGAAAATGCCCAACTCCTCTCGGGTGATTAGTAATAATGAGACACGATACACAAGATCGCTTTCTAGCTAGGTAGCTGGCTAGTTAACATTAGCTTTGCAGCTAGCTGGTGTGTAACGTACATCAGCGGTGTATAAGCATATGGACTCACTGTCGCTTGTGAAGAATGAAACCTATTGCATAATAATCCTGATTTGCACACGTTGAAACTATGAAATCCCTTCTAATATGTTTAGCGTGAGCTCTTTGTACACAGTCTATGAGCGTACCCGTTGTTTCGCACCTCAGGGCTGCTCTTTCCACTTCCTTATTGTTGTTTACGACGGATGTGACGTCAAATTAAAAGCGTGAAAGTCACGTGGAAAAAACACTTTTTAAAAAGCACCTTGTGAAGAGTTTCTGTTTGGAAAAATATTAATGTTACCAGTAGTTTGGGATGAGTAATACATGACAGTTGTAGGAGCTCAGGCAGCCATTGCAGGGCAAAGTTTAAGCCGGTGTTGCACCTCTTTCTGCGATCCATCAGATTATTTGACCTGATCAAGAGATTTCAACTATTTTGCTACTGCAAACATTTGTTTCTTCTTCATCAGATCCTTTGTTTTGATATGTAGACTTTAGACAGGGTCAAACATTTTGATAGCTGTTGCCTAAAGATTGTGATGCTATTATCTCCATATATTAGACTCAGAGACACTAATTTTGAAAGCTGTGATTACAAAAATTACAAAACACTTCACCTAACAATATTTGGTCAACACTTTGGTCTTTTTTATGTTGTTGATCCTCTAGTTTCACAGAATCTGACAGGGCACACATTTCGGTACTCTGAAGTCACAGATCTCACAATTTGTGACCCTACCTAAATAATGTGGGGCACAATTTTTGGTAACACCAGTCAAAATATATTATGTGCTAATAAAAACATTTGAAGTGGCAATATTGTTTTAAAAATATATAGCCAATTCAGAACACAGAATCCGATGGGTCACAGAATTTGTTTTAACACCTGTTGATTTAAATTGTTGCATATTATTGTGCTAAATGTTGGCCCATAATACATCAGAGGAGTTTTAGCTTTGTTCAGGTTCACATTCACACAAAAGAAATTTGTGAAAAATACATCCAGATATATTGATAACATAACGTTGGTGTTTTAAAAATGTAAACATCTATTGAAGAGCAAGTCCACCATGTCCACAATATCATATTAATTTGTCCATTGAAGCATCTAAAAATGTAACAGACAACTGACTGAATGACAAAACACTACGGGACTGCAGTATTTCACAGACTCAATCTACTTTATCTCTTTCCCAGCACAAACTTAAATGTGCTACCTCAGGGGGAAAAAAGAAAAACGACAGAAAGGACGTATGAAAATATATTTTGTACCGTGGGTGTAGTTCACCCTCCCGACCGGCGGGCGCTGTGACACTAGATGCTGCCGTTAAACAGACGTAGAAGAAGAAGAAGTTGCGGGAAAACTGAAGCAGATGATCTCTGTGTTGATACCTCCAAACTGTAAGAAAACAAGCTTATTTGGGTTATAGCGTAATATATATATATTTTTTTTTACAGTTAGACAGTAGCATTTAAAAAACGGATCTAACGTTACTATTTTGAGTCACACTTTGGTCTGCCGACCTTTTAGCTTTGATTGTCTCAATCTCAGAAGTGCTAAAGGCTTGTGGTGTATTAAATTAAGTTAACCTTCCAAAACAAATCATAGCAGCTAGACGTTTAGGTAGCTGCCAACTTAAGCTACTGACACTGTATCTGACCACTAAACTGTGTTTTATAACGTTACAATATACTGATCGAACATTGTCACTGAGTGTGGCTGATCTCACTGTAAACGTGATGCTTTATCATCTGTTTGTAACGTTGTGCTCCTTTACGACGTGCTTTAGACACAGCTATCGATATAACGGTATCCACAGATACGCTTACAAGATTCCCACTAGACCTTTGCATTGATGAAGTATCTTTATAACTTTTATAAATAACGTGTTGACGTTATTGAAACTCCTTCAGTTTCAAATGATCTCTTTCCATTGAGCCTAGTATGCATAAAACCCACAGCACAGCACGCAGGATTTCGTGCAGAGCATGTGTGTGTAGTAGTAAGCCCTAATTGCTGTAGTTGCCTGAGTAACTTATTTTTAGATAACACATTATAGCTGGCTACCTGGATAACAATACAATCTGTATGTACAGTAGCTGTGACATGACCAAAGTACACACAGTTGTCACAGCTTTACTGAAGAAGTTTTTCATAATCACAGAGAAGGTCTGATTGAGTAGTTCACCATTCAATCAACAATAGGCCATTTCAAAAGCCACACAAGCAATTATATAACCATGACGAAAATACCTTCTTCCAATATGGAGATATATGTTTCAGTATTTGTTCAGGTGTGTCCAGTTGATGCCTTCACATTAGAGTGCCATGTGTGATGATGGAAAGTCTCACTACAGTTGTAATTTTCAACTGTCATTCTATTTTGGAAATTTGGGAGACATCTGGCATAGTAAATATTTAGTTTTGTTAATTTAGACAGCAATATTGCATATCACAATTCACAACACTCACTGCACTGTGTTGCCCAGCACTGTAATTTATTTCACAACTTAAAGTAGAACTGCAGTTAATATTCTAGCTATGGATGACAAACAGTTGATACATATTTTCCATGTTTACACACTGTATCAATGCAGCTACATTTCCCAACACTGAATTAAGTTGTATTTAAGCACTGCGAATAGCATCAAATACCAACTCTACGAGTAGTTTTCTCTGATATTGGCAGTTAGTTTTGAAAGCAGTTTATTGTTTACAGCCTCTGTGTGTGCGCTATTTCTTTCATTTGTAGCTTTTTAAATATCACCAACACTTGACGAAGGTCCAAGGGGACCGAAACGCTAGTATGATTAATAAATAGTGATGCTGAGCAAAGAGCAGTGTGCAGGATTTTCTTTCTTTTTTTTATCAGGATAAAAATCACCATGAAAACCCCAAAGGCCACAGATGTCAAAAAGGGGATTTCAGTCCTTTGGGAGACTCTGCAGTGTCCCATATGGTGAGTGTCATTCTGACAAAGAAGTTAAATAAGCAAAAACTGCTGCATCTACACTGTTTTTGGTGATTTAAAAGATTAAGTTTGTCACTTGTTTGCTTACTTCATACTTTCCTTTACCTGTAGCTTGGATTTAATGACTGCACCTGTATCTACTAAGTGTGACCATCAGTTTTGCAAGTAAGTAACGTTTGATTACTCCCCATTTTGTTAAAAGAACTGATATTTTAGTATTTTTTTACATGCACTCACAAACAGCATGTGTGTTTTTCTTTTTCACCAGATTTTGCATGATGAAACTTTTGGACAACACCAAACAAAACAGTGCTAACTGTCCAGTGTGTAAAGCCAAGATAACCAAAAGGTTGGAAAAAATCAATAAGATGATAAGATAAGACTGATTAGTTTTTTTATATACGTGCATTACCACAACAAGTGTGTGTTGTTTTTTTTTACTCATGCAGGAGCTTGCAGGAGAGCCCTGGGTTTCAGAGACTTGTAGTAGGATTGCAGGACATGATACAGGCATATGAACATGACACTGGCAGAAACTGTAAGACTAGATTGCATCACAGACTTCTTAATATTAGTTTGTAAAATTAATTTACATTACATTATCTAATCACATTCATTTTATGTTTTCAGACTTAACTGGAATGCCTCGTCAAAAAGGACAATCAGGGTAACAAATCTGATCATTAACATTTCATTTGTCTTTCTAAAATGCTCATTTATTCACACCAAGTATTTTCCTCTGCACAGAGTCACAGAAGCGAAAGCTACTAAACATCGTCATGATGCGTCATCTGGAGATACACCCAGGACTGACTGTGACAACATGGAAAATGTAGACAATAATGATCTTCCAAGGTCTCACTCCTCAACTATAGCAGGTAGAATTGTGAGGCTTTCTAAGGTGGTGCATCTTTTCACCTCAAATTAATTGGCAGATTTGCTTTTATTTGAACGCTACTCTATGCAGTGGTAAATGGCACTAGAGGTAATAGGGGATGGTTACACATTATTCATTTCAAAAGTGTGTTGTCTTTCAAAAGGTTAAGTATTTGCCATTTCCCCATTCCATTTCTAGCCCAGAATGGATTTGCAAGGCTTATGGGGCTTGAAGACACAAGTCCTTTGACGACAGAAAATGAAGGCCTGGACAGTGGCCTTGGGGAGGCCCCACCAACTTCTGATAAGAAAATGCATAGCCCCACAGATAATTTGAATCCAGTGGAAACAGAAATGTCAGAAGTTGTGGAAAATGCAACATCAACACACAAAACTAGGGGCAAAATGAGATTACCCAAATTGGAGAAAGCCTCCCTTCGTCCATCATTAATTCCAGACGAGACTGCAAACCAACCTTTAAGAAAGTCCTCAAGGAAGACGCAGAAAAAGGATTTGGAGCCTGACAAGATTCTTAACCAGAAACAGAAGAAAAGTCTAGAGAAAGTCGCAGAGTGGCTCATGAAAGTTCCAACTGAAGGAAGTCTCGAGTTAGAGAAACCCAACGAAGACACAGATGACTCTGACAGCGGTTCTTCCACTTCAACAATAGATGTTAGGCAACTCAATAGTGATTTGAATCCTAGGAGAGATAATCGTGCTAAAGCCCTTGAGGAGCAGGTGTTCGGGGCCGTCTACAAACGAGAGCGAAGAGGGAACAGGAACATCTCTCCTCCACAAAAACCAGCAACAACTATAGAAACACAAACACCTGAAACAGTTTCCAAAAGAAGGAAGAAAAACATTCTCAGTCCTGCTGATTTTGTAAAGAAATCCAGCTCTGAAGATAAAAATGAAAGTGACATGGAGGAAGAGCATCAAATGATAGAAGAAGTAAAGGACACCAGCAGTGACATTATTAAAGAAGCAGAACAGATGGAGGAAAATGATATAGACAAATATGGGGAAGAGTTGAACAATTTGCCAGAAAGTGATGCAAATAATGACAAAGATGAGGTTCCCTACTCTGTGTCTGATATTGGACAACAGCAACCAGTAAAAAAGTCAAAGAAAAGAACACATAACACTCTGCAACAGGTTGACAGTGATTTGCAAGAGCAAGCTAAAGCAATGTCAGAAAGTACAGAGCAAAAGAAAAGTGACAAGAGGAAAGGTAAAAATAAAAGGTCAGAAAAGGGCAAGCCTGCTAGAGTGCCGAAACCTCTTGTTTTGGTTGGAGTTCAAAATGGAGAAACCAGTCCTAAGACTAGACCAAGGTCAGAAGACGTTCAAGTACATATTGAGAATTACCCTAGCAGTGAAGACCAAGAAATTCCTATAGTGAGGAGCAAAAGAAGAAGCAGAAGACTTCAAATCTTTGCTGAGGATGTCCAGGAAGGTCACAAGAAAGCAAACTTGAAAGTCCATATACCTGAAAAAGAGAACAATGTTGCAAAGCAATCTGAGAACGCTAAAGGTAAAACACTGCATAATACAGCATCACCTAAGCATGGAAACATGACAAATGTTGCTGAAAGAAACGGATGTATTTATGATCAAGATTTAGGAGGAATAGAAAACCTGGAGTCTTGTGTGAGGACATCTAATTTGAGACCAACAGAAGATGCTGAAGAGTCCATTGCTGAAGTGCCAAATGCTGAAACGTTGTCTGAAGCTAGTGCTGCTTGTTATGTCCCTGTGGTCCCATGCTCTACGAGTCCAACTAAAGCAGATGTGAGAGATCCAACCTTTGAAAGTGACAATCCAAAGAATCATTTCCCAAACAATATTCAGTTGGAAACCTCCGCTTGCGAGACTAAATGTGCTGGAACAGAAAACGAGGCGGATAAGAACGACAGTGAGCTGGACACAGAACAACTGCTCTGGAGCTTCAAAGCCACTAAAAGGAAATCGTTCCATCTTGGTGGTCCAAATGTGAAAAGGAGCCGTAGTCTAGACCAAGAAAATGTGCAGGGTGCCGAAGCAGAGGAGAACCTGCACATTTGTTCTGGTGTTGAATCTGCAAAAAGTCACATATATACAAAGAGATCTGAAATGATCAACCAAGATTCATTAAGAGACATTGAAAACTCATCTTGTAGTGAATTTATCTCCCCTACTAACCCCCTACTGACAGGAAAAGCAGTTGTTGAGAAACCAGATCAAGTGGTGGTAGAAGCCTCAATCCCTGATAGCAGTTGTTCAGGTCAGGACAGCGCTGGTGGTAACTGTATCTCCAGGAATAGTGATAGCAGTGCCCTTACTCCGAATAAAGTGTCAAAGCGTGAAAGAGAAAGTCTTCATCTTTCTGTTGTGCCTCAGGTAGTAGATTCTGGGCTCTGCTTCAAAGCCGTTGAATGTGAGGAGCTAATTGAACCCTTAACGTATTCTCAAATCGCAGAGAATCAGCTTGATTTTACCATTAAGAATGCTAGCAAAGTGGAGGAGATAAGAGACAGCAATCCAGCCACCGGTGGGAAACATCCGGACAACACCGCTGAACATGTTTTAAATGCAGAGTCCTCTTTAACGCCTGATGGCCTTGAAATACCAGTTGTACAAATTGTCCACGGAGCAAAGTCGTACAGCGGTGGCGGTGGACAGCTCAGTGACCATTCCTCCATCGAAGGCATGCCCAGGAAGAGGACAAGGGCCCAGAGGCTCGAGTCTTCATCCGAGTCAGATTGCAGCGGAGAGCAATTACCAACTTTGACTGAAATCTTCGGAACATCAGCTCCTCCCTGTGCTGCGACCCAGGATCAGCGAGACTCCAGTGAAGCTGACAGATGTGAGGGTGTTACAGCTGATGGAGCAGAAAGGTTGAGCCGTCCGCCTGCATGCCCCAGCCCTGACTGTGTCAATTCCAGCCAAGCATCTGTGGACTTGTTTGGCACGCCAGATGAATGTAAGTCGATTCTCAGTAACCAGTAGTTTAAGGCTTCATTTTTAGGTTTGCAGCCTGCTGAGATTAATTGGGGCCTCATTCTCAAGCATTTAGACACAAAGCATTTTGATTTTTTCCTCTCTGCAGGTGATGTCCCAGTAAATAACACCGGCTTTTCCATGGAATCATCACAATTTTCAAGCGAAGTCCTTGTTACACAGGTAAATGTGGTTATGTTCTCAATTAGTTTTTTTTTATACATAGCTGTATGGATGTTCCCTCTGTTTTAGAAAAATAACATATTTTTCAGTGTATGAACAACCTTTGATTCTTGACAAAGTAACTAGATTTCCCGTTAAGTCTAACACAGAAATATTTAAAGTCTGTCTATTTGCTTGTTCAGCATTACCTGGTTGCATTGTGCTAAATGTGATGCACTGCCACGTTACACCCCAGAGAGGGCACCACTCTTTCCCAAACCAAACTGTCAGCTGCTGGATGACAGACTACCTCGCTCAGTAAAAAATGTCCCCCTCAGCAGCTTTCTAAATTGCATTTCATTTACGTTAGAGGAAATGCCGCCTAGGAGATGATTCTTGTTTTCTACCTCATCCATCTTCCAGCGCTCTCACTTTCATATGTTGACTGTATTTGACTGGGAGTTAAAGTTTCACGCCCTGGGGTTTAGAAAGGGCCCAGGATTACACACATCGGAGAATACAGAAGTTTGGTATTACTGTGCTGCGTGTTTGCGTATCTGTATACATAATCAATGCACTTGCGCTGCAAACTCAAAGGATGAAATTCAAAGTATTAGTCCAGTGAAGCATTGACACACACTCACTTTTAAATCAATGGAGTCTGTTCTCCCAAACCAGCACCAGTTGAAAAAGCTGTCACTTCTGAAATGTTCTATAATCCCTTTCTCGCTCTCTTATTTTGCCATGTATTTTCCTCACTGAGTACTATCTGGCTGCAAAAGCACCCTTTCCCTTCCAATAATGACTAACTGGCTCTAACTGAGTGTGGGTTCCTCCTCACCGATTGACACCAAATGTGCAGCCAGTATGTGTCCCTTTTATTTATTTATTTTTTGTAGTAAATGTTGCATTTGGGCTTTGCGTTTCCTCTTATCCCCCACCCCCCGTATTTTATTAAAGTGTATGACTCATTTGTGATTATAAGATGTGTCTACTTTACTCTTTCAGCAAAAGATAGAAATGCAGAAGGAGCTGGTGAGGTTGGAGAAGTTGATGGCTCTGGTGTCAGAGGTGCTTCAGGAGAAAGAAGAAAGTCCCGCAAAAGAAGCCCCCTCAAAAACAAACCAGAGTAGCAAAACCACAGGTGAGCAGATAAGAAATGTAGAACGTTTTCTTTAGAGCTGACATGATTAGTTGATAAAGTGATTAATAGATGATTCACTGGTTCCAGCCTCTCTAAGGTGAATATTTGCTGATTTTATTAGTTTTCTACGATATTAAACTGAATATATTTGGGCTTTGAACTGTTGGTTGGACAAAACAAGCAATTTGAAGACGTCACCTTGGGCTCTAGGAAATTGTGATGATCATTTTATGTACTTGGTTTTGACATTTAATTGACAAAACAGTAAATCCATGAATTGAGGAAGATAATCTGCAGGTAAGTCGATAACGGAAGTAATCATTGATTGGAGCTCTAATTTTTTTTAATGCTGCAATACCAGGCTGAAATAATGTGGTACTGAAAATGAAAAAGTACCCAGTGTTCCAATTTAATATGAGGTGCAGATCAAAACAAAGACAAAGACTCGATTTCTACCTTTTTCTTCTTTTCTAAGGAACATATATCTCAATGAGCCCAAACTAAAGTCTTTCTTTTTAGATTAGCTCATGTATTTTCTTGATGCAAGTATTGAGAGCTGATGCTTGTTCTGTGTCCCCAGGCCCAGATGCTCACGGACCCTGCCGGTGTGACCAGAACACAGGTCAAGGTTCAGACCAGTAAGTTAAGCTTTTAGTACTACTGCATAGAAATGTCTATTCAAAAATGTCTTACTAAAGCAACAGGCATCACGTACAACCACAGTCAAACTATGAATAAACGCTGCCTGTCTAACATGAAAACATGAAGGCTTGCCTCCCAACATGAAGTCATTGTTTGCAGCGCACAGGAAATGATTAGAGGAGCTGATAATATCCCAGCTAAATGATTCTCAGGAATTTGACCGTTTGAAACCGGTTCTACATTGTAACTGTCTTCATTCCTACAGAGAGGATGCTTTTTTGAGGTTGGCAAGATTCAAAGCTCTATTGTCCACTAATTTGTCTTGTGCTGGTGCATGGCACAAGTAGAGATACGATAGAGTACATATAAGAGCATCAAAGTGCACATAAAAAGACAACACAATATATGTGGTAAAATTTTAATTGAATTTTGATACAATATGATGATTGAAAATTCTGATTTGTCAACGTGTGACTTTTGATCTTTCTGGTCCCATCATGGGCATCAATTCTGTATGTATGGGAATCGTCAGTCCCTGCAAAGTATATGTAAAGCAACTGTTGGACATTTAGGGAAATAAGCTTCTTCACTTCCTGGTAGACAGTTAAATGAGAAGCTGGATAACACCCTTATATCTAGCCATTAAAGAAGCTATAGCCAGCAGCTTGTTAGTTTAGCTTAGCATAAAGACTGGAAACAGGGGGAAACGGCTAGCCTGGGTGGTTGAAAGTATTTCTTATTTGTTTTATTTATGTATTTTATTTGGTCACTAGCCCACTTAACCAATCTGCTGTGATAGTCCTCAATAACAAATCTGATGAAATAATATCTGCGTCGGCATGTTGTATTTATCTCCTCAGAGGGTTGTATACATTGTTAAATGGAGCTATATTTCAATACCACCAAATTAAGCAGAGCAATAACTGGAGCAAGTGGCATGTAATTGGCTTCTTTCAGTCTTTGACTAAAGGAGAAAGTTAGCGAGTTTCTGTGTGTATGTTGCTATTCTTTTTCTCAGAGGGTGATGCATCTCAAGAGGACAGGCGGATAATCTTACTAATGAACCCAGAATCTGCTTCTGCTGTGGAGAATAAAAAAGTCATTACTGACTCCTTCTTATATGTCATTTAGAGCACTTAGAGGGAAACTTGTGTTGCCACAGTAATTTATCTCTCCCGCTTGACTGCTTCCCCCCCAACCTCTCGCCTTGCAGGGTTCTAAGTGCTGTCCTCCTGGTGTGAGAGAGGGAGAGATGGAAAAAGACGGCAGACGAAAACACAGAAGGCCTTAGCTTTACAAGTTCTGAATTAAAAAGCATACACTCCATGAGTGCACTGGTGAATTTGCAAAGAGTGGTTGGCTCTGGAGATGAGTTTTCAATGAGCCATTATCACTTTGGTACAGGTAATTTAAATGGAGGCTCACTGCCACTTAGTCAGTCAGTATTTTGAAAGTCTTTGAGTGAAGAAATGAACCCGGAAGAGAACTTCCAAAACTTTGTTTATGAGTTACAAAATAACTTGTAATTTACTGATAACAAAGGACATGAGTAACTGGATATTAGGTTTCTGTCAATCCCTTCTGATCCAACATTTTCGCCTGCCTACCTAATGCAACTGCACAGTGCAGTCAGAAAATGTTAGGACAATGTTGTGCTTTTCATTGTTTCAGCTCGACTCCAGCATGTTTGATTTGGAATGAAACAATGACTATGAGGTAAAATAGCTGGAGATTAGCAGGAAAGTAACCCTTAACATACCTAAAACACAATTATTTTTTCATTGCCAGTCAGTACAATTGATTGGCTGAATAAGTCACTTGAATTAAAGTGATCATGTGTTTCACTCCTGAAACAAGCAACAAGTGAGTATGGCTGCGGGACAGAAGTTACAGCATCACCGGAGAAGATATGTTTGTGGATTGACTAGATACTTTCTGTCCCCTAAAAGTAGGAGGATGTATAAAAAGGATGGATATGGATGCAAACACCTTCAAATTAAAGCTGAGAGTCAGCACTTAACCATATAGTGATGGTTTTATTTCAAATTGTATGGGCTGGAGCCATCACAACAGGAGTGTGTCACTGTCCTTATACCTTCTGACTGCACTGTATCCACCAAACCAGTTCAGATATGTGCGACAGCTCACCATTAAGTAACCTATAGCCTTTTGTTGGGTTCTAGAAGTGTTTTGTTGTGTTTTATATTGGTCTGTGTAATATCTTTAAGAGAGGAGTGTTAAATCTGTTGTGGCAGGAATGTTTGAATGGGATTTGGTCAGATTTCCTTCATCTCAAGCCCGAACTACCTGCAAATGCAAATTCACAAATGATCAGAAATCGATCAAGCTCAATATTGATAAATATAAAAATGCCTGGGCGATCAGGGCGCAACCATCTACACCATTTCGACTCATCTTTGCTTCAGTGTTCTACCAAAGTTAATGTACACATCTCTCTTGCAGAAAAGCTGTTCAAGAAGCTGAACGAGAACCCAGCACAAGACCGTCTGATGGCAAGGGGGTCACCCAGCCCATTGTGTCAAAGCATGGCAGCATCGCAGAGATGGGTAAGGCTGCTGGTGTAGCGTTGGAAAGAATGTGACACATGCTGGAAACATTTTAACAAGTGTAACTGGGTTTTTCTTATTAAAATTTCCCAGAAGCACATGAGCAGAAAGATGTTTTTAATTTAATTAATACATTTTTTAAATCATCTGATGATTCCACACTTTTCCACGAGAATTCTCCCATTACTGATATGGAGTTCTATATGGCAACTGCCTTAATGCTGCTTTTAGTATGCCAGCAAGGACTGGTTTGAGTGAGAAGTGGTTTGTCTGGTACATGGTAGCCTGACTGTGTGGATAATGAAGGTTAAGCTCTGTGTGACAGAAAAACATGTGTTTGTATGTTTCTAAAGAGAATTGGGTTGGATCGGGTTACGTTTTGTCTAAATGTTGATGACCCTTTCTTTCTTTTTTTTTATTTGTTTGTTTTCTCTCTCTCCACACGCACAGGAAACAGTGCAAAAGGCACCGAAGCCTCCAGGACACTCGGTTCAGGTTCAGCAGCCAAAACATTAAATAACAATGGTTCACCATCAGATGGGCAAGAAGACAAAGAAAATAACACTCCTTCGAGAGATAGAAGTAAAGCTAAGATGGTGCTGGTGTCATCTGGATTAAGCCCCAATGAACAGGTGCGCATTCACCCATTCAGTCAATGAATGTGTTTATGTAGCACTGTCCATTATAGGATACCGATCCAATGTTGTCGCCTACAGATAATGGTGAAAAAGTTTGCCAAGCGCGTTGGTGCCCGTGTGGTGTCCCAGGTGACGCCAGAGGTGACCCATATCATAATGCACACAGGTAAGTATGCTCTCATGCAGGAAGTGTGAGTATATGTGAACCCTGTTCCTTTAGTTAAGACTGTAATGGTTCCAAGTGTTGAACTGATCCGCTGGACTTTAATTAATGGTTGATAGACAGTAAAGCATTAAATTGGCTATTGAAAGTTCCACTTGAAATCTCCCTAGGCCCTGTTTTTATATATTTTCTTGAGCAGGAACATTTGCATTTCCAGAAGTACATTTTCTTTTTACATGTAGTTACAGCTTGTTTTTTTTTTTTAAGCGCTCCTTAGAGATAAGCTCCCTCTTTCTGTCTCACCCACTCACTCTCTCCTCCATTCATCTGCTTGTTGCTAATTACCTTCTCTGATAGATTATTTTTAATTTCAGAGCTCGCTGTCTCCAAAGCACCACGTTAAATGTCACTGTTTAAGAAGCCATTTTTTTAATGGCAGCTGTTTCCCGGGTAACCAGTAAATGGGAACACCGGGCCTCTTGATCTTTGTGGTTAAAGGTTGGAAAGGAGCAGGAGGGGTCCCATTCTAACCAAAAAAAAAAAAAAAAAAAAAATCATTTGAAATGAAGTTATGTTTGAGGTGCATCAATAACGTGCACTTGACTCTTGCCTGGAATGTTCTTTGAACGAAGAATAACCCCTGACCCTGCTGATCAACCATGATTTGTGTCTGTGAAGCTGTTCACTGTTGTAGTGTTAATTCCTAAATGGTTTGGTGCCATTAGAAAGAACTGTTCATTCATTTTGGCTGGTGAAAATGCTTTTGATTCAAAAACCAATTACTACACAAGAATTACATTCCTGATGTTCCCTGTATTCATCCGTCTGATAATATGGTAATTGACAATGATGGAGATTTTTTTCAAAATGCAACTTTTGATATTTCTGGGCATTGATTTTGTATTTGTGGTAATTGTCAGTGCAGCACAACTAAGTACATGTAACTTTAAACCACTGTATCACAGTAAAGGTTGTTGGTGTGGAAGTGCATAATAGTGCGTTACAACGTCTTATACCCAGAATTTTAAGTAATCAAAACTTAAGTAGCATAAATGATAACATAGTAAAAAAATGCAATTTATGGCAATAGTTATAGCCATATATATTGTGCTATATTTTGCATCACATTTAAGCTTTCAGCATCGTCTCTAACAGCATACAGGTATTCTTTTCTACACATATTGTCTGTGTTCTTTCTGGGAAAAAAACCTTAGCATTTCCTAAAAGTAAGACACATGCTAAACAAGGATTGACCTCAACGTTGTCAACCTCACAAACTAACTCAGGACATACTGTTGACATTTTGAACCTAATGGACCATCTGTAATAGGAACCAATATACCTCATGTATAACACTCAAATTATAGGCTTCAAAGCAGGGTGTGTTTATGTGCATACATGTACTACTTGCACATCTTTTCCCACATCTCTGTTTCTTCTCTCGTCTCTGCCAGATGAACAACTGGTATGTGAGCGCACGCTAAAGTACTTCCTTGGCATTGCAGGCAGGAAGTGGGTGGTGAGCTTCCAGTGTAAGTCCTGACTCTCTTTTATTGTTTATTTTATTGTAAGCTCCGTCACTGATGAGCTTACAACAATTAGACTAAAAACAAAACAGCGTGATGTGGAGGGATAGTCTGAAATACACGGAGTGCTACATAATACAGTAGCCACCAGAATAGTGTTTGTGCATTTGACTATAAGCTCATTAGTTTTTCTTCTTATTTCCTCTCCACAGGGATTTCAGAGTGCTTCAAACAAAAGAAACTCGTAGATGAGGTATGCTCACCGGTGATTTCCTGTTACATCTCTGTATGTCTCGATGTTGAATTAAGGCTGCATGATGAATCTCTCCATGTGGTTCCCTGTGATACCTCATAAATTATTTGTCATCCATTTGCTTTAGCAATCCCTGCATCTGGTTCAGTGATATGCAAGTATAATCCTTTGCCAGGCTTTGTATCCCCATTAATTTAAAACGATTTCCCCTTCGCCCAGGCTAGTTTATAAGCATTTCTATGAATCATATAGTGTTTGTAGAGATGGACTCCATACAATTATAAGATGAACTATGTCAAACTGAAGGATGTTCAGTGTACTCTTAGGAGCATATTTGACCCTAAATCAAATAATATTAGCTGTCTGTCAATGTTCAGTCAGTCCTTTTACCAGCTGAGAGTGAATAATTGCTTCACTTAATAAAAGCTAATAGCAACAGGGAAGGTTTTATACCATTGTGATTGAGGTTCATATACTTAATGTACGTATGGGGAAGTAATTTCCCCTTTTTTTCTAACAGAGTCTTTTTGAAGTCAGAGGCGATGTGGTGAATGGGCCCAAGCACCAGGGCCCCATGAGAGCTCGTACCACTGAAGACGATAACGTGAGTCCCTTACAAAATAAACAGGATGGCTATTATACAGGGTTGCTTTGCTCTAAGTGGCCTCCCAAGGTAAAAGCTAAAGTCTGAACTCCCCAAGGAATCTAACAGTGGCTATAATTTTTTATTCCTCGTTTATTTCTTTACAGCACTTGATACTTGCAAATGAAAATAATATTAATTAATACAAAATTGTTTTCCCTGTTGCAGTTAGTCCTACACCTTGTGAATTACCTTTTTTATTTTAGCGCCAAGATTTTACCTTACAACCCCCTGAAAAATTAGATACATTTTAATTACTTCTAAATAAAATGTTATTTTAAGTATTTCTCTGCAACATAAAATGTTCATGATTAAAGTAGCAACAATCAAAGTTTAAGTTCAGAAAAAAAATTATTGATTAACAGTTTAAAACAAAAAGATCTGCTTCATCAGGACTGTGTGGGTGTGGTTTGATCAGATTTGATTGTCGGTGGCCTGGAAAGCAAAGCAAACAGCCCAACAAGTGTCATCACGTTTGATCCAAATGTTGCTGAGCTCTGATTGGTCAAAAGAAGTACGTAATATCTCTTTTTCCTAACGAGCCCCGCCCACAGGCAAAAACACATATACAGAAATCTCTCATGTAAAATAGCCCAAACAGTTTTAACTTCAGCTTAAAATGTTGCATTCGTGTAGGACCCTGTCGCTCATTGTAAAAAGCTGATTGAGAAATTAGGTTTTCAGAGCCTTTAAGTCGGGAAACATCAACTCAATAATTGATTGAAAATGTTCTTGTAGTTTAGAGAAACGGCAAACCACATCATCATTTAAATTCTTGCTGAGTGGTACAGTACTTTATGTATTAAATGATGATGTGGTTTGCCGTTTCTCTACAAGAAAATGTTTCTGTTTGGAAATCAGAAAAAAAACAAAATTCACCTCAAGCATTTGTTCCAGCTTTGTTACAGATTTAGCTACTAGCTCGTCACCATCTGCAGTCACTCCATGGGCAGGTAAACGCAATGCGCTGCAGAAAGAGTTCATGTTCATGTCTGAGTGAAGGAACTGTCATCTCTTTTACAGCTGACTTGTAATGACGCCTGGAACGAGCTAATTCATCCTTGGTGCGGCTAGACCACAATGAGTCAAGACAAAATTGCTAGGCAAGGATAGCCATGGAGTATGATGGGAGAGATGGCTGTGGCCTTAGCTAAGTGGCAGTAGCATTTGTTAAAAATCAGATTGCAACAACTAAGCTCACCTGTTTGTGTTTCACAGCACCTACCGCATTAGAAAATACAGAAACTACTTTAACAAGACAAAGTTCACCTGTCCTGTAGGCAGATAATGTCCCTGGTCTATAAGAAATGGACATTAAAAGTAATTTATTTACTATTAATTGTGGGCATTTTCCTTTTATTAGACAGGACTGTAGAGAGAGACGGGAAATATTGGGAGATTGATATGCATCAAAGTTTCCTCGCCAGAATCGAACCAGGGACAATGCAGTTACATAGATTGCTTCTTAGGCCACGGGACTATGAGGATGTCCCCATTACAGAGTAATTTAACAGTTGGTGAATCAAACTGAAAGCAGTGCTTTCATCCAAAAACAGAGTCAGTACATACAGTATTAGTGAAGAAGCCCCTCTCTTTCTCACAATATAAATTAATTTAAGCTGCTTGCTCTCAATTACATTCACCCTTTGGCCCACAAGGCCTTTTGTCAGAACCTCAGTCCACTCTAATCCACTGTATACTGTGGATTATAGATCTGATGGAGAGTCAGCCAATCACTCAGCCCAATCTCAACACCTAAAACATGTCAACAACAGACAGCTGTGTTTCTAAAGACTGATTAAAAAAACATTCAGGGAAAGAAAGAAAAACACAAATCAATACATTAACTGCTGCTATGATTGACAATTACTGCCACCTCTCTTGTTTGTGAAGGCACATTGTCTGAGCACAAAGGAATAGTTTGAGTCTGTGAAGAAAAGCAAATAAGGTGTCCCAATAACAAACACTTGAACCTGTTTCTTCCTATTGCACCAGCCTCTTAGATCAGGCCCTGCTGGAAAAGCTAATTGTAATTTTCCTCTTGGTGTAAGGCCAGCAGGACCTGTTCTGTTGCCACTGAGGGGGAAAATTAGAAATGGCTAGATGTCATGTTGGCCATATCGCTGCCTTTGAAGAACGTCTGCTAATTGAATTAGCTAGTAATTTCAGGCTTATTTAAGTGGCTTCAACACAGCGCCAGCACTTTGATGGAGCCAGACAGATTATCCTGTTCATACTCACATTCTGTCACCTGCACCACTGTGACAAACAGACTAACAGATGAAATGAAGTGCCAGGTCTTGGGAGTCTGTCACCGGAATGTTGATGCCCAGGAAATAAGTCTCAAGAAACTCTGAGTGGGTGTGTGTGTGTATATGTAGGGTTTGCACGTTATCACATCACACACTTTAATACCTCCTGAAGGACATTAAGTGTTGTCTAAATTAAAAATCTTTGACAGAAACACTTTTTTCATCTCACCAAGCACCTCTGGCTAATGATCATTATGGACGGACAGGGAGGTGTGAGAAATTTGTATTTCTCTCTCCAGCAGCTCGGACAATTATCTTCCAAACGCTTCCATCCAGCCACACACTGTATATGAGACTGTGATGTGAGTTGCACATTTCCTTTCTGTAGTTACCATGGTTCAAGGAAACAATTTTACATTCCCATTTCAAGCAAGCTTATTGACCCTGAGTGCAATAAAACAATGTGTCCCTGGTGTCGGGCAGGTCGTTTTTCTTTGCGTGCTTAAAGCGTGATATTACCTTGGTGAAGGTGGCTGTGTTTGCTCTTTTCTGCTCGACTCATCCCTGAATTTACAGTATTACAGTGAGAGCAAAAAATGAGTTTTTTTTACACAATGAGAGGAATGTGCGAATAAATTGCGAATGTGCTTGGTGAAGTGTTTCAGCTCTCAGAAACATACTCAGCAGTATTGTTACAGTATACAGTATTATTTAACATTGTCCGAAGGTTAAATCCACTGAATAAATGTCCGCTTTTGCTTGACTGTAGAAATTTTGCAGGACATTTTGCAGACATCTCAAAGCAGATTATTCTATCCTTACTTTGTATCTTCTTTTTCTCTTTAGTTGCTCATGAGGGGCTACAAGATCTGCTTCCAAGGGCCTTTTACAGACATGACTACAGGTAAATCACATCAACAACATGTCAAGTCGGAGCTCTAGAATATTACTTTTCTGTGTACTATATGGGACCGAGGGCTGAAATGTAACATGCAAAGTAGATCAGGGAATTACTGAGAAATGTAACTAAAACCTATCTGTTTTAAGATTTGTGTCATGACAGTGTAATGTCAGCTCAGTTAGAGTGAAACAATTACAGCATCTATACCTGTACACTGACTCTCGCTCTGTTTAGCACCATCTAGAAGAGCCCTGCCAATACTGAGGTTTTGAGGCTGATATTATCGATATTTGAGAGTTTCGTTCATTAAATTTGGCTATTAAAGAAATTGTTTGACTTTTGGGGAAATACGCTTATGTGCTTTCTTGCTGAGAGTTAGATGAGAAGAGTCATCTCTACACTGGTCCTGTCACACTGGTGCAGAGTGGAGTCTTGCCGTCACCGTGAGGTTGCCAGGCAAACAGGGGAGAGTCCAGGAAGTCACTGCGACCAGCCAAGAAATAGTTCCGGCACATAACGTAAAACCCCAACTTGTCTTTTTTACACTTCGGTTTTTGTATGGATTAAACAAACTAGGTATAACGTATTAAAAAGCGAGCTTAAGAGGGGTTGGTAGATGGACTTTGTTACCATTGGACAGAGCCAGGCTAGCTGTTTTCCCCTGTTTCCAGTCTTTATGCTAAGCTAAGCTAACCAGCTGCTGGCTTTGACTTCATATTTAGCGTACAGACATGATAGTAGTACCGATCTTCTTCAACATATTTCTTCAACAACTTATCAGTCAACTTACAGGTCAGGTTCTACTATCTAATTCATGAAAAAATGTATTTATTAAGAAAATTACGTTTTCACAGAACTACTTTTCCCAAAACCCACAGTCCCCTTTTATAAAAGCTTTGCGATGCCCTTGTATTCTATAGTATAGATACTGATCCCAAAAACAGTGTTCATATTCACGTGTTTAGCAGAGACGTTTCATGCAGTGAGTTGAGTCAGTGAAGTCAGTTGTTTAGTTTTTTCTATGTTTCATTATCTGCCAGCACGTGGCATACGCTATTTGCTGAGCTCTGTAAGCGGCAACACTGAGAGGTCTAGGGACACGTAAGAAATGCAAAACTTTCAAAAGGTAACTTGCAAATATGTACTCCATCAGAGTTTAATCGAGGTGTTTCTGAAGTTTCACTGTATGGGAAAGGAATCAAACACCACATAAGTTGCAACAGCTAGATAATGTCTCTGATTACTGCCCACAAAAGCAAGGATTTTTACACACACGTGCTTTCAAAGAAAAGACTGCAAAAAACCTAAGGCGCTGTTTTATGGAATTGTTGCCTTTTTCCAGCTGCTGTCATGCTGTTTGCACTGTTCAGTGTTCTCAATCAAGAACACTTAGCTCAACCACACTTATTCAGTTTTATTGATGTCTGTATCCTGCAGGACTCTGATAGACGCCCACCTTGCTTTAAAGAGAAGGAGGGGAAATAACAATAAAAAAAAAAAAAGGACAGTTAAAGTAGCTCACACATGTTTTGACTGACAGCTCAAAACCTGTGCTGTCTTTTAACCCCTGTCATTTGGGAGAACAATGACAAGTGAGTGTGGGTGGATTGAATACGGACTCAGAAGGTGTGTGACATTTTTGGTGTGGTGTTGTCGTATTGCACAGCGGTTGCTATGGTGTCACTTAGCTGCCTGGAATTTCTTTTTTTTTTGTTCTCATATTCTAAAATTGGTGTTAATACCCAAGTCTTACAGTTTCTGCACCAGCCTCGTTAGTGAACTTTGGTCTTAATGATTGAATCTGTTAATGACTTCAAAGTTCAAGGTAGAGAGGAGTTTGGGTGCCCTTCATACAATGTACCTTTTTGGTTTTCCCTTTGCAACATGAATGAACTGACAGATAGATCATGGGTGAAGGTCTTAGGGGGCACATTGCTTATGAAGGCAGCATTCTCTGGTTTCCTTCTTCCTGGAGCTCTTAAGGTGCTCTTGCAGCATCCTCCCGCTGCCTGCTGGATCGATGAAGCTTTGCTAATGGGTCGACATCTGCTAGCTAGCGTGAGGAATTTAAAGACTTTCTTTTACATGGCACAAACATGAGGATGGATCCTGTTTTCTTCAGCCCAGCAGGATTTCATCCATTATTTAATTGCTCACGTTGGTGCACGAGAAATGATGAGGTTATCTACAGCATATACTGCAAGTTCAATGAGGTTTTCCTGACACGAGTGTTCTCGTGTTAAAGGCACCAAACAAGTGAAGCTGTTGATTTTAGATTATTATTTTTTTTAAAGGCGTGTTTGGTGTCTGTTATGAAATGTTGAAATATGAACAAATGTTTTCTAGACCAAGTTAAAGGTGTGTTGACTGATCTGAGTCGGATGCACATATTGATTTGAATGGAGACTTAAGCATTGACCTGTTTTCCATCCCTCCGATCAACGGAAGCCTGATCTTGAAATGAGTCTCCGCGGTATCCCCTTGGGGTTAAAGGGGTTACATTAAGAAGACCTAGAATACTTTATTAAAAAGGGTTTCCACAAAACAGCTAACTTGTGTGTGTGTGTGTGTGTTGATACTATAGATGAAATGGAGTGGATGGTGGAGCTCTGTGGAGCAGCTGTAGTCAAAGATCCACTTCTCCTTGACAGTAAACAGGTAAGAGTGTCAAGCTGCTCCCATTTGAAAACAATAATATACTTGAAAAAAAGTCAGTTCTTTTGCATACACATTCAGAAATAATTTCTAGCAACACCATCAGGTCAATATGTCTAATGAACAAGTGCCTGCAAAACTAATGACATTCCCGTCAGCCTCAGCTGTACTTTGTGTGTAGTGCTAATTTGCATATGTTAGCATGCTAACATGTTAAACTAAGATGGTGAACATTTTACCTGCTCAGCATTGTTAGCATTGTCTTTGTGAACACTGTAGCGAGCCGGGCAAGGCTGTAAAGTCTTAGTCTTGTTCCCTTTTTACAGTATATAATGTTTCAGTTTTAATGATTCTAGTTCACTTAAGATTCCTATGACTCATGTATTACAAGCAATATAAGCAAACTATTACCTTCAGGGACTATGTGGCAGTCAGTAAAGTGCATGCCTTCCCCACTGAACAATTCTTTGACTCATAAAGCTGCAGCCTCCATAACAGTTAATGTCTATTATTTGTCTCCTGGGTTTGATTTTATTTTTTTTAAAGTGGCTCATGATGAATGCAGTGTCGTTTAGAAAATGTCACATTATAAATGAAAGAAATTGACTAATGCTGAAAATCTCCAGATCCAATAACCGCCACAGCCTAATCAACAATCCTTAAGCCGGCAAGTTTCAGCCAAACTACTTTATGTTGTTATTAGATAATCTGATAGGCAGTAAATATTTTCTGCTTATTGCTATTTTCTAATTCTAAATTGGGCATAATTTCTATCTTTTTGCTGCACAGAAGTCCCATCACCTGGTCATTGTACAGCTTGGACCAGAGTTGTCATCGTCCACGTACAGCAGTGAGTCTTATCTGAAAATAAAATGTCATTTTCACCTGCTACTTTTATAACACTTTCAATCTTGTAGTTATTCTCACTCAAACGCTCTCACATTCTCTCACACACACATAAAGAGCTCATAAAGACAGAAATTAGACTGACAGCAACAGCAGGAGCTTGGCCTTGAGGTTTGAGCCTTATACAAGCATAAACCTTTGGATAGTCAGACAGGAAGTGTGTGTGAAGGATAATATGCCAATAGATATTAATATTATGATATAGGACTACATTTCATTGATAATCATTAAACCGTGATGTAACATAATTGTTTTCTCCTCATAGCCTTAACAAGCAAGTTTACAGAGCAAATTATTCAAGTTTGAGAATACATGTTGTCAATGCAAAGGCATGAGGTATTGTTTTGTAGGAGAATAATAGACAAAAAATTCCATGCTACAAATTGAGAGTTCCTGCCACAAAGTCCATTATTTTCTTGTATCAGTAGACTTTAATTTAAGGCAACTAATTGAGGCAATTAGGTAGATTTTTAAGGGCAAGGTTTTGGGTTAATGTCAGTAAATATGAATACATAATAGGTAAACTAAACATCATTTTACTGTATTGGTGACTGGTTGAAGGTTGTGTTTAAGGTTAGATTTCTTATCTAAATACACTGTAGTTAATGGACGGTCCCCACAAGCATAAACATTCTGGCTGGTATGCTTGACTGTGCACCTGTCTGTCCATTAGTACATGGATTTGAATGCGTTTGTGCCTGTGAGGACCATTTGGAGATTGACAGAATGGTGAAATGGCAGACGCTGCCAGCCAAAATGAGACAGGTTCCCAACAAGAGCGAGGGGAGTGACTTGCCAAACAAGCGAGTGTGAAGGAAGTTAGGTAGCAAAAAAAATGGCCAAGAGAAAATGTCAGATTGAAGGACGGGAGGAAATGTCAAAACAAGTTGGCCACAGAAGAGAGAGGCTGCCATCGCACGAGGAGAGCTGACAGTTTGAAACAGAAAGGGAGCAAGTGGCTCTGTGTCCTCCCCTCTCCTGGCATCCTAATTTGCACTACTACATATTTAATGCAGCTTTTCCTCCTTCACGTCCTCTGGCACTCATAGCATAGATGTATAATAAGACCTGGATACCGGAACCAAAGATGACGCTTATTCATTACAATAATAATAATTGTTCGCCTGGCACATACGGCAAAAAGGTTTCTGGCTTCCAGGTTTACTCCCGGGGGTATGCGGCCTACAGGATATGCGCCCATTAGTTCCCGCTCAGTCCATTGACTTTACATTGTGATGACGACACACAATTTTTCACAGATCGCTTTTCTTAGCTTGAGGAAAGTTTTGCAAATAAAATACCTCCATGGATCAAAAAATCATAATAGAAAGAGTCGTGATTGACCTTGTTTGCAGTTTGAGGTGTCATGTCAACAGTTTTACAGACGTCTCTTCTATAATGATGGCCTATGGGCAAAATTGGAAGCAAGGCTAGCAAGGTGTACTGTATGTACACCACAATATCTCAGGGAATACTGGCCATGTCCTGTTTTACCAAAAGGAAGGTGAAGATGGTCAACGTGTATAGAATTTTATAAGAATGAATTTTCTGCTCCATAGGTCTCGCTAGACAAGCTACAGTTGTGACACGTGGTTGGCTGTTGGATACCGTGGCAACCTACACCCTCCAAAACTACAACAAGTATACAACATGAGGAACCAAGTGCATTAAAACCCACAGCCGTGCATTGTCATCTCATGGCCCATTTTACAACTTCTTTTTTTAAATGCCCAATACTGTAATTAAACTGTTATCCATCTGATTTGTTGATAAGCTTAAAGCTCCTTGTATTGTGTGTGCATGATGTGATGTAATGTATATAAAGTTTAATCAACAGAAGATGCTTGAATTTAGTCTTTTTTGTTTGTTTTATAGCACAGGAATTAATACGCAAGCAACTATTGCTGCCCACAATAACTAAAGTTAAAGTAGTTTTGAATACTTACCAAAATCAAATATATCACCTTATACAGTCAAACACACATTTTACATTATATATTGTAAAATTGAATGAAATGGCCTTGGGGCCAAGAAAAATATGACCTAGCTACTGGTCACACACATCATATTTAACACCAATCAATTATTTTATTTAAAAAGCAATGAAAAAAAATAACATCTCCGTAAATTACAGAAATACATTATGTAAGCCTGTAGTCCTCTAAATGCTACAGACATGATGCAAAACGGTGAGATAACTCACCGCAAACTTAATCATGGACATAATATCTGAGTCTTTAAGAGGATATTTAAAACAGTTTTTGGGGGGTTGAGGTTATATCTGAGGTAAGCTGTCTTTAGGACCAAGTAATATAATATTAACGTTAGAATGAATTTACAGTCAGAAAAAGACCGTCCCACCATGCTCAATATCAACCTTAGGGATTTCAGAAATAACCATTTACAGTATTTGTACTTGATGTCTCCTATCAGATCTAATGGGATTTAATAAACTCATCCCTCTTCTCCAGTGTTCCCACTGCTGTTTCATTGTTCTACTTGTTTGCAAATCCCTGGTGTATGCCAGCTTTCTGGTCAGAACACGGCAGCGGCGGATGGCCACCCACCACTGAGTCTCGTTCTGCCCGAGGTTTCTGCCTCTCAAAGGAAGTTTCTTCTCGCCACTGTCGCCAAGTGCTTGCTCATGGTTGGATTTGTTGGTTCTCTGTAAACAATATAAAGAGTGCGGTCTAGACCTGCTCTATAGGAAAAGTGCGATGAGATAACTTCTGTTATGAATTGGCGCTATATAAATAAAATTTAATTGAAAGTCGAAAGCCTGTGGCTTTCCTGAACATGTCATATATGTAGCAACGTGTTTTGCACACACTTTCCTTGAATTATTGAACAGCCACTGTGTGGGAATAAAATGAGAGAGAAGAGATTTACAGGAATGGCAATATGTGTGCACAAAAATGACCCCTTTGTGTGTACAGTCTACATGTTATGGTTTTGGGTTGATTGGGGTGTGTTCTGTGGGAGTTTTATTTTGTATAAGTCTGTTTTCTGGGTCGTGTTGTGTTCTGTATGGTTTGGAGTATTGTGTTGTAGAGTTCTTTTATTCTGAAAATGTCTTGGGTTTTGTTTCTGTCAGTTCCTGTTTTATTTTGGTAATTGGCTTGTTCCCTGATGTCTGTCAGTTTTGCTTCCCTTCCTGATCACCTGATTGTTTACACCTGTGTCTTTCAGTTCACCTGTGTCTGGTTGGCTCCCCTTCCCAAGTGTTTTTAGTCTGTGTGTTTATTTCTGTTTCTGTGTCAGTTTGTCTGCATTATCACTCCTGATGTGTTGGTTCTGTCTTCCTGTCTGGTGTCTTTGGATTATACCTGTTTACCATGGTTTATCTGCCTGCTGGTAAGCCGTAAATAAATACTCATCATCAGAGCTTATGCATTTGGGCCTCTTTCCCTGTTGCAAACACACATAGCGATACAACCTTTCAGGTAAGCTTGAGAAGGTAAGAATAGGCAACATTAAAATATTGCTGTTGTAGACGAAAAATACTCAGGTACAATCTAAATTTAAGTTACGTAAACTCATTTTACAAGGTCACATTCTTGCCTGTTAATTTGTCCCTCTAGTTTTCACTAAGGTATACAGCATAAATTGACCAGTTGTTGCTAAAGTGCTAGTGGCCATGTTTTTATTGCAAATCTAATAAAACAATTTTGTTGCGCTACTAATTCACCAGTGAGTGTGAATGTATAAGGTAGGTTAATGGGTATGGATAACATTTTATGGGCAGCAGTGGTTTCTGGCATTAGTTTTTTGTTCTGATGATTCACCATTTGAACCAGATTTATGCAACGACAGTTTGCCTATGTCCCTCTTACGAAATACTGAATGCAGTAGATATAGGTTTGAGACAATCTACCTGCCCCTTCCCATTGTAAACCCAGTTTGTGTGAGTTTTACTGCTTCCTCATTCCATGCTCGCTGCTTTCATTCTCACTAGCTCCTATCCACATCTATCTTCTATATTTTATTGGAGGATCATTTTCCTGGGGCAAGATTCAGGGTCACTTAAAATAGGGGTTGAAGCTCTCTGACATTGTGTCAGCATATTCCAGCCTCATTCTCTATGAGTAGAGTTCATTATACATCAAAACTATCAGGGTTTTAGTCATTATTACCTCCTGTGTATACCAAAATAGCACTCAAAGACCAAAATGTCTTGGCTCCATTTATAATGGAACTTGAAGCTATTTACCTTATTGTAATTACATACCTCTTACAACTATTTTTTTTTTTTTTGACAATATCTGAAAACAGGATCACAAAGCTAGCCTGGCTTTATCCAGAGCCTCTAAAACTCACTAACATGTTATGTTGTATTTGATTTATCTGCACAAAAACATGTGTAACATGTTAGTGAGCTTTAGAGGTGCTGGTAGGTGGATTTTGTTACCTTTGGATAGGGACAAGCAAGCTGTTTCTCAGCTAAACTAACCGACTGGAAGCTTCAAATTAAACAGTCTGTCCAACTGTAACTAAATCTGCCTACCAGCATCTCTAAATGTCACTAATTAACACATTATATCATGTTTGTTATAATCCGTAATAGCCTTTAGAAAGAGCCAGGCTAGTGATTTCCCCCTGTTTTCAGTCTTTGTGCTAAGCTAACCAGCCTCTGGTGGTAGCTTCAAATTTAATGTACTCGGCAAGAAAGTGAATAAGTGTATCTCCCAAAATCTATTGGTAGGAGTTTCAAAAATTCTGCAAAAGTCATTTTTGTTCATAAATTCAGATCTTCTCTCTCAATCCTAAAAAATGTGACCACTTGCAATATATAGACCATGTTACTTTGCTTTTTAGAAAACATACCACCTCAATGTGTGTTTCTATTCATAGCACAATTCCTCGGGGTGTGTTGGTGGTCTGCGCAGTGGTGATTATAATTTATACAATAACCAGAACTAATGTTGTGGAGCAATCATATCTGCAGGACCATAACTCATTGAAACTATGTGGAAATGAGTTTAAAGGGCAGAGATATTGTAGAAAACCACATTGCTCCTGCAGCCACTCAACTTTTCTAGCAGAATGAGTTTGGAACAATTATGCCTCAAGGACACAAGTCAACTTGAATGACTGCACCCTATATCAATGCCATATAGATGTTGGCTTGAAGGCTAAAGTGGTGATTATAACTTCCTATGTTATGGAGTGGTTTTAGTGCTGAAAGAGTTTGTAATTTTAAATACATCTGCTGAAAAACGGGTACTTTAGATGGCAAAAATGTGCCTCCAGACACATTAACACACATTATTTGCAAGACTCCTTTCTTTAACTGTGGATATATTCATTTGAACTCCCAAAGCATATTAAAAGAGTACCAAGAGAATATTTTTTGTTGCTATAACTTAATATCAATAACTGTTTTGCCATTTGTTTCACTGGCATTTGGTTGCAGGATAAACACAAATGCTGCATCCAGTGTCATTCATTGCTACGAAAATAGATATCAAAAAGCTGGTGGCTCAAAATAGTGAAAGAACCCGCACGAAACAGTAATGTCAGCACGTTTGCTCCAGGGCCTTTTGAATGCCAGATGTGCGGTGCCAGACGCCAGCGTGCCAGGACGCTACTTTCCTCCAGTCAGCCGATTTTCTTTTTTTTTTTTTTTTTAACGTACATTCAGATCACTTACTGTGTATGGGAGCTAGGATTACAGCATGATACGGAGCAGAGGCTCACAATACAACACTGTTTGCTTCCTTTTTACTGTACAATTAACTGAAAGTTTTGTTATTTTAATAAAGACCCAAGGGTTGGGGACCCTTGGACAGTCCTATCCTGATGACAAAAAGTAGATTTTTCAGTATAGTGTCCGCAATAACCTTTAACATTAACGGAGATTTATTTATTTTTTTCACTGAAAATCAGGAAATGGTTCAAAAGACAATACAACTGACTTTATTCCAGGCCTATTGTCCATAGAAGACTAAACTAATGGCTCTGTGAGGCTGTACAGTAGTACTTTGTGCTAAATGCACACATGGTCACAATGACAATATCAACATGCTGCTGTTTACCAGGCATAATGTTTACTGTGAACATGGTTAAATATCTTAGTTTAATGTGTTAGCCTGCTAACATTTGCCAACTATCACTGAACACAAAGCACAGCTGAAGCTGAAGGGAATGTCATTAGTTTTGCAGGTATCTGGTCATAAATCAAAGTATTAGACAAATTTAAAATTTTGACCTGATGATGGCGCAAGACCAAAAGTTAAGGGATCTTGACTTCCAGTTATTAAAATTAATCCTAAGGGGGACATAATTTTGTCTCAAATCTAAAGGCAAATGCTCCAATAGCTGTTAACTTTAGCTTCTGGATGCACAAGCTGAAAAGTCAACGGATCTAAAGTAGTTAGAATACAACCTATGGACACCATGAATGTTTGTACCAAAATTCATGGAAATCTGTCCTACATTTAGCCTACCACGATATTTCACTAAAAAACAAAAATGATAACCTTGTGGAACTAGAGAAAAGCTCAAAGGGATCCTTAACGCCAGTAGCCTTCATCTTCTGGGGAAATGAGTCTTTGCCAGATTTAATGGCAATCCATTCAAAAGTAGTCGCTTTCACTCTGGACCAAAGTAATTGACCGGCATTGTGAAACCTGAAGCCATAACACCAGCATGGCTGAAAATAAAAAGAATTTTATTTATTTTTTTATTGACCCATTATAGTCACTTGATAAAGTCAGAAGATTAGTATCAGAACTGCTCCAAAAAAGTGTCAGTTTGTCAGTAATCACTAAGGTTATTTACAGAACAGGCAATAACCAATTTAAATATAATTTGTTGGTCACAAGGTGTCGCTTCTGTGTTGGAGCCTCTTCAACTGTAACTGAGTTATGGCTGCGTGTGTGTAGGTCTCCGTGTAAAAAGTAGGTTGCTTGTTAGTCTTAATCCCTTGGCGTGGACTGGGATATCCCTCCGTGGATGATATTTCTGTTCAAATGTTTCACTGGGGAAATTAGCACAAAACAATCTGCTTGGCCATCTGGAATGTTTCAGTGTGCTTGTTTGTGTGTGTGAAGCTGCACATCTGTGTACGTATATGCAGACTGGCATTTGCTTCAAGCACCTGAAAGCAGTCATTTGCCCCCCAACTAAATTCAGCATAGTCAGAGTGATCATTCCGGTTTAGTATAGTGACACAAGAACATGTGTTTGCTTGGGCTTGTTCTGCACCTCCAAGCAGCCCCAGTGTGATGAGGGAAACTACAAGAGCAAGACCCAGGTGTCGTGTTGTCATTTCTCCTCCTTGCATAATCATTCCAATAGAAGTGAAAGTTGATTAATCGACAGAAAATGACTGAATTTTGATAATCGATTCATTGTGTAAGTACGTTTTAGCCCCATTAGCAGTGTGACTTCAGGATTGGCATTGTTGGTCGGTCCAACACTTTGGTCCAGACTGAAATATATCAACTATTTGCTGAATTGGCATGAAATTTTGTACACACATTCACGTCCTCTTTGGGATGAATAACTCATTTGTAATTCAGACAGTCAAGCAAACAAGCTAAAATGTCATCTTGGTCTTAGAAGGTTTTATGGGCATTTTTCACTATTTCTGACTTTTAATAGGCCAAAAGACTAAGCAAGTAATTTGGAAAAAATAATCAGATTTATTGATAATTGAAATAGTTATGTTTCAGAAATGTTAGTTTCAGCCCTGTGTTCCAACACTTAGTGTATCTTTTCTTGTTTGTAATGTGTCATAACAATATAATTTATTTATATGTTAAGGTTAGTATTGCACAATGCGGTGGAAATGCCAAAAACTGACCCCATGATTCTAGAGTCAGACTTATGTGTAATTCTTACAAGAGCAAAAATGTGTATTACACCTGGAAAAACTAAAAGATAGGTACCAGCTGTGTTGGACAAGTTTGGTCAGACGATTGAGTCAATCTTTTGTTAGTCATTTTTGCCTAAGTAAAAGACAGTGAATGAAATCCCCACTGTCATCCCTCCATATTGGTTAATGACTATAATTCAGCTATTTTAGATGTTCGTCTGCACATTACACATACCACCATGTCATCTCTCTGTAATCAAGCTGCTGTGAGTAATGTGTTCACTTGTCCATGATGACCCTGACTGCTCTCACACTTTGCTGCTCTGATCCCTGTTGCTGGCCTGAAGCCTCCCAGAGTATTTTAACAGTATATTGGTCGCACCGCTTGGCTGCAACCCAAACACTGTCTACAAGTGTCTCTTCAGCAAAGTCCTTAAAGCTGGGTCATGAACAGGGAAACTATCTAGAAAACCAACCAGTTTGGTTTCCTTGCAAGTAAGTCCATACTGCCTCCAAAACATTCTCCCTTGTAGAAAGAAGTCTGAATATTCACAGTTGGATCAAACAGTTTAACAAGTCCCGCCCTCCAGAATGAGGTTTGTTTCCTCCTGGTTAAATTTTCAGTAGTTCTGCCATAGTAAAAATCCAATTTTAGACACATCACCCTATTTTATTTTGTGTGCGTGTGTGCCATATGCAGCAGCATTTTGTTTTGTGTATGTGTTTTCTCTCATCTTGACTCCACAAATTTGCCGCCTTCATTGATGCGCAGAGAGAACAGAAGGAGAAACCTTAGCCCTCATGGATGCAGGGCACATATATTTTTAATCTGCTCAATTTTACATACTGTTTAAATGGGTCCTACATTTTTAATGACTCACTCTCTCCCACTGACACGGGAACCATTATCCTGGCATTGCTATTGTGTTGCTTGTATTGGGTGGTAGATGCATGTTGCCAGCCTCATTTCACATAATTCCCTTTCCTTGTGATGTTAAAAGCAAGGATTTGAGTAAAACTGAACTGAGAGCAGAGATGTCAGCCACCCTCAGAGCACTAGTGTAGTTTTATGGCTACTGACACTGTGCAAGCAGGAAGGGCATTAAAGATGCAGAAGGGTTGAGCCTCAGTGGTCACTGATCAGTGCTACTTTATAGTGGAATTAAAATGAAAAATGGACCTCATGCAAAGTGTATTTGTATCAAGATAATGGTGCATATAATAATAATGCAGGAAAAGCAATATATCCAGATTCCAGTCTCACTCAAAAATGCATAAACAAACTTAATTTGCAGAAAAACCATGATACATTTTACATGTCAAAATTACCATGATTACATATAAACTCTTAACATGACCACATGTGACTTCACATTATTATACATGTGGCTGGCTCATCTCGCAACAGACTTATAGTGCAGGTCGAAGAATGAATTCAAAACCTGAGAGTTGTTAGAGTTAACTGTTGCTTGCTCTTTGACACATTTACTTCACATTCCAGGTAAATGCTTTGTGATTAGGTGGTTAGATTGAAAAGCAGCAGGGCTCTGAATCCTGAGGAATGACTGAGAACCTTTTCACATGCTGAGGCCGTAACTGCTGAAGTATCCCTGAGAAAGCTATTTAAGACTGCATCCCAACTACAGGTAAAATAGAATTTGTCTTCGTTCTCCAACAAACTAAATCTCACCAGACATTTTAGCCATGCATCGCTCTAGAAATGGCAATGTCGATCATCATTCATGTTTCCCAGAGGATGAAGTAGCTGGCCTGACGTTTCCTCTAGCAGCACGATGAGATGACCCTTTTTTTTGTTTATTATTTAAGAGAAATGTCAACAGCTGATGGGAATGGCATTTGGTTATAAACCAAAGTTCTGGACAAATTCAATTTTGACCTGATAATGGTGTTAGATTAAAAAGTGAAGGGATCACCAACATATTACAGTTCATCCTGTGGGGATAAAACTGTCTGTCTATACCAAACATTATGGCAAGTCACCCAATAGATTTTACACAAATTAAATGTCAACCTCATGGTGGCACTAAAGGAAAGTCAGGGGATCACCAAAGTCATTAGGATTCATCCTCTGGGAGCCATGAATGTATGCAACTTCCATGGCAATCCATCCAGAGATATTTCAGTCTGGACCAAAGTGGTGGACTGACCGACATTGTTGGCTACAACCCAATTGCCGGCTGCTTACAGTAGGTTTATCTTCACTTCAACAACTTCGTCTCTTCATCAAAAATCACTTTTACTGTGCCTACAGGCCCCTCAGTTTGTTTGAATTGTCTTCCTTTAGACAGTAAAGTGTTGTCCCCCACCATCCTCCTTTTGTTGACTGAAAACCTTTCAAGAACTACATCACATCAACTTGTGAGTTACAACTTGTTCTTTCTTTAATCTTCTGCCTCCTCCGTTTGCTCTTGTATTGCATCAACTCTGCTTCTCCACTCCACCAAGGACTCATCCCTGGTTGCTTTTATGCCAGGAACTGCATTATATTCTACTCATTATACATAAGTGCCTTAGCCTGGCTAAGAGTGTTGCTAAATGTGAAAAACACTATAGCCTATTCCCTCTTATTTAAACTGACCAATTTTGAACACACTTGGCTGTACTCTGGTTATAATACCTACTGTATATGCTGACACATTACCTGTACACAAAGATAAAATGTAAAGCTGGAGGTCCTCTGTGGCCTTTGGCAATGAAAGAATGGAAAAGATATCAGAACATTGGCCATGTGGGAGTCTAATGGTCTTTTTCTTTCTGTGGCCTCACATCTTACACCCTCTGGGCCATTTGGAGTTCATTTCTCCACATACCTACTTATTTCACCTGATTTTCGCACACAAATCCCCTTGACTAAATGGAAAGCATTTGACAGAAGCTGAAAAATTGTTGCCATTAATACACTAGAAAGCTTTAGCTACAGTATGCTCTGCAGTCGCTCCACAGTACTTAGCTGTTGAGTGGAATGTCACTGAGCCAGGTGAGGCTGCAAGGACAAGAGGGATGAGTGTTTGCCAAATACGTTTGCTCACTTCAGCCGGAGGCCAAAGAGGCCGCAAAGTCACATCTTTCATATTCTCTGTAGCATCAACAAACCTTTCTTTCACCAAAGCAGAGGCTGACCCAGTGCCTGAGGCTAAAGTGGCTCTAGCCTCCAAGTTTCTCCCCAAGTTGATTTCAGTGGTCCTTCACAGGGCTGCAGAACTAAAGTGTAGAGTATCAGTCGTAAGGTGGAAATTCAAGTCTAATTAGGTCCTATTATGTCAGCACAGCCAGCAGGCTTATTCTTTCTATGATAACGATAATAGAGAACATGACTTTGTATGTGGATCATAAACCAGTATTTCATGCACTATATTCAAAACTACACCACACTACTGAGGATCATTATCCCTGAATCTGACCAGCTATTCTTAACAGCTACTAGCACTTGTGATTAAATTATGCAGACATTGTCATATACTGTATGTATGCAGGATTGTTGCTACTCTGTCTGTGTGGATGTCCTCTCCCCCCTGACTAGAGGTCTGCCCTGGTCTCGCCTCGGGCATGTGGAGCGACCTTGCGCTCCCTGCATTGCAACATGGCAGCGATGCTGTGAAATGTCACTTTGCCGTTGCTCACAGATGAAGCGAGTTGCTGCAGGCCCTTATCTGTGGTGGTGGGAAACAAATGGAGTCACAGTTAAAGGTCAGACTACAAGCCTCATGAATACAGTCCGGAACAGCTGCATGCATTTTAAATGAGAAATATATTCATATTATTATATAGGATGTTGCTGAATAGTTAACGTATTTCTGTAAGTGTGAAAATAAATAATGATTTTTGATTCCTGTACTGACAAATGTTGGCTGGTTTTGTCAACTTCAAAGACACAAGTGCAAACTAAACGCTTTTGAAAAAGCCTGGTGACAATGCATTCTTTTTCACTATGCCAATTTAATAACGGAAAATATGTCAATTTTGTAAGTTACAACACTATAAATACGGCTCCCTTTTTAAAAAGCAATCACTCAGATGATCCTCTGAAATGTAAAAGAATAGGTCAGGTTAGATCACTGAGAGATAGAATACACTGCCAGCTACAGCGCTGCATTGTATTAGAACTTCACAGAGAAATAAGACTTCAGAGGACCAATGTAAAGTTCAGCTTGAAAATTATACTGCACATTTATAAATAGGTGATAAAGTGTAACTTGAATGGCCTTAAAGGTTTAACTACACTGTTGCAATAAGACATTAGATCCCCTGCAGCTTACATCCCAGGTCACTATGATGTCGTCAGTGTCTCAGGAAGGTGAGACGATATGCATAGATTTCATTAAATAGAAACCATTACTCGCACAGAGCACTCAGGAGTGACTGGGTTGCTTCCTCTTCGTTCTTTAACAAACATAACTTGGTGTGTGTTAATACGTTTTATTTTTCTGACTGTGACAAGCCAATTGTCACCTTCATGTAGAGGCCAGTCAATTCCATGTTGCTGTGATACAATTCAAGATGTGAATTATGTTTAGCATTTTTTTTATTTTTTTTTTAAGCCACACTAAATGATAGCAGTCTAGCTCTGTGCTGAGGTATTCAGGTCCAACATGTTGGCTTGAACAGACAACAATTATTTGATGGGTTGCCATGAAATCTGGTACGGACATTCATTGTCCCCAGAGGATGAATTGTAATAACTTTGGTTAACATTTCATCTTGTCAACATTTTCTGTGGTTTATGAACAAATACCTGGAAAAATCATGCTTAGCTGTAGCAGATTTTACAATGCTAAGATGGTAAGCACAATTAACATTATACCTGCTAAACATCATGTTAGCATGCTGACATTAGCATTTAGCTCAAAGCACCACTGCCTAAATACAGCCTTACAAAGCTTCAGCGTGGCTGTACACCTGAATGATTCACAAGTTTTAAGGGTGGGTTTCTGTGTATCATTACGTGTGCTATTTTGCATTTAATTCATGATTATGATTACTTATGGTATCTTTTCTTTAAGTTGGGCTGCCTTGTGCATAATGTAGATGTATGGCTTTATGTATTTTTATTTCAGCAAAGTTCTTTACGTTTACTGCTTCTGTGCTGTCACTTTTTTTTTTTTTTTATAAGTGAAAAGTTACATCTTCGCCAACAGAAGAAGCTTTTTCAAAGAGACATGTTCTTGTCTTCCTGAGACAAATGTTCAGAGCTGGAAACTACTGTGCTATCTGCTCCAATGTACTGAGATGCAGTGAGAGAGATTCTGGCTAAGACAAACATAATTAATCAAATGTCTCATTTATGCACTTAACTTTTCTAAGCATAATAATTCAGGATCAAGGCCAAATCAGTCAAATGAATAAGTTCCATATTCAAGATGTTCCAACACTCAGCAGAGCAAGTTTTTTGTTTTTTTTTATTTCATTATCACATGTACAACATAACAGTCACTCTCTTTATTCCCTTCGTGAGTTTCCTTCCCAGTGTAGATTATTAAAACAATATTAATTTCACAACACTTCAGAATTATGTGGGGAGTGATTATTTAGTTTTCAATATTAAAAGCACTTGTGGTTTAAGAAAATTAGTGTCATCTCAGCCCACGAGTTTTTATTTATTTATTTTTGACTGTCCAGATTTTCATATGAAGTGGAACAGTAGAGGTCATTCCCTGGTATTTACAAACGACTTGGAACAGCGTGCATCGTATTGTGTTTCATTTACTTAAACACTTAACGAGAGAATAGCATTTCAAAACAGGAAACAACATAATAGATGCCAAGACCACCACCGCTGGTTCCTGCAAGGTGATCTTTCAAATTCTTTTTTTCTCTAATATCCATACTCACTTTTTTTTCTGTCCATGTGTTTCATTTGCTAACCAACCTGTTTGTGACCATTGTTTTGTTCACTTGTTCAAGTAGAAGCATGAAAGAAAAAAAGCTACAGTAGCCACAATAATGACCTACCCTGATGCGAACATGGTCACAGAGAAAAATAACAAGGAGAGCTTTGCTAAAGATGGACAAACAATTCTTCAGGATAGAATTTGTTCTCGTTTTCATCATATTGTCCTTTATGCAGTGCAAAGATCTGACAAGAATTTACCAATAAATTAAGTTCATGTGCAGCATGGTTTCATGTCCATCAGTACACACGGGTCATGATGCTGGTAGACTGGTCCTACATGAGCACGCAGCTTTTGGCCCGGTCCTTTCTAATGGCAGGTGGGTGCTCATGAATCTCAGTCCGGGGCGGCTGCTGGGAGACCCGCTTGAGGCCGCGACGTGAGCCAGCACGTTTGAGCTGAGGCCGATGGAGGCGGGACACAGATGACAGGGTGGTGATGTGGAAAACATCACGGACGCTGTTCTCTGAATACTTCGAGGTGCACTCTGTGTAGGCCACGGCGCCGATCTGCTTTGCCAAATTAGAGCCCTAAAAACACAGAGACATACAGAATGTGGGTCTGTTAAGAGGACAAACAGTGAAGACTGAACCTGCATCAATTGTCACTTGGAGGCAGCGGAATAAGCTGTAAACGCAACATTGACAAATTATGACCTTAGAGAGGTAGCAAATGTTGGCAAACTTTGCTTGTTTACAATTCCAGCAGACAATTTGCAAAATTAACATTCATTTGAGCTATTTTTTCTGGCCACCTGACGAATGTAAGTCCAATATTTACTCTCCTTTATGCTCTGTTTTTGGTCTCCACCAACTCATGAGAGAAATATCTGGCTCTTTAGTTGTTAAATGCTCCACGATGTTCACCAGCTTGTTGCTAACTTTGTCTTTTTGCCATTTAGTGCTGTTCAGCACCAAGGTACACTCAGTTTTTTGGCAGCTAAAAGCTGCCTGCTGTGGTAGGGGGGGGAAAAAATGTTGAGAATACTGAGACTAAACCAAAACTTGCAGGGTTATAAAACTAAAACAAGCTCAAGAAACTTTAAATGCTCCACAGAGCGGAGGGGAACTGCAGTCGAGTAATAATTGTTAGTGGGTCCATCACTACGAGCAGTAGTGTAGTCATTTTGATCTCTTGTTACTATACTAAAGATAAGTGCAGCTTTAAAATTCAAACATTTATCCAGCCGTATGCTTCAGTTTGTGTTTGTTTGTAGTCCAAAAGCCAGTGACTCACCTAGAGCGCTGCTGAGAGCTAGCACTTAGAGCTATGGCAAACAAACTGCGTATGTGTGTGAGAGAGAGACAGAGGGGTCATGTGGTGGAAAATTATGCTTTTTGCATTCTTAAATGTCCTTAAACCATGTTGAACCTCTGGAATACTGTTGGATGCCTCATGTAATTCAATACAGTCTAAATTAAGCATTTACACATTATGACCTATGACAGTGGACTTTCTAACATTTCCTAGAAGTTTATTATCACCATTTGTTACATGCTGTTAGATCATCCTTACAGTACCGTATCCTTTTGTGGCTATCAGACCATGAACAGTAAAAACTCCCCACTTAATAAAAGCCTACACTCTCAAAGGCATGATAGCTAGCTGGGGCATACAGAAAGCAAAGATCCTCCACGCAGTTATGAAAAATTCAAGGCCTATCTGTGCAACTGTAAAACTCGAGCGTAAAAGCTCAGCTTATTCCCAGTAGTGGTTGGCACCATCTTAAATCTGAACTGGTTGAACTTACATGTATACGGTGCTTTCATTTTGCTTCCCCGTTCTCCAACAAATTTTGAATTGCTTTAACCTATCCTTCTTTAGGTCTTATAAATAGCACTTCTATTCTGTTGACTTCTGACTATGTCTTGAGTTTATCACTTAATGTCATTCTTTCTTTTTGGAGTGAGTCATCAACTTCTTTGGCAATGAAACATTTATACTGTGTGACAGCGACTATGTTCAGCCATCAGTGTTAGCGATATTCCATATTGAGGGAGTATAGCAGCAGGATGTTCCTCCTCTATCAAAAATATTAAAGGCTTGAGCTGTGCTACCAGGGAGGCTGCATTATTTTTGTATTAAATAGAAACCTTCCAACACTTCAAGTCTCTATTTTGACGCCCTTAAGCCGATTACAGCAGTAGTCACACAGTTCGTGTGCAGTTCATTCTGGTGAATGCACTTCCCCTGGGGATCACATCAAGTGGCTGAAATGTAATGGTCCCAGTTTGTGGCTGTTTGAAGCATAGCCCTTTGAATGGAGGCCATTAAGAAAAGCTCTATGGCTACACTTTGAAGTACACCTCCAGCCATTTTCAACCTTTGCTCTATTTTCCATCTTTTTCTATTATATTGATCAAGGTGATCAATATACCTGATCACAGGTGTGTCAATTGTTTGACCACAGAAGTACTGTGCTTCTTTTTTTTTTTTTTTGCTCCAAGATTAATTAATGGCTCTCTTCTACACAAATATAAAGCCAATAGACACACAATTCAGCTTCAGATGCACCCAAACGTAATTAAAATAATGGTTTTCACACAATTTTGATGCAGCTAAATTGGAAAAATATAAGAGTAAACTAAACAAGGCATGCTTTGGGTGATTATTTAAAGTTTTCTTCAGTTAGGGCTGCACTGGAAAGCTACAGTGTACATCCAGCCAAGGTAAAAGTGGCCTCACAGTGAGGATTTTAGTCAGGACGTTTGGAACAGAAAGTTGAAAATTGCTACGGTTACATTTTCAGGAAAACATTTGGTGTAATCAAAGGTTTCTGTTAATTTGGAGATAAATCACTTTATGCAGAGAAACCAATCTGAGATCTTGATGGACCAATTCTGAGGCCATTACTGACAGGCAAATGAGGGTGGTTACCTTTGCTTTGTCGGAGGTATGAGAAAATATTAATATGTTGACAAAAGGCTGCCAAGAAGTGGGAATTCAAATTTACATGAAAATAAGCTATTAAAATTCATGCATGCCACTGTTCATCGCTCCAAGACACAAACAAAACAATTGCATTATCGCACATCCTGCTGTTTGTCTCCTTCTTTGTTCAGTCCCATCTCTTTTATACTCCTTGTGTTTCCATATTTGTGGAAGTTATGATCTGAAGCAAATGTCATCCTCTGAATTCATTTTCAGAAGTTTTGTTTGTGTGCACAAGGGAACAGTAATGGGTGTCATTTGTCTGCGATAATACTAATAAATTTGGACGTAAATCAGTGTTACTATAGGCAAATGAAAACTACTGCAGCGGAAAATTGCAAAGGACTGTACATTTAAAACCATACATGCTGCATGTTCCAGATATAATGTCTAACATCTATGGTAGCAGGAACAGCAGTTCAATTCAAGCTAGGTTTGACACTGTTGATACTGGCTGGGCTTTTATGGAAACGAATACAGACAAATAATTTAAAAGATGCGATTTCTCTTTACTTCTTACCTGTTCATGGGTGACAGGAATGAGTCTGTGTTTGGAAAGCTCTCTCATGACGTTGAGGTCCGTCCTCATGTCCAACTTGCAGCCGACCAGCACCACTTTGGCATTGGGACAGAACTCCTGCGTCTCACCCTGCCACTGTGTATCAGCAGACAAATGCATATGAGCACACAGGGCCGTTAAAAACCGAAACTGAAGATAATAAACTATGTGGTACACAAACGTATGTTGACAACTGAACATTAGTCATATGTATTTCATAACCATGGGTATTAATCTGCAGCTATAACAACCTCCACCCTTCATTGTTGTAGCATTAAGATTTCCCTTAAGTGCAAACCCTGAAAAAAGCCCTAGTATGTGGATGGGGGTATGCTCATATTTTTGGCCATGTAGTGTAGCAGTCAAAGTCTATATTTATTAAACTTCTCATATAAGAGGTGCTGATCTGAGATCTTTAACTTGGAAACAGTGTCTTTCAGATTCCAATTGGTTCATTATATATAATTACCACTTTAAGAGTAACCTAACAACCCTTGAAAATCTTTTTTTTGCTGACCTCCAGTGGTTTAACTTCTCACCTTGCTGCAGTGATGTACAGGTGTACCCCAGGACACTGTGACATTACTGGTGGGTGTGGTTACAGGTGCAACAGAGAACATTTCTCTGTGGTTAGAGGTGAAAAAGGCAACTTTTAACCAGAGAGCTCTGAAACACTGCTTCTCAGCCTCGTGTTAAGTTACTCTTATGAACTTGATCAGTAATATGTTGTGTTATAAATTGGTTCGGGTATCAAACCTCAATACTTTTTTAGTATTGAATGAAATGTGTAGAAGTATCGAAAACCGTCAAGTACCAAAAGCTGTCAGTCAGATTCTTCTTCTCATATAATTATACTTTGATCTTTGGTCATTGTAATATTTTATTTAGGTAAAGTGAATTTACAGCTGCTTTGTGCCAAAAGACAGAATTAAATTCTGAAGAGCTTTGGTTTTTGTAAAAACATATATTCTTCACTGTGAAGCATCATAAAAAACTGTTATTTTGGTGACTGTACCAAACTCCAGATGTCATAATTGGCACCAATGTAATGTTACCCAGCCATTCCAACCCATTAACAGCTATTATTTAATGACACAAAAACACAACCTTTCTATTCAAACCATCATACTGATTTAGATTTGAAAGAAAATGCTTTGTTAGTGAGATGGTGCTGTTACAAGAAACCCCTGTTAATCAAATTGCTTACATTCAAAATAACACAAAACTGTGTAAACCTTAATGGGCCATGCCAATGTTTTTGCATATTTTTGCTACTTGATAACATTTCAATGTTGTAAAAATATGGCTCAAAGGAATATATATCACTGTGTCTTTGCTGAACTACCTGGTTTGTATTACATCTTCACATTACATCCTAAAATGTTCATTTGACATAACAATCTTCAGACATGAAAACTGCCCATATTTGATAACAGCAGGACAGGTGAGAAATAATAAAACAATATGGCTGCTTTGTTCGCTACAGCACGAACTCACAACAGCATCATTCTCATGGTCATAAATGCTGGAAGAAGACAGAGAGACAGACAATACTCGTTACAGACCACTGACATGACTCAAACTATTAAGCCCTTTTTCCTCTATCGTTCTCTTTCTGTCTGCGACTCCAGTCATTATCTCCTCACACCATGGCAAAGGCAACCACTTTGCACAGTTGCTCCATTTGTTCTCCTTTACAAAGAGATCTTTTCTCATGGATGCCTGTGTCGCTGCTGTTATGGGCTCCAGTGTGTTGTGCTGTTGTGCAGAGTGAGCTGTTGCCTTTCAATAGGCCCCTCCGACGAACAGTGTGCAACTGGTGAATAGCAGCAATTTAGATGAGTCACAAAGGATCCATGGGAAGAGCGGCTTATTGTTTGTGTTAATGTTAAGAATTGGTGAGAGTTTTGTCCTGGATAAAGAGCAGAATGTGAGCTGTCGGAGCGGAGAGTCTGCTTTATGAAAGGAAGAAAATGGAGGCCGGGTAGTTTTGGTAACTTCAGCTGACAGTTCAGTTTGAAAATTTATGTGCAACCCAGGTAACTGCACTTTCAAAATACACATATCAAAACCACCAAGAAACGCTGTAGCTATCATTGAGGACACTGAGGTAATTTCCTAATATTTAAAAAATATTCCTGGGAATTTAGGGGAAGTTTAATGACCCGAGAAGTTTACATTATATGACTAAACATATATTACACTGATATTTGTAGTCATGCTAGCAGTGTGAGTCTGGGGATGGCTAATTCGATTTGTAGGTAAGTCGGTCCATCTCTTTGATCCAGTCGGAAATATCTCAACAAATATTGGATTTATTGCTGGTTTAGACTAAGTATCTGACTATTTGTTAGGGAAAAAAAATTATACAATTGCAGTTTCACAGTGTGGAGAAGGCTTTAAAACAACATTTAGACCAGAGAGAAAAAAATGCAGAAAACAAAACTTAAAGGTTTAACAAATAAACTTTGAAATGTAGTTACTTGTCAATTTGCACGACCTACTTCTAAAATATTAGCTACAGCTCTGCCACCGCTTTGAACAGGTTCTTGTCTTCATAATGAAAGACCTGGTATGTACAGGTCGATGATGCTGTAGGTGGCAGCCTTGAAGGTTGCATGTATGAATGGCCTCATCACAGTTTTCATAATTTCCTTCACAAATAACCTAAAATTTCAATCCAGGCATGGGGGATAGAATGACAAAACAAAGATAGAAAGCAGGAGATACAGGAATGCTGGCAGGCTGCTGGTCAGATAGTTATTGTCAAAAGAAGAAAATGTTTTAAAAAAGGTGATCGCTGGATAGAGACTGGGATAACATCTTTGGTTGGGTAATGCTTGATGAGATATACAGACAATCTAACTTGAGAGATTTGAAAGAGAATTTGAAGAGAGATTGGACTGAAGAGAACAAAGGATACAAAAAGGAAATAGGGAAGTGATAAGGAGTCAAGGGGTATATTTGTGGTTTAGCAATGCTGAGAAAGAATAGTCCCTCTAAAAGGAAAATTGGAGGGCACAAGAATTGGTTAGGCGGAAAGCTGTCAGAAATGGCAGAAGAAAAAGTGCTATGTACCGCAAAGGCATTATTTAAGAATAGAAGCTTGCAGATGGAAAATAAGCTTAAAAAACACATGTCAAATTAAATGGAACCAAGACATTGTGGCACATTACCATACTTATGCACTTTAAGTAGAGGATAAGGATAAGTTCCTTTGTTTTTTCTTTAAACTTTGAAAAGAGTGACCCCTCAACATGTCACTTTGGCATCCTGTGCATGCATTGTGCGATCAGTTCATTCACCACTATTACTAAGGGAAACTTAGGTCGTCTAATAAGGTCAAAGTTCAAGTTAGTTCTCAAGTGGACCCCCTGTAGACGTGAGAATTTGTCCACCATAAAAGATACGTGTTTTGTCTTGTATTGATGATGTCAATACATGGTGTTGACTGCAGGAATGTCTGCAGACTGAAAGGTCAAACACTTTTGACACGTATTTGATGTTCACGATTCACGATGTTGGTTAGCAGTGAAAATTAAGTTTCATCGACATTTAAAATGCTACTAGTTTGCAAAACAACATCTCGAAAAAGGTTTGTGTTTCATGCAAAATAATAATTAGATTACTTAACACTTAGAAGGATTTTTCTCTTGTTCTAAGAAAATTACATCCTCAAAAGATAGGTTCGGATTCTTCGGAAGTCTATCATATTGGCATGCCATATTTATGTTTGTGTTTCCATAGACAGTGTTTCCTTGCGGAGCTAGGGCTACGCTACCAGGATGAAGATACCAACTTGATTTGGCTAACTCAGTCTTCCTCAGCCTCATGCTATCTATAGCTGAACTTAAAGTGGCTATAATCTGTATTTTTATAATAACAATGTATCAAATGACAATGTTACAATGTGAAAAGGGTCTCTCATAGTGATGAACCTACAGAGAACTATTATCCGAAGCTGCAGCTCCCTTTGGTTTTACAGCGAGGTTTAGCTCATTGTGTAGCTGTCTGGCCAGAAACTTTACTGTTTTGGTTCACTCTCACCTTTAAAGGTGCTCTGTTGTGCTGATAAGAGACAAAATGTATGGTCTCAGCTATGTAGGAAAAACAATTAAACAGGACACATTCACACTTCTTTTAATGTGACACTGACCTTTTTCAGCACGCTGTCCAGTGTTTCCGGACGGCTGATGTCAAAGCAGATGAGTACAGCGTCTGAGTCAGGATAAGCTAACGGCCGCACATTGTCATAGTAGGCTGAACCTGTGGGCGACAAATACACATAGACCTGACCAATGTTTCCAGGTGGGTTATATGTAATTTAGTTACTTTGCTGAAGAGTTAACTTTTCTATCACAAAATGAGTCATTACAGAGCACCTTCGTTGGTAATAAGTATGATTAAATGTAATTACCATGAACTAAGCCACTCTGCAGATGACAATGAGTGGGTGTGATTCATTGCTTTCGAAATGAACAGAGGGGCCTCGTCCGCAACCCCTGGTCTGGGCGTCTGACAGTCTTGAATAAGCCAATAGACAGATGTGTGACAATGATATAATGAATGGTTCGCACAAAGCGTCACCTGGTATTTCAGAATGGCATGTTTTTTGCCGGGGGCCCAAGCTGAATTGAACATTGTGACCTGGGCAAGGGGACACATTCCTATCCAGAGGAGACAACATTCCCTCTCCATTTCCCTCATTGTCTCCAACACTACATGCTTTTGTCACCACACACAGGGCTTTGGCAACTTTACAAAAATGTGTTAGACAGAAAATTCCTATAGAAGCCGAATGAATCTGAGTCGCTGCTATACACATAGCACAAACATAAAAATTTAGACTCTTATTTCTTATCCTGTGTCCCTGGGTTAATTGTTTAATTAACTCTTTTTTGGTATGCCAAATTTATGTCAAAAGTTTCAATTGAAATACCTCTCTTTTTCTTTAAAATGTTAATATAAATTTAATGACTCATCCTGCACTCAGAGATGTATATATAAATGTATCCAATCAAATGTGATTAACTCTTAAGAGACAGTTCATCCTAAAATCAAAAATACATATTTTCCCTCTTATATGTAGTGCTATTTATCCATCTAGATTCTTTTGGTGTGAGCTGCCAAGTTTTGGAGATATTTCGGCTGTAGAGATGTCTGCATTTTCTTTTATATAATGGGACTATATTGCACTCAGCTTGTGGAGCTCCAAGGGCCAAAAAACTACATTTGAAAAATGCAACAGCAATGTCTCTTTCCAGAAATCTCAAGATAATCCACAGATTTGTTGTTAGCTGTTTCATGTAGGAACTATCAGTAGAAGGAAAATAGTTCTTACATGAAACTGCTCACAACAAACAGGGATTATCTTGAATAACTGGGTCATGATGATCAATTTGGGTAACAATTCTTACACTCATTTTCACTTTGGGATTTGTTAACAGCCTGTCTCGTGTTCTCTCCCCATTTTAGCAGTTAAATCAGGGAGTAAAATCACAACAGATAATATGGATGTTCAAAACTATGGGGGGGGGGAAAAAGGATTTTTCTTTAAGCTACCATGTCATTTTGAATTTTGATTACACAACAGCAACACACCTGGAAGGCAATAAACAGGTACAGTATGTGTGCCCAAAAAAGCAGCCATATTTACCTTCATTTGTGTCGTGCTGTCAAAGTCTGGCCCCAAAGCAAAACACGTGTTTGTGCACGTGTGTTTCTGTGGTAAAAAATGTCAAACTAAAGGCCACAACCGTTTTTCCCGTCTCTCTGGTTAATTTCTGCTCCTGGGTTTCACACATACTGTATTCACACACACACACACACTATCTCCCTTTCCCTTTTGTGTTTTAGCATTTTCTAGGTGCAGATAAAGTCTTAACATCCACGGAAAATGAGGATTATTAATTCAATAAAAGGCGAAGAGAGCAGGGGCGAGTGCAAGTATATCTGACAGTCCCCATAAACCACCCGTAGGTCTCTATCAGTGAACAGACAGCTTTAGTTCAGCTTCACGCTGTCAGCTCCACCTCTGCATCAGATGGCAGCTGTGATCAACCGTAGTGTTAAAAAGTTTGAGTTTTTGTCACTGTAAAAATCAACTGTATACGTATAAGAGGTTCAGAAAAAACAGCCATTTTTAGACAATTATTTTTTAATGTTACTGATAGTGTTTTTGTCATTTATTTGAGCCGAAGCCCGACATATCGATCAAACAGACGATACAAAATACCTGGAGTAAAATCATATTTAATGTCAAAATTAGTTAGGGCTCCTCATCGTTCATGTCTTTGTTTCTGCATTTGTGTAACATAAGATCTTAGCCTCAGCCCACCTCAAGCCATGGAAACTGTATTTATGAAATACTACTGGCCTAATCTGGGCAATAGGATGGGACGCTGTAAAAGAAGTCATTTGCAGAGCTGCTTAGTCAGCACTTTTGCAAGTACACCGGGCCTATATAGGCTACAGCTATGCAGAGTAATGTCTTTTGGTCAGCTGCTATCATTAGATCTCATGCAGACTATGACAAAATAGTTTAACAAACAATGTATTTGCCCACACACCCAAAATCATTACATGTGCAGAGACAACCAACCTTGGAGTTAGTTGTTTACAATTTCCACATTTAAATATGTGACTGGCTGGCACTTATGGCTGTTCACCACAATGTCTTTAATGGGGTGACTATAAAGGACAGACAACTGAGACTTTTGTCAGACATCACAAAAAGGAAAAAAAATGATTCCCATAAAAGTTAGAGCCCGACCAATAAACAAAGTTTGTTTGCATTTAAAAAGCATGTTGTGTATCCTTGATGTCTAACAAACATGTTGAATGTATTTCCTTCCTCATTAAACATTTTCAGAGCTGATATTTTTTAAAAATTGGAAACCAGCATTGTTTACATCCATTATAACTAACTAGCATTCTTCTTCTTCTCTCCCATTGCTGTATTTCCTTCCAAAAACTGCACAGGGTGCCTTTAAATTGTTTAAATGAACAACATGTAATTACTGTTAAAGCAAGGAAGAAATATTTTTACTCATGGTTGTGAAATTACTATTACTATTCAATGAGAATAAAATGTAAGTCAACAGTTTTCAGTGTTCTCAGTATAAAACCTCAAATTCAGACAATTAAATTTCTCACCATCTTTCCCCAAGGCAAGAAGGAGTAAAAAAAAAAAGAAAAAGCATGTTAAAACACTGAACAATAACAAAAACTCTATTATGCTTTAATGTCATTTTTAAAAGGCATTTGACACAACCTCATTCTACTCTTCTACAATTTTTCAAGCAAAAATAATGGCGGTGGAAATCTATGGTTCATTATAAAACTAGGACACATAACAGAGTTATAAAACAACATGACTGGTAAATTAGATCACAAATGTTTTGATTCACAAGAACTGTCCAGGGTGCTGATCAGGTGGTGCACTCTGCAACTGTCACTGCATCAAACGAATGTACAGTAATCTCCTGCAGGCAGGTAACCAGGGATCAGTCTAATCAACAGAAACATCTCCCAGTGTTATCTAATGCAGCTGTATGGGGCCCAGTTTGCTTTGTCTTAAGACTGGCACATCACTACAACATGAGCTGTTTATTTATCTATCGAGTTTAGCTGATTGCGTTTCTCTGGCGTATTCAGTTAGTTGGTCGTCCTTCGGCAGTAATATAGTTGTTTGTTGTTCTGCCAATTCCTCTACTATTCAGTCTACCTGCCCCTGCCAGAATAAACAAGCATCAAGACCCCCTGAGATTCAAGTTTCTCTGCACTTGAATCCTTCTCCTCCTCTCATCAGTGCTTCCAAAAACAGAAAACTTCCAAAGCCAGCTTTGAATAAAAGCCTCACCCGACAACATACAGGAGGTTGTACAGATGTTACAAATGTTTCTTAAAGGAATGATTATATGCATGTATAATAGTACATTTTGGGAAATATACTTATTTGCTTTCTTTCCGTGATTCAGATGAAAGATCAATACCAGTCTCGTGTCGGCGGTTAAAGCAACTATAATCAATATTTTCATATTAAAAATGGATCCTATGTCTACATTTATGGGAAAGAGGTTGGTCATAGTGTTGAACCAGCAGAGAATTACTCACTTACCATCAGAATTAGTCTGTTGTTTTCCACAGCTTTGTGTTTCTAGTATCTTTTGGTGCTTTGGTTTCCTTTAATGCCTTTAACGTGTCAAATTATTTCATTAAAGGTCTATCCTGTGCAGAATATAACTAGTGATCCTTGTTTTTCGATGCTACTAAGGTTACAGAATAATTTAATATTCATTATTATCATATTATTATTTATGTTTTATATATTAAGTACTTCAGATGTAGGAAATCATTCATGTTAATAAATTAGTTCAGCTACACTAGTCCTCATAAAACTGGTATTAGCATAATCTTGGATAATGGCAATGCTTACTCTCTTGACACACACATACTCACACACAGACTGCAAGCTTCGAGGTTCCATGATGTCAACTAATCCATGTTCAGCACTCGAGCAGCAGCTAATGTGTATTGATCTGTGAGCTTTTTTGACCTCTCTGGGACCTGTAGTATGATGCCCCTCAGGGGAAGATTCCTGCTGTTGTAGCAGCAGCACAAAGAAACTTCAGCCCATCTGTCTCCGTCTACAACCCTCTGATCAAGAACAAACTCAAAAAGACACTCAGCCACTGGAGTACTGCATGTATTTGGCTATCTCAAAAGGACAATGAGTGTCATTTAAAGTGTTTTACAGCTCATTTACTTCAGTTTTTGAAATGTTTGCAGGGAAAAAACGGTTACTGCGGAGTGTCAAAACTAGCTTGAAATTGAAATATCCTGCCTAAAGTTTCTACAAATGAAAACTCCAGGATGTAACCGATCACATACAGGTATATATTTAAGTTTCACTTAAAGGGAGCCAACAAAACGTCAACTGTGTGTTAGATGTAAGGCTGCTGTACGACGTTTGGCACAGTGACGCATAACAGTCTGAGAAACAGCAACACCACGCTGTGACTCCGCATGGGGCTGTCATGCTTTTGATGTTTTGATGCTTACATCAAGCAGTTTCCTTTTTTCTCTTGTCTGTTTGGTTGCTCGCAACAACACACTGTTAAGCATGCACTGTCCATACCCATTTTATGTAATCCACTTGTGTGCTGCTTTTGATGGACACATCTCTTGGATTCAGTGGCTGCTTAGAGAGTGTTTGTCCTCCCCAAAAGACTCATGTAATGTCGTCTGAACAATATGTTTTAGGAGAGCCACACCAAGTTTCTTACAGTAATGTGACACATGAAGCCACATTTAACCACATGCTTTGAAAATGTAAATGCACAGAAGCTGGTATGGAGTCCACCTCAATAACATGACACTGGGCTGCATTACAGGAGTAGCCAGGTTTGTATATCCTGTCTCTGTTACTAACATATGATCCCCTAAGTGAGATCCTTTAATTTTGCCTCATGCACTTAAAAACACAAATGGGCTTAAGTGCAGCACACAAGGGTGTAGGTTTGGTCTCAACGTTGGTAGGGACGTCATTTTCTGACGATCGACTAATCCACTAATTGTTTCAGCTCTACGGAAGAGTTGATGTGTATCAATGCTGGGAAATAGGACAGTGATGTATCGTAATGAATTGTCGGACATTATCGTGGGTTGACGCGGGCAGCACATACAAAACAATGGCTGTGACTGTTTTGACACACGTCATTCGTTGCCGGTGTGTGTTGCTCTTTACGACTGGATGATAAACCACATTTATCAAATAATCAACATTGTAAATCTCTTACCAACCTAAATTTACTCTCATCAATCCTCTGAATCCCATATAATTACAGTGAGAATAGCTACAACAACCAATGACATCTAACCAGGTGTTAAAAACAAAACATTTTTCATTATAGAGAAAAATGTGAGGTGACTATACTGTGTATATAGGACTATAAATATATGAATTAAGTTTTTATTATTAAGTCATGCATATAATATACCCAGCCTGCATGGGCCTACAAGACACCAGTAATGAATACAAGCCAGAATCAAAATGCAGCACATACGTGTAATAAATAATCCAAAAATAAAGGCAATCACTTTAAATAATTTCAATAATGAATTTATATTAATAACTCTCTAACATATCCTGTACTATACATTTATAGTAATCTGAATAAATACTAGTTAAATAGTCCATCTTGCCCTCTTTTTAAAACAAAGTTATCAAACTTAAACACATCAAAATCAAACAACCATTCCAACTTTTTATTCTGTCCATTGGAATATTTCAGGGTTTTGCTCTTAAATCATCAGAGGAAGTACAATACAAAAGGAAATAATTATTCAGCCCTAGGTGGAGGCAGATGCAAGTATTTATTCTACACTTGCGACACAAGTAACCAGAACAGGTCAGTATTCACATCATTTTCATACTCATCAAACCTTTCAGGGACATCTCATGTGTGGAAGCGTTATGTTATGTTATGTTATATTCCTCTCAGGTTTTTTTTTTTTTATTTGTCACCCGTCTGTATATTCCAGACTGTACTGCAAGTTCAGCTTAGAGGAACTAAAGTTTCTTGATGAGCAACCTTTAATGAGCCCCACTGGGCACGTTTGTTAATTATGAAATGAAGGGAGGCACATTTTCTATTCTATGTAAAATATGATAAATCTCGTTATTGATTTTTTAATACTCCGGAGATATCTTCTTTTTTCTCATTTTTGTTTGAACTTGTAAAACTCATTATTAAACATCCACTGTTGTATTTTCGGGAAACTTCTTTGGTTAGTCAAGCTCAGAGCTGCGAATTGACTGATTAGACTGCATGTCATATCTTTCAGTATTCATGGCTCTGCGTGATTCAGAAGGAACACAAACACACCTTGAGATGTTTGCACAGAAAATCAGTATTAATCCTCTCTTAGGAAATTTTTCTCTGCCAACTTCCATCACGGCGCAGTAATGTTCATTAATTTCAAAATCCTGTTTGTCCCAGTCATGCCCTTCTAAAGAAATAGCGCCTTTTTTGGGTTTTCATCCAGGTCTGAAGCCCTAAAATACATCCAGAGAGGAAACGGCAGTAAAATTTAATGCTGTTGATTAATGATTTTTCTTCCACCACCGGAACACATACGTAATGCCACCCACAGAGATGAAGCACTACTGCTACACATTCATGCTGTGTGAAATGTGGGGACAATTCGACTGTCTGGGTAATAAGAGAAATCAGCCTGTATGTTCAGATGATTATCATACACTGATAGAGTCCACTCAGTAGACACACACACGCTCAGTGTGGATAATCACTTAGTGTATATGCATAAACACTTTGAGGCACCCTGCAGAGCAGACGCTGTGCTGCTTTGGCTCTCTCTCCCTCTACAGAATTTTTTATTTCACGTCATTTTAACATGAAGGTGGTTAGCTTGAAATATTTTTCATTTTGTTTGCCATGTGATTTAAATAAGTCACCTGCTGAGCATGAGAGATCAGATCATGTAATGGATTTCTTTAAAATGTTGATCAAATTATTTATTTTATACAATGGGACTGTTAACCTTTTTGAGGTAAGTGTCTTGGTGTTTCTTCTCCGGAGTGAAACTAAAACTAAAGTTAAAGGGGCACTCCACCAATTTTACAAATGAAGATCACTAGACAGGTTATGTAGAGTAGTACCAACCTGTGAAAACAGTTGTGTCATGTCATCTGGGGCTCTAGAGGAGCTTTGTCAAAATCAGAAGAAAATAACCCCTGAATGTCTTTAAAGGGACAGTTCACCCCCAAATAAAAATGCATATTTTGCCTTTTACCTGTAGTGCTATTTATCCATCTAGATTGTTTTGCTTTGAGTTGTGAGCAGTTTCATGTGGGAACTATTTTCTTTCTACTGATAGTTCCTACATGCTCACAACAAGGTGCAAAATTTCATTCTTAAAATAGCAGTTAGACAAACATTTGCTTAGTTGTCTTGGAGATGGCCCAATTGTAATCACGTGACCTAAGTATTGAACTCGTGCCAATATATGAAGTCCTATATGAAGACTGTGAGATGTGGTTTAAAGCTCCAGAAAAAGCTACTTATTGGAGTTAAGATTTTTTTTGTCACATTTTGCATCTGATCTATAGTAGGAACCACGTGTGATTTATGCATTAACATATGGGGCATTATATAGATGAATGCAGTCATTTAATGTGAAAATATCATCAGAAAAATTATATGATGTTACAGGAGATTATTATTTCTCATTCATGAGTCATTATTCATTCCATTAAACAGGAACAAGAATGTTTGTTCTGTATTTTTCACAATGTGATTATGATATTTTAAACTGTAGCACTGTTGTTACCAAATGTTACCAAAATCAAACAAACATTGAGTGCTTAATTTAACTCAATGTTTGATTGAACTTTATGGTTAAATTAAACAATGTAAGCTATTCTCTTCTATGTTAGCATTCATGTAACTGGACTGTGCTTGTTGTCATGCATACTCCTCTGCTTGAATACCAAACAATAGTCTGAAAAGCAGCGTGGAGGAATGAGCAATGCCGGCGCTGCCAATCATATCAAGCAGCAAACAGGCTTTGCACAATGTGCTTGTCAACAATGTGACATCAGATTTTGATTTTCCATACCACACACTACGCTTGTATATGTGTATTTTCTATATGGTTGACCGAACTCTCTGATGCAGACAGCTGGAAGGGTCTTTGTTGTTTATGCTATTGTTCTTTAACCATTCACTAAACTGGTAATGAAATGTGTTTGCTGAAAGCAGTCTCAAGTTCACTCAGGCTCTGTCTAATCAGGTTACTCAAGTCTGACTTAAGTGTTTCAAGTTTTTTATTTAGAATGGGAATAGTAACAGAATACCAGGCTGGATTTCAGTGAAAAATTGATGTTTCTAATTCAGTGGGCACAGAGGGAGAGCGCTGCCAGTGCGCAGAGTTTTGCCTGAAATCAGCAGTAATCCTGCAGGACTCCTTAAAATTAATGACAGAGGGAACAGACTGACATCTGGGCATCTCCCTTCACATTAAACCTCCCAGCTCCTGTTGTGATTTTATATGCTGTCTGAGCAGCCTTATGTTCCTGTGTGCAGCCCTGATTCTGAGGTTCGAATCCAGAAAATACATGAACCTCTGATCCATATATCTTTTTTAGTGGAAGCAAACATTTTGTACGACTCCTACACCACCTGCTAGATAGGAGTTTCCAAGGCCATACAGCCAACAGAAAAGAAATTGAAATTGAGAGTTAAAGCAACAATATATTTCATGCATCATTTTATGATCCAGTAAGTTTGTTTAAAACATTAGCTAGGAAAATTATGATGGTTGACATCAGTTGGAGTCATCACTTTGAATTGATGGCAGTTTTGTAAGCTCATACTAAACGTGGAAGGTGCTAATACCCATTTTACACTAGTTGATCTTTGCAAATGTGTCCTATTTTAAATCCCTTCAATCACAGGTTTACTACAAAGCTGTTCACAAACTTAAGCAGTGATTCCCATCCAGGCGTACCAATAAACCTAACATCACATATTGCAATTGAGAATTTGTGAAAACTAGTTAGCACGTGAGCACAGAAGGTAAAAGGATTTCCTAAAAGTAAAAAAGAATGGTTGAAATGTCCAGCTTCTACCACTCCATGTATAGTATGAACGCAAAGTTGACCAACAATATTGAAAAAAGAGACCATAGACAAATTGTAGGATCACTTCAATATCCACATTTATATAATTAACTGTGTTAAATAACACCCAGTTTAGAATCACTTCGTATGAACATGCTTTGAAAATGACGAGTGGTGGCGATGAAGGGGCACTTGAGCTAATCTGTTGGGGTTGTGGGGGTGCTGACAAAAAGGTGGAGAACCACTGAACTAATACCGGCTCAATTTACAATTTATTGGATTGTTCTGTTCAGTGTTTCCTGGATCTGGTCCACTGTTATGAGCCATGTAATCAATCAAATCAGGGAATTCATTCTCACCATTGTGATGAATTAAAGCCATTTACTAAAACAAAAATATAGAAACATAGAACCAGGACACACTAGCATTGTACAGTAGAAATTACAGTTTATCGCAATGCAGTAGAAATAGGGTCACCACCATCCTCTTTTCCTATCAAATGTTGGCATTAGCAAGGGAGCTATTGCTAGCTGGGGAAGCGTTTTTGCAAATGTGAATGTGGGGATTTTTCACGATGATTCACGATTAGTGGTAATGATAATTTTTGCATCACAAATTTCATTTTCTCTGAAAAAACTACTAAAATCATGACGTGACATTGTTGGGGTCTGTACCAAACACTGTAGGCAGGGGCGTCGCTGCAGCACTACAGTACTTCACTATAATGCTGTTTTGGCACACATTTTCCCTTTTATCAAAAGATGACAGCGTCTGAGATTTGGATATTGCACTATTGGCCATTTAGCAATTTCAATAATATTTCGAATAATTGTGGAACCCTATTTGGAAGAATGTTTAAATATGTCTATATATTGTGTGCTGTGGAACATGTCAGATTTGGTTGCGTATTGTCTGCTAAAAATCATAAAACTGAACATTTAAAAAACACAAAATGTAAATCACATTTTTTGAACATGGAAGATGAAGATGCTTAAACGTCCTGGTAGAGTTTGAATAAATAACTGAATCAGTTTAAAACAAGTTCTGAAAATAATAAAAAAAAATACGTGCACAAGTCTGTATTTTGTTGATGCTAAAGAGTGTCATGCAAAAGTCACATCTGAAAGTTAGCGTAACTGTGTGCATGTTCATCCAGACTTGCTGTCTCTCTTGCTCAGTTACACAAGCACGAGTAGCCGAGAGACAGACCGGGTGTCCCCTGGGAATGAGAGTGGAGACGCATCTAGGCCATTGATTTTCAATGTACCCTGGATCTTGTAATGGGCTGCATGAGCAGCAGAGAATCAGACCTGGATGACACAGGCTTGCACCATGAAAACCTACTGACACTCATTTAGCCCCCGCTCAGCCTGCTTTCTGCTATACATGACTGAGCACATAAAACTCAGCACTCCACTTTGACACTATATCCCTCTGTCACTTCACTGTCTCTATTTATATATTTTCCTACTCCTCTTATCTCTCAGGGCACTTACTCATACGCGTACCGACACTCATATACACAAACATACACACCCCCTGCACATGTTTAGTAGAAAAAACAGCACTTGGACTAAAAATCTCAATTCCCTCACTATCTGCACTTCTATCCAAAAAGCCTCTGACACGCTTCAACACTATTTTCTCCACTCGTTTCTGTCACGGAGCCAGGTGCCACTCACACACAGATGCTCACTCAGAGAACATCTGGGTAGTGCTTTCAAGGAGCCGACATGTAATTGGGGTCATAAAAGGTGCTCATGAATGAATGATGGATTGTTAAGGCAATCTCAGCCACTGACTCCGTCGACCCGGATGGATGGATGGATGCAACAGGGTCTTTAAAGGGCGTCCAGCGCCAGTGATGTTTGTACAGTTTGTGACCGATAGAGCACCATGTGTATGGTGAGGATGTGCGCAAGCGAGCATCCGTGTGTTTTTAAAAACAGAGATGTTCTTATTTGACTTGTCAGGCCAGGAAGTATCACACAATTCAGGTTACATGCTTCTGAACAGGAAGTTGCCTGGAGGACAGAGTTCAAGGTGGCAAACCCCATTTCATTCTGCCGTTGCTCACTGTTTTAAGGTGTGACACTGCAGGTTGAGCCAGTTGTTTTATCGACTCTTACCTCTCACATGCTCAGCTGGGCAAACTGAATGTTTTGGAGGCTTGTGTTTCGTGGCAATAGTATGCTACAGGAAACAAAAACAACAGAGGAATAATTAACTCGGAACTCGGAATAACTCAGAACTCAACCAAAATTTGCAGTCAAATACAGTGTGACTCCAGCCAAGATAACTGACAACTAAATGACAAACCCTCATTTTTAAATCCTGTTATGTGTATTACCATATCATGAAGAAAACAATTATGTTGTGGAGAAGTTGCTAATTATTCAGCATAATTAGGCACTATTTGACTACAATTAAAATGTGATTATATTGATAAAACCAGCTTAATTAAGAATAGTCCTTTAAACCTGTAATAACCGTATTTTTGGTTATTGTGGGGCAGCGGAAACAAGCTATTAACGCAACACTGACATATTGTCAGCTTACGTTAATATGGCAAACATATTACATGGTAAACAGCTGCCTGTTTACAAATCAGGCAGACAGAGTAACATTAGCTAACAAAGCATTTGTTTGGAGTCGAGTTTCTGATGAATGTAAGTCCAACATTCACTCTCCTTAAGCTTTTGCTCTCTGCCAACTCCTGAGGAAAATATCTGGCTCTCTAGCTGCTAAATGCTCCACTATGTTCAAATGTACAGTTAAAATCATAACTCAACTTATGAATTGGATAGAAGCTACACTATACCCAACGACATGTCCTCCATTTAGAAATAACCTCACACTATGGCTCCCTTTCCCCATATTTTAAAAATACTCAATCCTTTTTTATTGTGTAATTTTCTTTGCACAAAAAACGTGTTATCTCATTACCTTCATACTTGACAAGTCATTCACATGCGCGCTCATAAAGTTAGAAGGTGAACCAGGACAAAGTTTTAATGCCAAGTTTAATAGTATTACATGATAGGTAATTACCTTGGATTCCAGAAAAGAAGTGATTTTGGGGCATAATCATAATTAGCACCAGACGATTAATTAAGAATTTAAAGGTCACCCCTGGACTCTATATATTAATCTAATTCATGAACTTTTTAAGCCTTACATTGGTAAATTGGTAGATAATTGAGCCGATGGTTGTGAATAGCGAATTTAGCGAAAGTCAGAAAGGCTCTAATTCTAACACACAATCAGAGATGGAAATCAATGCAGGAGGAAAGCATATGGTTAAATAAATAAATAAATAAGAAGATCACACTGGGAAACCTAACAGAACCAGTGGCACATGGTCATCCACAAATCACCTCATACATGCATGCTGGATAAAGATAATTTGTTGCTACGTTGGAGGATGGTCAGCTCGAAACAGATCAACGGCGATATTATACTCAGCAGCAAGTCTTTTCTTTTTTGTCACAGAGAAAACGAGAAAAAGCTTGGGTGAAAGTTGAAGGAGAGACATAAAGACAGAGAGCGAGAGACAGACAAAGAAAACGCAAAAGTAAGCTAATCAAGTGCAAGAGTGCTGAGAGGGTAGTGCCCCAATACAGTGGGACTCGTGACCTTGACTTGTTGGAAACTGCGAGAGAAGAACAGCCTGGTGAGGGGTTGGCAGCCAGAATGAATGAAATTAAAGAGAGGAAGAGGAAAACGTGCAGAGAAGGGCAAATCAAGAAATGAAAACTTTCATACCACATGAGGTCGGCTGGGATTGGATTTTAAGTTCTCGGTTTTGTTATTTTTCGTCATATGGAGACCAAAGATTCCTCACTACACAACTGCTGTGTCATCATAATCAACAATGCTTGCAATTTGAGACTAATTTGTTTTTGGTTTTTTTGTTTTATGTTCTATGCCTTTTGATGACTCCACAAGGTTTGTCGCACATTAAAATATTGCAGGAGCTTCTTACAATGGAGAATTTGACTTATTACTTTATTAATTGGTTATGAACACAAATTATTTTTTTTAACAGGCTTTTGATTTCAAATACTCTTTTATTTTCATCAGCATCAGCACCATACATCACTGAGGAGCACAAAAGGGAAACTTAAATGCCAATACAAAATAAAGTGGTTTGATTGATGGATTTTTGGAAGAACTAGCCTGCTTCAAGAACTCTAATATAAATCACCACCAACATCTTTGAAGTTTTTCAGTGATTCAAAAAACAACCAAGCTTTGTGGAAAAGCTATTTGTATTTGCAAGAAATCATCCCAGTCTAAAGGTTTTGGGCTGAGTGGGAACACAGGGACAGTACCAGGGAGATAAACATCACCATCTTGGAGTATCTTATAATACATTCGTGTTGCAACCCCTACCGCAGTTTCATTGTCAACTGAAAAGGACATCTTTAGGACGAAATACGTCACTCGCTACTGATTGGTTAGGGCAACCTCCCAAACAGAATTGGCTAACCTGAACACTATGTCAGACTGAATAATGAAGTGAAACAAAATGGCAACTCAGTCTGATTATCAGACCTGGGCAGAATCGGAGTCACTTCAAGGCCGAGGAACCAAAACGCCAAAGAAGGCAACTGAACCACAATCCCAGGCCCTCAGGGGCAGGCAGGCTCTAGATTCACCATGTGGTAATTTCATTATTTGCAAATGAATTTGCTAATACTGTATCCATCACTAAAGCACAATTTAAACTGAAATATTATGCAATATACAGTATAGGCGAGTGTTTTTGCCCCTTAGCCGGTTATTCTGGCCCTGAATTTTAACCCCTTGTTGCATTGGCATACCAGCACAGTCACAGAAACTGTCTTGTACTTGACTCTCTTGCGTCTCACATTTTAAGCCGACATGGATGAAAAGTCCTTAAAGTGTTCAGAGAAATGGATATTTGAACATTTACAATTCTATGACAGCCGTGTAAACTCTATCTGAGCTGAGGAAGATCAGGTGATATGATCAAAAGCTCCAGGACAGCTTCTAAATGGACCTTGAGGTGAGGCTGGTTTGTCAAATGCTGTTCCCAAAGCCAAGACATCTCGACTTTACTCACATTGTTCTGATCCTAATCTTGACTCAGTGCCACATACAACACAGCATGAAGATGGCAGAAAGATTGAGAGAAGAATGAAGGCTAACAGAGATGTACACGGAACAGGCTGAGGGGGGAATTTTGTTTGGCAGGAAGAAAGAGAAAAGAGAAATAGAGTTTAACCTACGAGGCAGGGAGTCCGAAAACAAGCATGTAAGGATGTGGAGGAACGAGGCAGGAGGTTCAAGAGGCAGTGGGTGGTGTAGCGAGATGGAGAATGAAGGAGACAGGGGGCAAGTGTTTGGTCACACAGCAAGCGCCTGATTAATTTAATCCACTGTTTGTTTCTGCACAATGAGAGGGCAGCTCGGAGGCTCGTTCTGGCACCTTGCCTAACACTCTCGCCTCTGTAAGACTGAACAACGCTCCTTCTCTTCTTATCTGCTATCCACACAGGAGCTCTGGCCTTCTCTATCTTCAAATCTGTGACGAGTTTGCTTTATCATCTGTATTTGCATCATTTGGCGCTCTGAAGCCACTCACAACAAATCTGCACTTCCTTAATGAAGTTCACATCAAATTGGTACCACTTTGCCGGCAATATGAATCCAGCATTCTCATTTAAAGTCATTTAATTATATATGTCTGACACTTTAAGCTGAATGCCGGCTATTGTGTCTTCTCTGTCATTTCAAACACTCAAAATTAAAGCGTTGTGATACTTGGTGATGAGAACACAACAGATTTTTCTATATTGCTTGTTCGATGTCTGAGATTCAACCACGGGCATTACGTCCATCGGTTGCTGCTGTCGTGCAAACTCTACACACTGGCATGCACATACACAGACAGACTGAATGTTAACAAACAATTGCCCGACTGTGTCTTGCGCAGGCCTGCACGTGCGAATACACACACCAGCAGAAGTATGTACGCACTCAAATAAAGCTGTGATCGCATAAGAAACAGAAAATGTAAGAAGGAACAGAAGTTAAAAACTCAAGGGTAATACAGCCACTGTTACAACAGCACACACACAAAACCATCATTGTAAGCACACCAAGTGACTGTAATCCCACTATTCAGTCATTAATAAGAACAGGCAGGTACCGGGGGGAATTGTGGTAATACTGATGTAGGTGCCAATGCACCTATCTCTTGAGGCAGACCCAGAATAGCTTGCAGGGACGCTGCAAGGTAATGCACTCTTCTCCTCTCAGTGGAGGAAGCCAGTTTAGGTCAGACATGGATCACCTGCTATAATCTAGATCATTCAAAGTCTGGTTTTTCGCAGCAATACAATTCATTATATTACAGAAATAGTTTGATACTTTGGGAAATACGCTTTTTGCTTTTCTTGCCAAGAGTTAAATAAGATAAACTACTTGTGCATATCTAGACAGTAAAAATGAAGCTACAGCCAACAGCTAGTTAGTTAGGCTAGATGTTTTCCCTGTTTCCAGTCATTATGCTGAGCTAAGCTAACCGGCTGCTGGCTGTAGCTTCATATTTATTGTACACACATGAGAGTGGTATCATAGTTCTTATCTACCTCTCAGCAAGAAAGTTATTTTCCAAAATAATGAACTATTCCTTTAAGCCCTGGCACCAACGTCCTTTCTTTATACTAATCATCTCTACAACTTTCAGTACAATTTAGCATACTTTGTTATAGTAAATGGTTAAACAGTAATAAAGTTATTATTGCTTCATAAATGAGTAAAAACCATTAATAAATTCAGTATTTGGGCAGCCAGGTTATCAAATATCCCTTTGGCTGGTGTGTATACCTCTCATAAAGCCCTTTTAAAGTATTCCTTATTAAAAAGTAAAACCTATTTTTCTTTCACAGTAGCACACACTCAGATGAAAATTGATTTTTCTTAAATTCATTTATGGAGAAGGTTTAGTGAAACTTTGCTGAGAAAACACCTTACATCTTACTCATAATGGTACACACATTCACACCTGCGATCGCTATGTCCACTTTGTTCAGCCTCTATTGCATGCAAGGAGATTCCATTAATATGATAAACATGATAAAGTCCTGAACAGCACAAGCTTCACACAAAAAGATGAATTGAATTGTTTTTGTGTGGTGGAGTAAATTACAGTTTAAGCATTCCTCCACTGTAATTGTTATCCAGCTCCCAGCTCAGTGGTAGAAAGGTGTGTGTGTGTTAGTGTGTGTGTGTGTGTGTGTGTGAAACAACCAGCAATTTCCGAGGGTGTTGTTCAAACACAGTGGCGTGGCCTCACCCACTGCAAACCAACAGGCAACACGAGCCTCAGCAGCTGCAGCTCTTAATCTCCAGTTTGTCTAGCTCGTCTTTCTGTGCGCCTGCATGGGTGGAGGTTAATGGAACTCTGCTTATTTAAGTGGCTCTCTTTGGTTGTGTGAGAACAAGTTTTCGGGTGTTTTTATGCAAGTGGAAATGAAACGTGAAAGGGCCTAAAGGCTGACAAAAAGTAGAACGTTAGCTTACATCCGAAGACATAAAGAGACTGTTTCACGAACTCTCAGCTGTTAGTCTGGAAAATGCAAAATGACTGAGCTGCAAAATACTGACTTTGAGCCTAAGAAAAATCAACATCATGACATCGGTCTTCACATATTCAATTTAACTTTACAGTTTTGAACAGCTGCGTCAAAGCCATATCAGCACTACAAGTGGACAAACAACTCTGCGATCAACATTTGTTAACTCAAAATAACAAAATCAACTTGTTATAACACGGGAAAACCTGCGATGGATTTGGTCATGGTGCCAAATTGTCATAAAGTAATGTATGCAGCCAATTTTACAGCGTTCATAAATGAGGATTATGCTGTGACAGTTACTTGGAGCATGCAAGTGTTGAATGACAAGTTGTTTATCCTCCCACAGAGATGATATAACTCTGAAGTGGCTGTACAAAACAAACTACAACTGAAGTTATACAAACACTATCAACAGAGAAAAGTTCTGTGTCTGCTAATGGGGAATCTACATCTAAAACAGAATTAAACGAGTTAAAAACATTTAAAAAATGTCACTCAGTGGGCAACTCCCAAATGATTATCCTGAAACAGTCTAGCTGTGGTTGCTACTGTTTTTGGCCCACAGCCTGGATGTTGTCGAACGCTCCAAGGAGTCAGCTGTGTGGCAATCTCGAGCGCCTGTTACAGTCATTTCTTCATGGGCTGATGATGCGGCTTGCCTCTCATCACATTGGCATGATCATTTTTGCCACACAAGGGAGGAAACCAAACCCAAACTCGTCTTACCTGAAGTGTCCCACATGTTGAGCTCGATCCTCTGTTTGTCGATCTCGAAGCTGGCTGTGTAATTCTCAAACACCGTGGGAACATAGTTCTGAAATGAGACACGTGCGGCTAAAATTAGATCAAAGCTCAGAGAGGTCTTGTGTACATTTTGTTTAAATCAAGATAACGTAAAGTAGTAATTATTTCAGTCAGCTGTAGTGCAGAAGATAGTGCACTCATTGAACATCAGAGGTATGAAGCCAATTCTGAGCTTTGACCTATTTCCAAATTCAGAAATTTAGGTCAACAAGCTTTGATTTCATTATCCTCAACAGGTCAAGAGTTTCAATTGAAAAATAAACTCTCAAAGTACAGACGATATTTTAGTCCATCACATCTGTGTTTCTTCTGTGGGGTTTGGTTATTTTCAGTACAATATCTGCTAATTCATTCTCTTTCCCGTTTAGTTTATGTACTGAAAATGTATTGTCATTAACAAACACAGATTTAATGAAAATGAGATGTCCTTGTATTTGTGCATTCAAAATCTAATTGATATTGTCCACTGCTCATTGAACGGTGTATGTTAGGTGCAAAATACTGAAGGTTTAAAGGTTGAATCCTTTATTGTATCTGATGACTTCCTTGATGGATTAGCTAATGTGGTGTGTCATTTGTATGCCCCAAATAAAGATGAATTAGTTCAGCAGATCATTTTGTGAATAGTTTAATCTTGATTAATATCATTAGACCCTCAGAGTTTTTGGTCCCATATGAACACGTTATGATGGCACATGTAATTCTCCGCATGTCACAAGGCAGAAACCAAAATCGAGAAAGACAAGTGGTGATTCACTGTGTTGCTTAGAGGCAGTGGTGAAACTAGCTGCTGTGGTCTAACTAGTGATGTTTCAGTATTTACCGACCGCGATGCGCAAAAGCGCACAGAGTCCTTATTTCTGTGGCAACTGGGCACTGGATGTGCACGAGTCTGAAGCCTGAAAGGGTCTTATTTATCTACTGTTTTTACATAATAATACACCGCAAAGATCAAGCCAAATGCGGTGATAAATAAAGACATCTGTCAAAAAGAAATCACCTTTGGCCAGCATTCCGGTCTAATTCGAAGTACGTCAATACGAAATGATCAAAACCACATTCAATAAATAAATATAAATAAATAAAGTGTGTCATCAGTGAGTTGCCATCATTTATGATATAAGCAGGTTATGAAGTTTTGACAGGCTGGATGGAGACTTTGTCGTGCCGTATGGTTTCAGGGATTTTACGCGCCTGTGTTGCACTCATCACTCGTGTTTATCTTTCTGAAATAGTGTCTCTTACCTCCGGGTACGAGTCTTTGGCGAAAACGTGAAGGAGAGCTGTCTTGCCACACTGCGCATCGCCGACCACCACAATCTTACAGCGAAGTAATCCCTTGCTCTCCATCGTGTCCCGAGTTTTACTGAGTGCTTCTGTGTCGCTGCCTACTTGTCATTTAGCTCCGAACAAGTTGAGTGTCGAAGAGCAGCTCTAAATGTTGTCAATGTTTCGAGTGTTCCTCCCGAAGAATAAATCACAAATGGATATAAACTTCAGCGCCACAGTCAGTCTGATGTAGTTTCGGCTACATGCCCTGCGCACTGCTGAGCTCCTCTGCTCCACCGGTGAAGTGAGGCACACTGACAACGCACGTCAAGCAGCGTCTCTAAAAACCGGTTTCCTGTAAGACCCTTCAAAATAAAATCATACAGCGTATTAATAGCTCTATAAATGTATCTATCCGGATGGATACATTTTCGTGGACTACAAGGTATATTGGAGGTATGCCCATTGCCTACTACGTAGAAAGAAAAAAGTTTTGACACATATTGTGGTTGTCTGTCCTCAAGATTCAATAATAACACCCAAGCTAAGTATATTAGGTAGATACATTCCTCACAAGGTAAAATAATGTAACAATCTACCTGTTTTGTGGTATTAAATTGAAGCCCAAATCATAGCACTTCCGGTCTTTCTGTGGCTGTCTCCGGCTGTCTTGGTGAAACATGAATAATATTTAAGTCACTTCAACGCTCCGTGTAAATAATATATTATAATCAATTAAAAAGTTTACATAGCATTGAAAATCTGACATATTTGCAATATAGTGAAACCTTTATGAAATTCTAGTGAAATGCTTTATCATTATCACTATGACCCAAGTGTCGCACGGGACAATGGACTAATGATGAATACTTCACATACCATGAGTTTCTCGCACTTTGTTTTTCATGCTGTCATAGTCGCTATACAATGGAGACTGGATTAACTGGCGTGTGACACTGCACAGAAACTTGTATCCGTTTGGTAGCCTATGAATAACTGTTAGGTGTTACTCATTTAACTACATTATTCATTTTATTGTAGGCTATTTTTATAGACTGTAGAGAAAGAGAGAGAGAGAGAGCAGGCTCTGCACAGTGAAACAAACTTGTGACAAGTCTTTTAGCTCCATCTTCTGGTCAAACTGAAGCAGGCAATTTATTTTCCCCAGGCTACATTATAAGTGTAGTCTGTCTGGTTTTTCATTCAGTTGTTTGTTTTACTTAAACTATCATATTCACAAAGCAAAATGGTCAAGTCCCTAGCCTCTTTTTCTTCATATTAGTAAGTTAAAAGTTACTGCATGTAATACCAATAGTCATCAGAACTTATTTCCAGGAATATTACAATCATATTATCAACAAAAAGGTTATGTCAAACGTTAATAATATCATCATGCCATCAGTGTTCTTGTTTTCTATCTTGTTTTCACTGTTAAAGAATTCACATTCTCTTTGACATCCTAAACTTATAGTCAAACTAGGAAAATAAAGAGAAGAAATACTTAATTATAAATAGTCCTGTATTCACAATCTTACCAAAGTAAAAACATAGAAGTATATTGAACAAAATGTACTAAAAGTTTCAGAAGTAAAAGTACTCATTGTGCAGCAGAATGGCTCTGGTCCATGTCATAATATCACTTCACTTTATTATTGCACTGTAGAATTTAAATTTTGAGGTTGGCCAAGGCTAGATAGTTTAACTACTTAATAGCCTATACTTTTGGGTAGTTTAATCCATAACAATGCATCATATTTTATATGATGCATTGTTATGGGAGCCTCCTGTAGTGTAGATTCATTTAAGTGTAGGTGTCCGTTGTTAGAGTAGACATATTAATGAATTCAAAACTGTAACTCCAACAATAGCAGAAATGCAGATAGTGTCAATTTCTTCTTTTTTAAGGGTGAATGTCCATTTTAAATTACTTCACAGGGAGTTTAGAAATATATCCGAACTGCTGATTTGTGTGTAAAATGTGGGGAAGAAGGTAAAATATGTCATAACAGTTATTATGGCTAGAAGCTTTGAGAGATTAACCTGGCTGGCAGCAGCTGTAATAGGATGTAAAACTTCTGTGTGGTCACAATCAAAAGCATCCTGAGTGTGTGTGTGGATGTGTCCAGAAAATATAGAGCATATAGAGAGAATATCGTACATACTGTATCTATGCAGATGTACTCCTCAGGGACACCTTCCTCTGCACTTGAAGGGGGCGTGTAAGTGTCAAACCATTAACTTCTGACCTTACATGTGTCTTTATATTTAAAAAAAGGACTTCCCCACCCTTTTTAAAAACCCATCTCTATCTTTCTCACTATCCTTTCATTTCCTGTTCGACAGACTCAACCACCCTAATACGATGAGAATCTGTGAGCGTGTGCGGGCACATGCTGGGTGACTGAAACAAGCAACTGCCAACATGAAGGAAAGGACCTTAGCTATAAAACAAGTCTACAGACTGTAAATACCTTAAATATCACCAGGATTTTCTTTATTTTTCTATTAGAATCATGGATTACAATGTCAGTTTATAGAAGACCTGACTCTCATTCTAAAATAAAAGTCTTGCATTTCTTCTCTTTGTAGTTTGGTTAATTTCTCATAAATAATTAATAAATGTCACAAAATGACATGGGGATATAGCGGTCCCGGGTGACTTCTTCTTAGACTGTTAGATTGTTTTACTATAATGGTAAACAACTGGAGAACATAATCCATCCACATGTGTATATACCAGATTATCATAGATTTTATATAACCTGTGAGTGGCAGGTAGTTGCTGAACTGTAGCTGCATGTATTTCCTCCAGCTGTGGCCTCAAATAATCCTTCCTCTCAGCAGTCCAGTGCCCGGGATTTGAAGCTCTCCTCTAAACGGATCGGTCACTTTTTCAGCTGCGTGAAGTCAGCCACATACAGGTAGACGAAACACCAGAAGCTACAAGATTTGAAATTTAAATAAAAGCCTTTTCGTCTTATAAAATCACAACAGCGTTCATAACTGGAATCCCATCCAAAAATGTGAGGTCTGCTTTATGTCGAGTTCAGATTAAAAATTGACGTAAAGCAGATACATTCGCAGACTGTTTGCTTTAATATTTAGATTAGCATTGGTAATGTGTGGAAACAGAGACAAAATTTAATTATTAAATAATTTCACTTTTTCTGTTGCAACACATCCTTGAGTAAGCTGAAAAGTGTTATATAAATATGATTTATTTAATTGTTGTTGTTGTTCTTGTTGTGTAAAAGCAAATAGCCCAGATTTCTTGGGTCAGAATGATCTCATGGTTTTGCTAGGACTGATTTTTATTTTTATTTTGTATTCACAATTTAGTACATTTTACGCACATACTCAAATAAACAACACAGCCACACAACATCACACAAAAACAATAAGAACAGTACAGCTAAATATATCCACAAGACAGTAAAAAAAATATATATATAATGGTTTGTAGGCCTATCATGTGTTTAATTTATTTCTTTATTTTGTACGTATTTAATGCAACCGCAGGGGGGCACAAGCCAGTGTCTTCATGTGCCAGTCCCAAGTCTGGATAAATGCAGAGGGTTGTGTCAGGAAGGGCATCCGACGTAAAACACATGCCAAACTAAAAATGCGAATCACGACAATGACTTCCATACCGGATCGGTCGGGGCCCGGGTTAACAACGACCGCCACCGGTGCTGGTGACCTACAGGGTACCGGTGGAAATTGGATTACTGTTGGTCGAAGACGAAGAAGGAGAGGAGGAAGGTGTGTTCGTAGGCAGAGAGAGAAGAGGAAAGCTAAGAATGTAGGACTGACAGTAGGGACTTTGAATGTTGGAACTATGACAGGGAAGGCTAGAGAGTTGATTGACATGATGCAGAGAAGGAAGGTGGACATACTGTGTGTCCAGGAGACCAGGTGGAAAGGTAGCAAGGCTAGAAGCTTAGGAGCAGGGTTCAAGTTGTTCTACCATGGGTCGGATAGGAAGAGAAACGGAGTAGAGTTATCCTGAAAGAGGAGTTTGTGAGGAATGTTCTTGAGGTGAAAAGAGTGTCAGACAGGTTGATGAGCCTGAAGCTGGAAATTGAAGGGGTGATGTTCAATGTTGTGAGTGGTTATGCCCCACAGGTAGGATGTGAGTTAGAAGAGAAGGAGAAATTCTGGAGTGAGTTAGATGAAGTGATGCAGAGCATCCCCAGAGGTGAGAGAGTGGTGATTGGTGCAGATTTCAACGGGCATGTAGGTGAAGGGAACAGAGGTGATGAGCATGTGATGGGCAGGTTTGGTCTTCAGGACAGGAACGCAGAAGGACAGATGGTGGTAGACTTTGCAAAGAGGATGGAAATGGCTGTAGTGAACACTTTCTTCCAGAAGAGGCAGGAACATAGGGTGACATATAAGAGCGGAGGGAGAAGCACTCAGGTGGACTACATCTTGTGTAGACGTTGTAATCTGAAAGAGACCAGTGACTGTAAAGTAGTGGTAGGGGAGAGTGTAGCCAGACAACACAGGATGCTAGTGTGTAAAATGACTCTGGTGGTGAGGAAGATGAAGAGGACAAAGGCAGAGCAGAGGACGAAGTGGTGGAAGTTGAAAAAGGAAGAATGTTGTTTAGTTTTCAGGGAGGAGCTGAGACAGACTCTGGGTGGTCAGGAAGTGCTCCCAGATGACTGGACCACTACAGCTAATGTGATCAGGGAGACAGGTAGGAGGGCACTCGGTGTGTCATCTGGAAAGAGGAAAGTGGACAAGGAGACTTGGTGGTGGAACCAGGAAGTTCAGGAGTGTATACAGAGAAAGAGGTTAGCAAAGAAGAAGTGGGACACTGAGAGGACTGAAGAGAGTAGACAGGAGTACAGGGAGATGCAGCGTCAGGTGAAGGTAGAGGTGGCAAAGGCCAAACAAAGAGCATATGAGGACTTGTATGCTAGGTTGGATACTAAAGAGGGAGAGGTGGATTTGTACAGGTTGGCCAGACAAAGAGATAGAGATGGGAAGGATGTGCAGCAGGTTAGGGTGATTAAAGATAAGGATGGAAATGTATTGACAGGTGCCAGGAGTGTGATGGGAAGATGGAAGGAGTACTTTGAAGAGTTGATGAATGAGGAAAATGAAAGGGAACGAAGAGTAGAAGAGGTGACTGGTGTGGAGCAGGAAGTAGCAAAGATTAGCAAGAGTGAAGTGAGGAGGACGTTGAAGAGGATGAAGAGTGGAAAGGCAGTTGGTCCTGATGACATACCTGTGGAGGTATGGAAGTGTCTAGGAGAGGTGGCAGTAGAGTTTCTGACTAGTTTGTTTAACAAGATCTTGGAGGGTGAGAGGATGCCCGAGGAATGGAGGAGAAGTGTACTGGTGCCAATTTTTAAGAACAAGGGAGATGTGCAGAGCTGTGGCAACTACAGAGGAATAAAGCTGATGAGTCATACAATGAAGTTGTGGGAAAGAGTAGTGGAAGCTAGGCTAAGGGCAGAGGTGAGCATTTGCGAGCAGCAATATGGTTTCATGCCTAGAAAGAGCACAACAGATGCAGTGTTTGCTTTGAGGATGCTGATGGAGAAGTACAGAGAAGGTCATAAGGAGTTGCATTGTGTCTTTGTAGACTTAGAGAAAGCGTATGACAGGGTGCCGAGAGAGGAGCTGTGGTATTGCATGAGGAAGTCTGGAGTGGCAGAGAAGTACGTTAGAATGGTGCAGGACATGTATGAGAGCTGTAAGACCGTGGTGAGGTGTGCTGTAGGTGCGACAGAGGAGTTCAAGGTGGAGGTGGGTCTGCATCAAGGATCGGCTCTGAGCCCCTTCTTGTTTGCTCTGGTGATGGACAGGCTGACGGATGAGGTTAGACAGGAATCTCCATGGACTATGATGTTTGCAGACGACATTGTGATTTGTAGTGAGAGCAGGGAGCAGGTGGAGGAGAATCTAGAGAGATGGAGGTCTGCTCTGGAAAACAGAGGAATGAAGCTTAGCCGCAGTAAGACAGAATACATGTGTGTCAATGAGAGGGACCCAGGTGGAATAGTGAGGTTACAGGGAGCAGAGGTGAAGAAGGTGCAGGACTTTAAGTACTTAGGGTCAACGGTTCAGAGCAATGGAGACTGTGGAAAAGAGGTGAAGAGGCGAGTGCAAGCAGGTTGGAACGGGTGGAGAAAAGTGTCAGGTGTGTTGTGTGATAAAAGAGCATCAGCAAGAATGAAAGGAAAGGTGTTCAAGACGGTGGTGAGACCAGCGATGTTGTACAGCTTAGAGACAGTGGCACTGAAGAAAAGACAAGAGGCAGAGCTGGAGGTGGCAGAGCTTAAGATGTTGAGGTTCTCTTTGGGAGTGACGAGGACGGACAGGATCAGGAACGAGTACATCAGAGGGACAGCTCATGTTAGATGTTTCGGAGATAAAGCCAGAGAGGCCAGATTGAGGTGGTTTGGACATGTTCAGAGGAGAGACTGTGAATATATTGGTAGAAGGATGCTGAGGTTGGAGCTGCCAGGCAGGAGGTCTAGAGGAAGACCAAAGAGGAGATTTATGGATGTAGTGAGAGAGGACATGAAGTTAATTGGTGTGAGTGAAGAGGATGCAGAGGACAGGGTTAGATGGAGGCGCATGATTCGCTGTGGCGACCCCTGAAAGGGAACAGCCGAAAGGAAAAGAAGAAGATTTTGTACGTATTTATTTTATTGTGAAAATCCAAACCGGAACCAATGTTTTAAATGTGTCTGTCTTGAGGTTGATCACTTGTTGAGCGGAGCGCGCAGGAAGGAAACCACGCAGCAATAATCTCATTTTACAAAGGAAACAACTGTCTTCCTTGAGGGACAGAAATATTTGTTTATTGAAGTATTGACCTGGACTGAAAACCTAGAAGGGCGCACATCATAAGTGGTTATCATGTCTGGCGAAGAGGCTCCAACTCAGCAGCAACAACATGAGCAGGAGAAGAAGCCCGACGACCCTCCGCCGGCTGCCTCAGATGCGCCGCAGGAGTCGGGGAGCAGCCCCGCAGCCGCCGTGGAGAAGCCCATCTCCTTCCGCGCCCTGGTCCTGACGGGCTACGGGGGCTACGACAAAGTCAAGCTGCAGATGAAGACGCAGAGCGAGCCGCGGCTGAAGGCAGGAGAGGTCCTGGTGCGCGTCAAGGCGTGCGGGCTGAACTTCGCCGAGCTGCTGGGCAGACAGGGGCTGTACGAGCTGCTGCCCGCCCCGCCTGTCACGATGGGAATGGAGGGCTCCGGGGTCATTGAAGCAGTCGGGGAGGATGTGAGGGACAGGAAAGTGAGTAAAAGGCCTGCTGAGTGCACTCACGCCCACAACATGCCACTATGCCCATAGACAATGTCCAAGTCATGTGCTGTGGAGCTGCTGAGCATGTAGTTTAGATTTTAACCCACATCAGCGGAGTTCACTGACAAGTGTTTCTGTAAAAAAAAGTGTTTCTGGCCTGGGAATCTGCATCCTATTGGTCCTCAGTGGGGCACATGGGTTCTCCTTCCTGGCCAAGACATGCTAGTAATATTTTCCAAACACTAAACCAGATTAGTTCCCCCACTTCTTTGTTGTAGAGAAATAAAAACAAAAATCTGCAAGCAGTTGGCCTTTGATTGTAGAAAACTGAAAACACAATCATTACTTCACTCTTTATTTGAAGAAAAGTCTATTAATATGTTCCTCTCATGTCGCTGTAGGGCCACAGTGGGGAAAACGTTTAGGTATGTGCTTTTAAGACACAAAAATGGCCAAGTTATGGAGATGACCTGCATTTGCAATGGACGTTTTCTTTCTTTGTGAGCCGCTGACAAGATGATGTCTTCAAGTTGTTTATGTCAGACCAACAGTCCAAAACCCCAAAAATGTTCAAGATTTCATCGACACATCATTTTTTTTTTTAAAAACACCAAAGGTTTAAAACAAGGAGTATGTGCAGTATGTTGTGTATGCAGAATGAAAAGGCAGAACACTTTGATCGATAACCTCCGTCAGTCTAATGCATTCATGTAATGTGCTCTCTTCCTTTAAAACGCAGCGAGGAAAGAGGCTTTCTTGCTCCAAAATGTCACGTTCTGGCACTATGAATAGTTACAGCGTTTGATTAACAGTGCGTCCTTGAAGTGTTTTTTACATTCTTCTCCTTCGGCACAAGAGTACATTTACCTTCTCCTTGATAAGAGCTTCACAGAGGTCGAGTTTTATGGTGTTTCAATTTATCAACTCTGCTGAAAAGGTGCAGAATATGTTTATGTATATGTGTTTGTGCCTCCTTTAAATTCAGAAAAACCCTCTTGCCAATATCTTCCCAGATTGGAGAGCCTTACGTCGTTTTGTTTTGTTTTTTTAATGCCATTCCTGCTTTTCGGGGGTCTGAAAGAGTGGGAACTGACAGGTAGTAACATTGTTGTGAGTGCTTGTGATTTAAATCCAGTCAGCTGCAGATCTGTTTGAAGCCTATAGGTACCTATTCACTGCAGTTAAAGCACATTTTCCTGCGATACTGCAGAGCTGATCCCGGAGCAGCCAGAGGGCAAAGGCTCCGCTGGTTATGTCTACTGCATTTATTTATACAACAAAATATTGAGGATACAACCACAGTGACTCACAGCAAGCAAAACCTCCATGACTTCTTGTCACAGCTTTTGCAAAAACACTGTAGTTTTCACTCTTGAGGGTTCAGATTTGTTTGCTTGTACTGCTACAAAGAAATCAAAGCAGCAGAATGTTTCACGCTGTCATTGTTGGTCTTTAACTGGAGTCGCTGATGTTCTGTGTGCGGTACGCTCATGCATATGGAAGCCGGAGAACACTCACATTTGAATGAGCAACATGACTTTTCAGCTGTGTCAATAATTAGGTGCATTAATTGTTTTGTATGTAAATCTCCGCAATCATGACTTCCAGGCAGATGTTTTTTTCTCATTTTCTTCTAATTTTCTCATCAAAATGTCCATGCTTCCATAAACTGGAGAAGCATTTTGGTTTAGGATCTGAATAGGTTGAACCACGGTCTGCTATTCTCGCTAATGTTTTCAAGAGAAATGAAACATTCAGGGAGCTCTGCACAGTTACTCATTGTGCATCCTGGCTCCGATTTGTGCCTCTCATGCATGAACATTAAATTGGAGTTACAGAGCTGTGCATTTGATTTTCTGAAAAACATATATCCACTTAAAAAACACTTTCCAGAATCCTCAGAGACTCTTCTGTTGCATGATAAAACACATTTTAAAGCTCTTTCCCAAGTTGCGCCTCTTTTTCCTAAACCAAATGAAGATGACACACCTCCTCGCTCAGTGTTTACACCATGAACCAAAATTAAAATGTTATTATCAGTTATATTGGTTTATATTGATGATACTTTCTGATATTATATATGTTCACACAAAATAACGCGTTTATATTTTGCGCTTGTGTTTTACTAAAAGAGGAAAGACAAAGGTATTTCCGGCTACCTGAATAGGATTTACATTTGCAGCTTGACCAACAGGATGAAAATATTCTTTACTGGGCAAAAGACGGAATACGTTTTCATCCAGAAAGGATTTGGGAAATGCTTATAGAACAGCGTCAAGTCTTGCTAAACGACCCTCTGAGGTTTTAAATGAATATTTTCCGGAAAATCGGGTGCTTAGCTCTGTGACTCGAATGTCACAAACTGGGGCTATGTGCACCAACAAGCTCATTTGCACAGGACTTCAGGCAGCTGTCGTGACTTGTTTCAAAGAGGATGTTTTACTGCTAGTTGTCGTGCCCAGCTTTATCCGTTCTGAGTGTGAACTTGAGCATATTAAGCGCTAACGCGAGACACAACATCCATATTTAGCTGTAGTGTGAACAAGGCACATGCTAGTTAAATGAGTCAGACACGACTTTTCTAGGCTATTAAGTTTTACACGTGTTACATGTAAGTATTACTGAAGCTCCTCCCTGTCCCTCTGTGTCCGTATGGAATTTCCCTCCTGCTGCTCCTCCACCTACTACGCTCCTATCCGACCCTCCTCTCCATCCTTACCTCCCTTTTTGGAGAGCTGGAATCCTATGGGGTTGTGGTGTGTTCCAACATCTGTTTTTTGGAAGGAAGCAGCAAAACACAGTGCACCACAAAACCCCCAGATGCAGCAGTGGAGGAAGCAGTGTGAGATTAAGGATCCCAACAAGGTTAAGGCAAAGAATTTAAAACGTTTAAGCACTGAAACAATGAAGTTTAGTTGGAAAATGGAAAACGGTTACGCTGCTGGTGAGGTCAGTGTAAGAATCTGAGTGGGGCTGCAGTGGGGTACATAGGCTCACAGAGCAGTAGATAATATCGTAAAGGGAAGCCAAAGTGTTCTCAGAGATGATCTCAGTGATCCTGTTTTGATCGAGCCGGGCTGGAGCAGCGAGTAATGCGAATAAACTCTGTAATCAACTTAATGTTGGGTGGTGAGAAGATGTGTAGCAATGTGTTCTGTATTCAGCTCAGTACATCGCACGCTATCTGGTCAGTTTAAAGCATTAAAGCCGCCTTTAATGTTTTAGAATAAATGTATTCTGAGTAATCCATCTGCATTGGTGGAAAGTAACCGTACATTTACTCAGGTACTGTGCTTATGTACAATATTGAGGCACGTGTATGTATGTCCATTTTCTTGTACTTTATACTTCTACTCCACTACAATTCAGTTAAATATAGGAATTTTTACTCCACTACTTTTATGTAACAGCTGTCGTTACTTGTTACTTTGCTGATGGAGCTAGTACCCCTTGAGCAGTAACAACAGTAAAATGCAGTTTACACACTGATGCATCAGTATAACAATCCAGTAACGTCATAGATAATAATATATCGGTCACAGGGGACATTTTTCTCCAGAACAAGTACTTTTTGATACGTTATGTACATTTAGCTGATTTTACTTTAGTGGTGTATTTTTGCATTGTGGTATTGGTACTTCTGCTTAAGTAAAAAATCTGAGTACTTCTTCCACCACTGTCCGTCAGTATGTATTTTAGAACAAAAGAAGCAAGATGCTTTCCTTTTTCCGCTTTTGAGAAGTGTTTGTCTAATTGATTACATCTGTGCATAAAAGAGGCAGCAAGAAGGCACATGTCTTACACCATGGTTATATTTTCATGGGTTGACATAAACGGCAGGAAAACTGTACTGTCACACTTAGTTTCACTGGCATTTGGTAGTCACTGATTCAAAATAACAGCAGTTTGTTTCAACGCTAACGTCGCTGTCCTACTTCAAACATCATTTCAGTTACCTCCGTCCATGTCAGCTGTCTAGGAGCTGAACTCATCCTTTTTTTAAATGGCAATCATGCGTTTTTGAGCTCTTCCAGCGGGGTTTTGAAAGTGTTTCACAAGACCAAGGGTTGAGAAATTTAATCAACCCAAAAAGGAGCATGTCATCTGAGGTGGAAGTTAAAGCCTAAACACTGCAGCTATCGGAGTTATCTCACTACCCCAGATATACGCAAAATGTGTTTCTGTTTTTACTGTCTGTGCGTGTGTGTGTAAATATTTGTGTGTGTTATCTGTCTATTGTCATGGGTTTGTGTGCATCAGGAAGTGGGTGGGGCTCAGAGCTCTTGAGGCTGTTTTTAACAGGAAGCAGTGCAGCATTCAAAATCAGATCAAACTTCTTTCCTGTGCCCTTAACTTTTTTGCCAAGTTTCGCAACATCGGTGACATTTTTGTGACCGCACATCTCTGTGGAAGAAAGCAGCACACAAAGCGGGAACAACATTTCCCATAAGGCCCCCATGTCTGAGCTTGTTTCAGCAGAAAACAGTTCAGGCTCATGCAGCAGGTTTTATCTAATCTTGTTTTTAAATACATGTAACATGTGTTGAGTCGGTCGCGAGGAAGTCATGTCTCAGGACGACATCTCTGGACTTGTGATGTCTAAAAGAGAATGATGTTGAGAGAAAGAAAAGCCAAACAGACTGAACACATTTAAGCGTAAACTGAAGAAATTTTCCAATACGCCTATCTGTACAAATAATATTTCATTCTCAATATGCAACCAAAGATGTGTAGTTTAGTTCGAGCTGAAACAATCAGTCAGTCAAAGGACAGTGAACACATTAAGTCATTTTAACACTCTTCCCTTCATAATATTAAAGAGTCGCTTCATCTGAAGAACATGAAATCATATTTTCACATTAAGTCTAATGGCCACGCAGCTAATATCTAGCTTTTGGGCCATCTATCTGCATGGCTACATACCATAGAGGTAAGTGAGAAAATATGTTTTTTAGTAATTCGGGCGAATCAACCCTTTAAATTTCCGATGTCAAGAACCTGATAAAGATTAGGAAATAAACATTGTGTTTCACATCACAACCACCAAGATCCTCTCAGTAACTTGGCTCTGTCTCTCCTCCCTCCCTCTCTTCCTCTGTCCTCCCTCAGGTGGGGGATCGTGTCATTGTGATGAGCCGCTTTGGCATGTGGCAGGAAGTGGTTGTTGTGTCCGCCAACCTTACCTTCCCAATGCCCGAGCAGATGAGCTTTGAGGAAGGTGCTGCTCTTCCCATTAACTATTTGACCGCTTACATGATGCTGTTTGAGATGGCCAATGTGAGGCCAGGCAAGAGTGTTCTTATCCACATGGCAGCAGGTAAGAATGAAAACCTAATGCACTGAGTGTTATTTTGAAAGCGGCATTGTTTCCCCAGTTTAGTCCAAATAAAATCAGTGGTGTCTGACACACAAACGCATGTTGAAATGCCCTTTCCTTGGATTGATCAGTGTCATTTGAAAATATGACAATATAATAATGAGATTCCCTCAAGTCACAGTGAAATCCAACAAGTTAAACATTTCTCCAAAATGTTTTTTTTTTTATGTGGCACAGCAAATAAAGTGGCACTTAGTTTTGTTTCCCAATGTTTTTTATATGCTGCAGAATCAGTCTATTTAGTGCTGAAACCATTAACCAATGAATCAAATAGATGATTCACAGAAAATACATTAACCATTGTGATCATTTAATCAGTGTAAACATGCAAATAATTAAATAAATGTAAGGATTTTCCACTGTTGTTATATATAATTATTAATTGAATATCTTTTCATTTTCGACTGTTATTTGGACTTATAAGCAATATGAAGATGTCACCTTGGACTAATGAAAATTGTGATGGACATTATTCTGTATTTTTCACATATCAAACGATGAATGGGTTAAAGAAAATATCAAAAGATTAATTGATAATGATACTCCTTGTTAGACTTGCAGCCCTAGTCTATTTAATAATAAAAATAATACATTTTATTTGGTGGCGCCTTTTAAGTCACCCAAGGTCGCCTTACAACGACATAATACAGGATAAAATTTGAAGACATGGAAGATAGCAACAGCATTAAAATAAGACATCAGCATGAAAACATTTGAAGTGCACAGGGTCACGTTATAAAGAGTATGCCCGTTTGAACAGGTGAGTTTTGAGGTGAGACTTGAGGATTAAAATTGCTTGGAGAAATGACTCAAAACAGTCTCCCCCATGATTTAATTGTAAAGTATAAAAAACATCTCCCACCCTAGTCTCCGGGGTAACCTGTGAGGAGTCACACGGCTCGTTCACTCCAGGTCACTAATCACTTCTCTGAATGCAGTCGTATTTCTGTGCTGAAACATTTTAACAGCCAAGAGACAAATGGGTCATAGGTGAAGATAAACTGTGTGTGTGTGTGTGTGTGTGTGTGTGTGTGTGTGTGTGTGTGTGTCTGTGTTAATCTTAAAATGGCAAACAGAATCATCATCAGGCATGGTTGCTTTGGCAACACCTGACATTTCAATAAGAGGCTCCAACACCACAGCAATTATGTCTCATTTACTGTGGAGGATTGTGTGTCCAGGTGTTTGAATAACTAAGGTCCTAGTAGTATTACATTAATCACCAAGTGATGGAAATACTTTATATGGATCTTTTAAAGAAAAAAATGTTTTCTCAATCAGCTTCTTACTATGAGTGATGGGATCCAACATGAACACACTCCTGTCTGCTAAAGCTAGAACAGTTTGGGTTATTTCACATTAGAGATTTCTGTTTTTGTGTTTTTCTCCGTGCTCTTCTAACTGCTGTGAGGTGGGCGGGACTCGGATAGGAGAAGGTGGTGTCACATACTGCCACGCACCAATCAGGGGTTAGCAACATTTGAATCAGAATCTGATGACAGTTGGTGGTTGTTGAGCTTTTAAGTTTTAAACTCTTAATAAATAATATGTAGCAATTTTTTTTTTGCAGATGTGATTTTGCTTCCTTTATTATTAATATTTAATGTTATGGAGAAAAATACTTAGATGCCATGTTTACAGGGGCTTTAACCACTGACAAGCAAAGTGTCCACAGGCAGTAATCTGCTTGTCTCTGGTGTTGAGTCATGCTTCAAAATAGCTAATAAACATACCTTGATAAATCCTCTTAAAGGTTCCTCTGATTGTGGATTCAAGAACTGTTTGACACACACACAACAACAATTTTTAATTGCCTAAAGTTTGTACTAGGACATCCTGCTGGGTCAAGACACATACTGTACCATGCAAAAATCATTGTTAGAAAAACCTAATAAAAGCGTATTCTGGGTTGTTTAGTTCTGATCTGTTAACAGTCATGCTATAATTTAAGAAAACAATCTAATCACAAGATGTATTTTGTAGCTTTTAATCATAATGAAAATAATACACTGTATTTATACAGCACTTTTCAAAACAGTTACAGAGTGCTTTACATGGTGGGACCAGGATTTAAACATGTCAACTGTGATGAGGCAAGTAAAATCACATCACATGAGCTTCATCATCAGGTGGAGTTTGCCCATGTTGACTTAAAAGCTGAGGCCCAGAAAATAATCCATCTGCTGATCAAGATCATGTGATGTGATTGAAATCCCCTGAAAAGCTACTAAATGGATCATGTGGTGAGATTGTTTTCTCAACTGCGGTTTCCCACCAATGAACTCTGAACCTCAGCTTTTGCTCACAAAAAATATTTACGTGGACATCTACAATTATATGACAACTGGGAAAACGCCATCTGCTGATGTAGACCATGTGATGTGATGACTGAAAGCTCCAGAGCAGCTACTAAATGGACCCTGTAGGAGGATTATTTTATCAACCGCTGTTTAACTATGGTAATTCTGAGCATATTATGTAATATGGGAGTTCTTGGAAATTTGACACAGTGTGTCAAAATTGTAGGCATAGATAAAGTATATATAAATGTTTTCAAATGAAAAGCCTGCCTGCTTTGAAGTCACTAGTTACGCGAGAAAAGCATCATTTCTCAGCACTTAAAATTCCCATCAGATGGTGGTGGGCAGAAGAATGATTTCTTCTACATTGATTCTTTTAATCAGTTATTTCCAGAACAATACGATCTGTCTATGTTCAATTCAATTCAATTCAATTCAATTTTATTTATATAGCCCGGTATCACAAATCACATTTGCCTCAAAGGGCTTCACAATCTGTAACATACGACATCCTTAGACCCTCGATTCGATTAAGGAAAAACTACCCAAAAAAAACCCTTTTAACAGGGGAAAAAATGATAGAAACCTCAGGAAGAGCAACAGAGGAGGGATCCCTCTCCCAGGACGGACAGACATGCAATAGATGTCGTAAGTACAGAATAGATTTATAGCATCAAAACTATAACATATACAGCCATGATGGCAAAATTGTTGTTGTTATGTTAGAAATGTTTAGGTGGTAAAACATAAGGGAAGATGATGGGTCCAGACGGACACCCGAGCAGCTCCAGGTGGAGCCCAACGAGCAGGACCCGAGCCACTCGTCCCCTGCACCATAGACCCAGCAACACTGCCCCAGCAGGTTGCCATAGTCACCGATCCAGATACATCTCCGGACACTGAAATACCTGCTGAAAGTGACACTAAGAAAGAAGAGACGGACGACAAAGCACAAAACTCCGGGAGAGGGAAGAAGTCAAGTTAGTGACATGCATTTATGGGATGAGAATGCATACGGATGGAGAGGAGGACAGAGGTGAAGAGAGAGAGGTGCATCATGGGAAGTCCCCCGACAGTCTAGGCCTATAGCAGCATAACTAAGGGATGGTTCAGGACTCTCCTGAGCCAGCCCTAACTATAAGCTTTATCAAAGAGAAAAGTCTTTAGCCTATTCTTAAATGAGGAGATGGTGTCTGCCTCCCGAACCCGAACTGGGATCTGCTTCCACAGAAGAGGAGCTTGATAGCTAAAGGCTCTGGCTCCCATTCTACTTTTGGAGACTCTAGGAACCACAAGTAGCCCTGCATTCTGAGAGCGCAGTGTTCTAGTGGGGTAATAAGGCACTATGAGCTCTGTAAGATACGACGGTGCCTGACCATTAAGAGCTTTATAGGTGAGGAGAAGGATTTTAAATTCTATTCTGGATTTCACAGGGAGCCAGTGCAGAGAAGATAATATTGGAGAAATATGATCTCTTTTCCTAGTTCCTGTCAGTACACGTGCTGCAGCGTTCTGAATCATGTGTTCGTTATACTAGAAATTTTCCATATCAACTCAAATTACTTCTTTGCCTTTTTAAAGAGTCACAGTTCCTTATGCCATTCATGCCATCTTTAGCTTTTATTTGTTTCAAGTTATTTATTTAAGTCTGAATTCGAGAGTAAATGTTTAACGGTTGTTAATGCTGCAGTAACTCAGATAGCTCAGTATTTGTCAACCCCTCTCGAGTCTTAAGTGGTCAGTTACTGTCAGCATCCACCATCACGGTCTAGGGCTCTCCTGCATCCCCCCTCTCAGAGGCCATGTTTCAGTGTTGAGTAGGCGGGTGGGTGTCAGGGAACCTGTATGAATCAGCCCCACGAGGCCAGGGTGAAGAGAAGGCCAGGAAGGATTACCGGTGAGCCAGCACTCCCTCGCAGCCGACACTGTGAAAAACCTTTCGTTACAACGAGATCAGAAAGCACTGTCTGCTATTTCAGCTGTTTGTTCCTCTGTCTTCCAAGGTGTCAACCACCCTGAAATCACATCACCAACCACTGTAGAACTGAGTGTAATGCCACTACTGGCACTTGAGTTAATAGGAATGAGTCTGACCGTAATCCCACCACATATACTGTATATTCTGTATCAGCTTGTTCCAACACTAAATTATGTTTACACAAAATGAAAAATACCCATTTGTGTTTATGGCTGCATCACTCCATCAAATGAAAATAATCTTTTTTTATTTCTCCTTTTATTCCCCAAAATTCAGCTGGGCATAACTGATATCTTTGCGGTGTTTGTTGTCTCCACTAGAATTTAAAATAAAGTAGTGTGGTTTTGAACCATGTTTGGCTGCACAGCATGCATTTCGAATGACTGAGCCACTGGTGGATGAGTGGGGCTGAAGAGGTTGTTAAGCTGGCATTGCAAAGTTTTGACAGGAGTTACACCCCCACCCACAAATATCACCATAGGGAGACGTTTCAATCCAAAAAGATCTGGTAAAAGTTGATTAAAACACAGACTGTCTCTTAATAAAATTATACGTACTCCTATCAAACACTGACTATTAATAGCCTTGCATGTATAGTGATATGTGTATAACTGTATTCCTTTATGGTTTGTATGTCAGTTTTCTACAAAAAGACATGACAAAAAATGTATTAATAATAAGTTAACAGAAGATTTTATTCAAATCTGGATGCATCTTTTGGTGTTTGTGTAGTTGTTGTAGATCACCTGTTTATGTCTGACATGTTGAACAGCATTGTAATGGAAATTTAAACCTTTATCCTAAAGATCATTCTAGAGAAATCTGAGTTGCTTTATAGTCTGAACTTTGATAGGAAAATTGTATATAATGTTTCACAATATTCATTAACATTGGCAAAACACTTAGGATTGTTAACAATAAACAATATGGTTACATTTACTATATTCTACTAAACATAGAACACATCCTTGATGACAGTATCATGATTGAAAAAGTATATTCAAACAACTCTGGTATTTCTTAAGTGCTTGGTAAAGCAGGTATGAGTCAGTCAGGAAGTGGTTTTATTCATCTTTTCTTTCTATTAGATCAGCGCTGTGCTAACACAGCACTTAAAGCCATTCATTGTTTGATGATTCAATCACTGAGTGTTCCAGAGAGGGATGACACACAGATTCAAAAGCTTCAATCTGAAAAGTGAAACACCTGCCACTATTCTCCTTTCTCATTGTGGCGCTGGTCTGCACATCTATAGGTGGTGTTGGTGTCGCTGCTACCCAGCTGTGTCAGACTGTGCAGGATGTGACTGTTTTTGGCACGGCATCAGCCTCCAAACACGAGACCATTGCCCAAGGCGGGGTAACTCACCCCATCGACTACCGCACCAAAGACTACGTGGAAGAAATCCGCAAAATCAGCCCGAAGGGTGAGAAAGCACTCACAGCAATGTAGTGTTTGAGCACAAAAAACACCAATCCTTACCTTTCTTGCCAGAATATTTCAGTGTCATTTTGTTTCTTGAATATCAAAAGCTCCTCATCTTTATTTTTCTGTCCCATCCACTCCCATTTTCTCCCGTCTCTCTGCAGGAGTGGACATCGTCCTTGACCCGCTTGGTGGTTCAGACACCCAAAAAGGCTTTAGTTTGTTGAAACCTTTGGGCATGCTTATAGTCTTTGGTAAGACATTTTCGGAAACAGAAAAACACGTTTTAATGTATTTATTGAGTCTGCCTTAATGTATTTGTCTTTTAACTTTAATCTACTTGAATTACTTACATTTTAACAACATCATTTTATCAAAAATCAATGGATCTGAGTGCTAGGTAAGAGGTGGAAAGTACTTTTACTCAACTATTGTACTTGTAATTGTACTCAACTTGATTATTTCCATTTCATGCTACTGTATACTTCTACTCCTCTACACATTCAGTGGGATTATTTTAGCGTTAGCAACAAGTTACATTGATGATGTTGATAATTTTACATAAAAAACTTCTGAGTTTATAAAATATTATGCATTTATGACAGTTTAAAAATAGTTACATTAGATCCACCTCTACCAGCTACAACAGTAAAATGCTACTTATACATTAATGCATCAGTAATAATAATACAAAAGAATACTGTAATATAAACTCTAATAGTACTCTCACAGGGGCCATTTTTCTGCATTATTAGTACTTTTACTTTTGATACTTTAAGTACATTTTGCCAATAATACTTATGTACTTTTAAGTGACATTTTCAATGCAGGACTTTTACGTGTAATTGAGTATTTTTATATTGCTGTATTGCTACTTTTCCTTAAGTAAAGGATCTGAAAACTTCACTGGTAGGTAACAATCTGGTACTTGGTTTGAGATGTGTCATAGTAGCCTGCAAGTGTTATGCTCACACCCCCCAAAGAAATTTCACTCGAAATAAAAAATGGAACAATATTATTCCACTGTGAAAACAACTTAACATTAAGTGGTAATGGTGGTTTTTCCTTTGTTTGTGAAGTTGAATTGGAATTCCATGGTTGAAATTTGATTGATAGCTGTCGGTTCACATCTTGTACATTGATTTCTTGTATACTTACTAAAAATATTGTGAAAAATATAGTACATACTGTAAGTGTACCGCAAAATTGTTTTTAAAACATCCAAGGGCCAGCTTTAGCTCAGGTCCCTGTTCCGGTGATAAAACTGAATTGGGACACAGCTTAATTAAAGACATTACCTTCCATAGTTATTCATAGCTCATTCTTCTCTCTGTATGGTTTTTAATTTATTGTATTATGTGTCATTCTAGGTGCGGCCAATTGTGTGACAGGCCAGAAGAAGAACCTGTTGGCCATGGCAAAGACCTGGTACAACCAGTTCTCTCTCACCACGCTGAAACTGATGCAGGCCAACAAGGCCATCTGCGGCTTCCACCTGGGCTTCATCACCGATGAGCAGCTCCTGAACAGGACAATGTCCAAGCTGCTGGAGCTCTACGGGCAGGGAAAGATCAAGCCCCGTATTGACTCGTGCCATCACTTTGAGGAGGTTAGTTTTATCTTTTATCATTTTAAAATATAAAATGTGAAACAGGTACCACTTTTAAGGCATGCATGGTAGCACTGTTTGGGCTGAGGTGAAACAGTGTCCACTGGTACTACTCTTTACTGTTCTTGTCAATTAAAGGCAAAACTTCAAAGATAGCGTTTAAAAATTAAAAAAAATGAAATGACAGTGGATATCTTGCTGATTTGCTGCACACATCTATTAAAGAATTAGTTTGACATTTTGGGAAATTCACTTTCTTGCTGAGAGTTAGAGAAGATTGATACCACTCTCATGTTAGTAAGCCAAATGAAGCTACAGCCAGGATACGGTTAGCTTAGCTTAGCATTAAGACTGGAAACAAGGGGAATCAGCTAGCCTGGCTCTGTCCAAAGGTAAAAAATCCACCTTTCTACGCCTGAAAAACTCACAAATTAATATGTTATGTCTCGTTTGTTTAATCCTTACAAAAACTAAAGTGTAACAACTATTCTTCGCAGGTGGGTTATGTACCAGACTATTTCTTGGCAGGGTGCAGTGACTTCTGGAGTCTCCACTGGTTGCCTGGCAACTGCTCCCGGCCAAGAAATAGTCCGGCACAAAACTCCCCCATAAACAAGGCAATTCAAAGTGCTTTACATAAAACATAAAAACAACATAGGGGAATATAAAAAGACATTCAAAAACACTTAAAAATAAAAAATAAAAAGAAGATAAAACAGGAGAGTAAATGTTACAGTGCGGTGTAAGAAATGTATCATTATTCGTTTTAATAAAAGGCAGCAAGCAGTGAACAGAAAAGTCTTCAGCCTTGATTTAAAAGAACTGAGAGACGGGAAGCCAGTGTAAAAACCTCAGAACTGGAGTGATGTGATCCACTTTCCTGGTCTTAGTGAGGACGCGAGCAGCAGCGTTCTGAATCAGCTGCAGCTATCTGATCGATTTTTTTGAGAGACCTGTAAATGAGATGAATGTAGATCCACTGTGGGATTAAACCAGCACTCCACTGAAGCTTCTTGTGCGTCACAACCTAAGAAAAACTCCTGGTGGAATAGAGGAAAACACCTCCTGGTGTCACTCATGTGGAGTAGATGAGCAAACCTCTGTCCAGCCCCCCCCCCATTAGATGAGTTGGTGCTTAAGGGCTGTTGCTAGGTGACGGTCTAAATTGTTGCTGTGGAATCCACTATTTATGGGGGATATCTTTGTTTTGAGTTTCTCTGGCTGCCTTCAAGGATAAGCAGGAGTGTGATGCAAGACAATCCTGGCTGTGTGTTTGCAAGTAGGAAACAGACAATAATAGTAAGCGCAGACGACTTATGGCAGAGATACATAGAATACTGGTAGATACCCATTGTTTTCATTAATCTTCCTCCTCGTTTCGGCTCAACTGTCATTAAGCATGTGTGTGCTCATGTGGGCCCACAAGACTGACCCAATTAATATTGTCTTCAGGAGGTTATCTTTTATTTAGCAAAGATATATATTGAGGGAATGCTGTTGTTTTTGCAACATGATCCTAAGATGTTAAAAAGCAACACAGAATTTTTTTTTAATTAAGCAATACAAATTTTTAAAGCATAAAATTGCATCAGTGCAAATTCAACCAAAAACACACATCCATCTGAAAATGCTAAAATACAACAATAACAACTAGGTAATTGATGACTCTAGGAGCCTGTTTTTGGTTTGGTTTTACAGCCTGCAACTTTACTGTTTTGATTCACTCTTATCAGCATAATTTCCAGACAGATGAGGCAGCTGTTTCAGGCGAAAAAGCTCTGTTAAAACCACCGTACACTACCTGCCCAGTGCCAAACAGCAGACCGACAAAGTTAGCGACTTGCTGGTGACTCACTTTAGCAGAGATTTTTGGAGGGGTTCAAATGACAGATGCATTCTGTTATAGGAGGAAGAAAATGCCTTTTGTGCACATCCATTCTGCTCCTCTGTCTTTTCTCAGGTGGCGGATGCCATGAGGCGCATGCACGAACGCCAAAACATCGGGAAAGTCATCCTTCTTCCTGAAACTAAGAAGGAGGAAGAGAAGCCAAAGTCCGACCCTGAGCCGGTAGAAAATGTGGAAAAAACTGAAGCTGCCATCAACGAAGAGAAAGAAGAAGCCACAGAGGAAGTTGAAGCAGAGAAAGATTGAGTAAGAGTGTTTATTTGAATTATATTTTCAAGCACTTCATCAAAGAGTCCCCTATTGTTACATTTTTAAATTGTCAAAAAAGGAAAGAAAAGAGAAGAAAAGCAGGATGCCATGAATTATTTGACTTTATCAGTATGTTTATGAAGATTTTGTTGTGCAATATGTCTAAAGTGTAGTGTCTATGTTGGTGATAATTGTGTTAAATAAAAATGAACTGTATTCTGTCACATTACATGAGGAATAATGTATTCTGATTACAGATGGTTGTTAAAAATGACAAAGGGAAGGGGTGGTTTAGGATCCCCATGACAACGGCTCAACAGAGCGAACATAATATTTATTAATAACAACAATCCAGAGCCCGTATGTATGAAACTAAAGTTGTGCATCACGTTGGCCATCACATCTTGTCATGGTTAAGGTTACCCATCATGCAATTTAGCCAACATTATACTATATGCTTCATTATATTGCACCATGCAAAAGGGAATGCTGATATATGAAATTTCCCCTACAGCTATTAGGGTTATTATTCATAAAAATCTTAAGTGAGTAAAAGACGGATATAGTAACCATTTTAAGCACCAGCTATGGAGATGTTATAAAATGTTTGTATTTTATTCAATGACACGCTCAATTGTGTCTGTTTTTCCAAAACAAAGAAGGCAAAGGTCGACCTAAAAATTAAGGATTTCCATAAAAAGATTGCTGGTTTACAAGTTTTTATATTAAGAATCATTTTGATTTGTACTTTCTTTGTTTTGTTATTCAAAATTCTTTTATTTCGCAGCTCTCTTAATTAATTTTGGAGCTAATGCAAGGCAATTAAGCATAATAATTGTAAGAAAAAGAGCATACTAATTAATAAAATTTGAATGCATTTAAGATAAAAAAATATACTCTGAACTGCCCCATTTTTGTCTTCACAAAATGTGTCAGAAAGATTTGTCGACATACTAACCTGAAATACATTTCCCATAACTTTGTGCTTTTTCAGTTCAGGCATTATACGTCAAATCTGGCAAAGTTATTTGAATGTAATCAGAATACAATACTGAACGTTGGTAATTCCTTGAATCTTATTACAGGTTATTAATTTGATGAAGTGACTATATTCAAATGTACCTACCCAAGCCTGTTTTGCCAGTAAATGTTAGTGCAAGACTTGTTAAGAATAGCAGTTGTGATCGTTAGTCTAGTTTCATGCATTGTGATGCACTACTTAAATGTAAAGGTAATTATGAGACAAAAGTGTGTTTCCACATCCTCTCCTCTTTGATGACTGTTGCTAGACAGTTATCTTTCTTTGGAAAACCCAGGTCTGTATTGTATTCCAGTTTTAATTGTTGTATTTTTCTCGCGTATTTGTGCCAAGTTTAAAGCCAACTTTCACCACTGCCTTCAAGCCAACTGTGAATAACAATTAGCGGGACTTCCCTGCCTTGGCAATCACTCGTGGGTTTTCTTCCAAACAACGTCATGCTAAACTTGTGCCAAAACTGTTTGGCAAGCGTGAAGGCAGGTTTTCTTGCCTCTGTGTTTGTCCTGTGATTTAGCTGCTTTTTTAATTCCTACATTGCCTCTTCAAAATCAAAGTGATTAGTGCCAAGTTTACAGAGCAACAGTACAGTGTGTGTTACTGGAGTAACTAAAGGTCAGGAAGAGAAACTGGGATGATGCTTTGCTTTTCTGCACTTTGTATTTCTGTGCTCAATGCATATTCATTTGATGCTCTTACAGTATAGTGATGGATTATTAAGCTTCCATTTTCTTCACAGTAATCATTATAATCATTATCTTATGATTTGCCTTTATGCTTGCATCTCTGTTTCTGTTTCTTTGACTGGATGACCTGAAATCGTGGAGTGTGGGCTCAGTAATTCAGATGTTTTGTCCAGCTGTGGTTGTAATTCAATGCTGTGACGAGAGAAAGAGAGAGAGTTTTCCCTCCATCCACACCCGAGCACATTCCTCTCCCCCACCCTGTCAGTCCTGGTTTCTGTCCCTCTCTGGAGCTGAACCCTCTCAAAACTCTCTCCCTCTCCAGCATACATTGTTTTAATCTCTAAAAAGCACTGGTAACAAAGTTTCTAAGATAATGCTTTTATGTTATTTAGATTTGAAACTTTTTTTTTTTTCTTTTGGCCACTTGGACAAGTATTGTTTAGTTTGGCCAGGTTTCCATATGAAGTATGAAGTAAGATCTGATGTGGATTTAGAGGGGGAACTGGAGTCGTCTCATTGTGATTATGGGAAGTTCATCTTGTTACAAAAGTCCCAGTGTGAGAGTTTTTATTTTTTCAGACTTTCTTTTGGGGTGTTCCTCTGCTTATTCTTGAACCCATAATCCTGACGTTTGCCTGCATGGTAGATGTTACCAACCTAGGCTTACAATTTAACTATACTGAAACAAATGGTAGAGGAGTTTAACTAATTAGCATGTTGACAAGTGGGCAGATTGTTCTTTTAAAGAGCAATTGTTGAAGAGAAAACATAAAAACACATTGGAGCCTGCTAATTCCTCTTTGCAAATGTTTCTTTAATGCTAATAGATGTGACATATTTAACGTATAAAGCCAAACTACATTGTGTTTTTGTGTCAAAATATAACCTTAAAGTGTCATGTTTCTTATAAGGATTTGACAATAATATACATAAACTTATACAGTATTCATGCAGCGAGGGACATCTAGTGGTCAGGGGAAAACTGTGCCTTTTAAACAAGTAATTAGAATACGCTCCACAATGTTGCCAGTGAACAATGCATACAGTAGCCTGCCCTTTCAAATGTAAACCATAATGAAATAAGCTGGTTTCCATTCACAAAAAGCTGCATGGAATACCATCCTACTTACAAATGATTCTCCTCAGTTTGACAAATCTTTTATAAATCAAAATAAGACATCACATGTTTAATGGAAGGAGTCTCAATCCTTCAAGTAAGAAGAAAATATTAAACCATGTTAACGCCATTCAAAACTGTCACAACCTACATATTCTGCTGTTATAAAATTCTAAAATATTATTATAGCAATTAAAATACATTTATAGTAACCCATTCTAATAATGACCTGAGCAGATTCAAGCACACTTTTATCGCTCATTCATGCTGAACATATTAAGCATTGCATTCAATTTGCAACATGATAGATATGATTATACCCATTCTCTGCACTGTTACAGAAAGATGTTATGTGTTACTGCATTATTGATGGTGATGGAACAATGCTGCCTTTTTTTTAATACACATTTTATGCACACTTGCCTTCTGTGTTCATATGGCACTAACCTGTCTGTGTTATTAAAGTGTTGTCACATTCAATTCAACTCAATTTTATTTATACAGCCCAATATCATAAATCACAATTTGCCTCAAAGGGCTTTACAATCTCTACAACAAGCGACAACCTCTGTCCTTATTCGCATAAGGAAAAACTACCCAAAATAAACCTTTTTAATGGGGAAGTAAATGGATGAAACCTCAGGAAGAGCAACAGAGGAGGGATCCCTCTCCCAGGACGGACAGACATGCAATAGATGTCGTGTGTACAGAATAGATTCACAACAGAAGATCATAGTGTATATAGAATCATGAAAACAAAATGTAGGTTGTAAAACAAAAGTGTAGAGGACCAATCCAGAAATCATAGTGCATGGAATTATGATGAAAATTATGAAATTGTTGTATAAATAATTATGACGAAAAGTATAGATTGTAAAACATAAGTGAAGAGGATGGATCCAGAAGGACAACTGAGCAGCTCCAGGGGATGGATTTAATCAACCTAAATGAAGCCAAGAAAACAAACCACCAGTTTGACCACAGGCTAGTTAAAGTGACATTTAAATTTACGATTTGTAGGGAAGTTTATCAATTTTTATTTGGTTGATTTATATTCTTAGATCTACATGGCAACCAGCAGGGGTCCTCATCTGGTAATGTTTGTAAAGACACTTACAGCTGCTCAACATACTACCGCTTCAAGGATCATGCCATTATTTTTTAAAGTTATAACACATATCACATTACATTTATATTATCATTTTCTAAAACAGAACTAACTATCAACATTATCTTTTGACCTGTTTAAACAAAACAAAACTGGATACAGATGATTGGAGTTCCATTTTAGAATTAAAAGATAAAGCAAAAGTAATTTTGTCTTTTCATGTATATAAAACACTGTGTCTGTGTTGCCACTGTCAAGAACCAGGTCTGGACCATTCTGAGAAAACAGAAGGTATTTGCCTTCACATCTGTTCCAACGTGTTTGCTTTTCTTCAGCTCAAGCTTCCTTTTCTGTCCAAGAAAACAAAACTTGTGAGGAAGTTCCCATGACCATCTCATGATCATGGATGACTGATGTGGGATTTTGGTGACCAGGGCTCTGTTCTTTAAAAATGTGGTTTTAGCTAATCCAGGGTAACATTTTGTGCTGAATTCTCATACAGCTAATTTGGTTATTTGTACACAGGTCAGGGGTTGATTTGTCCATCTTGGATGAGGTTATCTTGAAATAAAGGCAAGACGAGTAGTGAGTTGAAACCATGATCAGCTCCCAGTCAATGCGATTGCAGTTACATGAGGTAGGTGTGTTGAGAACTCCCAACATGCACTGGGGCAACAGATTCATGGGCATAAATGTCATTTTACATTTGTTCCTGCCTTGTTATCGGTGTTCTGCATGAGTAGGCTGTTTCCACACTTTGATAACTATTAAACATTACATATCACCAGTGAATGTGGTTTGACCCCAATGGACATACAAGAGCCTTTTCAGTGATAATCATAGCAGCATAGAAAAGCAGCTTTAATTGCATAAACAATTTTCAGCAAGGTGAGTCTTCAGTTTAATCACTTTGTGTTCAAATGGCAAATTCTCATTTTTGTGTCAAATTAAAAGCAGAATCTTTTAGTTTATGACTTTTTGCTCAGTTTCTGAAACTACATTTGATTTGGTTCTTTTTTAGTGTACAAACTTATTTTGCTTTAGGCCTATATGTTATCATGTATGTATATATAGATATATGCTATTGGTGTAAAGGTAACTCTTCATTATGAAAACTGAATTGTGATATTACACCAACAAATCATAATGATTTGTCAATAACCTGCATGTTTCTAAAATCATTATTATTTTGACAATGACACCAACTCTTTTATTAAAGTTCTAATAAAGTCTTTGTCATGATCAAGCTGACTGTGAATAGGCTGCATATTTTGCCGCCTTGTGTTTACTTTGACTTGTTGCTCTGTTTTTCCAAAAACTAAAGGGTACAAATCTGCCTACACCATTTTACTGAAATGAAACATAAAATGCAAAGGTCAAAAATACATGTGCCGTAATCACTGTACTTTTAAGTCAAGGTGATTCAAACATCAGTTTGGGCACTCCATAAAAGTCCTCTGCAGTCCAGTCAAAATCCATAAAAGATGAGGTGTACTGAACACAACATATGGACTACATTATGTTTGTAAAGAGTGGAGAGGCTGACATGTTCTCATACAGTGATAACATAATGCTTATGATCCCCTTTCTCTATCAGCAGAGGATGTAACTCATGTAACTTATCTTGTTTTTACCTCACTGAGGGTTTGTCCAGCCCTTTGTACAGCAGTCTTGGGAAATTAGAGGATGTCCTTTGTTTAACCCTCAAATGTCTGCAGTGGATGACAGTCTTATAGTTGTAGCTGCAGCTGACTCAGGCCAACAGAATGCCTCCATTTATTTTTAGACAGGCATTTCCAGCACACAGCAAAGTGACAACTTTTCAGCTACAACACGTGTGTCTCTCACAGTGTAACAGCTGTTTGATTGTCAATTAAGTCAGTTATTAGTATTAATATTGTTGCTACACTATCAGCCTGAATTGTACTTTGAATACAAATTCACAAGACAATGTACAGCACTGTACATTTTGGCAAAGTTACATGACTGAACTTGTTGAATTATGGTGTCAAATTACAGAGGGAAGCTCACTCCAAAAGTGCCCAGTTAGAAATAACATAAAGACAATTGGAATTTTGTTAATACCAAATACTGAACAATTTAAAGCTAATCGCGCTACATGTCGGGTCTGCCTAAACAGATTCTCCCAACCGGTTCTTTATCCGTACATACAATAGTATCTGGTTAACTGCAACACTACATTTTAATATACTTAGTTCTGTTAAAATGGAATAATGTTAAGTAAATTTAATCTTTTAAAATAACCTTTTGTGTATTTGAGGTACATCCTGAATATACTCTATGCTTCATATATAAACATGTTCCCTGGACACTTTCAGCAGGATATTAGCTCATTAGTAGTACACTTTTAAATGATAATAATAGGCTGTTCTCTAAAGTAATTCAATCACTATCAGTATACCCCAAGAGTCACTGATAGTTTAATAACAATGTGTTTAAAACCATAAAACCATTCAATATGACAATACCCCATAAGTACTACAAAAACATACTACAAATTCCCCTTCAATGTATTAAGAACCTGTGTACACTACACTCAGTGGCCACTTTATATTTACCTATATGTTAATTATTGATAATTTGATTGTTGGTTGTGTAGAGCAGTTTTGAGGTGGACTGCATTATATTGAGAGGTGTTATAATATTTGCCCTTTTAACAAACTGGAGGGGGGTGGGGGTATTAGAAACAAAATATAATGCAGTCCAGTACACCACCACCACTAACTACAAGCTCACTAATAATCATATAGATGAATTGACACGTTTCTGAAAGTTTCAACAAAAACTGTAAGCTTCGTAAGGGTAGAATATGTGGCAGAGCTGTTGGATTGCATTTCATCAGATTGTGTAGGTGTACATACTAATGTGGCCTGGGAGTGTATATCTTTAAACACACATAGGACTGTGATGGGGTCTCAAATTGTACATGCTGAGGCAGCAGGGACCATTACGGCTACAAATGAATTGAAAGTGAAGTATGACTATGGATGTGCAATATTCTGTGTTTGTTTATTTTCTCTTTGGCAACTTAATTAGGCTATGTCCAGTGGTGGAATGTGACTAAGTACATTTACTCAAGTACTGTACTGTGCTACAATATTGAGGTATGCCAACTTGTACTTTACTTGAGTATTCCAATTTAATGTTACTTTGTACTTATACTCCACTACATTTCAGAGGCAAATATTGTACTTTTTACTCCACTACGTTTAACTGACAGCTAACGTTACTAGTTACTTTACAAATTAAGACTTTAAGAACAAAACATATGTTTAATTTATCAAATTTGACACTGCGCTATAGATAAAGCTATCCATTAGTATAAAAAATGTATTGTACCTCCACCAACTGTAACATTAAAATGCTGCTAGCATGTTAAAGGCCATTCTGCCCAACCAGTACATTTTGCTGTTAATCGGCTAATTTTGTACTTTTACTTAAGTGAAATCTTTAATGCAGGACTTTTACTTGTAACAGAACATTTTTACAGAGCGGTATTGCCACTTTTACTTACGTAAAGGATATGAGTACTTCTTCCACCAATGACTATTTCTCAAAACGCCAATGACAAGAATGTTGCTCTCTGGTGCTTTTCATTTGACAGGTCATGGCGGAAGTTCTGTGTTTACGCTGGCTGACTTGACACGGTGGCTTTAAAAGGGAATACCCTCTGTGCTGCTGGGGGAGTCTCCTTTAAAAATCTTGTCGCGTCATTGGGATGCGGTCGCCGGAGCCGGGCACTACTATCCCCGCTTGTGTGCCCACCGCCGGTAGGCCTGTTTTTCTGTCTTATTCCGCACAGATGTTCTTTTTCTGTCGGTTTTCTCTTTGTATAATTTTACTGATTAAATTTGCCGTTGGGTCTTTTCCACTCGGACACATAACACCCGGTCAGCCCAGCCTAATGACTCCTGACAGAGCCGCGCTAATGACTTTCAAATGGTAACCTTCCTACAGGAATAGCGCTCCAGGTTTAAAATTAGATAGCTTAGTGTGTAAATATGCCCTATTAATAATGTTGCTGCATTGGGAGACCAGGCGTACGCTCACTATGCTGCCTGTCGGTGCAGCCAACCTGCAGGTTGCAGGACATTACTGAGCACCAAACCAGCTGGTCTGATGATATTTCACTCTCAAAGGTGCTGACATTGTCGTAAAAGAATGGTATGCATGCATTTCATCATGTCCCGTCAGGCCAAGCTTCCCTGCAAACCCAGAGTATTATAATAGAATGCATATAGCCTATATTTTTTAGGTCACAATTTCAAAAAATAGCATTTTAAATATAATATAACAGATGAAGAACACTCTTCATATAATAAAGGACTGCTGTTTGACTTTGTGGTATGTATTTTGGCCCAAAGTGGTTTTGGTCAATTTAATCATCAATCATTTAATCAAGGATCCCTCTCTATTAGGCCAATATTAAGGCATAAAGCCAGTGCACTCTGCTACAATGTTCTGTAGCTTTAGAGAGTTTGCATTGTGCCCAACATACTAACAAAGGCTCTCATCATAAACTGGCATGGTTATTCTGGCACATGACCTTCTTAAATCATAATATTAAACTTGTCAGGGTATGTAGTAGTACATGTTACTTCCCAGTTATTATTTCATTGCATTGCTTTACTCTGAATGTATTTGTAAATATATACCACTTTGTACTATATATAAAAGTTTATAACTGCTTTGTCACAACCCACACAACCAGTGGTGAAAGAAGTACTCAGACCCTTGGCCCATAAGTAAAGTAGAGACACAATGTAGAGTTAAAAAGCATATCATGACCATAGTATACTTAAGCAACAGCAGAGTAGGCTGTTGATGCTACTTAGGCTACTTATAATGCAGAATGTTATAATACCATTGTTTTATTTTGACTAATACTGATTTCTGATGTGCAAGTGAAGTTTGAATTTTGAAGGCTCTTAACTAGACTGTGTAACAGATATATAAATTAATTTATTTAGGCTGATTATTAACCATTGTCACAGACTTTACATAAACATCAAACAGATGTCAAAAAGACAAAGATTCTGGTCATTAACTCCATTTGACCAAATATGTAGTAACTTTGTTTTGGCTTCGTAAGGCAGTATAGCTGTCAAATTAATGTAATAAGTGTAAAATAACATACAGTGTAAATACATCAAAGTTGTAATTGGACAGTAGATTTACGTTTTTACATCTTACAATTGCTAGTTTGTCATTAGCACTCGTATTTGTACCACTTATGGTAAAGGTGTGCTGCAACAGCACTCTCTTCACTCAAGTTACCACATGCTTGCAACAGTGAAAGCTTTGTGCTACAAATCGGTAAAAAAAAAAGCAAGATCCGGCATGTATACATAAATATCTGAATAACTTTAAATCAATGAAGGAATATCAGTGTAAAGATGAGATTAGAAAGTGTTTGACTGTGTTGCATAGCAAAAGCTACTGCAGTGATTTAAACAAAGACAGTGTGATATTTCCTGAAAATGAACATGGGTTACTTGAAGGTTATTTTCTTTTGCTAAGTGTGATGAACATCCTGTTTATGTGCTCCTTTTCGTTTAATTTAAACTCTGCTCCCTTCCTTTCCTCTTGTAAACATATGTTTCCCCTACAGCTTATGGCCTAATTAAGAGTATTTATACATTTTAATGTTTCCTCAGTGCAGTTGCTGCAGTTTCATTGAACCCTGGACACAGTGTGATGTCAAACTGGCATCCTGCCATTAACATGACATCCATTAACATGACATTTTAGAGTAGGCTGCAATAAGAGTGCTCCTCAGAAAAAAAAACGTACTGACATTTTTTTATTCCGCCTCTTTTTTTAGAGAGGGACCACTCACCATTTCCTCCACACACTAAAGATGACAGCGCCATCAAACCTAACCAATTCAGTACCACAGCAACAGCGCTTTTTGGTGTTGTTCGACTTTGATGAGACCATCATCAATGAGAACAGTGATGATGCTGTGGTGCGTGCTCTACCAGGCCAACAGCTTCCCGACTGGCTGAAAAACAGCTACAGGGAGGGGCACTACAACGAGCACATGCAGAAGGTCTTGGCCTATGTGGCGGAGCAGGGTGTGTCTGAGGACTCCATCCATTCAGCAGTGGAGAAGATCCCACCGACAGCTGGCCTCCTGAACCTCCTCCAGTATCTGCAGAGCCACCAGCAGGACTTTGAGCTGGCGGTGGTCTCCGACGCCAACATGTACTTCATCGAGACGTGGCTGGAGCGTGCAGGGGTGCGTCACCTTTTCCGGAAGATTTTCACAAACCCGGCCAGTTTTGATGCGACTGGCCGGCTCATGCTCCTCCCTTTCCACTCCCACTCATGCTCCCGTTGTCCTGAAAACATGTGCAAGCAGGTGATCCTTCGGGAGTATCTGGCGGCCCGGCGAAAGGAGCGTGGTGGTGCTCCCTTCCAGAAGGTATTCTATATCGGAGATGGGGCCAATGATATCTGTCCCTCTCTGGCACTGGGGCCCCGGGACGCAGCTTTCCCCAGGAGGGACTTCCCCATGCACAGGCTGCTGCTAGAGATGCAGGACTCCCAGGCAGCCAAGTTCAAGGCAAACATAGTTCCTTGGGTCAGTGGCGAGGACATAGTGGACTGCCTGAAGAAAATAATGGAGGAGAGATGAGATGAGATCGGTTTGTGTGTGTGTGTGTGTGTGTGTGTGTGTGTGTGTGTGTGTGAGTGTGTGAAGGGGCGAGGGGGGGGGGGGGGCAAATATAGCAAACGTGCACCAACCCCAGTTTAGGCAGCAGGATATGCATGATTTTACCCCAGCCACGCTGTTTTTCCTGAATCAACATTTGTGTAAATACGTTTAATGTCTTTCTTGTGGAGGGTTAGATAATAAATTCGATACCACTGAGATCTCTGAACAGGCTAAATATGTAGCTGGAGCTAGCAGCATCTTATCTTAGTTTAGCATTAAGATTGAAAAGAGCTAGCCTCGCTTAGTTCAAAGGTAACAAACCATCAGTTTTAAAGTTCACTAATTAACAAGTTATATCTCCTTTGTTTAACCAGTACAAGTATAGGAAGTATAAACATTTCAAGTTGTTGTTTTATTGGGGGGCACCGGACTATTTCTTGGCCAGGAGCAGTTGCCAGGCAAGCAGTGGAGACTCCATAAGTCACTGCACCCAGCTAAGACTCATCATATAGCACATAACTCACCATAAAACAGTAAATTGTCATTTTTACACTTTGGTGTTTTGTATTTTTAAAGAAATTAGATATAATATGTGAGTGATAAAAAGAATTGAGTTTTAGAAACACGGAAAGGTGGATTTTTTACCTTTGGACAGTTCCAGGCTAGCTGTTTCCTCTTGTGTCCAGTCTTAATACTAAGGTAGATAACCAGCAGCATATTATACAGGCGAGAGAGTGGTATCGGCCTTCTCATCTAACACTCGGCAAGGAAGCGAGTAAGCATATTTCCCAAAGTGTCGAACTATTCTTTTAATGCTGGCCTGGTATAAATGCCTATTGCCATCTTAACCTGATAGGTGTTAAGTGTGTATGCAGTATTAGGACTCCCATTGGAATCCAAATAAACAAGCTCACTGGTTAAGATTATCATGATCAATAATGGAGATATGCAGTATTAATGATGCACAAGTTTTGGTTTTCGAGTCTAATCAAAGTCCTGAAGATTTTAACCAAAGTTGTGTCTAGTGTGCTCTGGAGTGAACTAAATGTAGTGCAGTCGACTCATTTAACAAGCGATCCTCTTCGATATGAATGTAATTTACATTTTAATATCTCAATGTATATGACATTTTTGAGCAACCTTAGCTGTGAAAGTTTGTGTCACATGTACTGTAAGAATGTAGAGATTTTAGTGACCAAGATCAACAGCATACTATTCCACCCTTGGGAGTCTCTGTGTTGACAGGCTTCTTTTTAAAACACTTAAAATTGCACTCAAGGCCTTGACGATGGACACATACGTAGGATCAGGTGCTATAGCACTACCTGGGACAAAAGACCACACATGTCGTGTCAGGCAGGGACAAGGACAAGGACTGCGTAGCACAGGGATTAGGAGACTCTTTCACAGTACCCGTGCTCTCGCCACCACTCATTACTGATACCTAATCTAGGGTTTAATTATACAACAGAAATCTACACCAGCATGAGATCCAAAGGGTAGTGGCAGTAGCCATGCGCCTGCACTTTGGCCCAAATTTGTGACTCTGAAACAATGAAAGAAAGTTTAATACAAAATACCAATTTAAGATTTTAAATTCTATCAGTGTAAACATTAGCTAACACTCACTGTACTTGTACCCTGTTAAAACTCCACGTGAATATTAGTAATTGATAAATGGCCATCTGTTTAGGTTGAGGAGGATTTATATTCTCTGAAAAGTCCAATACCTTCTTTGTGTTTGAATGTAACTACAGTGTTGTGAGTGAATGATGACGAGGGTTTTCAGCCTCTTTAGTATATTTGCATAATTAACTCAACATGTAACCTCATTTTGCCTCACTAAATTCATGACAGGGACAGAAAAATATATTTAAAAGGGACATTAATATTCTGTTTGAATTCAGGAAATTGTAAAATATTATGTCTTGTTCAATCTTGTAAGTAAAGTCAGTAAATTCTGATACTAATGGGGCATGTACACGGTACATATGTTGATTTTTGCAGTCTATTAGTAAACTAAGTAAGTCTAAGTAAACACTCACTGATATTGGTGCTGTCTAGTAACTTTAGGCCAGAGGTAGAATGACTAATTGAGTGTATATCTGCATACATTTTGTATTTTAGATATTTCAAAAAAATTCATTCATATCCATATTCTGTACATCTTGTTCAAGCCATTACAATTAACAATAAGAAAGTATGGGTGCTGATGAAACAGATAAGTAATATTTGTTAATTGATGAAATGCTTCGAGCCTAAAAAAACATTATGTTATAGAAGTGCTGGAAAATTCCTTTAACCAGTGTTTTAGTTTCTCAGGGAGTAGAGAAGAAAGTTTTAACAAGCAAACATTATAATATATAATAATATAATAATATGTGCACTTTCAGATTTGCTTCTCTAAGAACAAAAGGTTCATTTGTTATTAGAAAAGTATAGATGTTTATGAGATGTTATCAACGCAGCGATTAGGAGACTAATGTCCTGTGAGCTTTACTCCTTCTGATGCTAGAGGTAAGGGAATTTGAATTTACTTTGACTGTCTGTGTACCTGTAAAACTTCCACGGGGTTTTGTGCAATAATTAAATGCTATATACTTTATATGATATAAAAGAGATTTAAGGTTAAATAGAAAGGAAAAACTTGACATTTTACATTTTCAGGGATGTGAATTGAGCCCAGATCACCAAACTAAAGCGTTTTGAATGAAACTTTAAAATGGTATTATGGCTTCACAATAACCAAATAAACGTATGTGTTGTTAGGACTATTGTGCTACCTTTTTTTTCATTTGATGTGGATTGCTCTATCCTGGGTGTGTGTGTTTTTAATAAAAAATATAATTATGTGTGTTACGCATCAGTGTAACTGGAATATAAAGCCATTATCTGATTAATCTGTTTCTGTTGTATGCTTCACAGCCATGACTATAAACTACAATCTAGTTTCCTCTTAAATGGACAATTCACCCTAAATCAAAAATAGACATTTTTTCCTTGTACCTGTAGTGCTATTTATCCATCTAGATTGTTTTGGTGTGAGTTACCGGGTTTTGGCGGTATCGGCCGAAGAGCTGTCTGACTTTTTTGAAGATAATGGCACTTGGCTTGTGGTGCTCAAAGCACCAAAACAATACATTTGAAAAACTCAACAGCAATGTTCCTTTCCAGAAATCATTAACCTGGTTACTCAAGATAATCCACAGACCTTATAATGAGCAGTTTCATGTAGGAACTATCAGTAGAAAGAAAATTGTTTCTACATGAAACTGCTCACAACAAATCTGTGGTAGGCTACTACAGGTGAGAGGAAAAATAAGTACTTTTCATTTTGGAGTGAATAGTCCCTTTAAGGATCAATTAGGCTCATCATAATTTATCAGCTGGTTTTGTAGAATCAAATTCACAAAATAATCTCGCCTCAAGGTCGATTCAGTAGCTTTTCTGGAGATTTCAATCATACCACATGATCTGCATCAGTTTTGCCAAGTTTTCAGAGAAATGTCAAATCGTCAAATTTCCATTTTTTGAGCACTTTAAGGACAAGTATATTTTTTTTATATAATTATATATATAAATATATAGATATATTCTTATATCAAAATCTTTTTTTTTTTATGTAAATGTAAAAATACATTTCCATGACAACTGGCCATATTTTAACATTTTAACAATTGTATATTTTTTAAAATATTAATAATTACGTATAGTTTATCACAAAATATTTATTAGAGCTGACATGAGTAGATTACTCGGTCAACAGAAAAATAATTGACAACTATTTTGATCATCCATTAATTGTTAAAGTCATTTCTTTAGGCAAAATGCCCCAAAAGATCCCTAGTTGCTTCTCAATTGTTAATATTTGCTGCTTTTTACAGTTTTATTTGCATTTTGAACAGTTGGCCGGAAAAAAACAAGATATTTGAACATATCCCCTTGGACTGTGGGAAACTGGGATTGGCATTTTTCACAATGTTTTGACATTTTGTAGCCTAAACGATTATTTTGATTTATCGAGCAGATTATGTGATATCATCAAAAGATCCATTACAGCTATTAGATTGTTTTGCCAGCAGATGTTTCAATACCAACATTTTGTTATGGGAAAGGGTCAATGTAATCTTGAAAATAATGTGAAGCTGAGTTTAAAGACATCATGAAAAAGGGATGGTTTTTTCAAAGTCTGAGTAGAAAGGATTCCTAAATCAGGTTGGGCCAAACATTTTGGAAGGAAACAAATGGAGCTATGGGCTATCAGTTGATGTCTCTGGTTTTATTAAGTTAATGTTCTGGTAGACACAGTGTCAAGCCCGCGTCAACGAAATTAGAAGAGAGGGGGAGTGATTTAGGGGAAGGGACAAGGAGAAGAAGCCTCACATTCGTCCTCTCAAAGTAGGTGACGTGTGGATTTGGCAGCACAGGCAGAAGAAGTGAAAAGGAGGACAGAAGAGACCCGGAGTGAGAGGAGTCATCGAAACTACTTTCTCTACATGCAGGACTTCAGACAGTGAAGACAGAAGGGCAGGATTAAATGACGGTGGTTGAGAGCGCAGCCAGAAGAGTGGAGGTGGCAGGCTCAGAGGAGAGAGAGTCAGAAGCATGAAGGAATGCTGGACAGCAGCACTGAGCTGTGATGACACGAGAAGACATTAGAGGATGAACAAACATGTGCCACCACCACCATGGCCATGATAGTGACCTTCGGTGGATGCAGAGGGTTGGGTGTAGAAAGGGGGCGTATGGCTACATTAAAGGGGAACTGCGAGAAGTCTGATAAATTGCCTCAAGTGATGTCACTCAGGTCAACATTGGTTGGACCTGAAGACTACAAGTTTGAAAATTTTCAAAAATCTGTTTGTGGAGTTAGAAAGACGTGATCTTACAAGACCTCTATAGCCTGCCTGCTCCTCATCTCTGCTTGAGGCTAGCAGCTCGAGGCTATATTAGCTGCTACTAGCTTAACACACATGAACAGTCAAGTTGGATTGTGGGTAATGTAGGTGCCAAGTTTTGACAAGGAAGGAGAATGCGTTGAATAAGAAAGATGATACCTCTGGTTCTGCTGCTCTGATTTTAATCCTTTTTTCTTTTTTTAACTGTCCATTGTAAGTCCGACGATGTTATAGGAGTTCAAAGCTAAACCGGTGGAGTACCCGTTTAAAAGAAATGGCAGGGGAAGAAGAGCTTGAACATACCATTTTAGTATGAGTATGAATTTGAGCTAGAGCAAGTAAAATGTAAAATGTTTGTGACTGATTTGTGATTTCAGAAAACCCATTAGGCCTACAATTGGTATAGTGAGAAGCGAAGAAGATAGATGAAGGTTTTTTTTTTGATCATCTTTAAGATAAAAGCCACATGAACATGTTCCATGCCGAGACACAGAAACAATATGTAGGTTGATGAGTTAAGGTCTAAAATTAATAAATTATTCAGTTGGAGGTTGTGTATAGCAGGTTTAGCTTTTCTTGTTTTGTTTGTTTCTTTTAATGTATTACATCAACATGGGACTGCAGTCGAAAATCCCCTTTTGGCAAACAAAGTTACAGAGGGCTATACATGGGAAAATCAAACGAATAACAATTCAGCATTACAATTACAATAAAATCGGGCAAATAAAAGTACATTTTAATTCCTTCAGCTCCTCAGGCTTCTAACAATCCTTGACATGAATTGCCCCTAACTCATGTCCACGCTAAGGTTATAGCCTGTGACAAAGAGTTGTAAGCTTTGTTTTGAGAGGTGACAGGCCAAAAGGTTTGGGAACCACCGGTTTACAGTACCTGCAGAACTTGACTACTGCGCACATCTCTTGGCCAGAAGATGGCGCCAAATCAACGTATCTCTATCAAAAGTGTTTAGCAGTCTCATGTGCAGTAAAAGTCATTTGTCAGTTCTTACAATATACCAAGCATTCAAGCTAACAGGGGAGTTGAGTTGCACTGGATTCATGAGAAAACCTATGTGACAACAACAGAACGAGGCTTCCTTCGGCGTAAACAGTAGTGAAACAACTCTCAGAGAATATGACAGCAAAGGCTCAAGGGTGTGGTGACGGGGATGACGTGGTGTTTGTGCATGCTCCATGTCACCATCACCATGTGAGTTTGAGAGGCTGCTGAAGTCAGCCAAGTAATCTGTTGATTCAGCTTGTGTGGAATTCACTCGTGTTTGTATCCATTTCACCTGCCCTAACCCTGTTTCTGCATTCAACCCCCTACTTTATCTCTTCCCCTACACGGCCGTCTTCCTTTCTAGTCTGCCTTCTGCCAGATCAGATAAAGACATTCCACGTGTCTATCTTTGCATACAATCTCTCCAACATTGTTCTCTTTCCACATCGGATTCCTTCTCACTGATTTATTCTGTCACTCTGTCCCTCGGGTGATTTCATGTCATTGTTGTTGTCTACCATTATATTTTCTGTTGTCAGTCCAGGACCCCTGATGATAACATCACCAGCAAAACGCTGAGTGTACAGTCACTTGTAGCGCACACTTACTTTGCTTTTGTTACTTATGTGTTGCCTTCTTTTTCCAATGTGATTCAGCCATCACTCTTTGGACTCTGTTAGCTCTGGACTTTTGCATCTCTCAGCTCATTTGATCCTACCAGAATTGATCCTTCAATTTAGGTATTATTGAGGCTGACATTGTTAGGGAAAGAGTACATGCTGTGTCTATAATAATTAAATAGGCACTGAATAACTTCCTGTCCAACCCAATTTTCAATGACCTTCACAGGTAAGTGCATGGATAGAAAACCCAATTAACATCAGTAGAGAATGATGACAAATCGTATTTGAGGATCTCAAACTCGTCAATGACAGCCTCGCCGCCTCCTGTTGTACCTCCCTGTCAATATCCACATACCAGCTGATACAGCCCTTCCCCCCACCAACAACAGAAGACACTCAACTGTTAAAATGCTTTAAATTGGCAGTGCTATCCGATGATTGCTTTTATGGATACCCTCATTGATTTTCTTCTCCATTCAATTACTCCTTCCGAGGTGAAAGATAACTCAGTTAAGGGACTTGGGCCTTGTAAGAGGTCACTCTGAATTAGGATGGGGACTTCCCATGCCAAAACGCTATCAGGTTGATTAGGGTTTGTAAGTGTTTCCACTCCTCTGTGTTTGATTCTTGTGCTGATAGTTTAAGAATACAATGCCAGCCAAAGGTCAAGCTAATAGCTGTGAGCAGCGGCAGAAACAGTCAGTTAGCAACACATGGAGATGGAAATGAGAGGGGACCGGGCTGCCTGAGCTGACATTGTCTATGTCCTTGAGATGAACGGTGGAGATAATTCTAAGATTCCTTCACTTGTAGGTCATCAGCCACAGAAAAAAACCAATGCTTGTATTGTATCTACATCTCCTGGAGGATGTTCAATATCACCAAATAAGCCTCACTGCAATGTAAGAAGCTTTCATTTTGTTCATGAGCAGTTGAGGAAAATTGAACAGAGGCCATGCAGTGTGTGATATAATAAAATACATAGTTGAAAGGGATCAGAACAAAATGTTTTGGCAAAAGTAGTTCATGGTGTAATTAAAGGGGTACTTCAGCAATTTAGCATTGCACTTACAGAAAGTTAAGGGACTTGCGAGAAACAGATTAATCAGATTTAACAACACAAATTGAAATGCATCTTTTCATCCAACTATGTAATAGAGTGTATATTTTAATGATAATATACATTAATTGGGATTAATAAGTTTGTTCCAAAATTATAAGCCTATGTCTTGCAAAACTGGGCTGTACGTAACTGTGTAACTAACCAAATGAGTCTCCACTGTGCACCATGTTTTGGATGAGGAAATATTGTACTAGCACACGTTTTAAATGCCACAACTCCTGTTAAGGTAGCATATTATTCATCATAAACACGTAATAAAACACAAATATCACCATATTCTGACCACTCATCATGATTATTATATGATTAACATGACTGGCTGATGTCTGTCAGATTTATGTAGAAGAAAGTCAGATATTTTCTTTCAGCTCTGTCAGTCCTTCATGCTTCATACGTTATATTATATAAAATGTTGGTGGAAGGTGGTCACAAGCAGCAGATGTCAATCTAGACAACGCAACACATTCCCACTTCTGGTGTAGACAGGAAATTAAAAGACAAAATGATGGAGTTGGAGCATTTCCTTGTTGCTGAAACGCATAAGCCCAGTAGTATGCCTTCAAAAAACACTGGGTCCTAGTAGATAGCATCTTCCGTTAGAACCTCAGTGCCTGTTAACTGCCATCATGTTTTAAACGTCACACCCCCAGTTTGTACACAGGCTGTTCACATCATCAGGGTTATTTTCTAGGATTTTAGAAAGCTCCCAACTACAGATGACATTATACAGCTGTTGAGCTGAGCAGTATTCTCCATGACGAGTAAACTGACCTTTTAAGTGTAAAATTCATGGGGTGCCCCTTTAAGGCAGCTTGTTGAGGACTTGATAGTAGAAGGCGAAAAGCTCCTGACAAACGAACTTTACAGATCCACGATTTGTATCCAAAGCCTGATGGAAGAAGATGAAACAAACTGTTGGTGTCTGTTCAGTCTCAGACTCCATCTAAAGACAACAGTGTGGTAAATATATGTGTTGTCTGACAACTCTGGTCTTTGCCCTTCAGCATAAAGCCCTGAGTCATGACCAACTCTTTGTACCGCTTGTGCAGCCAAAACCAGAAGGAACTGGAGGAAACCAGAAACTTTGCAATGAACCTTAGCATTCTACTCAAAAAGGTGTAGAAGTATCGACATGATTAACAACACATTTTTGACATGCTCTGCTGCACTAACCTAATTGTAAACATTCTCTGTGCATTGTTGATAAAGCCGTGTGTCTGCTCTGTCTGGAGTGGATCAATCTGCCATTTAAAGACAAAGTCCTACTTTGTCACTAGATAATCTTCCACATGTCCTCGATGACAGATAGACAAAGACTAAGGAAATAGGTCATAACCTTAGAAAATATGTGTGGTTGTGCAGTGTTTTTTTACAAAGCAGTAGAACAGGTATTTCCCACACGAAGACTCCTTTGGCATTACACTGCAGATACAAAAAGTGATGTACATAGTGTAGTGAGAAACAAATACAGGTGTGCCATTCACAGTTTGCCTGTATTTGACCATCAAAGTACTTTCATAAAATATTTTAATATTTTATTTTAATAAGACCATATTAATTGGATTCGATTTTGTACAGAAAATTATGAATTAGCACAACAGAGAATGGAGAGCTATTCTTTTTATCTTTTACGACAATAAGGAAACTTCGTGATGATGCTTGACTTAGCCTACTCTCTCTCTCTTTCTCTCTCTCTCTCTCTCACACACACACACACACACACACACATACAAGCCCCGCCTTGCCTTGCACCAGCCTGTTTGTCTTCCTCTGCTCATACAACCAAGCTCTCTCCTGTTCCAGTCCAGTCTCCGGGATAAAAAGTCAATTTAACACTCAAATTAGTAAGAACTTCACTGACTTCAAATTTTGACTACATTCTTATGAGTAACGTCAATGTCGCACTTTTTGCTGTAATTCGGCGACGAAGACTTTATTTCCCCTGCACAGAAGTACCTACCATGTCTTGCCGATTGATTGATTTGTGAGGGGTCAATTGAACCAGGTTGCTGACAGCGCGGAGCGGCGCCAAATGGGCGTGTGGAAAGCTGGGGATGCTGTCAGGAGGTAAGAAAATATATGTCGGGCTCCTGTTACTATGTTTGAGGAAAAAATACAAGATTATAGGGAAAAGGTAAGGTACTGGAAATACCAAGAGATTTGGCTTTCTATTTTACCGGTTAATTAGGATGAAGTTTGACTTAACAGGTCATGCTAGGTTAGCTGAATTAGCTAACGTTAGTTATGTTTGGCTACTTAACGTTACTTAGTTACTTATATTTTACAGGCTTTTTAAGTTAATTTAACTTGACAAATGTACGTGATAATAATACGCATTAATAAGCATTATACAACATATTTTCGTTTAGGTTAAGAGAAAGAACAACCCTCTGGCTAAACGTTTTGACAGTCTTAACGTTAACTTCGTTGCCTTAACGTTAGCTTAACGTTGCTAGCTTTCAAAATTCTGTCAAGGAACTCCAGTTGTGGTTTTTGAATGTCCTGGAAAGGCAACTTACTATCATTAGGATTTTTTTTTGTTAGTCGTTTAGTCTATGAAATGTCAAAAGAAAAAGAAAAACGCCATCACACATTTCTGGAGCCCAACTCAAATAACTTTAGCTACTTTTGTCAGACCAGCAGCCAAACCCAAAGATATACAATTAGCTAACGTTAGCTAAGTTAAAAAATAATTATTTAGCATTAAGACTAACTATCTAAATTATCTAAATCTATTATCAAAATGTCTGTTAATTTTCTGTCCAACTGATTAATCAACTATTCATTGTAGTACCAATGTGATTACTAAGAAAATAAGCAGTAATGTCACTTAAATCAATTAGAATTATTCATGGCAGTGAATTAATCCTGTCAGTCCCTAGATATGTTCTTGTTAGGGCTCATATATACAGACACAGTATATATACTGTATGTCCAAGCAGCTGGCTAAAGTTAAATTATTTTGTGAATTATTGGAAACACAAAAAAGTACAAAAACTACAATTATCTGGATCTGTGGATTTGCATGCTTTTCTATTTGGAGTATTTGATTTGAAATACCTTTATATTTACGGTCTTTAAATCAGTAGTAAATTAGAAAGAAATGATGAGTGATCAGAAAAACACATATAAGTTTCAACTTTGAAAACTTGAATTGTAATGTTCATTTTTTTTTCTACAATGAAATGCATTTTAGATTTCAAACTAGGTTCAAAGCAGAGTTATAAAGTGAAAGCTTTATGAGTTACAACATGAGCAAAAACATGTACATAGATGTGCTATTAAAAATCACCCTGAAACTATCAATGAACAATTCTCAACAATATTCTGTTAAATATTAAAACTGTGAGGAATTTGATTAAACATGTTTTATAGTGTTATCTCATTTTGCTTTGCAGGCACATGGGGTTTGAAAAATCTCTGAATTCTGGCCGGGAAAACGAGGAGGATACGAAGGATAAAACAAAAAGAGGTAATAAGACTCACTTCAATATGCAAAAATACATAGATTGATGATTTAAATTCATTAGACCCTGTGCTGTTATTACTGTTAATGTAAGTAGTAGTTGAGAAGGAGGACGAGTAGAAATACCAGTGCTGGTTGATGTAAAATAAGTGTTAGTAGTAGTATTTAGCAAAAAGCAAGAATATTTTGCTTGTTATTACCAGGAATACTGGGTATTTTCCAGCTCTTTTTGCTGGATGGTTGATTTCTTATGCCAGCATGGCATAAATGTATTGGCGACTTCGGCATGACAGAGAAGCTCTCCATGCTAGAGGCTTGTGTCTAGATCACGTTATGTTATACTGCATCTTTTGTGTGAGGTTTGACATGTCTGAGTAGATGGTCCCTGTACCCTGTGGGCTCCATGTCTGGATATACAGTGATGGGAGATGCTGAATCCAAAGTTGGGGTAATTACACTTGCAGTCCTTCGTTGTAGCATTTCCATAACGTGGTAATGAAGGCATCATAGTGAAAGAAATGTTATCTCCCCGTTATTGTCATTGCTCTTTATTTTTGATTCAGTCTTTATTAATCAGGGCTCCAGACTCACTTTTTTCACCACCCTCCCGGAACCGTCTGGAAATTTATTTTAAACCGTCCTGAAGTGAATGTAAAATTTTCCAAAATCAAAATGTTGTTTCTTCACTTTGTTAGTATAATTTATATTTGCTAGTGGCAAAATAAAAACACAAAGGAACAAAGGAAAGGGAATAAATAATTATATTTATTTTGCTCCATTCAAAGAAATAGGTTTAAAACCAAACAATAAAAGTCATCTGTAGACTACCAGAAAGAATTAGGAAATAATAAATAGGACATAGAATTTAGTAACACAGTAGCGACATTTACGTCACCCATACAAACACAAACAAGTCAAGGGAGCGAACCCAGCAGCGAGTGCAGCGCAAATCGCGTTGTGTCTGAAAGGACCTTAAAGAGGTGCACCGGCCGCTGAAATGGAGCAGACCCAGTGTTTAGCTCCATTAGCTATTAGCTCTATTAGCTCCATTAGCTGTAAACATACTGCAGGACTCTGCTGCTCACTGGCTAGCTCTCCTGTCAATTTCAACATGGATTTGTTGTTCACAATATAGCATTATCAGATAAACAATAATATACACACACACAGCCAGGGTAGCTCCTTGATAAAGTTAGCTAACTAGTAGCAAGCAGCTGGCTGGACTGTTTTAATCAAATTATATGCAAACAGCACAACATATTTGCGAGGTCCTGCCAGCAAGCCCTTTGGGGCCGAGGGGATAGATGGACCTGTACAACGGGAACATTTCCGAATCTTTATATTTATGGTAGATCTCTCACTGAGTAGCCAGCTAGTGATAGTAACTATAGTAACAGTGTGAGAAGACACGCTCCATTGTAGTCAGTGCTCGGTTCAGTTCGTCATTTGCAAAGAGATAGTTATACATACATACATACATAAATACCTTTCATCCCGGAGCCGTCCCAGGAAAGATCTCTGTTCGTCCCAAAGATATTTTCTATTGTCCCCAGGCACAACACTGAATCAGCTACTTCCTTAGGTGGCAAAACCATGGATGTATTATTAGATTTGGATAATAGAAAGAGTCACAATTGACCTGGTTTACAGTTTGAGGTGTCCTGTCAGCACAGTTTTACAGACATCTCTTTTATAATGGTGGGGTATGGGGAAAATACTTTTTCGTTGCAATACCGAAAGACATTGGAAGCAAAGCTGAGAAGCGCCTCCATATCCAGTTCTTATTGTACATCCATGGGCAAAACATAAGAGTCAGATCTGCTAGTTATTAATTATGTCACTTTTGTTTATTGTTTTTTTTTTTTTTTCCTTCTTGTCATCTGCACTAAATGCACAACGGTGAAGTCGGAGAAAACTTACTCTTAGCCATGCTCTGATTTGTGTATAGGAAATCCAGCCTCAGGGCATCTTGGTGGCCGAGGGGTATTAAGGGCAACATGCAAACACAGTATATGATGCACAAAGATGCGGACCATGTGCTCACAGTGTACCTGGTCTTAGTCCAGTGAGGGACCTTTGTTACATGTCATTCCCTCCTCTTGTTTCCCTTTTGTCCCCGTCAGCTTTCTAATGTGTAGTATGTGTCTTGTCAAGAAAAATACCCCCCCCCACAAAATATATACTTTAAAAAGAAAGTGCAGTGTCAGCAAATACAAACTTTGTACAGTCGCCATTCAAGTTAATAGTGGGTGAGTGTTTCAAACTCAGAAGATAGAGTTTGGGTGGAGCATCACTTTAACCGCTTTGAAGGAAACCACAAACCTTCACATTCACAGCTTGAAGCCTCTTAGATAGGCGTGTACAAGGCTGGCTGCTCTTTAAAGTTACACTCCTCGAATAGTTCTTTTACTGGCACTGTAGGAAACTGGAGGCTGTTGGTCTGGGGCTGGGAGACATCTGGGGAAAATGCACTGTATCACCTTCAGGCATTTTGATGTGGCACTTCTAGCAACTTGCTACACTGTTGCTACATTTTGAGACTAGGCAGGGTTTTTTTTGCAAAGAATTAATGGAAGTTTTGTGTAAAGACATATCTGTGGGGTTTATTTTCTGGTTCACTTACAGCTGCATTCGGTGGTTTTCCATTCAAACTAAGTATGGTAAAGTTGGGGAATTGTGGTCTGGACCCCTCCTAGTGGACAACTAGGTTGGTGAGTAAAATGCTAGCATTGCCAATAGGAATGATCCACAAATTTTTGAAAATAAGACCTAGGCTGTCAAAAATGCAGTTGGCAGAAATCATATAACAGTCGTGCTTGTGGTATACATGTGCATCCTTGTTCACATGCTGGCAAAGCACGAAATACAAGCAATATGGGAAACCTCTCATCAATATTTAACTATAACTAAAACTCGACAGGGTACAATCAAGTTTAGTAAAAACATGGATGATTTTCTTATTTTTGAGAAATTGCTTTCATTCAGCAGGATTAATTAGACCTAAATGTATTTTGTACAGTTGGTGTTGTACAGAATTGCAGGACTAAAATGCATGATATTATGACTTGCAATTAGATTTGCTTAACTCTAGATTGCTGTGCAGCAGCATGATTTGCTTCGCTGTTGAGCTGAGCTGAAAATGAGCAAAGTGAAGGAGTGTTCCCAGTGTCTAGCCATCCACGAGACTTGAGTTTGGATGGTGATAGCTGTGCTACTGGGCTTCCAAACATTACACAACATGGCCAGATGTGCAGTTTTAGAGGGCATGTGACTCTTAATGAGACCGTCAGGACTTTTTTTTCAGAGACATAAGGAAGCATGTTAACAGCAGCTGGACCTGGTTTCATGGAAGTTTATTAATACATTTTTTGTGTTGGATAAAATGTCGCACTGGCTCAATGTGACAGTGTGTCAGTCTGCCTATTATAAACAAAGTGTCAGTGATGAAAATTTTCAGTGACATGGCATCAATAAAAGTGTGGGGAGCCCTGTATATGCATTATGCACTTGTAAAATTGCATTTGTATAAATACATTTTAATCTGATCTGGGTTTGCCAGAAAAAATATAAATAGGAATACAGAATAGAGGATAACCCCTTCCACTTGCAATAATAGCCATAATGTGTGTGTAAATGTGTGTTGAGGGCGGAAGAGTAAATTGGAATTAATTCATTCTCAATTTGTAATAAGTAATCAAAACAAATTAGGGCCGCAAATAATTATTATCCTTATTGTCGATTATTGTTTTGATTACTCGTTACTCTTGTTGAGTTTATAAAATGTCATAAAATAGTGAAAGGTGACACAATTTCCCAGAGCCCTCTGGAACATATTCAAATGTCTTGTTTTGTCTGAACAGCATTCCAAAACAAACATTTATTTAGTTTCCAGTGATATAAAACAGAGAAAATTTGCTGGAAGAGAGTAAATTATTAAACTTGTTACTGGCTAGTTTTCTTCCCATTGATTAACCGTTTCAGTCATGAAACAAATGCCAGCAAAGCGCATGTTATGTTTTCATGTGGTCAGTCACACACAGAGGGCCTGATTTGGCCACGTAGTGTGGACACACTTAAATCAAACTGCAAGCTGATTGAAAGAATAGCTTATTGATTTAAGCCCTGAACACTAAAACAACCTTCTTTTTCTATTTTGCCAAACAGTATGATAACATAATTGACTTCATAGTGACAACCTCAAGGCTGTTCCTTTACCACCAGACCTTGTTTGTCCCAGTCTCTGCCTCCTGTTGGTAGATGGATGCCAAGTGCATGTTATTACAAGCAACAGTGCAGGAGCCTCGTTGTTGTAATATACACTATCCTAAGAAACCCCCCGACCTCATACACACACACACACACACACACCACATATGCAGACATAGTCTGTCTCAAAGAAGTCTGAACCTTTTAGATTTCCTCTTACATGAGTGACTTGTGGAAATGTCTGCAGTGTAGCATAGGTTTTGGGCAGATGGATGTCTGCAGGTTAAACTGAGTTTTTTGAAGCTTTGGTACAGTATGAGGGGGTCTAGTTCACTAGAGGACAAAAAGGAATTTTTCATCTAAATTCAACTGAGAGAGAGAAAAGTATATTTTCTACACTCAGTTCAATCTTACAGAGTGATTTCATTCTTTGCATTTCATTTTTTCAGACATTTGTGTGTGAGCTGCTTCATTTCGATGTAGCCAGTTAGCTAGCAAGTGTTCCATAATAACACATCTACAGTATTAGCCCACTCATTTTCTGGGTACCACCACTGCTCTTTATGTGGAGTACTTCCTCCGTTGTTAGAAATAATTAAATATATAGTATCATCGTAATTTGGTAATATTGAAAAAAAAATGCATAATTGATGTAGTCAGTACTTGTAGTTAATACTTTAAGTGGCAGCAAAATAATTCTGCTGATTCCTCCTGTTGTTAGTATTTAAGTAGTTGTTTTCCAGCACAAAAATTTTTTTTGGGAACATCTGGATGGTCAGACATAGTAACGACCTAATGTAAAATGTCTATCAGAGACATTGAGTTAACAATAGCAATTATGGTTAGACATTCCATCGTTGCCATTACTCTTCCCTTTGTGTACTAATGCCAAGGGTATGTTTAGACATGAGCTTTAGGGGAAAGCTATTAAAAGAATCAAGAATAAACTTGCTGTTATTGTGAAGAAATGCACTATTTGATAACCATGTGTACTGTATGAAAGACAAAGTGCTTGGAGCTAAAATACTTTGTGAATACAGCAGAGGAGTGTGGGTGTTGTTGTTTGTAGAATCAAAACTTTATTCTGTGAATGTCTGGAAAAGAGAGACGGATTGAGAGACACACACATAAAGACAGGTTAATAAATACTCTTTTTTTTCTCTCCACATATCTGACAGTGTTAGAAGGAAGGAAGTGCCTGTAAAGTAATTTCTTCTGCTAAGATCTGGGCAGATATTTAGCTTGTCTTCAAATGGCAAAAGTGTTTTACTATAACGAGGTCTAAATTAATTATTAGTATTAATATGGATGCTTTCCTTATAGTGTTGTATGCATGGTACAGAGGTTAATAATTTCTGCTCTCTCCACAGGGGAGTAAGACGAGGTGTATGTTGCCTCTCACTGTAGTTTCCCTGCCACTACCATGAGTTGGAGTTTCCTTACTCGGCTGCTGGAAGAAATCCACAACCATTCTACGTTTGTGGGCAAGATCTGGCTCACTGTCCTCATTGTTTTCCGCATCGTGCTGACAGCAGTAGGAGGTGAGTCCATCTATTACGATGAGCAGAGCAAGTTTGTTTGCAACTCAGGCCAGCCAGGCTGTGAGAATGTCTGCTACGACGCCTTCGCACCACTGTCACATGTCCGCTTCTGGGTTTTCCAAATCATTCTGGTGGCCGCACCTTCACTCATGTACCTGGGCTACGCTATCAACAAGATTGCTCATGCGGAGGAGCAGGCAGACAGTGGGGGAGTGAGTGGATTTTCACGGAGGAAACCCAAGAAGCACTATCTTGCAAGCCGAAAGCAGCACAGGGGCACTGAAGAGGCTGAGGAAGACCAAGAGGAAGACCCAATGATCTATGAAATGGCAGAGGTGGAAAGTGATGGTGGTGGAGCAGCAAAGGAAAACAGTGGTGATGGACAAGTAAAGGTCAAGGTGCGCCATGATGGGTGCCAGCGTATCAAAGAGGATGGACTGATGCGGATTTACGTCCTTCAGCTCTTGGTCCGCGCCTTGCTGGAGGTGGCTTTCTTGTGTGGACAGTATGCCCTGTATGGGTTTGCTGTGCCCGCCTCCTACGTGTGCTCAGACCTGCCCTGCCCTCACAGCGTGGACTGCTTTGTGTCACGGCCCACTGAGAAAACGATCTTCCTCCTCATCATGTACACAGTCTCCCTGCTCTGTTTGGCACTCAACATATGGGAGATGCTTCACCTGGGCATAGGTACCATCTGTGAGATCATACGCTCCCACCGGGTGCAGCTCCATGACAATGAGCTGTATGGGCTGACGCGGGGACAAGGAGCCCTTAATGATGCAGGATTGAGTGGAGAGGATTACAGCAGCTACCCTTTTTCTTGGAATGCACCATCAGCTCCACCTGGGTACAACATCGCCATCAAGCCTCCTCTGGTATCCACAGGGCACCACGACCAACCACTACCCATCACTGAACTCACTAATGCCAAGATGGCATGTCGGCAGAACCACGTGAACATTGCCCAAGAGGAGCGTCAGCAGTACACCAATAATGATGAAAAGCTGTGCAGAGCAGGGATGGGAGATACCCCCAGAGGTGTTAATAAGGCCATCCGTCAGCCTCAGAACAGGCTGGAGGCTGACAGTCAGGCCTACAGCCAGCCACAGAGCCAGAGTAATAACCACAGCAAGCTTCACCGTGAACGTAAACACCGGCAGGCCTCCAAACACCCCTCAAGCACGGCAGACGCAGACAGAGACAGCAGCAGCAGTAGCAGCAAATATGGAGTCATAAAGGGTTCTGAGTGGATCTGAAATACAGACTGACTTCTGTTATTTTTAAACAATGCAAATCCTTCTCAGATAGACACAGTATTTACTTTTATGTGTCCATACTGTGTATAAACAAATGGACACGTCCCACAGTGTACATTCTTTTCAATAGTATTCATACCATTGATAGCTGATTGAAGTGATTATTAGTGTCAGGATCTACCTGTACCAGTCCACTGATAGGATCAAACTATTGAATAATGTGCCACAAATCTATAAACCTAATCAGCCCCAGGGATATTAAATGGTACATATTCATGCAGATATATTACAGGTAGAAATTCTAATGCAATATCTGGTTACACTGTATTTGAATAGTCTGCTTACAGATAGTTTATAGAGTATTTGTAACATTTCAAAAGCTTATTAGTTGAGGTTCAACAATTCTGCTGTCTCACAAATAAGGATTTGGTTATGTTCATGAATTGTCACATATACATTATTAATAATCTATTCAACATCTACAGACAACAGTGAAACATTTGAAATGTTACAAATACTCTCTAACCTATCTGTAGGTGAACTATCCAAGTAAAGTGTTAACCAACATTTTGATTCAGGACTCAAATAATTTATTAATCAAATAGTCGATCAACAGAAAAATTATTTTCATGAATTTTGATGATTTTGAATTTTTGTTTCCTGTTGTCAGAATACGAGGATTTGCTTTTTTCTGTTTTCTATCAATGTAAACTGAATATATTTGGGTTTGGAACTGTTGGTTGGACAAAATGAATTAGTGTTAGTATTCAGGTTTAAGTAGCCTTGAAAGTCAACAGTACAAGATAGATTCTGTTACTAATATGTAAATGGACACTTGTAAGAAAACAATTGAAGATAATGTAAAAGGGATAAGAAAGGATGTAGCCCTTTTAAGTATTTGACAAAGCTGGATAAATGCGTGTTTCCACTGTAGTCAACATTAAATTACTGTGGAGTTAAAGTATTAAAATAACTTTTTACATTTTGCTCAATAGCTTTTGCAGGAAGATGTTGGTGCTGTCTTTGATTCCCGGTGAATATGCAGAGGCTTCCACGCTGTAACCTAAGGTGCCTTTCTTAAACAGTCAAGTCAAAAGTGCTGCTTCCTATTGATTCTGCATAACTTTAAGTGCAACTGTTGAAAAAGTAATTGTTTTATACAAGCTAAGTCCTTCTGTCAATGTGACTAGTTTCATTACCATCCAGAGGTCAAGCTTTGAACAATATTGTCGTTTTTTTCTCCAGCCATAAAGAAAATATTAGAGTATGTTTTGAGCTGGTAATTATTTTTAAAATGTGTCGGTCACTGTTGGGTCAATGACCTAGCCTTGTTCAAACTGTTGTCAGTGTCTTATTGTCAAGATGTTGCAATTTTTTACATATTGTTTGAAATTTGTTCTATGAGGGTTTTCTCAACCATTAGTCCATTACTTTGTTGGCATGTTGTGTTTTTTTTCCAGGCCTGGTATAAAGAATTCCTCGTCATTCCTATGTACTTGTTCAAAATTTCAAACTGAAATGTCATTAATGCAAGTCCTTTGTACTGTGCCAGTGTTTTTGTGAAAAATACTTTCATAAACAAAAAGTGCATGTTTTGAATAAAGAATTGGTATTTGTCTTGTGGTCTTTTTCTTACAGTCAACCATTTTGGTGTCATGACAGTATACATAGTATATATAGGATGTATAAGTTTAAATCATCCTAGAGGTGTAATTTCGAATTGTCCCCTAATGAATTGATTGAATCCATGTAAACGTGCGTTACAGTTTCCTCTATGATGGCAAGTGTAGTGAAGTGCAAAGGTAGTTTCATCATTGAGGTGACTATTTAAAGGCACATTGCCCTCTGCTGGGCAGCAAGGCAGTGAAATTAAAACAATTCCCCTGTTAAATGAGGTCCCAGCTGACAAAGCCTGGCTTCGATCACCAGGTTTTAAATTATCCATGTTGGTTTTGGTATTTTCAGTTAATGTTCCATGTTGGTAGCTAATGCAACAGAAAATTATTAGTTATTAATTTTTCCAAACAGTTTTACCCCTTTGGAGAAACACACTTATACTTTTCAAGGCTTCAAGTCTTTCTCATGATTAGATTTTTTGTTTTACTTATGATGAGTACATATCATAGTCCCTTTCATAAGAACAACCTATGTTTTGTTTTTCAACCATCTCTGAGCCTCAGAGAGAAGTCCGAATGGATCATATAGTCATACGTTTTCTTCTGTGGTATCTTGGTAAGCAAGTGCTGGTCCAGCTGAATGAAACTGACAGGGGCAGTGAACATAAACTGATGGAGAGCAATCATTTAAATATACAAATTGCACTAGAAGTGAGTCATATTAACTTTATTTGGTGTATTGCAGCAGTTCCACCTCTTGTATTCCTAAATTTGCACTTTTGGCTAATTTGGATTTGCGTTTCTTCTCCTTTCCCTTTCCATTCCGCAAAAGTCGACATGTCTAGCACGTGAATGCAGCGTTTTGCCGGACGTGACGTCGACTTCACGTTCACGTCTCCGCCAGTGTTTTTAAAAAAGTGGCGGTTGCTCCTCGACCACCTTTTGGTGAATCGATTGCAACAGTTTCCATCACAATTCTCAGTTCACAGTAACTAAATGTAAGTGAGCAGTCTATCTCTCTTCTTGCCGCGACGATGTTGAAAACGGTTCGATCGACACCTAACGCTCATTTCAAACCGGCTTTTCTTTTTCTTGCCTTGTCTGATTAGAAGAAGGCTAAGCTAGCTACGGCCAGCTAACGCTAACCAATCACAGCCACGTTTGCTAAATAGGAAGGTGGCTAGCTTAATAATGCTTGTACTGCGCGGTTGTAGTTAGGTAATAAACCAAAAGCTAACTTACATGCTTTTTCTTTTCGATGGCAAAATTGTTGCAATATTGTTTTGAGCAAACTAACGTTAGTCATTAAAAAAAAACCTACCTCAGTCTCACCACATGACACCGATGACATTTAACAATTGTAGAAACTAATTAAAAATGTCGTGCACGATTATGGACTGATATACTGTTGTTTCCCATAAGACCTTGAAGACCTTGTATGAAGTTACCCAAATCACAAAACATTGTCAAAGCAAGTTGTCAACTATTATTAGTACAACAGCTGTTTATATAAGGGCTGTCTGGCTCTTAGTAGGCGATCTTGTTTTTAATTTGCTTTCTGTCAAATGTTTATGCTGACAAGCAGCATTTAAGTTAATTAACACCGGTTCTTTGTTCTCGCTTTTAAGAAAGATCCTGGTGTTTTTGGGCAAAGTTGTAAGCTCCTTTACTGCACCAGGATCATGCAGCACCAGCAGTATGCAGAGGAGCAAGGCCTTCTGGGCTTACTGTGTCCCGGGCAGAAGAAGCTGGAGGGGAAGACCTTCTACCTGGACAGTGTGAAGAAACGCTCGACAGCCCTGCTTTTGGAGACCATATCTCTTCTAGGAGGGGTAAGCTTGTGTGTCGATGAAGGCAATATGCCTGCAGATCCTATGCTCTTGGTTGTTGTTTACATACAAGAGTTGTCAGGTTTTGATCTGAGAAGTGACATTTTAAATATAAAATATCATACAAGAATGTGGAGTAGCCACACTGTGAATTTGCATCAATTTGTGTGACTTTCTTCTTGCAAGGTCAGAGAAAAATCAAACATGTTTGCCTAAACAGTGCCAGGAAAAATGTATTGATTGTGTGCTAGAATATGGCACTACGATAACATTGCTTTCGTTGTTGTCTTCTCAAAGCTCTTGAGCCAAAAGGCATATTGAATAAAGCACTGATTGAAAATTTGCTGTTGACTGAGCTGATCTCATTTACTGTATTTGACCTGCTGTACTAAATTATATCCTTTAAATTTTGTACAGCAAAGAAAATGTTTTGTGCTAATGATGAAGTAGTCTGTAGATTGTTTCTGATCATTTCAGCGGACAATGCATTGAAGGAGTAACCAGTCTGACAACATTCCAACTAATAATGTTATCTTGTGTCAATCGTATTCTTACTGACGTTCAAGTTAGATTTTGTACAAGGAAATGTAAAGGTCTGACTGTGACAAATGTATTTCAACAGAAACTAATGAGCAGATGTTGTTCTTCTTCTGAAGAGGGTCGAGAGTTTCCTGCACAAGGATGTAAGCTTTGTCGTGACTGGAAGCCAAGAGTGTCTGAAGGACCTGAAGCGTACAGATACCAAAGCAGGGGCAAAGGGGACGAGTGAAGAAGCCCAACGTCCTATAATGACGCGAGAGAGTGTCCTCAGCAATGACAAACAGCGACCAGGAACTCCCAGACCAGTGGTACTGAGCATCACCCACGCATTTTTTAAAACCTTTTAGCTTACAAGGGTGTTGATACTCAAGAAATATTATTAAATATCATTTAACCTAATAATTGGCAAAAGGAAGAAAGTTAAATATTTCAGATCAATTTTACCAAACAGCTGATGCTTTTGAATTAATTCATTAATATTATCTGTAATTTTTTTCCTTATCAATGTATTACATCATATAAATCAGCTGGAACGCTTATATTTCAGTACATATTTTTGAGTTGGTGAGAAAATACCCAAAATATGTATTTGTTATTATGGTTTTTTGGTTACCTTTCTTACTGTAGAATTCAAAAATTGATACTTAGATGCTATTTAGTGCCTTGATACAAATTCATGTTATTCTGAATAGTGTAAATTGTTAATTATTTATCTGAGAAATCATAAGGTAGAATGAAATATATATGTGTGCTGTGTTTTTGTCTACAGGCTTGTGGCAGCCGTGGTAAGGCCCTGCTTGAAAAAGCCATTCGCAACAACGTAAGTGAGTGCAGCCAATATATGGTTTATCTTGCAGACCTGTGGCCTTTTATGTTTTTGTTTGTGGGTATTGGCGATATACTGAAAACTAATGTGGTTTGTTATCTTGGATTCTGTCTCGTAGGATCGACTGCAGAGTAGCAGTGTTTTGGCCAATGCCCGATCATGGGGAGTAACAATTTTGTATGTGGATGGTATCCTTTTGACTAACTTGGTGGTGTTGAGAGAGGAATTCAACATCAAAATGATAACGTGAATTGCTGCAATCTCTTATTGGGCTTGTGTGTATTGACATCTGTAGTGCAGTGAACCCCTGCTCACAGCAGATGGCACCATGTGAGTGCTTGTGTTGTGTTCTGTGCTGCTGTGTCTTACTGATACAAGCTGAGGAAGTCTGCTGTTAACTAGCATAGAAATGTCACGTTCTTAATCACAGAGCAGTGCTTGAAAGTCTTGTATTGTTCCTTAATGTGGTATCAGATGTGCTTTTATATTTGAAACAGTTGACTCGAGAGAGCTTCAGCGTGATACACAAGCCAGAGGTAAGATGTCTTTTACATCTAAATGTAGCTGTTTTACATTAAAAACTGTTAACTAAGTAAATCATTTATGAATTAATTGGTAAAAAGGCAGTGTAGAGGCTAGACAGATAGGAGTTCAATTATATAAGGTATTCAGGGTTATGGAGTAAAAAATACAAGAACCATTGAAATTGCTGTAATACAATGTACATCGGCCTTTGCCAAGTTTTATTTTAAACTTTTTCTTTTTTAATACAGAGGACTAACACCAAACAACAAGGTGCTCATGTTGTGAAAGGTTAGTTTATGTAAATGTGCTGCTAAAGTGTTTATTTCCCAATAATACTGTGTTTCTGTGGATATAAATGTTTTGGCTAATTTAATAGTTTTTTTTTTGTTTCTCCTGACTTCTCCCCGTCTACAGCTGCAGCTTTGAGGTCTCCCTATCTTAAAATTGAAGACTTGAGCAGGTGAGTTGCATCCCTCATTCAGTGCAGTTGGTTTGTTTGTATTTTTTCTCTAGCAGGGGAGGAGGATTTGAATCCAAGAGGTAAAGTACACTTGGGAAACTAAGGGAAACTGCCTGTCCTTCTCCCCTCAGCAATCTCTCAAAACTTTCTTTAAACCCCTCTTCCAATACAATATACAAATACAATACAAGACAGTCCAATATTTTTTGCCTTTTAGGGGCATTGGAAACAAGATGAGAACACATCATTGACATATCATCACCTTTTATGGCAAATTTGTTAGCAAACAGTATTTTCAGGGTTCCTACGAGTCCTTGAAATCCTTGAAGGTTTGTGAATTTAAGGGGGGGGGGGGTCAATGCCTTGAACATTTTTGAAAATAGAAATAGGTCATTGACAGTGCTTGAATTTATACATTTGTGCAAGAATAGAAATGGAAGTATTTTTGATATATTTTTTAACCTTGAGTAATGTCGCTGTAACACAGCACAGTTGAGAAGTGTTCACTAGATGGTGACACAGTAGTGTATTTTCACACCTGGCTCGTCCCAATCCCAGAAGAATGACTCCCGTCCCATCCTGTTCCAGATTTATACAAATAAAATTAAAAAAAAACCAGAAAGTAGCATTTTTGTCATATTATAACTAACTACATATTTATATATAAAAATGGGCTTATGATTCCTAGTCCAGCCAGCTCCTGTTGACTTTTTTCCTGTCCTGTGAATAGTGAAATTGAATCCCATCCCGCAGGAATCCCGAATTAATCCCATGACCCACAGGATTCCTGAAAAAATGTCAGCCTCTAGTGTTTGCACATTCATGCCGCTCTTTTAATTACTGCTAGTTCTCATTATAAAAATTCTGTGTTGTAACAGTAATTAACCTTGATCTGTGTCTCAGTCTATGCCTTTTTTGGGTCCTTGAATATGAGAGAAATGGGCCTGGATAGTCATTGAAAATTCTCAGAATTTGATGTTTAAGAAAGGTGTGGGAACCATAATTTATACGTCCAGGAGTTACGGAGCGATATTCATCATGTTTGGCTACTTGGCAAACATAGGTCCAATATTCGCTCTCTTTTGTTGCTCTATTTTTGGTCTTTTCTGTGGCCTCTACCAACTCCTGGGGGAAATATCTGGCTCTTTAGCTGCTAAATGCTCCACTATGTTAACCAGCTAGTCTCTAAATGCTTTTTGGTGGTAAGCGGGTAGTGTACAGTCAGTTTTTAGAACTTTTTTAGCTGAAAACAGCTGCCTTGTGCATCTGAAAACAACGCTTTGAGAGCAGTGAGAATGAACCAAAACGTTACATTTACAATGAGCTAAAACTCACTGTAAAGCGCCATAAAGCCGAGGGGAGCTGCAGATTCGTGTGGTAATTCTTTGTATCACTATAGGCAACCCCTTTCACATTGGAACATTGTGTTCACATTGTCATTTGATACATTAGTGTAAATTATTGGTTATAGCTGCTTTAATCCTCTGTTTTTGATTTCAGTTAATCAAGAAAGACGAGCTAGAATTCTGCAAGGCAAATGGAAATTAAATTTTTAGACTTGCCCGGGTTCATGTAATGGTGGTTTAGTATCAGATTAGATCCTTTTTTGCAGTGGAAGCATAATGACCCTGGAACAACAATGGGTGGCAGTGACCTGTCCCTGTGTTTCTGCCCTTCCTACCCCACTGGGTGCTAGTTCTGGAGGTTTGCATTTCAGCCCAGATGATTTTCTTAATTGAACCTGTTTACGGTGTCCCGTCATGTAATGTGACAAGCCCCCCAGTGATGTCGCTCCCCAGGAGCCCAGAGCGCAAGCGGATACGATTTCTATTTGATGAGGCTTTGCAAGCTCCACTGCCTGTTTCCTGCAGGGGATCTCTAAGTGCTAACAGCTCTTTTCATTTTCCATCCCATTTCAGTTAATTGAAGTGCTCTGACTAGTGCAAAGACCATTGCTGTGAGAAATGAAACCCATGAAATCTGAAGCATTTGAATATTAGCCTCGCTGGGGTTGTGTGTAATCTCACATTCAGTTTGGCAAACTAGTTTGAAATATTTTCCATTTGAAAATATCATACTGAAGATAATAATAATAATAGTCATAATATTCTTCTATCTTCTTTCAGATGTCCAGTGTTATTACATTGTATTTTGTTTTTTCACATGTAATTGTTTTGATGCTAAAACATTTGTATTTAATTAAGATTTTGTGTATTAAATTCTGTTGCTTTGTTCTCTAACCAGGAAATACAAGCCCTTGCATATGCAGTCTTTGACCTTCCCCACTCTGTGGTACTCGGGCAGATTTAGTCCCTTTGAATCTCCTCCTCCTCAGTTTGAAAAACAGACAGAGCAAGCAGAAATCAAAACAAGGTTTGTTTAACTACTATTATGGATTTGGAGGAACAGTTTGGGTGCAAGTTTATTTCCCCACTTGCATCAATGTAGGACACTGGCAACCAGAAACAAACTGCAATCCATTTAAAAAGTTTTAGTGCTGTAAAAAGTCTATAATGAAGGATTTATCATAACTGGTTTTCATTCTGTTAATTAGGGAGAAGAAGAAAGTTGAAGGCAGCATTCAGAACAAGTCTCAAATCCCACTCAGCTGTAACCCTTCACCTTGGCGGCCACGCAAAAAGGACATGTCTTACTGTGAATGCTGTCATCAGCCCTTGACTAATCTGGAGGAGGTGGAAATCTTTATGAATTACATTTGTTGGCACGTAACAGATTTGTTTGCCTTGTTTGTCTCATGCTTACATCTGTGACTTGTGGTCTTTGTTGGCCCTTGCAGCACTTGCAGTCTGATCAGCACCGTGCATTCGTGCTGGATCTCTCGAACTACAGTGCGGTGGACCAACTCGTGGCTAAAATGCTTCCGGGATTCAACCCCAATCCACCTCAACAATCAGAAGAAACACTGAACCGGTGGGTTTTTATTATTACCTTGCAATGTCCTAATGTTGTGAAATTCTTGGGGCCCACTGGACCACAATTGGTTTTCTGTGTTTAAATGGAGGATTTTAGTATTTTCTATGTTGTCCTCCTAGACCACCAACTCCTTTGCCCATCCAAGATGTCTGTGAACTGGAGCCTCTCACTGATCTTGAGATGGAACATGCTGTTCAGGCTCTGCAGAGACAAGGGTCATCATCATTCATTGCTCACATCTCCAGCCCTACTAGGGGTCCTCTTTCCTCTGGACCAGCAAGCCCATCACCACGACTTCAGTTTACCATCCCCAGTCCAGCCACTCCACCTGCTGACATCCAGCCTTTCAATATTAACCCAGACTGCCAGCTCCCTGACAGCCATCGCACTTCAAGTCCAGCCATGCCTGTATTGGATGCTGAACCACGAGGCCATGACCCAACCAGCCAGGCGCTTGATACTCAACATCTCTCCCCCTGCCCTGACACCCCATGTTTATCCCCTGACCCTTATTCCCTGCCTCCGGTCCTCAGCCCACAAGTCCCTTATCCCTCCTACATTATGGAGCCGTACTGCCCATACTCAGAGCCTCCTGTCCTCAGTCCTCAACAATTCACTGCAGAGGAGGCTGTGGAAGGACACACTTGTGAACTGGACACTGCAGAAAGTGTGTCTCAGTCGGTCCCAGTTGTCACAGTTCCCATCTCCACCCCACATCTTCCCTCTATGACTTTGACAAATGCAGAAGGAGTAAAGGGATCAACCCAAGAAAGTATTTTAGGATTTAGTGGGATCACATGTTCCACCAATGGTTCAGAGTGTACTACGCTGTGTTCACGTAGATCTCGTTCCCTCCCTCGACAGTCAGCGACGACACCAAACCCCAAAAAGCGCTGTAGATCAGCCAGCCCTGAACACAGCCGGAGCAAAAGGAGGAGAATTACAGCGAAATTTGGCTACAGTGGTAGCTGGACTGAACAAGCGCATACATCTGAAAAAGCAGAAAGTGTCATTAGGGCATCATTATTATTTGACAAGGTCTCTTGTCACACAATTGAGTCCTGTCCTAACCCCAAGGTCTCTTCGACATGCACTGTGGAAACACTTGATTTAAAACAGACTTTTACCACATTTTGTGTTCCTACTGTACAAAATTTCCCTCAGGTACCAAATCAAATAGACATTTACGGTAATGGTAGCACTTCTGTTGCCGATCAGCCATCATGGCCACTCTCCTCCAAAGCAAAGATTTTTGATCATCCACTTCAGTTCTCCAGTGGTAAATCTCACAGTGCGTTTTCCAGTCAAGACTCTCAGCGTTCACTATCCCACTGCACCTCCGTGTGCATCGAGTCAGCCCTCATCCCAGACTTAGCCATGCTCTCTTCATCATCATCAGAATCTGACTGGGACTCTCACCTGCTGTCACGGCTGGGGCCGACCTCGGCTTCTCCTCTGTTGCCCACCGAGCAGAGCTGTGAGCTCGACAAGGAACTCCTCCACAGGCCGTGCCTCTGGATGCACGACACCAGCTACGAGTCACGTCTACACACTGTCCTTCAGCCATCAACCCCAGTGACCTCACTGTTTGGGGAAGAAATGGACCCCTCAGTGTTTTCCAGGACTGTGGTACCGATTGTTGAGGTTCAGCACTGATGGTTATTTTCTTGACCATTATACAGAACTGGAAGAACCACTACCTGGAAGCTGTGTAAGGCACCTGGAGTAGTAAGACTTTGCAGCTGCATATTCCACTGCAAGAAACAATGGGCGGGGCTTAAGCTCATCAAAATAAGTAAATGAAGTATACACTGAATAAATATTTAAAATGTAGTGCAAACTAAAATGTAATATTAAGCAGTTTTTAGAAATGCTGATTTTTATTTTGACTTTCATTTTTTTTGTAGTAGCGCCTTCCCATGAATTTGAAGAGCGTCCATTATCATTTTCCTCTCAACCCCTAATCCGCCTTGTGCACAGAATTCTGAGCAATATTCTGTATGTCATGCTGACTGCAGCAGTTATGTCTGGGAACACATCGTGGTATTGAGAATTTAATGAGACTTTTCAGAAGGGGGGCATTACTCAATTACGCTAAGTGCTGCATCTGGATTAGATCCCACTTGCGGCAGCGTTATGAGGCGTTAGAGTGGAGGACTCGCACGACCTGTGAGACGGAAAACTGATGAATGTCAAATGGCTTTTCCTGCCTTTTGAAGGTGATCTAGCGGACCGGCTTTGTCAAATAGAGGCACCTGCGTCACAGTGTGCTGCAGCCACAGGGAGGTTTGTTATCTTCACTTGTCAGTTTTTGAAGTGTAAGGTCACCTACCATTAAAGACTTGTCGTTGCTCATCCTAACAGACAAAACTCAACCCATGTTACATGGGCATTTAAAGCACAGATGCAGAACGCAACAAGCAAAGAGAAACACCACATTATTTCAGTATGTGGAAGACGAGCAGTTCTCTTAGGTGAAGAAATGTGAAGTCAATTCTTGTTTTTTAAATAAATGCTTTTACCCACAAATATTTCCTGCTGCATAGTTTAGCTCAAGTAAATCAAAGTTAAGAACTGTTGCGGTATGCCGTAGACAATTTTTCCTGTTTTGATAAATGCTGACTCTGCTTGTGGGGTAAACGAGAGCTAAATGGGGAGGGAAGGATGAGCTAGGGCAACAGTGGGTCGATGTGTCCTGTTTGGCTCATTAGCTCAGCTTCCAGCTGACACAAACAATATTTGATATCTAATCTCCAAGCCTTGTTACGTAACCCTTAATTATCCAGGTTTGTTGGAACGAAGGGATCCTTTGTGGCCCTGGTCAAAACCACAGCAGCTTGTCATCTAAGAAGGGAGAACAATCCCGCCCTTTAACTTAGGAGACCTTTTCTTGGAAAGGGGAAAGGAATGTGGGAATTGTGTCCTGTGAGGGTTTAATGTCCAAAAAGGAGCTGAGAGGTCAAGTTCAAGTGAGATAGAAAGCTCAAAATCCCAGATGTTCTGATCAAAGTACTACAGTCCACAGACTCCCATTTCACAAGATTTTGTGTGGGGTTGGTGGATTGTAGTCATGTTTGATCATTATTTAGTTATATATTTAAATAAAATCATGCATAAAAGACTAAAATGTGTTTCCAAAGGTTGTAATAAGAGCAGGAAGCTAAAACATTAGACTTTCAGTTTTAACAGCTGTCTATGAACACTGTATATGAATATGCAAAGCTCTTTAAGAACTATTTCTCATCCATGTTGGCTCAAAAGTTGAGATTGAAAGTTCATTGTTTTGTTAACTTCTGTTTCCAAGGTCATGAATGCACATTCAATCTCAATATAAAAAGTACACTAGTTAGAAAAGTTTCAGCCAAAGGGACAGGAGCTAAGTTATGCATTGCCTTATAAAACAAACATAAGTTGGCAAATGTATGGAGGTCAGACCAATTAAAAAAAGTGTACTTTTTTAAAATTGCACAATGGTGGTAATATTTCGTTTTTTTATCCATGACCTTGATTAAAATGTTGCTCAATCTGGAAGGAAGACACTGTGCTTCCAACTAACACCTGCCCACCTCAAACCAGTAAGAAGAGCACAGAGAAACAAAAATACATGAATGTTAAGTACCAAAAGTGTTCTAACTTTGGCAGATGATTGTGTGTTCATGTAAGACCCAATCACTCACTAAAGAAGCTGATTGAGGAACAGGGTTTTCAGGGCCTTTGACCTCATGTTACTATGGACTTGAGCCAGCTGAAGAGAGACTAAATCAGATTAATTTGAAGGGTCTGAAGACATTAAGTACCCTGTATTTTAAAACCCGAGTTTTGGACCCATCAGGTCTCATCAAGGCGCGTGGGTGGGCCCGATAAGCCCCACGTGTTCCCCGTTTCCAGGCTCCTCGCGCAGCCTCATTGCTTCCAGCGAGCCCAGTAACGTGGAGGCCGAAAGACGAGTGTGTGATTGCGCCGCGGAGCTCGGTGACACCGCCGCGCACACGCCATGCCGCTGGAGCCGAGCGGAGCAGCCTCGTCACGCTGCTTTTAACTCGCCCAGAGGCGGAGAGGGCGGTGAGAGATGCGGGCGCCGCGTTTGGAGGAACCCCGCTGTCGCGCTCGTCTTCGCTCTCAACAACAGTCCTGCTGCAGCTCCGCTCACGCCTCTTTCCAGCTCATTTAACGGCGCTGCACCGAGGAAATCACTAGGACTATGTAAGCACCATGCTTGCTGTGAGATGCCTGCTGTTTGCTGCAGTGTGTGCACGGTGCGCCGTGACAGGTAAGAGCCTTTGCTTTTACCTAATGATTGACTTTATTACAGGCGGCCATATGCTTAGCAATCAATTAGGAGTTTTTGTCCTTTATTGCACCCACTTAACTGGCGCTCTCTAATACCAAGGACTGCATCGGCGTCAACTAGCAGCTCACCATAATCCCATAAAATGACTGAAGACATTTAACATCCCAACGTTACGTTTAGAGCTCCATACACCTTATCTCTCATCCTGCCAGTGCACTGAACCGCCTCTGGTGTCCTCTGCAGGTCTGAGGGAAAGGGTGAGTCTGGAGGGAAGGCTGCCGCCTGCAGAGGAGGTTGTTCAGCCCAAGCGGCTCCTGCAACAGACCCACTCCCAGGAGGAGCTGCTCCACAGCCACCTGGACACCCGGGTCAAGAACTACACGGCCGGAGTGCAGGTGAGCTTAATCTGCACCTGTGACTTGTTTCTCATCCATCCCCCAAACTACCAGAGCTGTGCGCACATGTATTATTAATCCCCTCCATCCAATTTTCTATTATATGCAGTATATCATGGTGTCCCTGGTAAATGGGTGTCATTCATGCTCCACATGTGTAGGACTGACTGCAAGAGTAGATCTTGATTAAGGGAGCAGGTTCATTCATCCAATTAAAATGAGATGATGATAATGAGATCACTGTCCAACATCTAACTGAGCCACCACCCTCTGTAGGAGTTCTCCCATCACATAAATGTAAAATCTTTTAAACAATGGAGTTGAAATGGATAGAATAATAAAGTGTCAATTTACACATTTTAATGAGGATAATGTTATTGAGATAAAGTCCTCTTTTTACTCTCTTCTATTCATGCTGGTCAGAAGTTATTTCCATTTTAAAAGTTCATGTTTTAGTTGGAATTCTTGCTGGATAGTTTGTCTTGGCTTTTTTTGTTTTTTGTATTGCTTTTACTATATACTTTAAAAATACACATTTCAAATAAGTTAAGCCTTTATTTGTCCCGCAGTGGTGAAATTACATTTATCAACAGCAGGGGTGCAAGACAATATAGTATAGGCACATATAACTATACTATATTGTATGTCTCTACATGGTACAGTCTGCCTCAATTTTTCCAACATCATCCCCCCACCCTTAGGGTGTTTTAACCTTAAAATAAAACAAAGGCGAACATCTAGGCGATTACAATGGAAAAAGAAATGACAGATAAATAAATAAATGAGTTGAAAAAGGAAAACAGAGGAAAAATAAACATATTGCTAAAACAGCGTTCTCATACTCTGTCAGGACCTGATTCAACCCCCCCCAGGAGGAAAACTGAACCCAGTCCATTTCCATTAGATAATATTTCACACCTCTACCTGTTCTCTCTCTCATTACCTTCGCTATGAACACTGTCTTGTCAGTCAGCGGCTGGCTGGTCAGTGGATATGACACAGGTCTGACCTTGCGGTACCCTCTGTGTTCAGCATCTCATCTTCCAGAGGGCTCCTACAGTCTCAGAATGAGAGATAATGAGGGCCGTGGTTTTCCGTGGCGAACGCTGTCGTGCTGAAGAATGTGAATTTAGACGTGAGGTAGAATCAGCAGAGTCCCTCAGATAGCTGTAAACAACACATTTAAAAGGAAATTAATCCTAACACGCAGTGATAAGCTTTTGTGTGAATTTGACATAGAAAGTATTTAAACACTTACTGTATATAGATAGTCATGTAACTCACCAAGCTTGCTTCAGCTTCGAGGTAATATGTCAACATCATGGACCGAGCAACAGCCTGATCAGTTCCAGTTCAACAAGCACTGTGAACCTTTTAGGTTGTTTGCTCTTTGAATCTGAACACTGATATTCAGGCCATTTCACAAGCACACACAGACCGAATTTAAAAAGTGGCAATTTAGGAAGTATTGTGGTTTGAAACAACATTAGAACCTCAACCATCACTTTCAGGGTTCTTATGTTGATGAAGGTTTTTTGAAATGTTCATCAAAGTGCCAATGGTTTTGCTGGATCCAATAAAACATAACTTTTTGCAGGACTTAAAGCTGCTATAATCAACAGTTTTATATTAGCAATAGCTCAAATGACTGTGTAATGTAAAAGGTGTCGCTGGTAGTGACAAACCCAAAGTTAATCTTAATCTGACTCAGCTCAACAGAGCATTTCAGCTTATTTGTTTTTACGCCTTGCAACTTTACGGTTTGGATTCACTCTCACCGCTCTCATCATTTCTAGCAGCAGGAAGTGTTTTCATTGAAAAGGCTCTGAAAAACTATTCACCACCTGCTCAGCACCAAACAGCAGACAAAGTTAGCAACTAGAAGGGTTAACATAGCTGAGCATTTAGCCGCTAAAGAGCAAGATATTAACCTGAAGAGTAGGTGGAGCACAAACCAGAGCTAAAAGTATTGAATATTGGATGTACATTCATCAGGTTTCCAGAAATGTGAGTCCAAAGGAATGCTGATGTTGCTCCGTGTCCCCTCGACATGTAAATAGGTAACTAGTTGCAAGTTCAACAAGTTCACCATTTCAACTTTAAAAGGTCATTTTTAAAAAAGGCCAAAAAATTAGTTGCTGCAGGTTTTCGGAGTGGTATATTCAACTGAGAGATACAATAAGCTGAAGTTACAATGGTTGATATCGTGTTGACAAACTCTGTCCAGACAGACATACAAACACCCGAAGTACTCGAAACTGCCTCTGTCGTTGTTCCCACCACAGTAGGTGTCTCCAGGACCACATTTTGCCACGATGAAACACACAAACTCACAAGGTGAAAACAATACCAGCCACGCTGTTGCGGCTTGTAATGAAGATGATCAGACTGTTGCTCATTTAACAGGAAGTGTGACTGTAAACTAAAATTGAGGTCAATGTCTTTCTCAAAACAAGCGGGGCTTCAACTTTTGTTTTTATTAATCTATCAATGTTTTATCCTTTTTTAAATTGCCCATCGTAAATCACCAGACCCTATGCTTGCATCTTTCCAATCGCAATTAGCTTATACTCATACAGGAAATATTTTGTATTTACTGTATACTTTAAAATGGAGTTTAACTATTAATTTAAAAGAAAGTCATCCTATTTGTCTCTATTGACTACACGATTCAGTGTCTTGAGCTAAGATACTGTATGGATTGTCAAAATTGAATATTTGGGATTTGACGTTAAACTGAAAAATACAATGCAATAAAATACCTTCACAGTCTGATGCAGCTTTATCTCTGTTCACAGGCACCACTTTTTTATTGTGCAGTGTATGGACCCAGTGGAGGTTTAGATTGATACTAAGTGGTTTGCAGTGAGTGCATGGTAATACTAATGAGACCTGCCTTGCAGCTGGCCAGTAAGTACTGATTTGAGCCACCGCACACCTCTGTCTTTATAATGTGGATGGTACTCACCTTGGAGGAAGGGTAAATGGAGCTGATGAGCCCCAACACCCAGTTTTATCCAAAAAGCCTCAGGGATGGATGGAGGCTATCTCGCGTTCAGGGAGCGGTTACTGGAGGAGGACGTCCCTTTATTATCGGAGTCTTTGTGGCTTCTGTCTCTGTGCACACTGCTAAATGATTTCCTATTGAACATCCATCAATCTTCTTCCCTCCTCCACACACTCTTTTATCATATTCTGTCACATTTTTTCTCAACATCTTATTCACAGTTTCCTGAAAGCTCAAATTAATGAGTCATTTGTTTGAGTTAGTGTCTGGGACCACATAGGGATATAAATTAGCGATGCATGATTTATTGATCTAAAAGTAAGCTTAGATGTCTAAATACTTAGTAATGCTTAGTTTCTGTTCTGATGCACATCACTGGAAGTCTTATCCACCAGGGTACTTGCCCTCCTTGCAGGCAGAGCCACGAGACATAAACTAGAAACCATTTCACAAAAATTAATGCATGACCTTGACTTAGAGAGATGTAGACATTTTCCATATTGTAATTTGAGTTCTGCTACTTGTGTCTAGTCTGTACATGCGGCACCTGTATGTGTTTGTTCTGGAAGAGGGATCCTTCTGTTTCACTTCCTGTGCTTTGTTCCACTTTTTTCCTCTAGTCAAGTGTCTTGTTTTTTTTCTTATGTGAATTGACGGTTTAAGGATAGTGGGTGTGTGCTGATTTGCAAAGCCCTCTGAGACAAATTTATGATTTGAGCTCTATAAATTAAGTAACTTAAAATGGATTGAATAAGGATTGGCGTGCCGTGTTTCCGTACAAAGCTCTCACATGAAACCCTTTTCCTGTAAACTACCATCAACGGACAGATTCAGACATAATCAATCAGATTCAATTTATCAGTTTTTTTTGCTACTTAAATCAGTATCAATACATTAATAAAAATGCAAATATTTTTTTTTTTGGGTTCTTTATCTCTTATGTCTCCTTCTCCCAACTTGTCCTCCCTCCATCCCTCCTTCAGCCCGTCCATCTGGCCCAGAGCAGCTTCTTTGTGGAGGCCTTCGGCACAACCTTCATCCTTGACCTGGAACTCAACCAGTAAGTCAACACATGCCTGCAAAGCCACACCACAGAGGCACAAAACAATGTTTAATGGTTTTACAGCAGTCACTGACATGACCATACTCGCATGCACACACTTACTACCTATTTTTCTTCATCCATCTCTCCCGCCCACCTACAGTATCGTACTCTATGCCTTGTGTGTTGGCATTATACGGACTGGTTGTGGGGTAAACGACACTGTAAATGTATACATCCCCTGCCCCTCTTCTCACTCGACACACATTTTGCTTGAATGGACTGCATTTATGTAATACCTTCCACTGGAGTTCTAAGCACTTTTAAATAAGTGAATCTTCACACATTTTGGTTTTACTTATCAATTAGCAATTTTTTTGATCTAGACTCACTCATGTCCTAATATTTCATACTGATTAGTATTATTCTGTTAAATAGCACTCCAAAATAATGGCCTCTAATAGTCAAACAGTGCCACAAGCTTTCCTATTCAAACAAGCACAGAAATATTGAATTCAGGTTGAAACTAAATGTTTGAATAATTGTTGTTCTTCCTTTTTTCTTTTTCTCTCCAGCAACCTCCTGTCTACAGACTATGTGGAGCGTCACTATGACGAGGATGGGCAGCTGTCACAGAACGTGGTAAGACTATCTTATAGAGAGAGTTTGACATTTTGGGAAATACACCTGTTCGCTTTCTGGCTGTGAGTTAGCTGGGAAGATCGATACCACTCATGTTTGTACAGTAAATATGACCCTACAGCTAGTAGCCGGTTAGCTTAGCTTACTGCTCTTCATTTAGTGCCACTTCTGTTGATCACTGCCTAAGATACATGCTTATTTGTTGCAAGAAATAAATATGCAAGATTATTCACCTGCAATACATAGAAATATTCTGTCATATTCATGGTTTAAAAGTAGGAAATATCAAGAATAGCTATCCTAGTCGTATAACAAAAATAACACCTTTAAAATGAAACAGTATGGTTAATTAATAATTACATCTCCATACAGACACATACAGTATATGTCAGTAGGCCTAATATGAAAAATACAAATATTTCTGCTCTGTTCAGTGTAAATGGCTATTATTGCTTCAGGTGTGTATTAGCTGACTGTTCATGTGTTTTGCTGCATACTCTGGTTTCTTCTACACCTAATGTTGAATCTTTGGAAATGTGTATAAGAGCTTTCCAGCTGCATTTGCACATGAACTGGTGGTTGAATTTTTGATGTTGTCCTCTCTGTCATGCATTATAAATTTGAGCAAACTGTCCCATAGTAATGCCGTGAGCATAGTTTGTTTACACAGTCTCAGAGACAGGCAGTTAATACAGACAGCTTGACTCTCAACACTATCTAGGAGACAGTCTCTTTTTGTTTTTTCTTCGTTTTTATTTCAGTCTCTGTCCCTTTCTCGCTATCTTTCCCCTTTCACTCTCTTTTTCTCTGCCAAAGACCACCTGACCAATCAGCAGATGGTTGCCATGGGTACCAGCAGTCAGAAGCAGCGCGGGTCTATTTTGTTGTGTTATGAGGGGAATTGAAATCATGCCCATTTCTCGAACCAACTAAACCAAATCTTTGGAACTTGATGTGTAATGTTGGTACAATCATTGAGTTATAGGTGTCTTTGCACAAGTTAAAATCAAACAAACAACAAAAATAAATATGGAACATTGTGTTTCGGGAGAGGAAAAATTCCCAGATAGATGAATTAATTATCTCTCTACATATGTAATATAAAACAATCACAATATCAAAGATATATGTTGATTATGTAACAAAAACAGAATCAGCTTTATTGGCCAGGTATGTGTACACACAATAGATTTTTTTTTTTTTGTTGCTCTCTATGTACATACACAGAATATACAAAACATAAGCTATGTTTGTACATGTTCTATAAAACTTAATGGAAGATGTCATTTTAGGAAAAAGAGCTCCACTTGTTAAGATGTTTGGGACGCTAAGACCTGGGGCATTTGATTATTCTCAAGAGAGATCATTGACACATTTATTTTAGAGCCCAGTTGATAAATCTGCCAAATGGGGTTAGTTTTTTAGAAATCGTGTCTCTGTTAGATAGTTTATTTTTAAACCCTAAAATGGCCCACTCGGCTATATATCTTGGTCAGAAGTTTTTGAGTAACCTTCTCAAAAATATTTTGTGAAAAATGATAATCAACTGATGTATCAGCTCTGATTTTTAATTTTTTTTTATTTTTTTATTCACAAATGTTAATTTTTGAGGCCAACACGATCTGTCAGGCTCTACATGTTTGCAATATGTCCTTTTGCCACTGAAAATAATAAAGTAGGAGGCAATATTGGGGGGAACGTGGACGATATTAATGGGCACATTTGGAAAATCACTTATACAAATTAGAAATAATAGTAGCCCAAGAATGGATCCTTGGGGCACACCATGGAGCGTGAAATAATCGCATGTTGTGAGAATGACAGCCCATTACTCTGAGAGAGAGTTCTTTTTTGCAAGTATGCATTTAAACCATAAATACACTATAAACGATTTAAATGCAATTTATTTACTCAGTGTTCTTATTCTCCGTATCAACAGCTTTAAAATAATTAGGAATATGCTACAGATAAATTCATTAATGTTAAATGCTGGAAATATCTTGTCCATCTAGTGAAGCAAAGCCACATGTGGAACGGTCTTTACAGAAACCATACAGATACAGTCTATAATGATAGAGGGATAAGATTTAAATAGAAACAAACATTTTATTCAATCAATTTTTCTTTTTAAATCTTGAATTTAAGTAGTTATGTCTGAATGGCTATTTAACAGGATCCAGTTGTTGGGATGAATAGTTTTTTCTGCTTGGCTTTTGCACATTTAAAACCATTTATTCTATGGCCGTGAAATGGTTTGCAGACGTCGGTTAACAATATATATTGTATTTGTATTTTTGAACTGCCCCATAAACTAAACCTATGTAAATACCTAAATTTTTTTCTGAAACGCATGCAAACACCTACCTACATCTATGAAGAAATGACACAATAGACTGCACATATTGCTTATATCAGCATTCCTTTTTCTGCATGCAGGATTAAGAACCCAGTTAATGCCGTCCCCTTCCCCTGCCACCACCATCTCATCATGATTTTATTTAGTTTTATTGAAGTGCCAATAAATTGCTCTTGTCTTTGTGTAAATCTTTTTTTTTTATTGAGATGACTGCAGCTCTACTAGCTAAAATTGCCTTCTTGAATGCTAGACGATCCATTTTTGTTGTTAGATTTCCACTGTCTGTTTCTCTTTTGCGCCTCCAAAAAGTGGAACGTGTCTGGTAAAACTGCACGAGGCACAAAGGAACCTGCTCGCCCGCTAGCCGATGCTGCTGCTAGTTGTGACCAAACTATCAAGAAACCTCCCGACAAACTGGCCGAAGAGGAAGCCGAGCTTCCACTTAGTTGTCAGAAAATGTCAAACAAGCTCTTGCAGTCCTTTTTTTTAATGAGCGGTTTGACAGTAGAGTTCCCAGAATCTTTTGTCGGCCAGCAAGCGCTCACTGAGATACAGTCCACCACTGAATATCAAACCCGCAGACCACGAGCAGTGAATTCACGCTGTGTGTTCAGTCGCTGAGCTGCAGCTCAATTTTTGGTCTACATGTCCCTGTCCTCCTAGCACTGTGATATTTCACGATTAATCTATGATTTCTTATCTCAACAGCGTTTATTTGCGTGTGTGAGTGGCCGTTATTTGAAGCGCATACATCTCCTCTGAAAAGTGCACTCAGTCCCTCAAAGTCAGTATGTGTCTGCTGTGTTAGGCAATTTGATTTCCTCCATTTAGCCTTGTAAACCAACCTTTATTTATTTATTATCTTGCCCCGGACTAAGTGCTGCGAGCTGTCTCACTACTCGGCATGAAAAATTAAAGTCCTTTTCTTCCTCAACAGATGAACTGACCCTGAATCTAAATAAGCTCTTTGAAAAATACTGGGACTAAATTGGAATGATTATTATGTTTAGTTAATTGTCCGACTCTATGTGGTTGCATAGCTTTGAACTGAGGCCTGAAATGATAGTGATGTAAATGTTTTGATGTACAACTTTCACAGTAGTAGACCTAATTAAGCTACTGCTAATTATTAGCCACACTAGTACTAATTTTTGGCATACTTTGCTCTAGTGATGACAATGTCAGGCATTCGGTCAGTCAATCACTTATCACTGAAATATCTCAACAACTGTTGGATTTATTGCCATGAAATTTTGTACAGACATTCATGTTCCCCAGAGGTTGAATCCTACTGACTTTAGTAATCCTTAACTTTTTATCTTACGCCATCATCAAGTCAAAATGCTGAAGATGGCAATAGGAACCCGGCTGACTATGATTTAGGGAGGATAGTTTGTCTATAGTAGACCATTTGAGATCCAGTGATCAAGCCACTTAATGCATAGAAACAGCTTATTATTAAATTAGCAGTGCTGAAGTCTCATTTGTAATGGGAACATTTTTTTTGTGAGTTCATACTTCAGATTTTTCTGGCTTGAGTTGCATCTGAGTAAAGGTTGACCAAGTATAAAGAATAGCAGCTACATGTTGCCTCTTTTCTTTAGTATATATCAGCCGTGCCAGACAACAGCAGGCTCAGGTGGCAGACATGACTTATTGGAGTTCATTACAAACACCTGAAACTGACCCTCTCTTTCACACATACACACACTCTTTAGTTCCAAGTAGCAACAAACAAAAACGTGACTGTAGTCTTCATCCATTTAGATGAAGCCTGCTTTATAAAAAAAATTCTCTCCTGAGTATAATTCTGTCTGCCATGCACAATTTTTCTAATAAACAACTTTTGTTTGCTCACACATTTAAACACGTGCACGTGCTGCTTGAGTGACCGTGGCAATTCTCCTCTCGATTGTCGTAATCTGATCATTCTTGTACTGTGAGAGGCAGCGTGGAAACACTATATTCAAAACATGATCATCCAGTTGGAGCCTTTCAGGGGATTTTGAATAATCAGGTGAAGGTATCTGGAAGTGGGGTGTACAGGTAACACCTTACAGCAGCTCTGCCAAACTGAAAGTATCAGCTGTAACTGGTGCACACACCGACAGTTATTTTATCTTATATTAAAGGGGAACTTCACCGATTTTACATGTCAAAGTGAATTTACTAGTCAACCTTGCAGGTTAGCTTTTCAAAACAGTTGTATAATGTCTTATGTACCCTTTGGGGGAGTAATTTTAGCATATCATAAATATCTAAATATAATCTTTTGTATTTGTGTATCCCTAACCATGAATACAGGTAGCAGTCAGTAGTATATAGACATTAATTTCTCTCACAAACAGACAGCGGACTACCCTCTGTTTTGAAAAGAAAATGCTTCACTTACAGGTTATTGTCAATTCCCAACTACTAAAATTTTACTAGCTTAAAACACTTCCTTCAATCGTTGAAGACATGGAGTTGGTATATATAAGCTCTACTGGAAGCAAAAGTGAAACCGTATTGGACAACAAATTCAATGATAGGATTACAAATCAGAAAACGATAAACGAAGAGTCAGATCAAACATATTGCCACCATAGACGGTGATTTTAAACTTGATAAGCAGGTAAACACTGTTGTGAAATCGGGCTTTTATCTAAGATTAAGCCTTTTTTATGTTTTAAACATTTTGAACTAGTAATGCACGCTTTTATTTTAACCCGTCTAGACTACCGTAGGCTAATGCTCTTTACACTGCATTAAATCAGAACGTCCTGTTATGCGTATAGTTAGTCCAGAACGCTGCAGCTCGTCTTTTAACCGGAACCAAGAAACATGAACACATTACCCCCGTTCTGGCCTCCCTGCACTGGCTACCTGTCTGTTTTAGAATTGATTTTAAGATTCTATTGTTTATTTTTAAATCGTTGAAATGACTGGCCACGCTGTATATTTCGTCCAAATGTATACACCTGTGAGATCATTGCGGTCTGAGGGACAGTCCCAACTTGTGGTTCCTAAGACTAGACTTAAAACCGGAGGAGACCCTTCTCTGTGGTCGGCCCAAAAATGTGGAATGCTCTGCCTCCCCGCATTAAAATGGCTTCCACAGTGGAATGTGCAACCGAAACAAACAGCTGCTGGCAGAATAGTTACAACAGACAAAATGACAATGAATCTACTTGGGTAACTGTAATTAAGTGCTTTTGTTTTCCAATTTAAAAACACATTAGCATCTGCAATAAAAACATTATAGTCAGGTTTCTTTATAAGTGAGAGAGAGTCATTCTTTGCGTGTCCTGCCAAGTTGGCGTACCTGAAGAAATCCTTGGTTACACACGCTGTACCCTTGAGGTGGGTTATTTCCGACTGTGATACTCGTTTATTTTGTGCTGCAGAAAACTGAAATTGTTGCCATCGTGTGGTTTGTTGCCAGATTCACTCATTAAATTAGAACAATGACTTTTCATACTCACAATGTCAAGGTCAATGCACGCACAAAACTGGCTTTCTTATTAAAAATGGTGTTTTGAAGGAAAAATCATTATTTAATTCACGTTATTTACTTACACTTTACTGTACATTGAAAACTGAGTCCGTCATTATGTTTCTTCCGTTTGACCCCTGGCCTTCTTTCACTTTTATTGCTCTCTCGATCGTTTAAACACACACACACACACACACACTGGCATGCGGGTCGCATATCCAGTATGCACACAGCTTTTCCTTGGTGAAACTCAAATCAGCAGGCAGCCTGTGTAGGTATAGGCTTTCCCAGCCACTGAGTCATACAGTAGTCACGGATATCCTTCAGTCGGCCCACCAGGTCGGCTGCAGGCCCCATACTGACAGTAAATACCTGCCCTGTGTGTATTTAGGGGCCAGGAGATCAGCAACAGCGAGGGGTTCACAGTCAGTGTTGGTTTCTTTTTCTGAAATTTGAAGTGAACATGTTACTGGATGATGGAGAGTTCAGTGTCTCATTGTAATCTACGATTTGTTTACAGGGAGGAGAGCATTGCTACTACCATGGACATGTGCGGGGGCTGCCGGGCTCCTGGGCTGCTCTGTCCACCTGCCACGGCCTACGGTGAGTTGAATACTTTGAGTAAACATTTCACACTTCACATGAAATCTAGACTAACTCAGGACCCAAAGTTTGGCGTTTGTACGTGATTCAAATGTTCAAAGACTTGCTGTAAATTTGCTCAAACTAAAACACTACCAAAAAAATATAAGGCACTAAAACACATTTGGGAGCTCAGTGTCTGATTATTATTATTTTTTTTTTAAATGTCTTCAAGTAGAGGATACATTTTTCCCCCTTTTCAGTTTAGTCGAAAATTACACACAAAGCTACTTATCTTAGCTTAGCATAAAGACTGGCAACAGGGGGAAACAGCTAGCCTGGCTCTGTCCAGCGGTAACAAAATCTGTCTACCAGCATCTCTAAAGCGCACTAATTAACAACTTATATCTGGTTTGTTTAATCTGTACAAAAAGCCAAAAAAAATGTTTTTACTCATCTTGTACAGATTCAACAAATGAGAAGGTCCAGGCTAGCTGTTTCCCCGTTTCCAATCTTTGTGCTAAGCTAACTGGCTGCTGGCTGTAGCTTCATATTTAGTGGTATCAATCTACTCCTCTAACTCACGGCAAGAAAGCGGATTCTCAAACTATTCCTTTACGATACATATAATACAGCTAGTTTTCAAAATTGAAAAAAATTCTTACGACATATACAAAACATGAGCTAGTAGAAGCCAAATTATAAAGAAAAAAAGACTTACGACATGTTTTCCCTTAAAAGATATACTGTAAACTAACAGATTTCATAATTATAAAGATCTATCATGCTATTATGTATATAAGTGGTATGAATTATTATGTTCGTGTGTGTAAAAGATCAAGAAAAAAATACAAAAACGGATACCACTAGAAGTTGGCAACCATGGAATTCTTTGCAAAGTTTCCCCTAAAAACTCTTTTTCTCACTTCCAAACTCCAGGACTGCCAGTACAATAAGACTCCCAACTCCTCCCAATTCCTACCTATCCTGGCTGCCATCCAATCCTCCACCTCCAACTTCACAGACGGACACAAACATGCTGCAAACATAACCTCTTTTGTTTGTTTCAGGGGGATGTTTTCCGACGGGAACTTCTCATACGGGATTGAACCTGTTGGCAGTAGAGAGGTGAGTCGGGACTTAAGGATGGGAAACCCAGCGGAGTGAAACAAACTAGTTGGATTATTAATTAACACACACGTATGTTCTTGACATCAAACCAAGGCAACAACAAGGTTTGAAAATGGTGCCAGTTTGTGAGACCTATCTTTCAAACTCATTAAAATATTTTGAAATCTTTACAGTGAAGCTGCTCAGTCTCACTTTCTCTCTTCGTCTCCATGACTTACCGTCAGTCCAGACAGTGGTACTCTTTCTCAGAGTTGCTGTATGGAAAGATGTGCATTGATACACATTCCACCGACCAATGAAACCTTTCCTCTCTCCGTATCAGAGCGAGACCACATCTCACTGAGAGAGAAGGGAGTGAGGAGAAATTTAAAGTAATTGATCAAAAACAAAGTTTAAAAGGCTTTTAAAATCTTTCAACAATACACATGTTGGATTTTAGAATAGATCTAGCATCAAAAAGAAGTAGATGTGTAAGAGAGTGGGACGAAAGTGTTTGGAGTGGAAGAGGCTGAGCTTTTTTTTTTTTTTTCCATTAAGGCCCACAGTAATCGACATACAGCTCAATTACATAGACTGGATGTACCAATGGCCTCCCAGCTCATCCTCAAACTCCCTCACTCTCCTCGGCTCTCTATCTCAGATGGGTCATTTTCATAAAGTATTTATCCCCAGCTTAAGTGTACCACAGTGTCCAGTAGTGTTGTTGCCATTATGACAGCCCGGTGATTAATTATACATCAGAAAACTTTCCTTCCCCTTTTAGACCTTTTCAGCTTTAGAAAAAAAAGACTAATTCCTCCCTTCTCCTCCTCTCTGTCATTCTGTTTATGACCCATTTCAGCAGCAGAATGACCACATTGTGTATCGTGTGCCGGACATTGACCTCTTTCCACCTCCCTGCCCAGGTAGGACCACCATCAGGCTTTTCACAGAAACTCCACACAGTTACATTCCTCTGCATCTGAAAGGTTTTCAGTCACTCCTGATGCGATGATAAAGGTTTGATGGATACAAAATCCCTGTCTCTGGGTCGGCCTCTAATTTCTAAATCTTAAATCTTAGTGACCCAACACCTGCTGCACAAATCCAGCTATAATACAAATGATATACCTTAATGACATCTCAAACTTGATTTTGATGAGACTTTGTGATCTGATACATATTTGTATTTTCCTGTTAAAAGTGTCCTCAGATTGTCCAGCTGCCCTCTTCGCCCTTGCTAAACGTCTCATTTGGCTGCCTCTCCTCTTTGTCCCTGACACTTGTCTGACCCTCTGGATTCATCTCCTTCCTGTTACCCAACTCCTGCTGTTCCTCCCTCCCTCCCTGCATGCTCACCCCCCTCTCTCTCTTCCCATTTGGCAAGTTATACTCTTCCCCTTTCCTCCTCTCTCCTGTGCTGGCTGTGTGATATTGATTTCTCCTGCACATCAGTGGACTAAAATGCATGGTTACATCCATCCCTGGACTGATGACTAGCCACTTTTCTCTCTCACTCTCATTTACTTCGTGTGTGTGTGTTTCCCAGGATGCTCCATGAACAGCACAGAGCCTGAGGGGCAGACAGACGGCCACAGTGTAGGAGACGTCGAACTGAAGCATGGAGACGAGTGGTCTGACGAGGAGAGGCCCATCTTTACAGAAGGCCTCAGACGCTCAAAAAGACAAGTCAGTTTTCAGAACGCCTCCATGAGTCTCTTTCTCCCAACACACACCTTCATGAATGCACACAGATGGCCCGCAAGGAATATGTCGCATGCATTGCAGCAAGTGTCACCGTGAGGGAAACCTCAGTTGAGATATGCAAAGACAATTAATATTTTACAGAGAAGTCTGTCAGATGATGCCAAATTTCCACGCGTACGCTGATAGCTTGTCTCAGCTTTCATGCTAATGAAAATAGAATCCCAAGATAAGTAAAAATTACTCACGATGCCACTTAATTAATTTTGGATTGGGCTTGGACTAGACATTTTTAAGGGAAAGCCTGCATCACAAACATATGGCACAGGGTAAGGGACAAAATAAAAACTACAGAGAAATCAGAGGAGTCTATATCCTTGCCAAAGCCAGTTACTGATCTGGCCAATGATAAGCCAGCGCTGCTTACTGAGAGGCTGTCGGTGGGACATGAGAAGCCGACTATTCCTTCGACCGAGGTGCTAATTCATGCTTTCAGCCTAGCAAACTATTGGGTCGGCTACAGGCTCAGGCTGGTCATTATTAGCTTCCAAGGTTGGTGACTAGCACGCTGAGGCCTTACCTATACCCATACCTGCAGAACTAAAGACATTCACGTCAGCTTCAGCTGTTCTTCTCCTTTAGTGCTAATAAGTAAATGTTAGCATGCTACACGCTAAACTAAGATGGCTAAAATGGTCAACTTTATACTTGCAGAAGATCAGCATGTTAGCATTGCCATTGTGAGCTTGTTAGCATTCTGACATTAGCGTTTAGCTCAAAGCATCGCTATGCCTGTAAGTGCAGCCTCACAGTGCTGCTAGCATGGTTATGGACTCTTGTTGATTTATAGAGTAAATAAAGAGTAATTTAAAGGATAATTCAGGTTTATTGCCACTTGGATCTTATGTTTGTAGTTTTGTCCTTTGTTTCTATTGGTTATTATACCATTGTCCTCACATATTCCTGAAGTCCAACCAGAAACATGAGCAGTTAGACTATCAGGCAGGTTGTAAACAAGCCAACAATTTAACCCGATTATCCAAACTACTTTGGTTGGATGTAAAACTGAAAGTAAGCAACAACCCGAAATGTTGCTAATAATCCCTCATTGCATAGAAAAACTGTGCACAACTATAGCAAATGTAGTAAGTCGCTCTGTAAACAGATTGTGGTGTTTTTATTTTTTTAACATTCTCCTTCGTTTTCTCTCCCAGATCGTTTGACTTTTTTAGCAATGTCACCATTTCCCAGATCTCATCCATTAATTCGGAATGTTATAGATAAGAATGAAGAGCAAAATTACAAAAATAAGATCTTAATGAACCAGAAATCATCTTTTGAAAGGCCCCAACCACCTTTTTAGTATGAGCAATGGGTTCTTTGATGAACACGTCTTGTAATAAAGCTGGTTTCAATCGAGATATTTCTGTCTATGTCTTCACCCTTATCACTGGTTTTAAATGAGCAGGGTTCAGCTGAAAAGTGCTGCTGTCGCCTATCAGAATTTAGCAACATTTAAATCAAAATGTGATGACAGTTTTTAGGTTGTTTTGCTTATTTTGCCAGCTCAATTAAATCTGATCAAACCATTGCCACAGCCCTGATGAAGCAGATTAACTGAGTTTGAATGTTAAAATCTTAATAGATGCCACCTGAGGATACGTATTTTGAAATTTTGACAGTTTCTTATTTAGTCATGAATATTAAATGTTACCAAGAAAAAGATTTGGAAAGCAAGTTTTCAGGGGCTTTGAAAGTAGTTTTCTTTCTTGTAAGACTCCTGATGTAATTGGACACAGAAGCTGCAATTATCTTTTTCAGATTCTGAGCAAATATTCTGCTTGATTAATGAAAGATTGTTGCTCTCCAAGTTGTTGTTGCTCTCTCAAGGACAAAGAATAGTTTCACCTTTGTCAGCGTGTGTGTGCTCCGTTGAGAGTAATGGTTTCACCTGCTGGGTTTGTGTGTCTGTCTCCCGTGTGAAGGTGATTATGACTCAAACGCCTGGCTGTGTGGATTTCTTTTGCCCCCTCCAGGTGCGGCGAGGCCAGCGCACCGTCCAGACTGAGACCAAGTACATCGAGCTGATGGTGGTGAACGACCACGAACTGGTAGGTGTTGAAGCTGAAAACTGGGAGGAGTTTTCTTTTACCTTATCTCTGTAACTGCTGCATGAAGGCATTATTAAGAAGTGAGCGTGACTCTCATTAAAATGAGGATTTAATCAGTTGGTTCTCTGTTGATAAGACTTTATAATCAGCACAGCAAGAAAGATGAAAGGCAGTAACGCAGTGTTTTTCTCCTCTTGTTAGTTTGTGCAGCTCCGTCGGTCGGCCACTCAGACGAAGAACTTTGCCAAAGCGGTGGTGAACATGGCCGATGCGGTAAGTTTAAATACGGTTGAGGAGTTGACTATGAGCTTCCTCTTCCTATCATCTATTGTTTTTAGCCATGGCACCCCTTCATAGTGGATCTGTTGTGGGGAGTCTCTTGAGTTTATTCAGGACAGTTGCCACATTTCAGAGCTTTTCCCTGCACATCAAACCTCCCTTATTCACATAAAGCCACAAGCTATTTTACTGTCCAATATTATTTTTAACCATCCCAGGTTTGGTCTCAGGTTGTGTTGAAGTTCTTTTGTGTATCAGAATTTATTTAGGTCTGTTGATTCTGACTATTACATTACCTTCACAAATGGCAAATATTTGCTATTATCTCTTGAATCCTCATCATTTTACAGGGAGTTTTAATATGAATTATAATATGATTTAAATGGTTAATTCTTATTTTATCCATTTTGATATGTTTAAAAATGTATAAATAAAATGTAATGGCTTATAAAAAATTATAAATTAAGTCGTTGGTTAGTTCGACATGAGGTTTATACATACACACTTTTTTGTGTCTTTGTGATCGGGTGTGGTTACCTTCCAAAACAACCATATTAAATGCAAACAAATTCACCGTGTGCTCGTACTGTAGCATCAGCATGGGAAACCCTTCACTGACTGGGGACAAACAGTGATGCTGGTTTCCATGGCAACCAACTGCTGCTTGCCCCACTCCATGTCGGGACAAAGTAGATGGATAAACAGTCTCCATTAGCTGCAATCTGAATTCACACTGTTTTTAAACTTTGTTTTATTGATGAGTGAATGTCAGACCTGTTTACAGCTGCTGCGCTGGAGTTACTCAGAACCAACCAAATATATGATCCTAGATAGTGTCCTCGAATTATCCTTGATGGTAACATGTCTGTAGTTCCATGAGAGAAGATGAGAAGGGCCCTCTCTTACAGCGCCTCCTTTCTGAAGACTATTTCAACCATCCGTAAATCTTACAATCACTTCACCCCTTAAGATCAGATTATTTTTCCACTAACAGGAAACTATTCTTTGGAGTTTATTCTTACTCTGTTCTCATATATAGAAATGGGCCTAAATACACATTGTCATCTTGACACTTATTATTTGTTAATTAAAAACAAAATTGTTAGATAAGTCCTCTTACCAATGTTGTCCCTAAATTTCTCTTTAATTTTACGGCTGTTTTGATGCCATTTGAGTTCTGGTATCCTCCAAGCAAACAGTCAGACTTCACTGACTTTAATTTACCTGGCATTTCTGATCACTATAATATTCACTTTCATGTTTACATGTTTAAGCTGCAATCTTGTTTTATTTTTTAGTTCTGTTTATTGTTTCTATTCTGTTCTGCTGTGACTAGTTTTCCTTATCAGGTACCACGGAAAATAACTGGCAACAGGACAAAAGATGAATTTTCTGTTGCATAATTCCTGCTCGTGATTTCCTTTTTTGATGAGTCCAGATCTACAAGGAGCAGCTCAACACTCGCATTGTCCTGGTGGCCATGGAAACCTGGTCTTCTGAAAACAGGATCTCCGTGGGCGATGACGCCTTGCTTACCCTGCGTGACTTCATGAAGTACAGGAAGGAGAGCATTAAGGAACGCTGCGACGTTGTTCACCTCTTCTCGTGGGTTCAATCTCCTGATTTCACTTGGTGTTGTCATTCTCCTCCTCCTCTTTCTTCTTGTCCTCCGACTCTTCCTTCTCCTCCGCCTGCACTACTACTACCATTACTACTTCTTCTCCTTCTCCTCCTTCCTCTCTACCTCCTCCTGTTATTATAACGGTCTCCCTGTCTTTTCTACAGTGGGAGGACGTTCATGAGCAGCCGCAGCGAGGCGGCCTACATCGAGGGCATCTGCTCACTCACCAGAGGTGGAGGCATCAACGAGGTGAGACTTGTGTCCCTCACACTGTATCGATCAGAGAGACATGCTTGATTGTCCAAAGAACTTCATAAACATTTAATCTCTAGAAGAAATGAATCGTTCTTGTGTAATTCAGGCCATTTTACTCTCTCTTCCTTCTAGTTGTCAAGTTATTAACTTGATTTATGTGTGTGTCTTCAGTTTGGCAGTGTGGGCCCCATGGCCATCACACTGTGTCAGAGTCTTGGCCAGAACATCGGCATGCTGAGAAACAAAGAGCGACCTGCTGCAGGTAAGACCAACGCAGTCATGATTCAAAAACAGAGGGGTAGCCAAAAAGGCCATGCAAGCCTTTAACTTTAAATACTGGTCTCCAACATACTACTTGTAGTATTATTCCTTCCTGCAATATTTGGTTCTTTACAGCAAAGTATGTTCAAGTTGTCTCCGATAAAATTCTAAATTGTATTGTCCTATTATATCTTAAAACTTTCTTTTAAAAATTTCTTTACCTAACTGAAGCAGTGTAAACCTATTGTAAAGCACTCATTTGATTTTTCACTGAGAACACGCTGATTGTTGATTAAATGTATCACGGAGAACTAATGTCTCCCTCAAGTGGTGAGAACACAGCAGTGCATAGCAGAATTTTAAAAAGTTGCTTACAAATGTTTTTGTTGTGTTTAGTCACATCATGAACAGTCTTTACCACAGAAATGTTTTGTGTGTGTTTCAAGGAGACTGCAGGTGTCCAGACCCATGGCTGGGCTGTATCATGGAGGATACAGGGTATGCACTTAATGTACAATAAATCCTGTGTGTGTCCTGTAGTACATTACATTCTCAACTAGAACAGGAATCTTTGGAAACAGCGATGAGCCAGCGATCCACAGAGAAAATTAAAGAGTATCAAATGTAGCTTGTAGAAGTACCCAACCTCAACTTTATTAACACAGCGAAATATTAACACATTTTGGGTTGGTGGGTTATAATATTTTATTCTTTTGAGCAATGTTGCAAATTCTGTCAAGCAAATGTAACAGAGAGTGATTTCTGTGCAGTTACTACCTGCCCAGGAAGTTCTCTCGCTGCAGTATAGACGAGTACCTGCGCTTCCTCCAACAGGGCGGAGGCAGCTGTCTCTTCAACAAGCCCAGCAAGGTGAGACATGGTCGGTTATCACTGTAAAGGTTCTTGCTGAAGCATGAATAGATTCACACTGAGGCTTCTGCTATTTTCTTTAATTTGCTCTCTTCATTTAACTTTTTTTTTAATTTTTTTTAAATGATATGATAAACAAAGCAAATCTACTTTAAAGACCTGTTTCACATTGGTAGAACATTTTCAGTTTTGAACGCACAAAATCGAAAACCTAAGTTAAATTGGTTTAAATGAATTTTCGTAGACAGTTCTGGTGAAATGTACCGTTTGACTCTATAGTTACCTTACATATATTTTCTTCCTGTAGTTGTTAGATCCACCAGAGTGTGGGAATGGATTTGTGGAGCTGGGAGAGGAATGTGACTGTGGATCACTGGTGGTTAGTACATTTGAATTAACTCATTTCTGACTGCTTGTCTTTTACGCGATGACTAGAAGCACTGATTTTTACAAAACTTATCACCCATTCTGTAAGCCTGGTTGGAAAAGTTGAGACTTACAGTAACGGCTGGTTTACCATCCCATCAGCAGGCCGTGCAAAGTGTGAAAGGTGGTCACGCACATGAAAATAAGCGTTCACATCTTCTCCCATCTGTCCAGAACGTTTCAGTTCAAATGGAACTGCAAATATTATCTGTATCCTTCCCTGTATCATGGAGGAGAGTCTACAGTTTGTATTAAAAATACATTTTGTATTTATAGGAAACACTTTTAATGTAACAAACGGCTAAACTGGGAGCTCCGCCCTTCTGCCTTAGCACTGTGTCAGACTGTAGTTGGATTGTAAGTGTAGTCAGTTATGTGGCTTCAGGATTTCAGGAAAGCCTTGAGGCTAAACAGCCTCATGAGCTACAGATGTACTATAAATTCTCTCTGACCCACAGGAGTGTGCACGGAGTGGAGCCAACTGCTGTAAGAAGTGTACCCTTACCCACAATGCCATGTGCAGCAACGGGCTCTGTTGCAGGGACTGCAAGGTGAGCTACTTTAATACATAACACCACTTTAAATGGATGTTTTGTCGCTGTTTATTAAGACCCTGATTGACTCTGTTGGTCTCACCTCCTCTTACTTCTTTACCTCTCCTTCCGCTCCTGCTTTCTCCTGTTTTTTTTGACAGTATGAGTTGAGAGGGGCGACGTGCCGTGATGCAGTTAACGACTGTGACATACCTGAGACCTGCACAGGAGACTCCAGCCAGGTAGAAGAAGCCCAACACATATGTTTCCCTTTTTATCAAGATGCTTAAAAAAATTCAGACATCTGAAACCCAACAGACCGATAAGTTTCTCTCTCTTGCAGTGTCCTCATAATGTCCACAAACTGGATGGCTACATGTGTGATGCTGGACAGGTAAAGTCGTGGTGTTTGTTACTGCTTTTCTTGTTATATTTAATAAAACGTATGTCTCTTTCTGTCTTACCTTTCTTCACCATCATTTCCACCCTGCTCCTCCTCCGCAGGGTCGTTGTTATGGAGGTCGCTGTAAGACCAGAGATGGCCAGTGCAGGACTCTGTGGGGCTACAGTAGGTTTGGATTGGATGTTGAGCTTTATTTATACATGTTGCATGGCCCTCTGATGGTTAACACAGGATTTTTTTTGTAATGCTCTTTGGTTATGGCCACGAGCTAAAGTCATTCACTGAATCTTTTATATTTTCTGAAAAGAGCTTAGTAACAATTAAAGCAAGGCCCTGGGTTTTAGTGCTTTAATTGAAAGACTCTGTTCTCTCCTCAGACTCAGCTGACAGGTTCTGCTATGAAAAACTGAACTCTGAGGGCACAGAGAAAGGAAACTGTGGCCCGGACTCCCGTGGTCAGGGATGGTTGCAGTGCAACAAGCAGTGAGTGAACAACTTGGCCTCATAAAATACATTTTAATAGCACATACAAGCACAATTTGATTTAAAAAAAAACAAAAACAACTTGGATTGACGGAGGATGCTGTGCTATAAAATCTCACATGCTTTTTTAGGGTTTTTTGTGGTCATTATTTCATCGTTTTCTCACTTTGGTCCCTCATCTCCATCAGAGACGTTCTGTGTGGTTTGCTGCTGTGCACCAATCTGACAGCTAAGCCGAGGTTTGGTGAACTGCAGGGGAAGCTCACCAGTCTGACCATCCACCATCAGAACAGATATATGGACTGCAGGTGAGACAGCTTGGTGAACGATTAACAAATACAGAAGGCTGCTTTACTCAAATTTTAGATTCACAACATGCAGAAAACATGGCAGACTTTGAATTGGTGCATCTTGTATTTTTGGTTTTGGTTTGAGAGTGAAAACACTTAAAGTAAACAAATATGCGTCTTTTATCACATTGATTAAAAACGAGACCAACGCGTATCGTAGGCACAATGGTCTTCTCTGGGTCTAACTGAACGCCAGTGTGCGGCCAAAGTGCATTTATTTATTTATTTCTTTATTTTAATTGTTTCACAGCACTGGAATGAAGCTTTTTTTTTTGCCTTTTTTGGTACCTTCAGCACATTTAGATGTACAGAAGAGTGTGTTAGAGAAAGATATATAATAAACAGATGAACTGATCTGTATTTAACATCTATCAGAATAAGTGTAAATAGTTAATGTGGTGTTCTAATTGCGTCTTGTGTGACCATGTGACCTGCAGGGGTGGCCATGCAGTGCTGGATGACGGCTTGGATCTGGGCTACGTGGAGGACGGGACGCCATGTGGGCCAAACATGATGTGTTTGGAACGTCGCTGCCTCCCTGTCACCACCTTCAACCTCAGCACCTGCCCGGGCTCCTCGTCCTCACGCATCTGCTCCCACCACGGGGTGAGTCGGTCACTGCTTTCTGGTCCCACCACAAGGTTTTTTTTTTATTTTAGTTTTGTGGAGCTTTATGGCGGTACGGCATAAGCGATTTGCTGGTGGAAAAACAAAGGTTAGGGGTGTAGAGAACAAGATAAAATGTTGTATGCGTTCACTCAAGTTTCTCCTGTCTCCATCCTGCAGACTTGCAGTAACGAGGTAAAGTGTATCTGCGATCCAAACTACACTGGGACGGACTGTAGCGTGTTTAACCCGATCCCCATCCCCACCCCGGCAGAGGGCCCAGAGAAATACAGAGGTAACCACACTTTCATTTTATTAATTTTTTTTTTTTTTTTATTAAGTTAGACTGGAGTTTACGTGACAAAATGAGGATTGAACAATGCCCCAAGGCATCTGGGTATTTGTAGTGCAAATATTAGCAAAAGTATACACAGTAATGACAAAAAATTGAAATCAGTTCTATTTGTTACATCTCATTAACAATTAAAATACAAAATAGATATACTAAAATATATATATATATGAATGGAAATGGTTAAAATATATGAATTACAGTATGTTTAAAGAGTTTGCAAAACAGCAGCCTTGGAATTTAGTAAGACACAACATAAACAAATACACAAAATATAAAATGCAGCATAAAAACAAAATTAAAAGAAACGTATTAATGAAACATTATGACAATATGAAGAAACGTGAATGTGCAAAATGAGCATCATTCGGTGATTTGCAGGCGGTTTTCTCGCACAGTCACTAATTCTTGTACATCTTTTAAAGGGGTATTCTCCTGTGTCTTTTCTGACAATATAGACTATATACGAGAACCAAAGGTATTTCTACTTTGTGGAACTCGGCACTCTCACATGCTGTTTTATTTTTGTTTTTTCACTCACTGGCTGACTCCTTCATTCCTGTAGGTCCCAGTGGTACCAATATCATAATAGGTTCGGTTGCTGGTGCAATTCTGGTGGCAGCGATAGTCCTGGGGGGAACTGGCTGGGGTTTTAAGTAAGAGCTCTGGCATGCCTCCGTCTGTGTGTGCCTGCTGTGTTCCTCTGTCGGCTAACACACATGCCTGCAGCTCGCTGCTCAATGCTCCTCTGCTTGATGTCTGAAAATTCACATTTTCAAATGTGAATATTTTCTGGTTTTCTTAGTCTATGATAGTAAGCTGAATATCTTTGGGTCTTTCTGTCAGACAAAACAAGACGTTTTATTCACCGATGGATTAATCAAGAAATTCATCAGTAGCTTAATCAGTAAAGAAAATAATTGTTAGTTGGAGCCCTATTCATGTCCTTTTTCAACCAAAAATGCCAACCAGTTTTTGGTTCCAGCTTCTCAAATGTGGTGATTTTCTGGTTTCCACTAATTTTATAAGTTTAATATTTCGAAGTTTTGGTCTCTGCGAAATTGTGTCTAGTCTTTAGTATTTCTAGACATTTTATAGATTCAATGATTAATTGATTAATCAGAAATATAATCACCACATTAATTGTGGAAATAATTATTAGTTGCAGTCCTATGCTGGACACACAAGTGAAACCACTAAACTCTCATACCACACAGAACTAAATAAATCAGTTTGTTTGCTGTCTGTCCTTTAAAGGGGAACTCCGGCGATTTTACACATCAAAGTCTGATTACAGGTGTCGGGTATAACTGCTGCACGTGTGGGGGAAAAAATGTATAAAGTATTCATGGCTCCTGATAGAGCTACAAATCTAAATCTGATATATTGCCTCAAGTGGTGCCACTTGCGTCAGCGTCGATTGAAGACAACAAGATTGAAAATGAAAATAATCTTTTGGTGTGGAGTTAGAAAGAAGTGATCTCATCAGCCTCCTAATCTCTCTCTCTCACACTCTATCTCTCTCTATATATATACATGTATATTTATATACACGTGTGTGTGCATTTTGCATCGATTGAGTACTCTTAAGTTTGGCGCGATGTAGTGAATATATTAACAAGCTCTTTCCATGTTCCTCTCTGCACTACTGGATTCTTCTTTCTGTAGTTAGTTTAGTTCACACTCTACAGTGCTGTCTTGCCTTGTCTTGCCAGCTTTGCTGTGGCATGCCTGCAGCATGCAGACAAACGAAACCGCTTGTTTTGCCTTAATTTACTGACTGTAGATGGTATGATAGCGTTAAATCTGCCTGGATAGACATTGCAGTTGCAAGGTCCTCGGTAGTGGAGTTTACTGTCTTGACAACAAAATATAAAGATGCAAGTTTCAAATGCCTGTTCAATGCTTTGCTTTTAAGGCCTTGGCTTCATTGCATGTTTCTTTTTCCGCACATGAAACAACCGTTGATATTCTTACCTGTGTATCTGCTTCACTTGTTTCGTGTCTTTTTTGTTTTTTTTCCTCACTGCGGATCCAGAAACATCCGAAGAGGAAGGTACGATCCCGCCTTTCAGTCCTGATCCCGACACCAAAACACTATCAGACTTATGTCAGCATAATGCCATCGGTTTTATAAGAATCCTCTCTGAGAACCTGACTTAAACATATCTTTAAGCCCACACATTTATCGGTCAACTGCTTCAATAGGCTTATTTTTCATCTGTCATACATTTGTTAGTTATTTATTTGTATAGGGACAAGAATATAGCAAGAACCAATTCCACATACCACAGCATTTATATAGCCTATGCTAGTTTTTCAATACCCTTCCATAGATGGCCCTTTTAAAATACACAGAACTTCATTCAAGTCAATCAAAATTTGATTTCTACATGTGCAGCAGCTCATGAACAGTATTAGGAAACATAACTTGCTATAATCCTAGTTTGCTTTATTATTATTTGTACTGCATGTCCCCTCAGTAACTTGGCTGCCATTTCAAAATATAGCTCCGGTGTTGACTTTGTAATGTTCATTTCGTAAGACTTTCAATAATAAAAGGTCAGCACCTCTCTTAAGTTTTAGTTTGAGGCTGTTTCTCTTATTTTATGATCCATCTGCATTACAGCTGCAAGACTACTTGATTGATCAATTAGTCTGCAACTATTTTGATAATTATTAAGGTAATTTTTCATGCAAAAATGTCAAACATTTGATTGTTCCAGGTTCTCAAATGTGAGCGTTTCCTTGTCTTACGTCACAGTTAATTGAAAATGTTTGGGTTTTGGACAGTAATTCGGACAAATCAAGACATTTGAAGATGGTCACCTTGGGCTCTAGGAAATAGTGATGGGCATTTATAACTGTTTCCTGATGTTTTATAGACCAAACAATTGATTAATTGAAGATATAATCAGAAAATGAATCTATAATGAAAATAATCGTTTGTTGCAGCCCTAATCTGCATCAGTCTTTTCCACGTTTTAATTCATCCTGTTGGTTCTATCAGATGCCTCATTGCCCCCCCCCCCCCCACCTCCTTATCTTCTCATCTTCTTTGTACACTTCATTCCTCTTCTCTTTCCAGATCTTCGGGAGTTTGAGTCGTATCCCTTCGCTCTGTCCTGTCTTCCTTACACTGTGTGCAGTCCGCTCTGAGGAGACAAAACAAAGATGTCTTCCACTTACAAGCCCTCAGACCTTTTCTGTTTTCTTTTCTGATTTCATTGGCGTTCTCCTCCTGGAAAGTCGAGTCATCTATTTTATTTTATTTATTTTTTACTGCGGTATGGAAGCCCTGAGGAGACATTCTGAATGGCTATTAGGGATCATCTGGTTACAAATGTCCAAGTAGGTCTGTTTTTTTTTTTTGTTTTTTTTTGTGTTGGTTTTTTTTGTTTTCCAGCACACACACAGCCCTTAACTGCCGTGTGTACTCAAGCTTTTCAGTTTTCTTTTCCCTTCCGCTGGTTACAGCTGTTCTTCTGCCATATCGACTGTTATGCTTTTCACACCTTTAAGCAATTTCATGGAAGAAGGCTATGTTCTTCTCCTCGTCTGGACTTTTTTGGGGAAGCCTTCTGTTAATACACATATTTAACTCATGGAGAACACAACCACCTCCTTTCAGTGGTGTGACGTTAACTGCAATAGAAGCATATTAATATCGCCAAATAGTGACTGTTGACATTTTATCTGTCTAGATGAGCGTTATTTTTGTGTGCTAGGCCTTTACATTCCACAGTAATAGTCATACTTTCTCCTCCTATGTTGCCTTTAATTATGAAACAGTAGTCCATCCTAAATCAATGCTTCTACATAATATGCATCAATGTGTGAATGTATGGTTCAGGCCTGCACTGAGGCTTGTTGTCTCTGTGCTGATGACATCAAATACTTACTGCAGTACTTTCCTGCAGCCAAGCACATGAACACAGCAAATGTTTTATCCTCTTGTATGATATGTAATCCATACACAACAAATATGCATACAAGTATGCTAAACATGGGTGCTGATGTACACAGTGTATCATAAGGTTGATTCATTTAGACAGCAGTGACTCACTGCCGCTCTGAGTGGAAGCACAACTCTGGAGAGAGAAGACTCTTCCTGCCTCTCAGCGTAAAACTGCTCATTTTAAGATTGAATTAGCAAGAGAGGATTCAAATCTTTGCAGTTTCAGGGAATCTGAGCTCTTCTTGGTGGCTACATGCCTGATCATTTGGGCCGCAGAGATTCATAAATGCCTCTGCGAGATTTTCAAGTTTCAAGCTGCAAAATTGTGATCTAGATCACAAATTTCCAAGATGAGATTTAACACAGGATCACATTCGATTCCACATATACACAACAATTACAATGTAGCTGAGGTATTCAGAAATTAGATTTCAAATATGCTTTATTTCAAAATGGCTTCAGATAATTTATTTCTGACTGAATAGATCAGATCGCTATAATAAGCAATAAATATTGTATATTTGAAAAAAGAATTAACTATCAGAATGTATTCAAGTTGGAATAACAAACATCACAACAAATATCAAAAATGTTCTCCCAGTCCAATTCTGCAGCTTTTATGTGCATCACTCCATTTAAATTAGGTTTAGAAGATGTCCTCCTGTGGTTATTATATACAAAGACTGCCTGGGAAGCTTTGTTTCACCCATAACAATGACAAACTGTGCAATAGCACAGCTGCCAGAAGAGATGATCCAAGTTGCACTGCCAGTCAACCTACAGTAGCATTAAAGGAATATGTTGCCATTTTGAGTCATAGGAACCGGTCTGGAGAAGTTCAAGTTAATCAATAAAAATGCTTAATGACATTCCTGATTGACAAAAATGTGTGCATCTACTCATAGAAATTTGGTTTCGGAAGACACTAGCTGCTAACTTTATTCTGACTTTTTAAACAGCAAAAGAGGTTAAAATTGCAAGGACAGAATTGGCTGAAAGCTGAGGTCACACTGTGTTTACTGCCACTGTTTGTGATCACACATTGTAGTTGGACTCATGAAAGGCTTTTGGCACCATTAACACATGGAAGTCAACAGTGTTTAGTCCTACAGGAAGGTAACCAGTATTAGCTTTCTATGTAAATACTCATATTACGGTGTATTTAAAATACATATTAAAACATATCTGAATAACAGTGACTGTTCCATTTGGTGTGTTTGTCTGTAAAATCCAGTTTTAACAGACCGTAGTTCTGCAGGATGTTCTCTCTCCTCTTTCTGATACTTGTTGAACTTATATCATCATGTTTTGGACAAAACACTGTCTAGCTGTCTGGAGTTTTCCAAAAGAACAAAAGTCGTCTTTGAAGTATAACTAACTGACTTTACCGTCTTTAGTAGTAGGCTACCCTGAAATTACTAGAAAGCACTGACCTGTAATAGATTTACTTTCTCAGTGAGGAGCTCAGCATTTTCACCCCTGCTAGCGGCATGGCTCTAATGTCAGTCTGTCCACCACTTTGGTCAAGACTGAAATCTCAACAACTATCAGAGGAATTGGCATGAAATTTCATAACTTGGTCTGCAGAGGATGAATCCTAATGACTTTGGTGATCCCCTGACTTTCCATCTAGCTAATTTGTCAAACCAAATATTTTGGTTAATGACCAAATACCTGCAAAACTAATGAAATTCCCATCAGCCTCAGCTGTACTTTGTGTTTATGGCTAATTAGTTCCTGTTTGCCTGCAAATATGCTAAACTATGATGGTGAATATGGTAAACATTATACCTGCTAAATATCAGCATGTTAGCACTGTCATTGTGTGCATGTTGCCATGCTAGCATTTAGCTCAAAGCATTACTGTACAGCTGCTAGCATTGACTGTTTTTCCACGTTCAGTGAGCTAACACTTTCAGGAAATGTGTGTAAAATTAGTAGTAGCGTTCAATAATACAATAGTTAGATTAACATTTTAATTATTTCCATGCTTACATTACTAGCAGTCCATATGGTATTGTCACAGTTTTCTACAAAACTGAATGTTGACATTTTTCTTTTTAAAAGTGTAATAACTAATCTGGTGATGCTATAACATATTCAACATATTGACAAACTTGATCATCATGCCATATGTGAGAAGTGTATGTATGGAGAAGGGTTTGGTAATGTATATAGATGAAGTTTTGTGAATATAGTAAACATGTAAACTAATCATTTATAGAATTGTTAGTGTATTGATGTCTGAAACATTTATTACATTAACTGGAAATGTTTTCCAGTTTTAACACTTAGTTTAAAATTATTTGCATTACATTATTGGTAAATTACTATGTTTACAGCTGGAAGAGCTTTCATTTTAAAACAATTTATAAATGTTACTGAATATCAATAGATAAGTTTATTCTGTATATGTAGGAATCTGTGATACTATAATATTAGAGATATACAGTTTAGCAGTGATGGTGAAGGATTAACTTCAAACTGACTTGTAGTTCCTGATTTAATTTGTAAATATTTTAGCTTGATGTCGGTGATCTTTCAACAGTTCGGTGGTTTGTTGAGGACTAGAAGGAGATCTGTGCCTCTCACATATGGGTGTGTGCACAGACAACATTTCCACTATTTGATGCACTCAAATGGTGTAAGAGTATTTTCTTAATAAAAATACAAACTAAATTTATACTGAGTTTGCCATATAAAAGTATCAGTAATTCAGGAGTTAAACATGCTTTTAAAGTACCAACTACGATATTACACTATACTTAATAAAAACCAACACTAGTAAATACGGAGTTCTTCTCAATCTTTTTATTAGTGAAAAGGTTATTTTTTACACTACTTTTTAATCATTTAGCAGATGCTTTTATCCAAAGCAACTTACATATGAGGAAGACAATGGAAGCAATTATAACACAAGGTAACAAAATGCATAAGTGCCCCAAAAACTAGCCTGTTAAAGGCCAGCACAGTATACAAAGCTAAGGATAGGAAGTATTTTTTGTAAAGTTTTTTTTAAAATTTTTTTTAAGAAAAGGGATAGAAAGGAAGTAGAAGTTAGTGATTGATGCATTTTCAGGTGTTTTTTTAAAGGTTGTTACAGAATCTACTGATCTTGTAGGAGCAGGCAGACCATTCCACCACTGTGGACCGGATCCAGAGAAGGTGCGCGAGAGTGATTTTATTTTATTTTTTGGTGTGGTACAACCGTTGTTCATTTGCAGAGTGCAGGGATCTGGCAAGAACATAGGTCTGTATCAGCGAGCGAAGACATGAT
>CM022492.1:14575075-14828224 GCA_011952105.1 Coreoperca whiteheadi
ATGTATTAATATGTATGTGTGTATATATATATTTTTTTGTGTATGTATGTTTATACATGTGTATATGTATGTCTGTGTATATATATATTTTTGTTTGTGTATGTATGTTTATACGTGTTTGTATGTGTATTTTTTTTTGTTTCTGTATGTTTGTATTAACATATATTTTGTTTGTGTATGTAAGTGTGTGTGTATATATATATATATATACATTTTTTGTTTTGTTTTTGTATGTGTGTATGTATGTGTGTGTGTGTATATATATGTTTGTGCATGTGTGTGTATGTATCTATGTGTATATGTACGTTTATGTATGAATGTGTGTATATATGTGCGTATATGTATGTATGGATGTGTTTATGTGTGTGTATGTATAAATGTATATATGTGTGTGTAGACTATGTATGTATGGATGTACGTTTATACGTGTGTGTTTGTATGTATATGTATCTATGTCTGTGTATACATATTATGTTTGTATGTATGTTTTTGTATATGTATGAATGTGTGTATATGTATGTATGGATGTGTTTGTGTATGTATGTCTGTGTGTGTGTGTGTATATATATATTTGTATGTATGTGTATATACATGTATATGTATTTATGTATGTTTTTGTATATGTATGAATGTGTGTATATATGTGTTTATGTGTGCGTATATCTATGTATGGATGTTTATGTTTGTGTATGTATGAATGTGTATATGTATGTGTGTAGACTATGTATGTATTAATATGTATGTGTGTGTGTGTATATATATATATATATATTTTTTTTTTGTATATGTATGTTTATACGTGTGTGTACATGTATGTATGTATGTCTGTGTATTAATATATATTTTTGTTTGTGTATGTATGTATGCGTATATACATGTATATGTATGTATCTATGGATAGGTATGTGTAAATGTATGGATGTGTAAATGTATTTAAGTGTATGTCTCTGTATGTATATATGTGTGTGTATGTATGTATGTTTATACGTGTGTTTGTATGTGTATGTATGTCTGTGTATATATATATTTTTGTTTGTGTACGTATGTTTTTGTATATGTATGAATGTGTGTTTGTGTGCGTGTATGTATGAATATGTATGTGTGTATGTATGAATGAACGTATGTGTATGTAGGTGTGTGTGTGTATATATATATATATATTTTTGTATGTATGTTTATACGTGTGTGTTATGTATATGTATGTATGTCTGTGTATATATATATATATATTTTTTTTTTGTATGTATGTGTGCATATATTTTTTTTTTGTTTGTGTATGTATATGTTTGTGTGCGTATATGTATGTATGAATGAACGTGTGTGTATATATATATTTTTGTTTGTGTATGTGTGCGTGTGTATATATATATTTTTTTGTTTGTGTATGTATGTTTATACGTGTGTTTGTATGTGTATTTTTTTTTGTTTGTGTATGTTTGTATTAACATATATTTTGTTTGTGTATGTAAGTGTGTGTGTGTGTATATATATATATATACATTTTTTGTTTTGTTTTTGTATATGTGTATGTATGTGTGTGTATATATATATATTTATTTTATGTTTGTGTATGTGTGGGTATATATATTTTTACGTGTGTATATATATATTTGTATGTGTGTGTGTATGTATCTATGTGTATATGTGCGTATATGTATGTATGGATGTGTTTATGTGTGTGTATGTATATATGTATGTGTGTGTAGACTATGTATGTGTGTATGTATGTACGTTTATACGTGTGTGTTTGTATGTATATGTATCTATGTCTGTGTATACATATTATGTTTGTATGTATGTTTTTGTATATGTATGAATGTGTGTATATGTATGTATGGATGTGTTTGTGTATGTATGTCTGTGTGTATATATATATTTGTTTGTATGTATGTGTATATACATGTATATGTATTTATGTATGAATGTGTGTATATATGTGTTTATGTGTGCGTATATGTATGTAGGGATGTGTTTATGTTTGTGTATGTATGAATGTGTATGTGTGTGTGTAGACTATGTATGTATTAATATGTATGTGTGTATATATATATTTTTTTGTGTATGTATGTTTATACATGTGTATATGTATGTCTGTGTATATATATATTTTTGTTTGTGTATGTGTGTGTATATATATATTTTTATGTGTATGTATGCATGTGTGTACATATATATTTTTTTGTTTGTGTGTATGTACGTGTATATGTATGTATCTATGGATATGTATGTATGTGTGTGTATATATACATATTCATGAATGTGTATGTGTATGTATGCGTGTGTGTGTGTATGTATGTTCATGCAGTCTATTTCCTGTCTGTCCTTCCTGGGAGAGGGATCCCTCCCTTGTTGCTCTTCTTGAGGTTTCATCATCTTTATTCCTTGTTAAAAGGTTGTTGTTTTTTGGGAGGTAGTTTTTCCTTGTTCGAATCGAGGGTCTAAGGACAGAGGGTGTCGGATGTTGTACAGATTATAAGCCCTTTGAAGAAAATTGTGATTTGTGATATTGGCCTGTTTAAATAAAATTGAATCGAATAAACTGGATAGGATGCTTTAGGTTAACTGTCAAATGCAAATACGCTCTGCCCCAGTAGCTGATGTTGTCTTTGGAATTAAAACATGCAGATGTTTTCATCATAGCAACACATTTAAAATAAATAAAAGTTGAACCTCTTTAATGGGTGATATTGAAGACATGGTTGTGTTGATCTCCAGGATCTCTGTGCCAAGAGGAGTGAGCCGCAGCGCGGGGAAATGCGCCCTGCATTTCTTCTGGCAGGAAGCTCTCATCATAACGTGCCAGTAGACGCGCAGATCCCGGTTTCCTGTAAAGGACGGTTCTTCATGCTTGCTGCTATTACAGTGCAGCATGCAGATTCTCACGGTGTTTTTAAGAAGTTGGTGCAAACTCAATTACAAATATTCGATCGATTCCGTCCAATACTCTGCTGGGTAATGGTCCAAAGCCAATCACATTGGTGAGGGGCGCATGAGCTGCTCTCTGGGAAAATTTCTAAAATTGTAGTTTTCGGCGCGGCTGTCATAAAAACGAATATCAAACAAAGCTACGCGAACATCGCATCTCCTTTTGCGCAAAATGCAACCATGACAAGATGATATCCCACATATTAGTTTTCTCCTGCTGGTAACTTTTCTAGTGTCTGTGTGGTGGTCTGCTGAAGGGTTAGGGTTCCGTGGGAATTCCCGGGATTGGGCCTTTCGGGAAGCCCGACATCTGTGTTTCTTTATTTGGCACAAGAATAGGTGTGCGTAAAGGTGCCCGCTTGTGCGCGTTGTAGTCCTATCAATCATGATGTTGCTCATTGCTCACTCATGCAAGTTTACTTTCACCATAAATCGGATGAATAAAACATCATGAAATGTATAAACTTAAGTCCCATAGCTATGAATGAAAGGTCGTGATCTGTAGTTTAATGTAGCGGATTAGAGGGCTGTAGGAAACCGCTTGGAAACGGCTTTTGCATGCTTTATTTTATTTTCAGAAGTTGTTGTTCTGCCCACAATAGTTTGAGATTATACGACTTATTTGTTGTTCTCTTTTAAATCATATATTGAGCCCTCTTATGTAGGCTATGTTGGACAAGAAGCACATTCCTTAGCAGACTGGACATTTTATCCACTTTGGAAGTTTCTTCGCTACTTAAAATGTTCACAACATTAATGAAAAAGCTGAGACTTTGGGGGCTCTAAAGCCACTTTACGGCTCTGAGAGGCTGATCCGGAGAGGCGGGTCCCTCTGCGGGCTACAGCTGTGTACGGCGGTGCTGAAGAGTCAAGCCAAACAGAACAATAGGCGACTTTGTTGTCAAAATAAAAGCGGAAATGGACAACTTTCACAAAGACATACATATATATTTCAGGCTAGAAAAGCCTATTTTATTTTGACCGAAAAGGAAAAGTATCCCCAAAATCTACATGCCACACTGTAGTCCCTGTTATTTTAGTTTGAAAGTAGAAGAATGTGGAAATAATATGCTTCATGTAGGCTACTTTAATTTCCTTACTTTGTGTCCTTCCAGCTACAAAACCTCTCTTCTGATGTGATTTTCTGGTATTTGTAGGTATTAGGAAGTAGTGCGCTGTTCTTATTCTGGTTATCTTGACAGAGGCGCTTCCCACTTCCAACTCCCAACTCGACATTCCTTCCCTCTGGTAAAAAGTCCTCACTGCAACCTGGAGATTGTCCACGTTTACAGCATTCAGACACCGCTGCCTCGCTCCACATCTACAGCCTCGGGCCTCTGCGTGAAGTGCGCATACGACTGTAGGCCTCCAAATTCATCAATTTAGTGGCTATTATTATTGTTTATTGTTTTGAATCCCTCCAAGTTAAGCTATTTGACTTGATTCTGTAAAGAGAAAAGATGTTTGCCTGCTGCATTGCCTTTTTCCTCCTCACTACGTGGTCTTCGGTGGAGTGTAATCCAAGTCCTGTGGTAGGAGATGTAGTCGTGGACAGATACTTCATCCCCAAAGTCTGTGCCAGAGAATCTAAAACTGGTGATTATGTCCGCTATCACTACAACGCCACATTTGTCGACGGGAAAACATTTGATTCGAGGTAAGTTAATTCGCATTATATCTGAAATTCTCAGTGCATTCATTTGAGATTTCTCTCTTTGTTGCAAAGTTGGTAATTATGCTGCAGAGGCCACACAACCTGATTCAAAGTTCGGTTAGGTTACAGCAGCAGTGGCATTTCAGAAATGTGAAGAAAAAAAAAGCTGAGATTTAGGCCTACATTCCAAAATACGTTGGCAATAGCCTTGTCTAACAAGCCATATCTCCATGCGCTTGCTACAGATGTAGTTCTTCCTTCTCCGGAGCTTTACAAAGTTGACCCACTTTGTCCTTGTTAACTTGTTGTTTTTACCTTCGCAGCCACCAGAAAGGAGACGCCAAGGTGGGCCTGCTCGGGGAGGGCCGGCTCATCGCTGGCATTGATAAAGGTCTGCAGGGCATGTGTGTGAATGAGCGCAGGACAATCACCGTCCCTTCTCACCTGGCCTATGGAAGCACCGGTGCAGGTAAATACAAATGTCTAATTGTTCTGCACTGGGAGGTCGGAGTTGTGCAGCAGGGTTTAAAAACCCATGCAGAGAATAAGATGCTCTAGTTTTTGAAATGGTAGGATACAGCACAGCCGATTCCCAGTGTAATCAGGAGTTCATATTTGAGATTTCCGGTTGCCCTCAGAGGTCCCTGAAGGGTCCAGGTTGTCGATGTGGCAATTATTACTGGTTGTTTGTTTAATTATAGATTTGTGTGGAAATACCCGCCACTAAAGCACTTCTTGTGCCTTAAGGGGCCCTGTTTCAAAATGTAGTTTTAATACCTTTATATATTTCAGTTAATAATATGCCAACAAAATTGCCTCTCATAAAATGATCACAAACTGCCTTATCAAACCTGGGTCATAGCAGCAGTCAGGAACCAAAGTATTGGACAAAAATGTTGACCTGATGATGGAGCAAGATGAGAAGGGATCACCAAAACTAGATTTTATCCTGAGGGGAACATGAATGTGTGTGCCAAATTTCATGTAAAACCATAAATGTCAACCTCATGGTGGTGCCAGAGTAAAAGTCAGGGGATCCATCAGTCAGTATAGGATTCATCCTCTGAGCACCACAAGAGTTTGTACCACGGTTTTTGGCAATCCATCCAATAGTAGATATTTCAGTCTGGACCGACCGAGCAAAAAATAGACCAAAATGTCCATCCTTGGAACCAAGTCGCTACAATGGCTAAAAAGTAGAGTTTTTCACATTGTTTTGACATATCAAAATTAAATTATTTAACTTGCTCGAAGTGATGTTGTGCCATGCAGATAGTGGTCACTTCATTGAGTACCAGTAGGAATGAATAAATTCAAAGCAATGCAACCATGACTTTTGAGTTAATTCTCGTTTCACCTGGGGAGCTCATTTAAGGAAATAAGATGATCTGGGGGTTAATTTCACAGAGACCTTCAATTAAGATGGCTGGGGATTATAGTGTTGAACAGTTCTGAACACTGATGCCTTTGCGGTGTCCATCCAACCATGTTTACAGGTGAAGTGGTTCCTCCAGACGCCACCCTGGTGTTTGACATCCATCTGCTGGATCTGTGGAACAAAGCTGACCTAGTTGTTACCAAAACCATCACCACTCCCAAAGACTGCAAACGCTCTGTGATGCGCACCGACTTTGTGCGCTACCATTTCAATGGCACTCTGCTCGACGGCACCGTCTTTGACTCCAGGTGAATTCCGGCTTGGACGACTATTGGTTTCCTGTCCAAAGTGGTGAAACGATATAGAAAGTGATTAGCAATTGTAGCAGTTTATTCTCTAAAAACAGAGAACAAACCACAGTAAGTGAAGAGATATTTGTTTGAAGCTAAATCAAGTTCTCATCCCCAGGCTCTGAAACAAAACCCGGTTGAATGACTGCTCTTTTCTATTTGTACTATGTCATCCAGGTATGTTGTGTGTTTGACTTTGCGCTTGTATGAGCCCTACGTAGCTACACAAGGAAGCAGACCCACGACTCCATAGTGGGCGACGGTTGGCTGATCAAGGGCATGGATGAGGGCCTGCTGGGCATGTGTGTGGGAGAGATCAGAAACATCATCATCCCACCTTTCAAAGCCTATGGCGAAAAAGGATCAGGTAAGTCCAAATGACAGCTAAAGAGAGAGTAAATGAATGGATTTGGTGTTCCTGCTTTGCAATTGAACTCTGCTTCTCCTAAACAGCAGGGGATTAGAGGGAAGAGGAATAAAATGCGTGTACACGGAACATACTTTTTTTTTATAGAACTTAAAGCCCCCCTGTTGAGTTTTTAGGAGTGGGACCCTCTTTGTACACATGGATGTTAACAATATAAAATAATTTAAAAAGCTTTGCAAATGATTAAGAGAGGAAATACACGTTTTGGTGAGAAACTCAAATTGAGAAAAACACAACTTGTTTGTTTACAAGAAAACTTCACAGGGCAAGGTGGAAATACAGTTAACCTTTTCAGGCCAATGCTAAATATAAACAAGTTAATCCCATAAATCATTGATTTAGAAATATAACAAGCAAAAATATAGGGTGCTTTTCATCACAATTTTGTGTTAATTTGTTATATTCTGTTAAACAAATAGATCAGGTAGAAATAAGACAAGATTCAACAAGGAATTGACAGTGTAACAAATTTGGTCAAAACAATACAAACAAATCACCAAAATAAATATATAAAACCACTTTTCACTATGGTAAATGTTGGTAAGTGTGAACTTTGAAATTCTCCGACCGCTGCTCACCAGGTACAGAGATTCCATCTCAGGCGACGCTGGTGTTTGATGTGCTGTTGGTGGACATTCATAACCCAAAGGACAACATTACCATTGACAACCAGGTGGTGCCTGAGTTGTGCACACGCAGGTCTGTGGTCGGGGATTACACTCGGTACCACTACAATGGTACCTTCCTGAACGGAGACACCTTCGACACCAGGTGAGCTCAGGTCACACTGACAGTGAAGCTGATTGTAACTCCGTTATATTGCAGGGGATTAATCATTGGTAAAGTCTGTTTCCTGTTTTTTTTGGGGGGGGGGGGGTTTGGTAGATACAAGACTTAATCTCTGAGTACTGTAACTATAAAAATGAAATTCAAGTTTTTAGATGCTTCTCTAAATGTCAACCCATTACTTCAGTATAATTTCCTTTTTAAGTGTAAATGTAATAAAATCTACCCTTCTTGAAATTAAACCGTGCTCATCTGTTACTGCCAACAGCTACGAGAGGAATAGCACATACAACACCTACATCGGGATGGGGTACGTGATTGCAGGTATGGACCAGGCCCTGCTGGGAGTCTGCATTGGGGAGAGGAGGAGGGTCATCATCCCTCCACACCTGGCGTATGGAGAGCAAGGAGCAGGTAAGTTACCTGCCCTGATTGATTTTTTTAGTAACTGTTGGTTCATTATTCCATATCTGCATTGACAGAGAGCTACGGTTCTGGAAAAATAATCCATTAAAATCTGTGTGAAATAGCATTTTGGGTCCGTAACTGGTTGAAACGGGATGTTGGGACATGACACAACATCTTTCAAGAATGTGAACTAAATGGATATTTTATACAGACCAAAAGATACGGATGCTGAAAAAAACCTTTCAATGTTTAGAACCTATTTATACTTTAACACAATGAAGTAACTGTAAAATAACAGAAAACTCATTCAAAACAAACAATGTCACTTTTGGGAAAGTGACAATTTTCTGACATTTAAAAGATTAATCGAAGGTGAGGTGGAATTAACCAGACAACTTAACCGTAAGTCAGTAACATTCATGGTCACTGGTTATGTATAAGTGAAAGTTAAAAACACTGGAGGTAAATGAGGCTAAGAGCAGATCGCAGTATAGGGCCTCTACTGAACTGGGAATCTAGATGCATCTAAATATGAGCAGAATGTTTCCCAGCATGGTGAGTTACCATAAAGATTAAACAATTACATGTTTTCTGTCCAGGTAACGTCATCCCCCCTTCTGCTGTGCTGGTGTTTGACATTCACGTCATCGACTTCCACAACCCCAACGACACAGTGGAGGTCCAGATAACCTTCAGACCCGAGGTGTGTAATGAGACCACCGGGGTGAATGACCTTGTCCGCTACCACTACAATTGCACCCTGATGGATGGCACACCGCTCTTTTCCTCGTGAGTCACCCAGACATCCAAAATTTACATCACATTCCCACTTTATTTTGTCCAGTAATCAACCTTGTCCTCAGGCATGACTATGAGAGCCTTCAGGATGCAGTGCTGGGAGCGGACAAGGTGATTGATGGCCTGGACGAGGGATTGAGAGGCATGTGCGTGGGAGAGAAGAGGGTGATAACGGTGCCGCCTCACCTCGGCCACGGAGAAAAAGGAGGTGAGACTTCTGTTTGGTTTCTTTTCAAAGAAACAGCTTATTTGATTCATGAGCCTCTTATTAAGCTGCATCTGAAACATTTAAGCCATTTGTTTGTTGAGGTTAATGTAAAGTGTTTAAGACTAATTTACTTTGGTCTTTTAGTTAAATAAGTGGTCATTTAAAACTGAAAAAATATAGCTCTGACTGAAAAGGTGTAGCTTATTACGCCTAACCTTTTACATTTACAAACAAGCTACACAGTCCAAACAATAACTAAAAAGGCAGTTATGCATATACACAGGTATAATTTTCACATAGCTAAACACTGTTTTTCTTGCTTTCTATCTGTCAGCCACTGGTGTGCCAAGCAGTGCGGTGTTGGTCTTTGACATTGAACTGGTGAGCTTTGAGAAGGGAGTGCCGCCTGGTTACCTGTTTGTGTGGCTCCAGGACAGTCCTGCAGACCTGTTCGAAGCCCTGGACGTCAACAAGAACGAAGAGGTGCCCCAGGAGGAGGTACGTTACTGCTGACAGTATGATCACTATTATTTCACATGGCAGGTGGTGGACCCCTAAAACTATTTATTTTTCAAAGAGCAGATAGAACAGGGTGGCAGCTTTATAGCACTGACTGAATTTTGTGAAATCTCGAGCTATTAACTACAGTACATCAGTTCTATTACAGTACTTGAGTAAAATTGGTGGAGACAATGATTAAACCCACTAGAATTTGAAAATTCCTTACTCTGGCACCATCTGGTGGAATTGCCAAAAATGAGACTACTGGTTCTTTTAACACTTGTGCTATCAGAATATTTTCAAGATGTCCTTCACATGCTCAGGGGAAAAAAAAAGCAAAACTCCATCTGCTGATGAAGAGCATGTCATATGATTGAAAGCATTTACCCTTTTAAAGTCTATTTCTGAGTAAAAGGCAGTCTTACTCTGTTAGACCTACAGTAGTAATATTCCAGTATCACTTTCAACACTTCAAAGAAAAATGCATCTTGTACCTCCTTCAAAAATCACTGCAATAAATGTATTATCCTCTTTTATCAAATAATTTTTTAAAACCCTGCTTACAATAATAACTCACCACTGAAAGTCTAGTGTAACCTTCTACAACTTGATCAGTGACGCTCTTTTCTCTCGACACATTTTAGTTCGGGGAGTTCATCAAGCTGCAGGTGGCAGAGGGCAAAGGTCGTATAAAGCCTGGAATGATCATGCAGCACGTTATTGAGGACATGTTCAACAACCAGGACCGGAATAAAGATGGCGTGATCACGGCCAACGAACTCAAACTGAAGGTAGATGAGGACAAGGAAAGGGAAGAGGCGAGGCACGAGGAGTTGTGATGAGGGAAAAACGCTTTCATCCTCGCTCTCAGGGATAAACCCCAACACCTTAAACACAAGCAACGAGAGACTTTTCCCATAACAGCATCATGGTTTAATACTTTCTGTACCACATTGGACAGTCTTTTGAGATGACAATAGTGCAAAGGGTCTTTTTGTGGAGTTCTGTGTTGTACGTTTGTTTTTGATAGTATGCCCGAAAGTCACATTACGTAAGAAAATAGTTGTTTTTTTGATGACAAGAAGAATGCGTGGAATAAAAAGACTCTATGGTTCTCCTGAAATGATTTTGAATTCACTTTTCCCTCCAAACTGTCCAAAAGTTCAAAGCTAAAACACCCTGTGTGAGATCACCTTTCAAAAACTGAAAACTAACACGATCTGATAAAAGTGTAATATCAGATTTGGTTGAAATATCACCAATATGCAGCATATTAGTGAGCTTTCTTTCCAATGAAGGTGATCACACAACAGGGTGCCTGAGCTGAAATGTTGCACCAGAAATTATTTCTTTACAGTGTCATTTAGGGTCAAATTAGTGACAGAGTAAAAAGTACTAGTTATTTTAAAAAGCAGGTAGAAATATCTGAAAATGTCAACATGTTGTACACTGCATTTAAGACTAAAACATGCATGGCTATTGGTGGAAAACTATTGGACACTGGCATCAACCTACATTAATACATCACTACTAGAAAGGATTTAAAAGATACATGATTCACGGCCACCTATCACTCTAATGAGCACCATACTGTCATAAGACTGCATTGCTAGAGATTAGTAGCATACAGATATGTAAAATGTTGATTAAAAGGGATAATTGCATTTTTAAAAATTTGAGGTAACAGCACACTTACAAGTTAGCACATATTCATCTTTTCTTCGACAGAAGTGTAACAACAATGCCTATAGCAGTGCAAACTCTCAATGTTAAGTCCTAATTTTTAGAAGCCAGTGTTTGATGCTAACGTGTCTGTCATCACTGTCAAGTTAGCTGCACCTGCAACTAACTGATGATTCATGTATACACGAGAACAGGGTCAATTTGAAGTAGAACACTTAAATGATAGACATTTACATGAGCATTTTAAAGGCAGCCCATCCTCTAAAAAATAGAACTGTTTAAAAAGTAGTGAAAAGAGGACAGAAAAATTAGAAATACACTGTAATTGCTGGTATATACTTTGTGCATTTGAAATAAGACTATAAACTCTCCCTTCGCTGAGTTCTGTTAAGCTAGCACATTGCTATTATGGTGCTGCTTCTATAAAGATATCTTGTCGATTCCCTCAAACAAATTAAACAGCAGGAAGAAAAGAGTTCTGCATAAATCCCAGAACCTACTAAATTAAGTTGAAAATGCATGACCTAATTTATGCTTTTAAACCGTTGGACTTTGGTAGGATGGCTTTGCTATACAGTACAGAGTGAGTGTTATTTGCACAGTTAACGCAGCAGTGGATAAAGTCCAGTTCTGAGGTAAGTGACGATGTGTGATTGTCATAAAGTGTCCAGTTCCTCCTTGTGCGTCTTACTTGTAATGTATTTGAGGATGGCGTTCGGAACGTCCATTGTCTCGTCCTTCACCAGTACGATGTCAAAGGAGTTGACGAACGACTCTTTTCTCTCTTCCACCTGAGACACACACAACATAGACAGTTAGGACTCATTTTCTAAAACACTGTTGATATAAGGAATCCCAGGAAAACACTATACGTTAAGTCTGACCTGGTCGTTGAGGAAGCCGATGGTGAGGATGTTCTGGTGCTTGGACACCCCGTCAGCCATGGTCAAATCTCCTAAAGAGTCTCCCAGCAGCAGCACGTTAGGTCGACCCTGCAGCTCTCTGAGGCCAGCTGCATGTGACAGAGCGCCTTCCCTCTTGTTGAAGGTGTGAATCAGTTGGCCTTTAAAGGCTCGCAGGACCCCCTTAATAACAAGACAATGTTCAGTTAAGGTTACTGTAACCCAGTGGTGGGAGAAATATTTACTTAAGTAGTAGTACAAATACCAGTAAAAGTCCTGCATTCAAAGACCTTAAGTAAGTCTGTAAGTATTATCAGCAAAATGTACTTCAAGTATCAAAAATAAAAATACTCATTCTGCAGTAAAATGATCCCTGTCAGTGTTTTTCTATTATATCTGATGTTTCTGGTTTATTTTATATACTGTTGGGTAGTTTATCTACAGCAATGAGTCATATTCTATAACATCATCCTATGTTTTAAGCAGCACTGTTTTCAGCTTTGTGATGATGCATTTCCGAACTAATCCAAGGGAAGAGGTAGCGTAATTTTCTCAACCCATAACGGAACACTTAATTTAATTTATGAGAAAAATTCAGAAACACCAAATTTGGAGATACATGGTTTTTACTGGTCAGGAAAGGTATGAAAAATTGTAATCTGAAAAGTAACTAGTAGCTAAAGACATCAGACGAATGTAGTAAAAAGTCAAATATTTGCCTCCAAAATATTGTAGAGTAAAAGTACAAAAGTTGCATAAAATGTAAAGTACAAGTACTTCGAAATTGTACTTAAGTACAGTGATGGAGTAAAATCATGTTGATCCTTGTAATGTGTATAAAGATCTATGGTAATGTTACTGATTTCTATTAGCAACCAAGAGGAATTGTAACATGATAAATAGAAACATCCTGAGAAAAGGTAATATCATGATGGAAAATACTGCACTAGTAATACTGCTTGCTTTTATTAGCTTGATGTAATTCCTTTATTCTGTTACTGTTTTCCATGCCTTGAAATCAAAAGAGTGATGGGGGGAAAATGGTTTTGGTAATCAGTGGTATTCATCAACAAACCTCCACTGATACTGTGTATTGCTGTGAGGCAGGAAGAATTTTGCTTACTGCCTCTTTGCATTGTTAAAAGCTGTTTTTGTACATTATATTATATGGTTGGGCATCTCTGGCTCAGTCACTGGCCTATGTTTATCTTTTAAATAAGTATAGTGGAAGATCTTCTCAATTATTTAAATATACAATAATGCACATGGTATGAGACCCCTGCAAAGCCAAGAGTGGTCAAACTCACAATTTGGTCAAAGTCCATGTAGTTGGAGATGATGTGGACATTGGGATGGAAGACGAGGTTCTGTCGAATCACCTCCTCCAGGACGTCTCCAACACCAGCCGAGAAGATCAACAGAGGGACTTGTTGCTCTGCCAGACAGTCAAAAAACTCTTTGTAGCCGTCCCTAAAGAAATCACACACACCACATGTCAGAACTTTTGATCAAGAGCTTTTTAAAATATCAATTTTAATCAATAAAGTTATTGTGTAATGTTTTCATTGCAGAGCACCTCAGGTTTTTGATGTAGCTTTATAAATGGATACAATCACATGCCTTGAACAAAATGTGAAACTACAAAAAAAAATCAATAATGAGTGATTGGCAAATAACTTTTCCCCTGTAGAACCAGAGTCTTGGTTATGATGACATTTGAGCAGAGTGTGTACCTGAGCATAGCGCTGGACTCCTTGACAGCCTGGGCCAACATGTCCTTCCTGATCCTCTGCTGAATCAGCAGCTCGTGGACTTTAGTCCACCTATAGAGAGCAGCACAAGCCACATTTAATACCTCCATCAGGCTTGGGTTTGATTGACTTTTCTTTTGTCAGGAAGTGGATCTTCAAATACTGACAGTTTAAAATACTGAGAAAATATTTTTGAAATGTTATCATGTCGGAGTTCAACTGGTCCACTCAACACCGAAAAAAAATCATTAGTGAATGATTTGTCATTGTCAAATTACAATTGAATTTTACAGTATCAGCTGAAAATTATATTAAAATAGATTATTTAGATGAGTGTGTGTTTCTCACCACTCCTCCATGAGAGGCAGCTTTTCTTCCGCAGTCCTGCTCGGGTCAATCTCTATGGGATAGTATGTGTTCAACAGCTGCCTCATCTACAGTGGACCAACAAAACACATTGAACATGTATTTACAGACCACCTGCAAGGGATGCATCAGCATGTACTTGCTGCTCTGTATTGCAATGATGGGTGCCCAATCACAGAGCAGCAAACATGAGTTTATCTAGCAGTTCATGGTCTGAAACAAAACGTGCATTTGCAAATGTCATTGTGCATGTCACTGCACAAAAATAAACAACTACAGTTACTGCAGTGGGGACAATTATGCAGGTGTAAAATGGACCCATTATATTTATAACCGTACAATTACTGTAGCATATTTACCTTTTTAGTGCAGTCTTCATTGATCAACAATCGGTTATCCAGGATGTCTGGAAGAAGCAAGGAAAACAAGTTTATAACAGTTTCAGAAAGGCACTCAGACAGTAAATTAATACATTATTTGGAGCTAATAATGCAAGTGTGCAGACTACCACATCAGAAGATGCAAATCATCTTTAAAAGAGTCAGTTATCTGTGGGGCCTGTGTGCTTACTGTGCGTGGTGGGCACTCTCTTGCCGTTGTGGGCAAATCTGGTCAGTGTCATATCAAAGTCTGAGATTACCTGAGGAAATATGACAATTTATAACTGAACAATAGTACCTTATCACACAGCAAAAACAAACACACAGTTACATTTCCTTTAGTTTAAACCATGGAGACAAGATTTGTTTTTTAATTTATTCCTAAAGACATAAAAGACAGATCAGTATCAGTAATCTGTCTTCCTGTGAAGTCTAAGATTTTGGTGATGGAGCAGGAGTCAAATCTAACTTCCATCCCTATAATTTTGATTTGAAAGGAATGGACTTTTCTGGACCCTCTACCACACAGTATCTTCTCTGGTGTTCACACAGGTATGTAATTAACAGAAGATTGGCTCTGACTGCGGTTTACCTTTGATTCATTTTGCTAAGGTAAACTTTCCAAGCATGAGCAACTGCTGGTTATAGCTATCACCATCCATCTCCTCCAGAAAAGCCTTGTGTTTTGTTGTCATTTCCTGTATTTGATCCAGAACATATTCTCACTCCTGACGAAATGTACCACAGTTCACTCACCTGCAGGCTGCCTGCACCTGCTCGCTGCATGGCGTAGATTGTCTCCTCCACTCTGCTGCGCTCCCTCAACAGCACCGAGCACTTGGCCAGCTCTGGGATCTGAGTAGTAAAGAGTTCTGTGTTACAACGCATGTATATCCAGACAGAGTACCAGGGAAAGGAAGAGAGCCGAAAAGAAGGAGGGATGGAGTCAAAAGCACATTCCAGGGAGGCTTCATCCGGCAACATGTTACATGCTGGCACTTTAGTGAAAATCAAGTTCATCACACACACATGAACAGACACTTCCAGAATTATGTTTACTTAACTATGAAAGGTTTCTGAAATTAAACTTCCACAGTCTTTATTCAGGAGAGCTTCCTCACCTCAGTCTTGGTCAGCTGGTGCCAGATTGCCAGGATGGTCCGCACCGGCGTGTAGATCCAGGGGATATGGTATATCTGCATGTAAAGCCAAGGAGAAAACTCATTAGAGTAATGCTTTATTTTAGTTTTCCTAGACATAACTGGTTATTTTTGGTATTTTAAAGGAAAATAGAAACAGTGCTCAATCGGTACAGTTCCACTAAATGAATTCATAGTGTAACCCAGAGTCTTTACAGGTCAGGTTAGCTGGATATGCAGAAATGATACATTTCTTATGTTGAATAATGGAAATATGTATTAATATTTGCTTGTGTTGAAATGTAGGTGTTCCCTCAAGGAAATTCCTATTTTCTGTATAATTAGTTCCATCTTACATATATATATTAACATCATTAAACTAGGCCTCATGTATTGGCACAACAGTGCTCATACGTTACTAACAAACTGGCTGACTGATTAAATGCGTCTATTCAGTGGGATTACACACCATGTTTTATTTATTATACAAACGTGCCCTATATTTGAATGGAAACATGTTGAACGTTTTTGTTTTCCCATCCAAAATCTGAAAATATTTTCAATTTTAAAGGCCTGACTGACGTTAGCTAACTGCCATGATTACCGGTAAGTGCTAGCAGCTGCTCGTTACAACTTACCATCTTCAAACCGACGTGTCAGCCAGGTGTAAACTGCTATGCTGAACAACCGTCAAACGTCCATTACGTTAAAAGACAAGCTGTAAGTATCTTAAACGATAGGATAATTAAAGAAAGGAAACAAACTACACTCGACTCGAGGTTTGAACGGTTGTTGTTTTGCGGCTGTGTGTCACACCCGCAGCATTCCCCCGCTTCTACGTAATAAACACAAAGATTCCCGACCAACTTCAGTTCCTACTTCACGGAGGACATTTTCGCCGTGGTACCGTATCACATCACATTACACTGTATTATATCTAAAGCCATTAACGTTACATGAAATTACAATCCATTTTTTTTAACGGACATCAGGGGCCGTATTCCCATATTTTTCTTATCTTACAATTGAAGGCATTTAAAGTTCCTAGCGGTGCAGGAAGCTTTTAAAGGGACTGAGAGAACTCCTAAGATAAAAGAAGGGGGCGGTTTAGCCTGTTGCTATGGATGACGTCATATTGCAGAAATCATTTAGTCCACAGTGATAAATTGACATGTGACCGGTTTGTGTCAGTGAATGTGAAATAAGATATCCATCAATAAGCATGAAAAGGAGTAGAATTAAATTAAATTGAATTGTTACATATTAAATCCATTACATCACATTAAATCCATTACATCACATGAAATTATATTACATTAAAACCATCACATTACATTTAATCCATTACATTACATTATATTAGATAACATTAAATCCATTATGTCACATGCTTTCCAGCATTCACACCAATAATAAAGATTTGAAGAATAGTGTGAATGCTGCTGAATCAGCATTTTGGCTTGTTTAGTGTAAATCCAGCACATTCATATCACATTGATGTTAATGGCTGATGTCACATATTGCAAAGTGTCTATCCTTTTGCTTAATCATCAGGACAGCACTTAGAATCCAGCTGCATTAAGTAATATTTTAGTGCCTCTGTATAAATGTATGCCCATAGATATTCATCTATATATATCATATATCTTCAGAGACAACAACAAACTGATTTATTTATTATTTATTGCAAATGTCTGTACACATGCAGCTCTTTCACATACAAATGAAATGGAATGACAAAATATGTAACATTACATGGCTGCATGAAATCGGCATATATGGCACTGTCTAATCATCAAACTGGGACAAACATCTGAACTTGAAACACGACCTCAAATGTGATATTGAAAGCCAATCACTAAAACCCGCCTATGTCCATGTCTGCTTTGTTGCATTCGGCAGTAATCCTGTGGTTGTGTTCACTTTACATGAGAACATTGGCTTAAAACAAATTCTTGAAAATTCAAAACCTCCACATAGAACACAAATGATTTCCATTCATCAAATAATGATATATTTATAAACAACTTGGCTGGGGATACCACAGGCACTCGCAATAGTAATGGAGAAATACAATGAGCTCAGCAACTGGTCCACACAACACAGTAATGTGAGTCAGAAGATTATCGTCAAAAAAAAAGCAACAATGTACAATGTTTAAGTTAACATTCAAGGTCCCTTAGTGCAGGAAATACAATTCATTCAACTGTATTAATAAGGGGCAGTTGGGATTTGATGGCACAGTTGGGAACATTGAGAGAACCATGCACAAAAACTTAACAGCCTCCTGGTTTAATGTGTTTCACACATTTCACAGTCTTTCCACAGTGCAGTGTCGATACGTGAACACGAGCTCTGATTCACAAAGCAGAGGTACGAAGCAGAGCAAATTCTGCCAGAAGCACAAAGGCAAAAAAAAAAAACTCCAACTCCAGTCCACTAAAAACCAACAAACCACATTTAAATCAGAAACCGATTCTTTCATTAATGACTTCTCGTCCTTATTACGGTGTTCTATCTTTCAAACTATGCAACAACCAGGGAAATCATATAAAGCCATTTTTGAGCAGCTGAAATATTTAAGAAATAAATCATACACATCCACTGGAATGGCAAAAAAAAAGTACTGTACAATCTGTAAAAACTGTTTAAGTGCACATATCTTAGTGCAACACTGTATTAAGCAGGATTATATTTTACTGAGGGGGGAAACATATAATCACTGAACAACCTGTTCCCCAATATGTGCTTTGCTGAATACTTAATTCTTGCTACAAAAATTCTGATAAATGATTGTCTAATTCAAGTGGGGCACACGCTATATACGATCAACGTTTACATATTTCAATCCCTACAGTGCAAAAAAGGTAAACCCATGGTGGAAATTGGAGGTAGAAGAGAAAGTAGATGTAAGTAGCGAGAAGAGTAGAGTAAAAAATTAAAGCTGATACTTCTTTTCTCAGCTGATTGTAACAATAAGTTCATTATCTCCACACTGATAATGTGTCATTTTCTTCTAACTTACATAACAATAAATGTAGTCATCATTTCCTTTGCTAGGTTTACATCTCAACATTACACTTAACCAAATGTCACAGAAAAGTGTCACTGCCATAGTTTTATTCTAACTTGCACCACAACATAGGTTGACATCATTTAGGTGTAAATACAGACCACATATAAAAAGCTAAGTTTTTTAGAAATGAAATCAACATTTTTCATTTCAGAAAATGCCACAGCAATCAGTATAATTTACTAGAATAATAAAAGTAAGGCATAAGCTAATAATGAAAGGCCAAAATGATTATGTCAGACCGATAATTTAGTAGCATAAATATTATATTCTTCAATTTTTCTTTCCTGCAAACCAGACCCACGTAAACCCATGCAGACATTTCACCTAAAAAAAAAGGCAAAAAATAAGATCAAAGTTTTGCGGTAACAGCAAGGCTTATATCAGCAAATTTAGTGCTGACTATACAAGGCAGAATGTCACATTCGTGCGTTTTTTCGATCTCAACATTCGATTTGAGACTGCAGCTGTCTGCGCAGAGTGAGGGTTCGGCGATGGAGCTGCTGCATCTGTTGCATGCGGTCTCGCTGGCGAGCCAGGTTCTGGGGCATGGGGTAGTGCTGGCAGCCGTGAAGATACTGGTACGGGATGCGAACGTGGGAGGCTGCAGCGCGGCAGCGGGGCTGAGGTAAGGGTGGCAGCAGCAACCAACGCTTCCTCTCACCACAGTAACGGTAGGCCTCCTTGCGGTACTGCTTGTCCATGTTGTTGCTGTTCCTCCACCCGCCAATGATGAATATGTCTTCACCCAGGTAGCAAACAGCAGCACCTTCCATGCTTAGGACCTCCGGAGGGAGGCTGTCGAGGATGTCATCAGAGAGGTTACGGCTTATTTTCTGCTGAGCGTCCTCAGCGGTTACCTTGTAGCTCTTGGCGCAACAGGAAGCTGTGTGGTAGAAGTTGGTGGATGCAACGGCCATTTGAAAACTACAGTAATTATCGATGAGCGGTAAGGAGTCCACATCCTGCCACTTGTGACTCTCTGTATCGTAGCAAGTGGTCACAGTGCTCAGTCCATCCTCATTGTCCATGTCTACAGGGGTCCTGGCCATCACATACACATAGCGGTCCTCCACGCTCACTGTTTTTACATCCCTTAGTATCTTTGGTGCTGGGTCAAGATTTTGCCACTCGTCCTGCTCAGGCTCGTAGACTGTAACATCCTTAAAGCCTGGACTGAAGTTGCCATGACCACCGATGCTGTAGAGTATGTCTTTGACACATGTGAGGCCGAAGGAGTGCTTGCGCGTGGTCAGGCTGCTGACCTGCTCCCAGGTGTTGAGGTTGGGGTTGTAGCGCTCCACCGTCTTGGCGAAGCCTGGCTCCATGGAGCCTGCCACATATACATGGCTGTCAGTGACTGCGATGGCATGTCCGTCAAGGTGGTTGTGAATGTGAGGCAGGTTGACCCAACGGTCCTCAGCAACAAAGTAGCCCACGCACTCGCTCAAATAGTCTCCGCCTTCTGAAACACCACCCACTACCATGATTACATCCATGTTCTGGCCAAAACGTGGCTGGATTGCTGCCGTGTAGGAGGCACAGGGCTCTAAATCAGCAGAATTGAGGTTCTCAAGGCGAACAGCATGGGCCTCAAGTGCATCACACACCAGCTGCCGACAAGCTGCATTGTTTGCCACTAAGGGATCCTTTCTCACCACCCGCGTCAGGTAGGTAGGAGCAATCTGAAGCAGCCTTAAAAGCCTGAACAGCTCCTCAAAATGTTTCGCTCGCTCCTCTGTGTTTTGGCACACCCATTTTACGATGGCCTCAAACAACTCCTGTTCCGAATCCACGGTGATTTCTGAGTCTGACAGCCAGTCTCGCACCAGGTGAAATGGCAGCGTGTAGAATTCCTCATTGCGGATAACTTTGTGGAAGTTTCTCCTAATCGTCTTGGCGGCTCCCTTGGCCAGCTGGTCCAGGGTGTACATGTGGGCGAGGCTGTGCACTGCTACACAGTTGGACAAGCTCAACTTCTTGATCAGAAACTCTCCGCAGAAGGACTTCAGCTGTGCCAACAGGAACCTGTGTGAACACGTAGTAATTATCAGACCATTGATGTTCAAAAATGGAGTTTGGACTGGTAGTGATGGCTTTCCGTTAGTGTAGTAATAAGTATAATGTGCCATGGACTACAACAGTATGCAGACTCCAGCAGGTGACTTCAGTCATTACAACACCTTCAGACAGGATGAAGAAAACGTGGATGGTACAAAAGCCTACATACAGTACAATGAAACATTGAATATTCCTCGCCATCTACAATAAAAACTCATGTTCTGTATGTGAAACATGAATTTCCACGAGAAACCAAGACACCCTGCCTGCTAGAAAACATTTTATGTAGTGGTTTCTTATGAATATTTGCACTGGCAAGACATATTGCCTTAGTGTTTCTGGCTTCTATAACCTTGAATAACAGGCCTATACATGTTTTTACTCGGATTGCAAAGAATATCTTGTTTTGTCAGTGCTTGTAAAACCAAACTACCAAACAGCATGCACCTTTGGGGCCACATGTGGCACCTAACTAGCTGAGTTTTCCATAAACATTGTTCACCTCAAACTGCTGCTTAAAATATCATTAAAAGTGCAGCATTATGAAATGGTCTTGATGCAATCAAATGTTGTAATCCATTGTATATAATGAGGATAAATGAATACTTTATAACAGGCCTTTTCCACAGCAGACATTTTGACTTGTCATAGTAGGAAAAGCACAGGTTGCACTAATAACATTAACATGGCTCGGTTGTATTCAAGTGTCCCAGTAAGCTATGACAGTGAGCCAGCATGAACAGTACCAGGACCCTCAAACTGAAGCAGCTAAATGGAATTCAGCTATCATTAACTTTCTTATTTACACCTGTGCTTTTTATACTCTGACTTGTCAAAAGTTCTATTTTTATTTCCCCCAAAAAAATATTTGGGAATTTTGTGGTTTTAGTTTTCAGATATTCTGGCTGATTAGACCTTTGGCCAGGTTAAAGATGGGTGTAGCTATGATGGGAGTTACATGAGGTCATCAATGTCCATGTATTAACAGAAAATAGTAAAAGGTGTAACAGGTGCAACAACACAGGCGAATATGGGAGTTGTCAGTCAAGCAAATTCTGTAAACCCTAAACAGTCCTAAAAATAGTTATAATCAGGCAAAAGTGAAAATACCTGTGTGGGTGCACCGTGGGTGTGTAAGGCCTTTAACAATAAACAAACACAATGCATAACTTGTAAACTTGAGCCACTCTGGTAATAGTATGGAGATGTAATGCTCATAATTTGAGCCAAAACCATTAGTTAATAGGCCAATTGACGGAAAATGATTGAATTGACTATATTGATGATCAATCGATTAAGTAATTCCAGCTTCTCCAAAGTGAATATCTGTTGGTTTTCTGAATCTTCTAGGATATCAAACTAAATATCTTTGGGGTTGGGGCTGTTGGTCGTACAAAACAAGCTATTTAAATATGTCAACTTGGTTTTTGGGAAATTGTGATTGGCATTTATTTTTGCCATTATATGGATTTATTAATAATGAAAATGATGGTTAGTTGCAGCTCCATATCATATAGACTATTAGTAAAGACTTGGGCCATCATCTATCTCAAAATGTTGGCCTTTGGCAGATAAATAGGCCCATATACTTTGCTGATTAATTTTCTGATGATGAAAACATGCAGACTTGTAACTTAATAAAACTGCTAACCATTTCCATATTCCACAGGTGTGTGTGAACTCAAAACAAGTCACACCCGCCGGTATAACCAGGACGCAGACAAGGTGTGGCTCATTTACCACAAGAAACATAAAGGCTGTAGGACAACTGCCCAACAGTTCCGTGTATAGTAGGAAGTTCATGTTCTTAATCAGATTCGATGTATGGTTTGAAAACGTGTTTTACCTGTCAGCAAGTTCCAACACCTCATGCACATTGGCGGCGGTGACCCTGATCGCTCCTGTGTACATGAACTGTACGACACTCTCCACTGTTTCTGGGTCTGGTCCCGTTGCCGAGCTCCATTCCTTCAGCTCCACTCGCCCCGACACAGACTCTGAAAACTGTCCGCCGAGCATTAGCGTGAAGTACTGCGACGCCGCGGACAACACCGAGCGGTGGGCGGTTAAGGTTTGGACCCTCTCCTCGGAGCCCCAGCTGGAGCTGAAGACCAGTGTCACGTCGCAGAACAGCCCCGCCTTCCTCTGCTCGTTCTGCCGCCGGGAGAGCTCCGTGCAGTAGGCCGAGCAGGTAAACTCCTCGGCCTCCTCAGGTTCCCCGTCACCTGGTCGCACTCCCGGTGCGCCGCTGCTCCGGCCACAGTCCTCCGGCCCCTCGGCTGCCGCTGCCATGCCGCAGCGGGATAGACTCGGAGGCAAATGCAAGCTCTGAACTATCTTTGGGAAGACCTCATAGGCATATACGACACACGCAAATAAACATTCAAAAACTGGCATGCATGCGCAGCGTCCACGGCCGTGATCGGGAAACAGGAGCGCTTACTTCCGTCTTTAAGAGCACTCCTGTGTTTGGCTGGAGTGCCAATGGGAGGCTCTGTGCCTGGGTCCAGACCTCTGAATCCGCCCACTCCACCGAGGTGACTGATCCTGGAAATGGAGTGAAACGAGTTGACAATATTGTCTGATCTCTGGCAAGGAGGCTCTCAGATTCAAGCTAAGATCTCGGCTCACACGGGAGACCCATATCACTGACGCAAATACAGAAAACTCCGCGATGTTGTCATTTTTTTTTTCATTTCATGACGCATTAACACGTCTTTATTTGAGCGAAATTTGTTTAAGGTGATGCGCCGTTTTCGCGCATGCGTGCTGCGAATAATCTAACTGTTGGTGATGTGCGCTTGAGCTGTTGCTTCCTGTGATCAGGCTATCATCAGTTTAATAAGTGATACATCATGCCCCAACATGGCAAGCATCAAGCATTCATTCAGTGCACGGGTTATCAGTCATATTTAGCCTCTGTTATTCATTACTAGTCATGTTTAGAGTTCTATAACTATCCTACACAGGCTCTAATAATGGTCATTGTAGAAGTGTGAAAAAGGTATCGACCTTGTGTTGCATTTGGGTGCAACAAAATGTTACCTTTTCTTTCTCTGTGAACCAGAGAAGCCCAGTAGACTGTTTTTATGGATTAAGACAATTAGTGTGTTTTTATGTGGTGTCAGCTGATGACTTCCCTAGCCTTTAGAAGCCAGTAGTGAACGGGTGCCACAGAGTAAGTATTTCTGCTACACACGTTATTCAGTTGTTATTGCAGTACAAGAAGTTGGTAATACATGGATACAGATGAAAAACCATACTTGAAGCAAACCTAATTTGAGTCATGCCAGTGTAAGCCATATTTTCAAATACAGCATTTACCATTATTTTATTTTAGACAGTTTCAAGCTCCAGTTTACAGTAAGTCTCCATTCACACTCTTGAATTTAAAAAGTTCCCTCTGTTGATGATGATGTTCATTAGCAATTATTTTCCATCTTAGGATCTTTGGAATAGGTGTTCTGCTCAAGTTTGAATCAACATCTCATAAGAATTCAACAAAAGGGCAATTTTTCGAAAAGTCTGTGTTGATGGGGGAGGGGGGTGGCTGCTCTCTTTGGTGATGGAAATCGGCTTTTTGGAGGTAGTCGGATCTTGTGGCTCCCTTCCTTTTCCCGAGAGCCGTTCATCGTTCTTTTTAAGGGGCGGGGGTCACTAGGTTTATCTGTGAAATCATCACTAGGATAATGATGGGGTCAGATAGGCAAAAGTTCATATAAAATATAATTTAATTTCACGTGTAGGCTAGGTTTAGCAGCACTGAATTACTCGTTTTACCAGACCCTTTGTCCGTGATCTGCACTGTAAACATTACACAAGGTGACGCCAAATCCCTCTTCATTCTCAGTGAATTTACACTCTGTACGAAATGTGTCATGTAAATAAAGTTGCCTTACCTTGAATGCAAATCATGCAACACTTAATTTCAGTGTTGGGATGTAACTAAGTACATTTACTTTACTTAAGTAACCTACACATTTGAGGTATTGTACTTTACTGGAGTATTTCCATTTTATGTTACTGTACTTCAACTCTACTACATCAGAGGCAAATTTTGTACTTTTTCCCTCCACTACATTCGTCTGACTACTGTAGTTACTTTTCAGATTACACATTTTCATACCCTTCCTGTCCAGTCAAAACTTGTATCTCCAAATTCGTTGATTTTGAGTTTGAATGTTTCACCCAGACTGTATAAAATAGGTTTCCCCCATTGGATGAGCTGGAAGCTGCATCAGTCACAAAGCTGAAACAGGGTTGTTTTTCTGAGGCTCATAAAAAGTTGACTTTTTTTTGAGATACTTGTTTCTCACAGGACAGCAACCCTAACATGATCTTACAGAATGATGCATTGCTGTAGACTAAGACACTAAACAGTACATAAAGTAGTATGAGGAGTCTTATATAATAGTAAAACACTGACAGGGACTATTTTTCTGCAGAATGAGTACTTTACATTTTGACACTTGAAGTCAATTTTGCTGATAACAAACACTTAAGGGTTTGAATGCAGGACTTTTACTTGGGAGTATTTGCAGTGTGGTATTAGTACTTTTACTTCAGTAAGGGGTCTAGATATTGCCACCACTGTTGAACATTTGGAAACTTTAACTCTGTCCTGCTGATGTGACACAAGGTTAGTAATTAAGTGGACCCACTATCAGGCTGTGAGTCGCAGACAGTTTGTGACTAGAGTGGTAACGTTACTGGTACGTTGTTCACGTAAAGGGGAGTGGATTTACGCAGGCACTGAAACTTTGGGCACAACGCTAAAAAGATCGGCTCTCATGTATGACTCGGTTCCGTTTGTTCGTACTAAAGAGCCGTTGAAAAGAATCGGATCATTCGCGAACATCCCCTCAATAAAGTATCAAGTACGGTAGATACCCTGTCACAGAATGTGTCAGGCTCATCGCCTCCATACATAGATCACGCACAGAACACTTTAGCCAAAATGAAAAGTAAAACAATAAGTTTATTATACTACTATATGGCAGCATATTACAAAAAACAGAGCTTTTTTTTTTCCACAGTTAAATAAAAACCTGCAAAACAAAGATCAAACACAGCAGTACAGTGGGCAGTAACAAAGCATATTGAGTTGGCATCAAGTCTTTAGTGAATTATTTTAAAGAGCCAGCATCCATATTATGTCTAATCATTTCCCCCCCCCCAAGTAAAGCAAACTTCTTTCACGATCCCTCGCCAAAAGATGCTTTCAAAGACTCACAGGGCTCATTCATGAAGCATTTTGCTTGTCCCCTTTTGATGCTTCTACATTTTCCTGTTTTCTGACAGCTATTCAGAAAAGCAACGCAATTAGTTCATAGTTGGTTGGAAATACTTGAACCCCTCCACACTGCATCTAATTTACAGAAGCTGATGAATTTCACCCACTAGTTTACAAGCTGAGTTGTTCTAGGCAAGGCAATGGTGAAGTGACACTTATACCATCATGTTTGTTCATTGCCTTTATCCCATTACGGTGCCTCCTTTTCAAAACATAAGATCTAGGTAAGTTCTGTAACATCAACCACTGGACCCCGTTTAGTTTTGACTTTTAACAAATACTACAAATTCCTAAAAATAACTTTGGTTTCTCTTGTGGGAGTGAAACTTTGAATCAGGATTTAAAATGACTTGTTAGTGTTGAAACTAAGGTGCAATACTCAGAAAGCATACTTAAGCATGCCTTTTTGTGCCCTAAAACAGGAAAATGCTGATTAAAAATAAATAAATGTTTGCTGAGCTTGAACAAATTTCAGCAGCTGTTACCACAGATGAACTAATCAGACTCCGTAATGCAGGAGTCCGTATCAGTATCGTGCTTTCGTACCAACTATGTAAAAAGGTTACCAATTGATTTAGTGCTCCTGCAACTGCAGTTTGCACTGGCTTGGATCTTTATTCAAAACTGAGCGCTACATCTCAGACTTTAATTTGTCAGAAAACTAAATCTGAAAATATATTTCCCCCTTTTCCCGCTGTAAAAACTAGATTGGAAACTTCTACCCAGATCCCTCAGACAGTAGCCTACTTTTACTTTCCAGAATCATTATTAAGAGAGATGTGTAATGTTGCCTCAACCATTTGTACAGTCACATCTGGAAATGGTCCCATTCAGTGATGTGGGGATTACATGGACATATGTTCAGGGAGCACATAGGAGATGTCATCCCAGGGGTGGCGGTACAAGCCCTGTTTCAGCCTCTTCTGGTCCAGGTAATGTCCTAATGTAAGACAGACACACGTTAGAAGTCTTGTTTTAATGCTTTGAAAGTTAGTGTGATGGCTCTATCGGAATGGGACTCACCGATAAAGCCCATACTGCGGCCGAGGACAAAGATACCATTTAGTGCACCGATCTCCACAAACTCGTCAGCCTCATCTCTGGAACCAGTTCAACATTCATGTGAGAAACAATAGGGGGCAGTGTGCCATCAACACAGAAAGCAACAATACAGACAATGCACTCTTGGCATCAGAATGTATCTATGAATAATACATTGTGTTATTGTATTTGTCAACAACTCATGTGGGTACGCATAAGAGGAAGCTGGTGTATTAACAGACTGAATGACAAAATATTTTACTGTGTCTTCATAGGAGAACTTATAACTGTTGACAAATACTGTTTAACATTTAAATAAAGAAGTCCTTATGTCCGCTTACAACTACATTGTAATGTTATAGATAATTTATTACATTTTTGTATAGTGATTATAAATGCTAAATAAGGGGAGGTAAAGTTAAGTTACCTAAATTTAAGTGAATCATGTCTGACCAGAAAATATTGACATACCGTCTGTATGTGATGATAATCTACAGAAAGTCAATCTACAGTAACAACTGTAGTCTGCCTTTTAAAGACTTGACTTTACAATGGAACATTTCTAAAAGAAGATACCAAAGCTACACTTAAAATAAAATGTTAAGAGGAAAAGTTAAAAATGTAACACTATTCAACAGTTTCAAAGTAATTGTCAAACTCACTAAAAGTAATAGATCAGAACTATTTTAAGTACTCTGGAATTTATATTGGTGGTAAAACGCATTGTTCAAAAGCACACAAAACAAAAACAAATCTTCCTGGATTGACACGCCCACCTCACCAGTCTCTCCATGGCATAGCAGTTTGATATTCTTACCGTGTGAAGCCACCACATGTCCTAAGCAGGTCTACAAAGGCAACACCAATAAAACCGTCTACGTTGAGGATCAGGTTGGGTTTCTGAAGATAGGAGAAATCAATGTATCTAAATGTCAGAGGAATATCAGTAAGCCAGCCAGCCAACCTCCGCCAGATTTAATATAAACATAAAAAAACAAAAAAAAAACAACCAGGAAAGGTTATGAACAATGTCCAAAGATGTCACATTGAAATGTGTGTTTGTCAGTCAAAAGTTCTAATTGATTGACCATGTGATTTTTATTTGGGTCTTCACATGTTGTGCTTCACTCTTGCTAATTGAGCTGATAAGTACCTTGGAGGTGGTGATCTTCTCCACATCTAGGGCATAGTCGAGAAGCTGGGTGGAGGGGAAATGCTGCTTAACAAAGTCCTTCAGAATCTGCACCCGCATGTCTGGGTTGTTGATCTAAAAACAGAGGAAAAAAATGCGCATTACATTACGGCTTTTTGTCTTGTTGCACCAAATTACTCTAAAATCAGAAGACGCTTTCAACTGTAAGATATTCATTTATTTTATTACTTAGCAACTTTCTACAATAATCTATAAATGCCACATCATTTACGGATCTTGAGGTAGTGTGAAAAGCTGCCTACTGATTTGACCCGGTGGCCGATGCCCATTATCAGCTTCCCATCCTTCTTCATCTTGTTGACAAATTCCATGGGCAGCAGGCCACTGTCAAATGCCTTGCTGAACTGCTTCGCAGCTGCATCCAGGGCACCCCCAAAACGGTCCCCCTGGAATTTATGAATAAAACAACTTGATCAGTTTTAACCATGTGGCCCAAGTGAGTAGTAAAATACAAGAGGTAATTTTTGATGGTTAAAGATGGTCGCACGGCGTATGTGTGTAAGTGTTCGTTTGTGAGCAGTACTGACGATGGTGAGCAGGCCAGAGGTGAGGCTTGAGATAAGGTCCTTGCCAGCGCGAGCACAGACGATGGTGTTGTGTGCACCAGAGACAGCAGGCCCGTGATCAGCAGTTACCATCAGGCACATCTCAATGAACTGGCAGGCATAGCGCGGCAACCTAGACAGAAACACAGCATAGCTCATTCCACCGAAAATACATTTGTGTAGAAAAATTTCAACCAGCTGACATTTCTTGTCACAGTAACTGCTTTACACCAGTTGTTATACCAACCTGCGTTGGAACCAAAGCAAGCCCAGCACTCCTCCTAAACCCATCTCCTCTTTAAAGACCTCAGTGATGGGCATGCCAGCGTAGATGAGCTCCTGACCTCGCTCATCACAGATGCTCGTCATGAATGAGGCTGGCTTACGGATCAGGCCCAACTCCTGGAGGAAATCAAATGGAGAGTAACACAAATACAAGATGGGTTCTAACACACAGATAATAAACAGTGTGAAAATGATTGCCCAGTGTGAAGCAGAGATCAGTATTGGCGTTTGTGGCAGCTGATAAGTAGGAAGAGATTGCACATGGGAGAAGTTTGCAGTCAGGGCTTTCTGCCAGAAATTCTTACTACTTTGTTAGGTTTGGGGGAAAAAAGAAAGGCGGAAAGCCTTTCAGTCAGAAATCCCTCAAGGGAAACTTCGCCCACGTGCAAAGAAATGTCAGTACAGAAATGCCACTAAAATGTTGAAAAATTAATATTGGCAAATACAGATAGTTACCAGCCTTAGAAACCAAATATCTGTCAGCCACTAGTTTTTAAACAATTAAAATAAAATACATTTCCATTTTATTAAATTGTTAGTATACAAGATTAAACCACGACTTAATTCCTCAGTGGCTAAGACAAAAAATTAGACCATTTTTAAGTTTACTAAGGAGTAATGATCAAAGTTCTTACCCTGGCCCAAGAGTAATCCATAGGCACTGTCGGGGGAGGCACCTCCTGAGCAGGGATGATGGTACCATTGGCCACCAGTTCATCATAAACGGTCCTGTTTCACCATATACACACACACAGTATCAGTAAAAAAAAACCTTAGAAACAATTCACTGATATACTGTGGAATGACCATGTGATCAATTTCTCACTTGATGACATCCCCCAGCTCATCAAAGCTCTTTGGTACATAAACTCCAGCGTCCCTCAGAGCCTGGTTCTTGGCTACTGCCGTTTCTGAGGCCTGGTTGGCACAGGCCCCTGCATGGCCAAACTGAACCTGAGGAATGCAGTATTACAGGTTGAGCTTAAAAAATAAAATCTGACAAAACAAAATCCAAAGCAACAAAAACACAGCCACCGAACCTCTGAAGCGAACATGGTGGCGCAGGTTCCGATACACCAGCACACCACAGGCTTGGTTATCCTGCCCTCTCGGATGCCTTGGCAGATCTTGTACTCCTCTGTGCCTCCAATCTTGTCAGAGTAAAAAATGTTTAAATTTGCCCTTTGATTAATTTTATTAAATACGTATGAATTCACGTGGAACATAGCCAACATGCTTAAGTAAATTAACAAAAACTAACTGATTGTTATTCTGGAAATATAAACATCCGTGGAGCTTTGCTCACCTCTCCCAGCATCACTATCATCCTGACCCCTGGAGTGTCCTGGTAACGAAGGACATGGTCCATGAAGGTGGAGCCTGGATATCTGAACAAAGAGGACCAAAACACAAGGACTTAGAAAGTCTTTCAGACAATGTGTTTCTGTGGAGGGATAAATGCACTAAAAATCAGGAAACTAATAGTTTCACAACTGTCTCTCACTCCAAAGCAAATTATTTGCAAATAAGTTCTCGTACCTGTCTCCTCCGATCGCTACACCTTCATACACGCCGTCTGTGGTGCGGGAGATGATGTTGTTCAGCTCGTTGGACATGCCCCCAGAGCGCGACACATATGCCACACTGCCGGGACGATAAAGTTTGGAAGCCAGGATGTTGTCCAGCATGCCACCTGTGTTGCCGATCTTAAAACAGCCCGGCTTGATGCCGCCAACCTGGGAGAGAGAAAATAATGGGTTATCAAATTAACTTATGCATGTCACTTGAAATGCATAATTTTCTTACATACATGAAGAGGATTAAACGCATCTATACACTACAGACAACGACCACTACATTCACGTTCTACTGCAAGACGACTCTGTGGGTGTGATATGGCTGCATACCGTGGCAGGGCCAATGATAGTGACACCTTTCTCATCAGCCAGCTTGATTATCTTCCTTGTCTGAGCTTCAGGGATGCCCTCAGCTATGATGGCGATCGTGTGGATCTGAAAACACAATTACATAAGAGGGGCGATTTTCACGTCTGGCTGAATCTAAAGTGTATGCAGTGATGTATGGGCTTATATGTAAACATCACTGTATAGTATAGTCTTACTACCTGTGGGTACTGCATGGCCTCCACTGTGCTGTCGAAGGCTGAACGCAGGGAAGCAAAGCTGATCAGGACGTCCCCCTCGGGGTGCTTCTTCATGGCGTCGGCCATGTTCTTATAGACGGGCAGAAGGATCTCCTTGTGGCCCCAGTAGAACTTCTGCTTGTGATCCCCACTGGGCAACACAGAAATGTAAGAGAAGACTATAAATATAGCAACAAATAATTTAAACTTCAATAGAGCAGTTGAAATTTCTTAAGAGCACTCTGATGTGCAAATTTGGAGACTGTCGCCACTGATTAAAATTTTTCCTAGCAAAATTATTACTTTACAAAAAAGGTGTGAGTAGAATAATACAGTTCTTTAATTTTTTTCTGCAGGGAAGACCACAGAGCTGAAGACTTTAATTAAAAGTCTTCAGATCTTTTAGGTTTGGTTTCCTACCAAAAAGTAAGAAAGATGAGCCAAGTACAGCTTGCCAAGTTTGTTGATTGTCAGAATATGTAAACCCAAAGATAAACACATTTAATTAAAGATGAAATATGACTTGATAAAAGCTATGAAGACATGACATGTTAAAGCAGGAAATGAGGGGGAAAAAAAATGATATCACAACTAGAAGTCAGTACTTCTGCTAATAAAGTTGGCCATAGTGGATAAGCATTTTTTAACATTATCCTCCATTGTTTGGGGAAAAATACATGTTTAATTCACTCAGAACACTATGGTAGTTATTCACGCCTTGAGAAAATGGTCTGTGTAGTTTTCATATTAATATTAACCAAGCATTCATTGTCAAGACAAAACCACATGATATCTGAAGTGAAACGTATTTAGGCCGATCTGTTGTAACACAGTAGAGAAGCCCTTAATCAGTTAGGGTTGGAGCATCAAGTTTGTAATTGAACTCATTTCAGATGAATCTTTGAGAACCTACGTGAAGGGGTAGACCATGGCTGCCACAGAGGGTTCATCCCTGGAGCATACGTAGTCAAAGTCCATCATGCCTTGCACAGCACGTGTCTGCATCCCCCAGACTATGGCCTTGGTGTGTTTTCTGAAGAGTGTGGCAGCTTTAGCTGAAGGAACGAGAAGGTAGAGAGGCAGAAAGAGAGAGAGAGAGAGACCGAGAGAGTCAAGTCAGAGCTGAAAGCAGAAATAAAAAATAAATCAAGGCTAGAGGTGGGGTGTGAGGCTCAGGAAAACAGCAGGAATAGGGTTGGTAACAAGCGGAGTAGAGATCTCACCGAGCACAGAGATACAAGGGGTAGAGAAAATACAGTAATCCCTCATGATTAAAGACTTTGTAGTTACAGCTTAGATTACCAATGCAAACACTGCTACAAAAAGGAAGGTCATGTTTCTCTTTGTTGATGCCATTTGTCCCCCACACATACACTTGTATGTTGCAGGTTTTTTCACAGATTATTTTTAGCTGACAAATACTGCTGTCGCAATCAAACCATTATAAACTCACACTTGTAAGTGTAACTCAGGGTAACAGAGTCCATTATTTTGTCCTCCACTGTTAAAAACGATTCATTTGGGGTCTCACAAGGTTGAAATTGGTGGTTGTGGTAGAGTGCTTTGGATAGGGGGACATATTTTTGAAGTTTCCAAAAGTGGTTTACTTCCATTGTTTCTAAATGAAAATTGTTTTCTACTGCATGTTTTAGTAGCTGTGTGCTCTTAGAGACATTACCCCACTTGCCCATTACCAAGCAGGAATACCACGTGAGCTTGTATAAAAGACATAACCCTTGAGGTGTGGATGACACTGCTGTCTAGGTCCAGACACCATAGCAACCCAGCAGTAGTGGAAGAAAAAGGTCTGTCTACCAAAGTGTCACGTGTTCTGTTTTAAATTCTGAATGTCATGTTAGTGTACAATGTGCATTTGTTGTTAAATTAATCACCATCTTGACACCCATTTGTTCCAGTCCTCCCATGTCTCTCCTCTCTGTCCAAGTTCACTGCTTTCTGTTGTTCTCTGATCTGATCCAAAGGAAGTTGTGCAGAGAGCTATCAATAGTCCAGTACTTTCACTGCCTCTTTAACAACAGGGCTGTAGAGTGACAACTAAATGTCCACCGGTTTCACCAAGTTAAATTAAGAATTTCAACAGAATGTAATTGAATACTTTTGTGACGATCACACCGACTAAATTAAGTAGGTATGATGGAAAGCCAGGAAAGACGATATGGCCTAGAAATATTTAGCACTACATTTTTCCAGCAGTATACAACAATAATTCCTAATGATATAATTAAATTAATTCGACCTGGACTTAAACAATTAATAAATAATGAATTAATTAGAAAGTCTAAAAATTGACACTTGCCTGTTATGAGCTTCTGATCTACTGTAGCTAGCAGTAGTGACAGCGTTTGTTTGTTACAGGTCTGATGGTGCCGACTGAAACTCCAGCCCAGAATCAGATACAAAAACATTTAACGTTACTGCCTACAAGGCAAGAGAGAAATGTAGACTTTTGTAAAATCAATTTAAGACTTAAAACCTTCTAAGGCCTTTTTTTTTTTGAGGAAACTGAATTCAATGCTTCTAACATTTACATACCCTGGTTTTACGATGAAGCCGGTTTTGATGGAAATGCTTGTTCAACAAATGTATGCAGACATAAAACAGCACCCCTTAAGGTGAGTAAGCCACCATAAGAATGCAAAAATGAAGAACAGACTGGGAAGGCAAAATGGGAAGGCTGGGGGAAGGGGACAGAGGGTGGAGAGGGCAAGAAACAGGTTTTTCACACCCTTCCATACCTCCGTTGTAGCCTGAAGAGGCTTGCGCTTCTGTGACCCCACAGGACGGGAACACAAGATACGACAAAATGAGCACAAAAACAAACAAAAAAAAAGAGACAAGAATGAGGGCATCGTTATCTTATTCAAAGAATAGACTTCCGTGCATTCGGTCAACTGTGTGTAATCTCTGAAAACACTCCATAAATAGCACACCAGAGGAAAGACCATGCAAAGTTCAGCTTCTACGGGACATGCCTTTACTGAGCTGCTGTAAAAAGCTATCTAAAAACTATAGTCTGAGCCACGCAAATCTCATTTCAACCTATCCTGTGCTAACCATTTGACTTCTAACACTACAATCAAAACTATTCCTATGCAACAACTTAGTCTAAAGACAGCAAATCTTTTCTAAAGATCCTTGAAGTCATGAGTTTTAGCATTAGAAATTTGATGATATGCTTAATTTATTTTTACATATATTTTCAAGGACGACTGATTCTTATTGAATAAATAAGCATCTTATTGCTGAACAATATAATGTACCCATTGGCCTACTGAGGTGATGCAAACATGTAGGTGACATACACAGACACTCCTTTCTACCAAGATAAGAAGAAAAAAAAAAAAGGGGGGGGCAAACCAGAATACGGGCAGCTGAGCACAGTATGGGTATGGCACAGCTATCACTTACCTTTCCAATCGCCTGTGACCACATTCTTCAGAGGCCACAGTATAGAATGAAGAGAGTCTTAGAGAAACAAGCATGAAAAAGGTGAGGATGAGTGGACAGTTTGTGCAGCAAAACAAGAAGAGGAGAAGGGAGAAACAGAAAGAAAATTAAAATGCAGAATAGCAGTGATGGGCATTAGCAGGGAGGGAGGGAGAAATACAGCACGCAAAGAAAAATGAAAAAGCAGAAGTGTATGAGTACATATGGAGTCTTGCTGAAAAGAGGCAGTTGAGCAGTGAGTGCTACGGTCTTATTTACCTGCTGGAAGACCCGCTTTACACTTCTTGGCCGGGGTAACATCATTAGCCGTCCTGGGTTCAGAGAATGAAGCGGTCCTTGTTGTAGCTGGAGTCTGGTACAGAAAATAGAGGGAAACAAACATCTATGTTACTCAAAGCGTTACAGAAGCTTCTAAGGAGAAACGGTAGCGTGAAAATAAAGATTTCCCTCAGTCAACATAGCCTTGACTGGCATGTACTTTTGAAAAGAACATTTAAAAGTCTTATAAATTATTGGGTACTGCAGAGACATTTGGAGTTGTACGTCTTTAGCAAAGTTGTTCCCAAAATAAAAGATAGAGAGTACAAATAGCAGATCGGCTATCATGGGGCACTGTTTTTCCCATTAACTAAAGTTCAGAATTTTACACGTTATAAGGTTTAAGCACTTTTGTGCCTATTTGATATGGAGGGTGACAGCTAACAGATAAAGAGGTTAAAGCGCACACAGCCTACAGAAGACTGCAGCCTACAGCCTGAAGAAAATCATGTAACGCTATACAATAGAGATACTCAAACAAGTTCCAAAGTCCCAACCTTTCATCGCTTAAATAGTGTTTGAACATGAATTGTATCGCAAATAAGTGAATGCCTTTAGACATGCAACACCTTCTCCAACATGTGAACAAAAGTTGTATATATATTTGAGCAATCTCTAATGTTAATGCATTACTCAGCAATAATCCCTTTCCTTAAACTCTCCCCAACAGTAAAAATTGGTTAACTGGATTTACAAAAGGACAGTTCTCAGTTTAAATGTCCATCAACTCACTGGGCAATGTGCACATGAATATGTGGTGCCTGTCTCAAGCAATACGGCATCTGTAATGTGTTACTGAATGAAAATACCACTGCACTGTTGCTGGCATTGAGGAGGAAGTTGGCGGTGTGTGCGTCCATTGGGGGCTGATTAGGGATTGGCCGGTGGCCCAGAGCCATTCCAACAATGGCTGTCATATGGGTCTCGGTACCAAACACATGGATAGGAATACCTGTGGTCTTCCCTGCAGAAAAACAAAAACAAAAACAACTCAATTTAAAAAAAACAACAACAAAAAAAACTGGTATTCATGCTCTCATATCACCTGTAGTACAATAAAATAATCTGAAAATTGCCTGACACCATGTATCTCCAAAATAACAAATTACATGCTACAGTCCTTTGTTCTCTGACTGGGCTCCTGGCTTCCCTATGACCCTCAGCTTTATCTCACTCACCAACTTCACCCATTACCCTCAGCCCCTCCTGGTAGTTGGGCCCACCACGTCGAACAAATATGGTGAGCTCGTGCTCCTTCAGAGGACCTTGGTAGTCTTTGATGGCCCTGACAATGCCCTGAGGAGAGACAAGCAGGTCAGCTATGTAGCTCACAGATGGTGGATTCTTCAAAAATATCTGCATAGGTGTGTCAGCTGGTGAGAGGGGCTCAGAGACACAGGGAATGTGCAGTGTCGGCCCAATGAACATGTCAATATCAGCATCTCAGTCTCACGTGCTTCAAAAGGAACTAAAGGGTCACACGTGGTCAGACCCACTTCCCCTGAGTGTCCCTGCATGTAAGTTAGTATCAGGGTTTTCCTATGGGGACTGCCTCACACACAGTACTTAATGTTGTCTATGTTTTTAAAACATTAATTAAAACATTGTTATGCATTATTTATGAGTAATGGTGCTGTAATAACCAGAAGGAAAATACAAAATGTACTTTTAATAGGTAACAAAAACAAAGTCGGCTACAGTGGGCAGCTGAGTTTGTAGTCCTTCAATTTCACATTGGTCAAAAGCTTGAAGGCACGGTCTATACTGTACAAACATGAATTTGATGTGAAGTTTCATGCCGAGTGTTTCAAAAAGGAATCAAGTCGCAGAAGCACAAACAGACTAGCCTCAACCAATACTAATTCCTTCAATAGCTTCAGAAATAAAAAAAAAAAAAGTGTGTTGGAGTTGTTTTTTTCTCATAGGAAAAATTATCAATACACATTTCATTGACCTAATCCCACTATGAAGGCCTGTGATAACGTTTAGAGTTGACAGTTAATGTTTTCCACCTTGAATGTTGCTGCTACATTGGTGAAGTTGGCAATACTTCCTCCGATGATCAGCACTTTCCCTGTGGGATACAGAGAGGGGAGGTGATAGGTTAAGAACATGTTCATGACTGAAATTTGACACCCCAGTAATATAGTTTAGGGACAGTCATGAAGTCTATTGCTGGCAACATACACACAGTAAACAGTGGCCTTGTGACGCGCTAAGGAGAGACAAGTAGGTCACACACACAGAAGAATGATCCAACACTGATTTCCACGCTTAAAGTAAACCTAATTTATCTGAAATAGACACGATTGCTTTGTCTGGTAACTCCCTCCCCCTTAACTCGCCTACCTTTTTGACCCTGTTTGGGGACACAAATAATCAAACCTAATGAAGTATTGGCTGTACCCACCTTGAGGATGTTTCTCCCGTGTCATAAGAGAGAGGATGGTTTTAGCGTAGTCGTAGGTCTGCTGTTCACTGGGTGCGCCAGAGTACTCGCCATAGTTGGCCAGTTCATCCACCCCGCCCAGGTCACAGATGGTGTCGCTAAAGAAGAGGGAAGATGGACAGTCAAGTACTGGTGTCCTAGTTCTAGTTGGTGCTTTTAGTTTTAATTAACAGTGTCCTGTGGTGGAGTTTTCTTGTAAACAAACAAAAGTTACGTTTACATTCAGTGTTACTCACCAAAACACATTGTGTGTATCCTTGAGGTCTAACAAAAGTGTTGAATGCATTTCCTTCCTCCTAATATTTGCAAAGCTGATGTTTAAGTATTTTAAGTTCAGCATTGTTTGCATCCATGTTTACTAGCTTGCAGTCTTCCTCTTAACTGCCGTTTTTTGGCACATTGTTACACATCTTGACACATTAGTGCCACCTGCAGATCAGTGGAATAGGGGGAACCCATTGGCAGGAACATGCATCACATCAAATGTGCACACGAGCGGGACACTGACCTAAACAAAACTAATCCATAGTGCTACTTGAGGTTAATAACTCCACCTTTAAACTAAAATTGCAGATTCAACAGGAATGTCAAACAGGTGTCTGTCAAAGGAAAAAAAACTTGCTTTGCATCAGTATCTGCCATTTAAGTCAAAGTGTAACAAGCTTTGACATTTTAAGCCATAGAGCAACGCGAGTGGCAGAGATTATATAGTTTTTTTCATCCACCAAAGCACTTTGAATAGTTTATGTTAGCTAAAAAGTCTTGATATAAACAAATTAATGGTGTACCTGTAGACTACTGAAGCCCCTCCTCCAGCCACCATGGTCCAGATCCTGCCATGAGGGTTCAGCAGGGTCAGCTTCAGACTGGCACCACTCTTTGCATCCAGATCAGCTATGTACGCCTCCTACATCATATAGTGGTAATACATTCTAGTCAGAGAGTGCACAAGGCCAAGGATGGAGGCAAGCTATTTGTGGACTTCAGTTGCTGACTAATGTCAATATAAGTAAATTTAAGTTTAAGTTGCAATTTGAAAGCTTAGGATGGGACTACATTTGATATAATATTTGTTCTCAAAAATGTTTTTTAAATACCTGAACATAAAAGATATAAGACATGCAGACAAAAGAAAAAAAGTTACTCCCCCAAAACACTGAACCTGAATGATTAAACTGTGGAAAAGACCCATTTACTTAAACACGCTGCAGTATTACAACCCAGTAAATCTTGATATACATGTATATAAAAACCTGCTTTATTGTCCTTCAGATCTCACCTCTGGATATGCTTCTCTGCCAAAGGGTGGTGGAAACTCCACATCACCCCATTTAGCCTTGCAGATGTAATCTGCTGTGGCATCAATCTTGGCTGCCATGTCGAGGACGTACACTCCATCTTGGGTGACGACTGGTTAAAAGAATAAGAAGTTGTGAAATCCATTAATGGTTTAATTTTCCCCTCAAATAAAGATGTTACAGAAGAGTATGTATAAGGGGTACATTTTTATCTTAAATGTGAGTTGATAATACACAAATGGAGCTGTTAAGAGTAAACAAAAAAAAAAAAACTGTTCCCATCTTCCCAAACTAAAGAATAAACACTGGATCTTGCCCTCTGAGTCCTAAAGTAAAAAATGAATATAAAAAGATGCACAGTTGGTCTTAGAAGTTAATAAAAGAACTTACCTAGAGGGTTAATCTCAAGGTAGGTGAAGTAGAGGTCCTCATACAAGTTGAAGAGGCCCACTATAAAACTGGCCAGGACTCTTCAAGAAGGAAAAAAAAAAACAACATACAGATTAACTGGGGGTGATATTTGGGGGGTGGGACAGAGAGCCTCTTTGATTCATTGGCAGAAAAATATAGGAACAATCAATCAGGTATATGTTTTGTGAGTGAGACACACAAACAAATAAGGATGTTTCCATACTCTCTCTTATCATCAGGAACGTGTCTGAGGAGCTGCTCTGTGACTTGATCCTCACTCAGCTTGTCATCCACTGCGACCATCAGCCTCTGGGCCTTGGTGTCCACATCACCCACCTCCATTCCTCCCTCATGGTGGAAAAGCACATGGTCGCCCTCACGTGTGGCATAAATACACACATAAAACTCCTCCTCCTGTGTGGAACAGCAGAGAATTAGGGAGTATACAAGGATCCATAAACACATTTTAACAGATTAAGTTTGCTAACAGCAGAGCGTGCAATGTCCTTTACAAAAGGCTGACAAGCTGTTTGAATGACCGGAACCAGTTCCCTATTTTAACCAAACTGACCTTCATACAGGCACCTTTTCTCACGCATTCATGGTGACAACCAAGTCACACACATAATACAACACTTGGCCCGTCGCTATAATTCTGTTATCAACTTACTGTACGATATATGGATATGACCTTGATATTGCCCGTTGTGTTTACTTGCATTACTCAGCAACTCCCTCATGTAAACATGCAGCAGAGTTTTCCCTAACATTATTAGACTTGGGGCACAGTCCTAAAGCGTTTTTTTCACCATGCCTAAGCAGTATGCTGAGACATTTTGCTGTAATTTCTGATCACGCTGCTTCTGCCCTCTGTGTGGAGTTTTACCATGAGCAGGGCTCAGGCAGCTCCTACACACAGTACTTCTATTCTTGTGGGGACTCTCATTGGCATAATAAATTCCCCAGCCCATTACCCTAATCTTAACCATCACAACTAAATCCCTAAACGTAACCCTTACCCTAACCTAATTGTAACATTTAACCTAAAACCAAGTCTTAACCCTCAAACAGCCCCTTGAAGGTCTCTTATAAACTGAGGACTGGCCAAAACATCCTCACTTTCCAAAAATGCTTAAACTGTCCCACAGTCTAAAACGCAAATTGGTCCTCAAAAAGATGGCTGTGCAAGTGCACACACATGATCTATTCAGCCCATTAGGGAAAAGGTGAGAAAATATTCATATATTAAATTGTAATCCATTCCCATGCATGCTGCTCAGAGTCATCGCAGACCTCGGATCTTCTGCCAACAGCGGCGGGTCTTGCCTCTCCTCTTGCGCTGTGTGCAGTAGGTGTGGTGCGTGGGGCAGCAGATTTAGGCTTCACGGTCACTCTCTTTCCAGCTCGCTGGACTACAGTGTCCCTATAGCTTGTACATAGTTTGTTTGATCTTCTCCCTCCCTTTGTAGATTTAAAGAAAACCTTTTTAACTTTAAATATACAATGTCCCTATAGCGAGCTTGTGATTATTTGGCTAAAGATTTCTCAGTCTCTCCCTTGCTGGAACAGACACAACCCTTATGCTATGTGCAAATGAATGCGATGGAAATGCCCTTAAAAACAACAATAATATCGTTTATTGCAATTATTGCTGGGACAATAGATCATCATAAAAAAAGTAGTTATCGTGACAGGCCTATGCAACACTATTTACCCTTAGTTTTTTCAACTAATCGAATGCACACTTTCCTAAATAAAAAACAAAGTTAACTTTTGTATCCTGGCCATGGAAATTTCATTGTTCTGCTGAGTAGAACAATCATTTGTTTCCTTGGTTAGTTCCCTAGTTGGGTCTATGAGACCGTATCTATGATTAAAGGGTACACAATTGAACTTGAACTGCCTTTTAAACATAAACAGGATGTGGAATGACGAAACACAAGAGACTTGCATATATTACCTGTGTGTGTGGAACAAACGGCTCAATGAGGAAGTTCTTCAGCACACCCTTTGCCTTTCCCACCTATTCAAGACAAACAACTTGATGTCAAACCACAAACATGTAGTCTAATCTAGTTATAGACTTTGAAGCGAATAGCAATACAGACTTCAAACTAGAAAACACTTTCTTATTGGAACGTGGTAAAAAAGGACTAAGTAGAAGTGGAGTCTGCACATTACATGCTCCTTCCAGGTTTAATTTACTATGTCTTGCCATCTTTATACATTCTGTTTTTTTTTATATCCGTTACTGCACGTTACTTTTTTTTCCCCATTATAAGGACAACACAGAATTGCATATGATATTAAAAAAGAAACAACTAATGGCATGGCTGGTGCATATATTCCATTTATGTACTGGAAGTACAGCAACAGCATATTTGAAGTGCAGCGCAGCCTGGATGTATGGTGGACCAGAATAGACAACTCTCCTCCACTGCATTACATAACCTCTGACATGGCAGATCCAAACATTTACCCAGCCTCTGTTACTGGACAGAGCAACCTTCACATAAAAACAAAAAAGGTATAGCTTATATTCCCTTCAGATGCTGTATAAGCCACAATGTGACATGCGATTTACTACCTGGGTAGGACTGTTTTTGTCCTGCTGATTATCACAACAAACAATAACTTTCCAGAGAAGTAAAGTATTCCTCATAGTTTTATAAGCCATTTAGGTGTCTGATAATTCTTCAATCTGTTACTTCAGCTGTACTCTTGGATCATATTTCATGGTCAGCGTTAGACCAAAAACAGTCCAGCATTACCTTTTTTGAGACAAAGACAGGGAGGTTATAGTCAACTCACAGTGGTCTCTACCATGAGCCGGGTTTTGAGCCACTCTCGGACACCCTGCAGGTCCAGGTTGATGCCCACCAGCCCGAGCTTCCCGCGCCGCTTGATTAGTTGATCTGGCTTTACCACCAGACGCTACAGGGGAAGACAGATCAGACACATATTAAAGCAAAAGCCACTGATTTGCATACTGGTGTCACAAACTTAATAAAAGGCTAAAATATGATACTGGTATAACAGAATTTCCCCATTACAAAAAAATATGACAAGCTTCCCTTGTGCAAGAATGTTTCTAGAAATACAATTTTGGTGTATAACCTAAATACATAGTCTCATGCCACTGTGATGGAAATGACATAATGTCCTGAACAGAGTTTCTGTGACACACAGTCTGTAATTACACTCATGATTTCAATATTCCTTTGCCAGCAGAGGAAACAACCTAAAATTAAGACACTTAGTAGAAGACACTTGAGGTTGTACTGAGTCTGTCACAGAAGCCTTACCTCTGTTAGCAGCCATGGATGCTCCTGTGTGAGGCGGTCCCAGTCAGTCTCAGCAGTGACACTGGCATAGTGGAAGCGGTTCTGTACGGCTGCTGAGGTGCAGACATACTTATACAAGAACTCTTTTCCTGTCTGCTCTGAGATGGCTTTTGCCGACATGGCAGCACTGGAGAGCACAGGACCTTTGGGAGAGGGAGGCCAACAGTTAATGTCAGAGTCACCAAATTAATTCAAGCTAAAGCTTCCTAATGCCTTGCCAGCAACATTTATCTGTGTTTGAGATTTCCACAGTGACAAACTCTTTGTTACAAACTGGGATCTCACTGAGCTAAACTGTGAAAAGTATTCCCTAGCTACTGAATGGCCACATATTTGTCCAATACACAAGACCGGCAATGAAGGCAAATACCTAAATATAAAAAATAAAAAAAAAAGATATATATATATATGTATTTGTCTTGAGTGGGGGTCATGCTTTGGGCATAATAAAAACCCTAAATTTACCAACTCTTCATAGTTGGTCTCTGCTCCTTTTGTTAGTAGTATGCATAAATGCCTTCACTCATCTGAAAGGAATAATTTCTGTTTAGGCTAACAAAGCTAAAGCTTAAAATGGGAGGTACAATAATAGTTAATCATTGAGTCAGTCAATCACACGGTCACATGTCAAATAATTAAACACGCCATACACTATTAGCTCTAGTCCCCTTCCTTCAATCAACAAACCCGTCTCTGTTTAACATGTGGATAGAAGAAATAAGAAAACAGAGTAGGACAAAATCCCATGTTAGTAGTGAGAGCAAAGATGCCGCTAGAGCTGAATTGAATGGCCTAGTCCATCAACAGAAAATATTGGTTAATTGTTTCAACCATTTTCCAAACAAAAATGGCAATTCATTTTCTGGTTCCAGCATATAATATGTAGTTTATAGAAGTGTAAATTGAGTACTGTTGGGTTTTGAACTGCTGAGCAGACAAAACACGCAACATGGAGATGTCACCTTTGACTCTAGTTTTGATTAATTACCATCAAACCCTTCTATTTCATCAGACATCAAACCACAAAATTAACTGAAATGCCCCCAGCCCAAATTCGAAGGTCCGCTCAAATTCTAAATCAGTGAAAAAAAAAATCTAAATGATTTTGATATACAATTATATGGTCCTGGACCATTGGTCTACAACTATATCTCCATCCAAATACAGTTTCACATTAAAAACAAGCTATCAAGACTTTAACATGTTTGGGAATTTCACAATACGTGTACCTGAGGAAAGATGTTAAGGATAAGAACATGAGCCTACACAAAGACAGCAGGTTGCGCTGACCAACATTCCTGTTTTTCAAACATCACCGCATGTTGTCAGACCTGCTCAGCCAACCCATCACTGCCTCAACGAACACAAGCATACAACCATGCATTTATAGGTCATTGTTCTTTTGGCCTGGTGTCTAAAAATTACAGCTCACATTTAAGGACACAGCTCTACAGGCTGGTGTGTGGACTAGCCAAAACTGGTCCATAAAGTACCTTTACCACCATCACCACAAACCAAACAATGATAAGCAGGGAGCCTCAGTAACATGCATCCTATCTCCTCTGCCTTACTGATAACGTTTTATGGTGTTATTATTTCAGCATTTAAATGTAAGCAGTGGCTTTGTGGTAGCAGTTTCAGCATCAGCTGCAGCACTTCAACACAGAAAGTCAGTCTGCAAGAGGTCTGTGATATGTAACCTGGGGAGTCCGACTAGGATTTGGTTTAGCAGGCTATTCTGCCATGCTTTCAGAGGCAGACGTCCCAGTATTTAGCCTGCCATAATCCTAGTCCATTGTTTGAAGCCATCAAGCCGTGAAATGAGTGCGACTGTACGGACTCCTGAGATGACGGACACAGGATTGGGAGGAAGCAGCATCACAGGGGACAGCAAGGGGGGGTATCGTTACAGCTTCAGACACAGCTGCAGCTTGAGGAGCTTGGCAGTGCTCTAGCATCCCTTTTCCCGTGGAAACTGCCGTGTAACAGCATGCACGTCAGGCCAACACAAGTGAACCTTAACTCCTGTAACTTAGCAGCTACCACACCCACTTCACAGTCTGTAGCTGTAACTAACGTTAGCTAGCCAAGCAAGTTCAATAACTTTAGTTTGGCTCGGGGGGGTAAATAAAAAACGACTTCCCGGAGAGGTAATGCAACGAACAGATGTAGTAGGTATAGCATGTAGGGAAAATAAGCTTGTCATGGCAGGGAGATTCTGTATTATGGTTAAATTAGTCTGCGTTTGTGATTAATATGAGCACTGCTTTTTTCCTGGTGAGTGATGAGTTAGTTAACGTTAAATCATCTCAGTTTTGCGCATAAACTCTATTTCAACGACTAACAGCTAAGACAAACAACGTAGGAAACATTTGTTTCTTGTCTGTGTCTGGCAGGATGAGAGTAACTGCATTTTATTTTATTTTTTTCCATCTCACATCCGCTAACCTGAAGTCCTGACAGACTTGCTAACTGCTGTAGCCTCACACTGGTGCAGGCACCGCTAGCTAGTTGGTAACCAGAGAAGCTAACTGGCGTTTGTGTTCATAAGAAGAATTGAGAAAAACCATTTACCTTGTCAATGAAAGGAGCGCTTCCTCGAAAGTACAGGAATGGTTTCCTGGCCAAAAATGACACGGCTAATTAAAGAGTCACTACTTCTTGTACCGGAGTCTGCCCCTGCCAGTTGCCACCTCACTCTCGTCCTGTCGCACCATAATCTGGCGACCGATTACACGTCGATGCGGGCGCATGATTGGTTTAAACACGGTCACGTGGTGACGTCAGTTACGCCCACATCTTTATTATAAGAGGCCGCCCATTGGTCAAAAATGACATGAACGACAAGACAAATGCATTTTTTTTTAAAGCTTAATTAATTAGAAACCCTCAAATCCGTGGAAGAACAATTTTGTGCACAATATTGTGTTAGTTTCCAGGTGAAAGATTACTATTGGTTAAGGTTTCATGGTACATTTCAACATTTAGGAATCTATAGGAAGTGGCGGAAGATGTACACAGATCCTTAATTTACAGTAGTAATATCAAAGTCTAAACATTTCCCAAGTAAAAGTCCTACTAAACTTCAAAAGAAAAATAATCATCAAAAGTAATTGAACCTATTATTAAGAATGAGCTCTTTTAGAGCATACATCATTGGATTATATGATAATAATAACAATAATAATATAATATGGGTTAGGTGGTGATGATATAGCAGAATTCTTATTTTAGTTGGTTGAGTTGGAGCTAATTTAAACTACTTTACAGTATATTCTGTTGGGTAGTTTAATCTATAACAATGCATTATGTGTTTGAGCTGATCATGTTTTGTGTGTAAAATCTTATTCTGAAAAGTAACTGGCTGTCAAACAAGTGTGGTGGAGTAAAGTAACTACAAAAGCCTCTGAAATACACTGAAGTAGCATAAAATGGAAATACTTAAAGTATACTTAAGTACAGAACTTAAATGTACTTAGTTACTCACTAATGAAGTCTAGAAAAAGATTAGATCAAATTATTCCATGAAGACATTTAAGAGTCCAGCGTTACAGTAAAAGACGAGCCTTTATTTTCGCAATAAGAAAAGCATGTCTTGTTGTTAATACTGTGACAAGTTTTAAAAATGATACATAGATCAGTGACAGAACTATTAACAACAGAAGCTTCCAACCTACTATCAGTGCCCCTTTAAAAACAGGTGGAACAAGTAGGGGAAGGGCTGTACTGACCCAACGTGCATGACATGTATAAGGGGATGACCGACAGTGGTGATTGATAGTGACATGAAGCGAAATTTAAATCTCTCGTGTTTGACAGGATGAAGAAATCGGTTTCAGTTTTTTTTTACTGGCCAGACATGAAAAAGATTTTCCTGCGAAAGAGCAGAAAAACATGTTATACAAGTGTAACTGTTGGCTTTTGCAAATAGGATGTGGCCTGCTCTGCAGATTTTGATGTAGGTTTTACTGTAAGAAGGTTAAGTGATCAGCTCATTCTGGTAAGGCACCAGTTGAATTTGAACGGTCGGTGCTTTAAGCAGAAGAAAATCTGTAGGTGTAGGTATGCTGATTTTGGACTGTTTCATGAAAAAAAATTACTTTTACAATCTGAACACTAGGAGGATGGTGTGGAAAACATTTACAAATGAGTCTAAAAAAAAAAAAAAAAGGGAGGAAGACAATGAACACTGGCTTTCTGCTGTATACCGTTTAGAATATACAGTACAATAAATATAAATAGGCCGAGGGAAGACTGAAGAAGAAAAATTTATAGACACAAAAACGATTTACATTCTAGTCAAATATACAATGCAGCATGGAGAAAAGGAGAATAAACAAAAACCCCTGCAAGTCGATTCTATATTTGGCAAGTGAGCCAATAAAACATGGACACACACTTGCAAGAGATCAGCATTGCCCTTAACAGGCTGTCCTGAGGTCAGTTTTGACATAGAACGTCCACAGTACATTGACTCTTGCTCTATAGAGACATGCTGTCCCAGGAGAACCATAAAAACGTATACCACATTATGGTCTTCTAAAACTAACCAACCATGATGCTTACATTTCCAACGCATGTCCTACTACTGAACACCTTTATGAAGGTTGAGGCAGTTTTACAAGATTAGATATCACTTCATATCATTTTAATTTTGGCAATAGGGGCATGCTCTGATCATCTGATCCAAACCTCTTTAAAAAAAAAAAAAAAAAAAGATTCCTTAAGCACTTCTTTATTTACAGCTTTAATTCTTAACTAAAGCTCCTGAATTATCCTTCCCAATGTTTGTTAGCATCAATGTAAGGAGTAAATTTAGGAGTGAATGCAAGAATCAAAAACCTCTTGAAAAAGAATAGTGAGGAGATTTTGCAAGACACTCAGGATAACGAGCATCGGGAGGTGACTGGGTCCAACTTCCTTCGGTCCACTGCAGGGCTGCATTTTCCCCACATGCTCCATCGCTTTAGCCAAACTGGAAAAAGAAGTTTCCAGGTCCAGAATCTTGAAACAAAAACAAAAGTAGTTAGTTAATAGGATGCACGTTCTCTGATCGTCCGTGCTTCAGTAAACTTAAGGATGTTTAAACTGGAAAAGAAAACCCACCTGGACTGGTATCGAAATTGTATCCTCCACCATGGCCACCAAAGAAAGCCCTGAAGATGTTGTTTGCATCAAAATCTAGAAAGAAAGCAAAAGGCAGATATACAGAGGGATTAGCTGGTGATGGCGACCTTCGGGACGAACACGATGGAAAAACAGAGGACATAACTTTCTAAACTAAACACAGAATGGAGGTGAATCGAGTGGTTTGACATTCTGTACTCACATGTGTTGCAAGAAGACTGAATTCTTAGGGACAGACAGGTGATTTGACCATTTTTTTAAGGTTTGGACTGCAACATTTGTGTTATTTCATCCCACTAATGACCAGTAAGGTTGAATCTAAATCTAGCCAAAGGAAATCAATAAAAAAAATAAAAATAGAAACTTTAAAAAGGCACTCACCTCGACCATCAAAGCAGCCGTCATCATCCAGGTCGTGTCCATTGTCATAGCGGCTCTTCTTCTTTGGGTCGGAGAGCACAGTGAAGGCCTCGCCCACCTCCTTGAATTTCTTTTCCTCCTCCTTTTGCACTTCTGGAGTGGCTCCGCTATGGCGGTCTGCAAAAAAATAACACAATACAACAGAGTCCTTAAGATAAATAACAACCATCAAATATAATCAAAATTGGTTTCCTGAAATGTGTCTGTGTAAAGACCGAGAGGGCTACCTGGGTGGTGCATAAGGGCCCGTTTGCGATAGGCCTTTTTGATCTCGTCCTCAGTGGCGTTCTTGCCGATGCCCAGCACCTTGTAGTAATCTTTCCTCTTGCTCTTCTTCAACTCCAGCTGTGCAGTCTTCAGCAGATGCTTGTGATCTAGAGGAATAAAATAAAAAGTCAAGCCATGCGAGTGTGTGAAAACCGGACCAGAAAGTATGTCGGGTAAAAACGTGTGGGGTGGAAAAAAATAAGACAGCAGCTTACCTGATGTTTTTTCTGTCTGGTAAACTTTTTCATAGTCCCGTACAGCCTCCTCATACTGCTCTGTGTTCATGTAACTACGGGTCACACAAAGTCACTCACACACTGCACTAAGCTGAACAACAAAACACACAAATGAGGAATAATGTGCACATATTGACCATATAACATACCACTGAGCTCTTCTTAAGTATGCCTTGATGTAAGTGTCATCTAGTTTGATTGCACTGGTGCAGTCTTCAATGGTTTGATTAAGTTTCTTCAGCTGTTGATGGGGAAGAAGTTAATTACAGTGAATTGATTGGAGACAAAGAGCTGGATGAGCCCAAGCAATATGCAAGGCTGCTATTTTTAAGCAAATCAACAGACAGTTTCCAACACCTGAACATGAATTTCCAGACTCGGAGATGCGAGGTAACCCTACAAGCCTGTGGTAGAACACAGTCGGTAACATGTAAACATGGGTCGAGGTGTTGCCTTTTACCTTTGCTCCTGCTGTGGCTCTGTTGCAGTATAGTTTAGCGTTGGTCTTGATGTTGTTGGGGTCTATCGTCAGCGCCTCAGTATATAGCTGGTAGGCAGCTTCATAGTTGTTGTTCTTAAATGCCTGGTTGCCCTCCTCTTTCTTGGCTTTTAAGGCTTTGGCATTCTGATTTAGGAAAAGAAAAAGTCCTCATGTTGCTTTTGTTTTAAAACATTTACTGAAATGTAAGATATCTGCAATATTTCAGCATGTCTTGAACCATGGGTCTACTTTATTAAGCTGCTTCATCATGTTTGTGAACTCAAAGAACAGAACAGTCCATTTCGTTTAGCAATCTTAAAACTGCCCTGTGGAGTTTTCTTGTAAACAAACAAAAGCTACTAATGTGTTGCACTGTGCCCAAACATACATTTCTAACATTTTGGGTTATTTTGCTTATTCGTACACGTCCCTCTTACATAACACATTTCTAAATACTTGATTGCTTAAGCTATAGATTCTGTTATCACAGCTCCTGATACTTACAAACCTTGGTCAGCCACACGTCGGTTTATTTTGTCTTCCAATTAAATGAGGAGGAATGAGACAAAATGCCAATCTTACCCTGCAGGCTAGCCGTGCCTTCTCGTGGTCAGGTGCCATGCGCAGGGCCTGGACAAAGAACTGCACAGCTTTATCGATGCAGTCTTCGTAGTAGAGACACAGGCCTCGAACATACAGTGCGTCCGCGTTCGTGGAATCCATTCGCAGGATATCACTTTAAAAAACAGTTTTGTTAACGATCCTCTCCAGACATGTAATAAAACATAAATACAAATGGTCTGCTTGGAACAATAATGTATGTCTGATATGCTTTTCCCTGCAAAAGAAGTATAATTTCCACATTAAAATCCAAGGAATCTACTCATTCTAACATATTAAAAAATTCCAGACTATGTGATTATGCAACTTTTGTTCATTTCTAAAATTTTCCTGCTGGACACAAAATGTCTCCTACTTCACTATAAAGTCCATTATTTTACATTGGACCAGGATTGGCTTCCAAACTATTTGTGATTTCATAAATCCTGCTCATAGGCAAACCCCTTGAAATCTGATTTTAAATGAGCACAGAGAAACGTTCCACTTTCAGCAGATTCATGTGGAAACAGCCTTCTAGTGTCAAACTCTGCACATACATCATTCTGCACAGTGAAGCTCAAACATCCAACTGTAGGAACAAGAAGAAAAACATATTTTGAAGTGGAGGGGGGATTTAAAAAGATCTGCTGTCAAGAATCTGTAAACAAAATCCACCCGTCTTAGTGGAAATCTTTCTAAACCAGCCCTGGCATTCATATTTAAATTATTATGCAAATCCAAGAAGCTCGAACTATAAAATAACGACAGAGGAGAAAAAATTGCATCACTGTATAAAAATAATCATACACCATGAGCCCTAATGCCAGTTGTTCCTACCTTGCTACAGACTGGGCTTCTGGATAGCGTCCCAGCAGAGCGAGACACTCAGCCTTGAGGATTTTAAAGCGGTGGCAGGCAGAAGCCACAGCTAAGGCCCGGTCCATACAGAACACCACCTGGATCAGGACAATATTTTGTAAGATTATTTTTTCCCCCCCCAGGCTTTTGCCTTCATTAGATCAGCTGAAGAGAGACAGGAAGGGGGGGGGCGGCACATGCTGCAAAGGGCCCCAGGACAATATTTTAAATGTAGCATTTTCAGTCAATCACACCGTTTAAACAGAAGGTTTATGTAAATAGGCAGTCAACCCCTGACAAACTCTTCCACTGACAGTGATAGGATTTCTTCTACTAATTAAGTAGATGACTGGAACATTTGTCAAATAGTTTTTTCAGCATATTTGTGCTTAATTCTGGTGGTTATTACAAACCAAAGCAAATTAAGGAACACAAAACTAGAAATGATAATGTCATTGTAAAAACGGCCGTGCCTCTGTGCATGCCCCCCATTCCCAGTGTCTGATCATGCTCTGTGCTCAGTGTGGCCACACTGCACGCGCCTGGGAACGCAGCGTCGAGTGAGAAGGGCAGTGGACGGCAGGAGTTAACTCGCATCACGGTGACACTGATGAACATTATTTAGTTTGTGAGTCTATGAAAACCGTGAGTCGAATATTCTTTCACTGTTGATGTTTGTATTTAGCCACAAGTGCATTATTCTGTTATTCAGAGCTAGCTGCCAGCTTGTCATAGTCTGACAGTTGTATTGCTTCTTTCGCTAGCTATTATTGCTGTGTATTTCAGTTACTATTCTTTCTGTTGTTTAATGCTTATTCTGTGTTGGCTAATTGCTGATCACTAGATTATTGTTATTGTTGGCCTTTAGCACTGTATGCTGGTTGATGTTTGTAGATGCCTATAGCTTATTGTAGATTGCTGTATATGATAGAGTTTCCATTGTTAATCAGCCTGTACTATTTTGTTCTATTGTTACAGAACCACAAACCCCTAATCTGTGACGGACCTTTGCATTTTTACACTTATATTTTCTCATTAGGCTCACGTCACATGCTCTTTGTGTACCTTCTTTGAGGCAGCTAAACAGCCTAAACTCTACACCCCGATTCTACATCCCCCCAACAACACACACACGCCCCTTAACATTAATAGTGCCCTGATCCAACATCCTGAAGTGATTGCTACCCCACATACAGATCCATACTTTCTCTCATACGGTGATGCCACAGATGTTGCTTATATTTTCCAGTTATGACAATGACCATTAGCCATAGAAATACCAAATCACCTAAAATGGACAGTACTGTTTGTGAGTTAGGTGAGAAATGAGAATGGGTACCTTTCTGAAATCCCGCTTTTCGAAGCCAAAATCCGCCATTCGTTCGAACTCCAGTAGAGTCGCTGCTGTCTTATTCTAAAACACAACAATCATTTATAGGCACTTTCTTTACAGTGGTAATAGACAGGTTTAAGTTGCATGATTCAGTCTTTGGCTCCAAGACTGTGCTTAGTATGTATTTCAATTCAATGCATTCATATACAGTAATTACAGTAGATAAAACGTGAACAGTTCAGGTGATCCCCACCTCATGCTGGGCCTCTCTGTTGCTGGGCTCCAGCTCCAAAACCTTCTGAAAGCAGCGACTGGCTGCCATGGCATTTCCTAAAGACAGGTGGCACTTGCCCTCACGCAGATGACCCTGTGGGACAGGAGGGGCACACTTCCATCTTAGGACTGTTGACACATTACTCTCTATTCTGCAAGCGCGGCTTTAAGGCAATATGTGCATAGCTGAGAATGAAGATGATGTTCTAGATGCAAGAGTATGTTCATACTGACCTTCATGAAACAGTCGTCCAGCCGCACAGCCTGCTGGGAATCTTCTAGGGCCTCTCGAAAGCGAGAGAGCATCATGAGGGTGGCTGCCCTGTTGCCATAATAACTGGCATTATTGGGGCAAGCATCTTGAGATAAAAGAGAAAAAAATAATCTATGTCACACAGGCAAACTGAGATGTGGGTGCAACTTACAGATGAATCAGTGGCAGGTTTACTACAAATATATTTTTAAGCCCATACAATTGGCAGAAGATCCTGATGCAGTTAAAAGTATATTAATGGAGCATGTGTTGGAAAATACATCAGGATGCGGCTGGGTGAGCTACAACAAGAGGAAATCTGCAGCATTTCTCAACAGTAAACTATGAACTAACCAAGATTGGTCAGTGGGTGCTGTGTACATCCATCCAACCAACCAACCATTGCAAAAATATAATTCCAACAATAAAGGGTAGTTAGTGGTAATCTCACCAATGGCCTTAGTATAGTAGTTGAAAGCCTCAGAGTAATCCTTCTGGCTGTAGAATGCATTTCCTTGTTCTTTGAAGCCTTCAGCCTGACTGGAGAGAGGAGAAACAGAAACCAAAATCACAGTGGGGCAGGTACTTTTATGAAGATAACAGAAATTAGCTGATACAATATAAAACAAATAAACTCTTGAACCAGTCAACAAATGAATGCTCTCCACAAGTCAAGATGTGCCGACCAGCTGGTTTGCTAGCACCCATTTGTATCCATCAGAGCATTTCTTGCAAACGGGGCAGTCTTAAAGGACACCGTGGTGTGTTACACCTGGAACTGGGACAGCAGCAGAGCAGGGTACACATAGTCCTGATGGCTAAACATAGCAGTGAAATTCACCTGCTGCAGTCCTGTAAAAAACATGCCAAGTGTTAAATGGCAAATCAACACTGATTCACATCAGGAAGAAGCTACAGCTGTGCTGTTCTCTGTGTGTTAAAGCATTTAAAACGTGTTACAATGCAGGCCACACCCTAATCAGTGATATCACAATAAGTGATTTCCATCAGCCAAAGAAATAAATAAATAAAAGTGGCTTTAACAACATTAAATCAGGTTGGGTGCAGAAATACAATATTTGACCCTTAACCAGGAGTGAAGCAAGACATTTCTGCACTGAATGTGCAAATACATTTTGATTTAGGGACCATTTGTAATTCCCACAGGCCAAAACTTGCCCAGGCAGTAGTCATGTGGACACCGAACAAAACGAAACCATGCCAAACAACGATGGTATCATACTGTGATAAACCAACCACAGCTGATCATTCAGGCCCATAATATGTGGTTAGGCTACACAACTGCTAAAAAAAAGGATTAGCTTTGTAATAATGTACAAGCAAAATTGAGCATTCAACATGATTTAATATTATCAAATGAAGGGTTGCACCATCTGCAGCTCCAACATCAGTTAATCTACATGATTGTTATTTTTGAGAAAATGCATTCATCATTTGGTCAAAAAAAGGCAAAACACACGCGAAGAAATACGGATTTCCTTGCATGACTCTGGTTTGTTATGTATGCCACATGCTGTCATGGCAGATAATAAGCACATTCCCCCCTTATGTGTAAAACTGCACGCTGCTAAGTTTGAGACAATAAGGCCACTTTTACAAAACAGATTACGTCCTGGTTTGAAAAGGATGCAGGCACAAGAATGAAAAGATAACTAGGTTTAGCTTAAGATGACTAGAAGAACGTAATTCTCATGATCGTATGCTCTTATTTCATTTATATGGCAACAGGTAATCTTTTAATTAGAAGCAGCATGCAGTTTTGTACAAAGTTGTGGCGATTCAAATCTCAGACTTAAGTCAATCGCACGGCAGAACATATTGTGTACATATCTGTCTACATGTGCAAACACATGTGCCTTCAGCATGCAAGTGTACAGCACTGACAGTCCAGCAGTGCCTTTTAGGCTTCAGGTTGAAGTAGTGAATAGGGAAATCACACACAGTAGTGAGGCTGAAACCTTACATAAGATAAACCCCGTGATGAGGTGGCCCCCTCAAAGAGATAATTTGTGTTAGAAGCCTAATAGATCGTTGTTATTTGGAAATAATCTGCCTTTTCAACACTTTAGAAGCAACAGCTCCATTTGCACACGTTCCCTCCATTTCAGGATTCCCAAAATATAATTTCAGATTAATGCAAAAGAGTTCAGGAGCATAAATGTCTCTGATGATTTAGTTACTAGTACCCATCGATCTGGTTATCAAAACCAACATCTTCTCCCAAATATAATAACACTGACACCAGCTGTTTTTTTGTAAATTAATTTCTCCTTTCAACTCTTCTCAACACTGACAGATTAATTTAATCTCAAACATCAGGACAAAGCCAATTCCTATATTTTCTCTGTCCCATGCGGCGCATCCTGAGCCCGGCGAGGTCGAAGATACATTGGCACTGTTTGTCGACACTGATGATTCACGTGAAAACCTAACTATCTGTTCTTTATTAGAACCGAATGTGTTACTGCTCACGTGGAGTGACCAAGGCGTATTATATAACACGGGTCCGATATATCACGGGACACCAGTGAAATGAAAGTGTCCTGTCGGTGGAGATGATGATTCATCCCAGAGGTAAGTGAATGTGAGCTAAAACCGCCGGACGCCATCATCGTTGATTTGCTGTAACTACTGAAAACGTTGGTGTCGTATCTCGACATCTTCTGTTTACAGAAGTGAGACTGTTTCACACGTCTCAGGAAGTGTCTTACGTTAGATAAGTTAATCACTATAACAAGTCTAGCTAAAGCTATCTGGCTGCCTTGCATGGAAAATTCTCGAAAGATGAGAGCACCGACTGCTAACTTTATCTAGTGTCCAGCACGAGAATGTAACGTTACGTATTCTTTATTCCCCGCGTTGAGATTACAAATGTTTCCAGACTAAGAGGTTCGTTAACCAACGAGTATCGAAAGACACACTAGCGTTGGATCTAACATTAGGCAGCCGAGCATGTGTCAAGACACGCTGGATCACTTGGCTTGGTGCTCTTGACGGAGAACTTGAGGAGCGAAGCGAAGCTCATTGGAAAAATCCACAATTTTCTGTCTAATTTGAACCATCGAAACTATAACAGCGTCAACAGATGCCATGTAGGAAAACCTATACAACTAAATCTAAGATTTAGCAAATGTGGTACATTGCCGTCCCGTCCCCCGCCAAGCACGCTAGCATAGTTAGCTTGTCTCCGGGCTCGTTTTAGAGCCATGTAGGCTAACGGCGGTTGAATTCAGCCAGGAAATCTTCGGTTATTTTCACATTATACACGCGGCACAATGAAACACAGCGGACAATTATATGTTTACCGTTCCAGGTCACCCGGATTGCGGATTTGGAGTTCGGTTTCCACCGGCACGTCGATGTCAACAGCTGCCATTTTTTTCTGGAAAGTACGAACACGAACAGACGTCATTTCCGGGCGCTGATAGCTTTCCTTCCTTGCCTTTTTTTGAGGTCATGAGAAACTAGGCCATATAACGTATATACCATAACATATGTTTTTATATAACTGCGGGACTTGTATCATATCAATGCTTTTTTCAAAATCTAAGGTATTTTACATTTTATGTTATTAATGTAACTCTGAGACTATAATTAATACTGAACACTTATATTCATTAGCTTTTCAAAATTAATGTTACAAAACAAAAACTCAACTGACTCAACTTTATTTATATAGCACTTTTCATACAAACATGTAGCCCAAAGTGCTTTACATAGTAAAATTACAACAGAAGCAAAGAAAAAACAGTAATTGTCCTTGATAATTAAACTAACTTTTAAACCATCCTATAAACTTCTACTTGTATTAAGGTCTTAATCAACTTTCATCATGAACTTACAACCAGACATCAGAGCTCACCTGAGAGCTTGCAGCTTCACCTGCCTGTGTGTCTTTGTGGTGGTCAGGCTGCTGCTCCCAGGGTTTTCCAGATAAAATGATTCACAAATGAACAGGTGGACATGCTGTGGATGACTCTACATATGAATAATGTCCATGTTAAGAGCTAAAAAAAGCACTTCCACCTCCTCTGGATGTTTTTCAGTTCAAAAATTAAATCTATTTCTATTTACAGTTAATCGCCTCCTAAAATATGCTACACGTGAATGTCAATCAAAGAGGGCAGTACAGTACAGTGCTTTTTGTAAACATGCAAACACAACATTATCCCAAAGTATCAGTTCTTTATCAAGGATACTAAACATGATTTTAAGTAGGGCTAGCACAATAATAGAGACGTAGATGGCATTTTCTTATATTACCATTATTATTAAAAGTATAATAACTTCTCATAATCTTAGTTATAATTTTTTGTTTGTTAGATTAAAATGTATTTAAGTGCAGGAAACTGACATCTTCCCACCTCTCTATAACCCAGTGGTTCAGAGCCTGGGGGTCCCAAAATAATAATCTGATGATCTCCAAATGGTTGTTGGGATGAAAAAGAACATATTGATAAGAACAATACGCTCTCTTATGTTAACACGCTCAGTTACAGCAGTAATATGAGAATCTATTTTTATCTATTATTCTTTTAGCCCTAAAGCAGACATGATGAATGTTTATATATTTGGAGGGATCAGGACTCTAAAAGGTTGAGAAGCATTGCTCTTTGCCTTTACGTTTTTCTATCTTGCTCTTGTTAGCAAAACACCACTAGAGAGCACTAGAGAATCATAAAGTGGGTATATATGTATGTTATTTATTCCCTACTCAAAGACCATATAATTTTGAGTCTGGCTAAATAATTGACATTAAGTTTAATTTTGCTTGTTTATGTTGGTGGTTATCAGTTCTTCAGTGTCTTGATCAAAGACGCTTTAGGTGTTCTTGTGCACAACTGTATTCATACATGAAGTAAGCCTACATTCACTATAAATCTATAATGAAAGGTAAAAAGAGACTCATATTTCAATATGAAGAAAGAAACTACCACAAACGTGTAGAAAACAGTTCTATTTATCGGTTCATATAGAATACAGTTTGGACACTTTTAGCACATAATAATTTACATTATTGCAATTGATGCACAGTTACAATAGTTATTAATTTTACCAGGTGACACTTCAAAAATACATATTGCTTAGGATGATTCAGCACAATCAGCTGGGAGGGGATTTCTAAAGTGAAAGAATGTTGTTTTTTTAATACAACTTACTAAAAAATAACAGTATTCATAAAGACGTCAAAGACACATTTAAAAACTTGTGGATAAATCATTTACATTTTTGGAGAACAGCACACTGTTTCTTCATATTGCACAAACAGCATCAAGCTGTTGCAAAATCCTAACTTACTTATCTAACCATCACCTGAAGAGCTTTTTTTGTAATGGCTCAAGAAATACAAGTTTCAAATTTTATAACTTTAAATTAAACCAACTAATTGTATGCATTGCATGTAGGCTGTCTACATTTAGCGAGTATACTTGGCATCATATCGGAGTGGTGGTTGATTGTCACCTCATTACACAGAGGGCAAGACAGAAAGACACAGACACAATACAAATAAATGTTTGTATTTATCTAAAATAAATTAGAAAGAAAAAGGATCTGTATCAGAGAATGGCTATAAAGACATACATTTGTTGAGATGCAATATCCTCAGCAATCCAAAGTTATGGATCTCCTTTGTCTTTTCATTGATGGAGGTTGGTTATATGGAAGTAGTCATAATCATGGGAGATTAACACAATCTGTGTGTTCATGATTTAGATTTGGTTATGAAAACTAAAGCAGGAATGAAGTATTGTACTTTTTCTCCCAGAGTACAACTACAAAGCTCTCAAATAATTTTGGCAACAAACACTTAGCAACATTTACACACCCTAGTGTATTAGTCTATTATTGTCTTATAAATAAAACTAAATGCTTGTCATTATGGCTTCCAGAGGGGTCCAGACCCCGGGGAACATGCACTCAACAGTTGTTGAGGGGAAACAGCTGAGCGATGGTCCTTCCATTTTTAAGGGGGCACTGGTCAGTCAGCGCTGAAATCTCAATCCAAACCCGGGCATTATGCATACCGTTCTTATTACTTGAACCTGCCAAACTTGACATGCTGATATGCTGGCCTCGCTGTCGCTGCACAGTGTCCTGGTGTCCTTCAGAGCATCCCGTGTTTTGTCCTGACCGGGCTGATTCACTTTTCTGATAGTCCGGCTTTTTCTAGGTCCACTGCACTGTATTCCTCCAGCCTAGCTTGGCTCATTGCTAGTAAGGAGAGAAGATAATAGGTGCATGTGTGGCCCTCAGAGGTCCTGGGGCAGGCCTGAAGAGTGTGGGGCTGATCAGGGGACCCTGGATGAAGGCCGTGGGACCCGGCGGCAACCGTAGTGCCAAGGGTCCAGAGGCCATGGTGCACAAAGCAGCTGGATTGAGAGGGCTGGTCAGGAACCCAGCAGGCAGGGCCTTGGATAGCTGCTTCTGCAGGGCCAGTTTAGTCTGAAACCAAAGACAAGAGACATATTCAGTCAAAACAAGACAAAGAGTATAAAGCCATGCTAGCAGCTCTGTGAACCTGTATTTACACACAGTGTTGCTTAGAGTTAAATGATAAACTCAGCATGCTAACATGCGCACAATGACAGTGCTAATATGCGGGTGTTTAAATTATATTATTAAAATATATATATATATATATATAATATTTATATAAGTATATGTATTAAAGTATAACAAGGCACTAATTTTGAAATAGCAAAGAGTTTTCACATAACAAATAGAGGCACTTAGTTATAATTTGTAAAAACCGCTTGGCAGCCATTGGACTTGGTGCCAAGCAGAGCTTACCATTTGCATCTATTGAGTAGATGTTTGTCTTCTTTATGTTCTGTAATGACCATGTGCAATGTGGATAAAAATAAAAAGTAGTCAAGTGTGTGTGTGTGTCTGTGTGTGTGTGATTGTGTCTGTGTTTGACAAATTCTTACCGCTAAGACAGCACTGGGCTGTAGTTTATTATAGGGGGTGAACTTCACCTTGACAGGCTTCCCAGCCAAACGCTCTTTGTGTCTCCTGCTGCTCATGTGCTAAAAAGGGGATATACAGAACAGCTCACACAAACCAAAGAGTCAAGAAATTAGATAGTTTTCCTTGTAGAATACAAAGGTTAGGTATTCCACATTTTTTGTTTTTGTATAGTGGTCAGTGGTTTATACAGTAGTAAAACTAGCCACATTTATTATATTAGGATAAACCCACATACCTGCTTCAGCTGCGTCTCCGAGTTGACGGACACCTGGCACATTTCACAGTGGAAGGGCTGGCTGGATACACCCACAACTGCTCTGGTCTTGCTGCCCATTCGCTGCTTAATTCGGCAGGTGGGCCTGGGCGATGAGGTCATCTTGACCTTGCGTTGTGACTGGCTGCTGTTTGGACCATCAAGCATCTGTTTGTGCTTAGAGCCTGATTCAGCCAAACAGAGAGGAGGAGAAAATGTCAGAATCACAGGCAACATCACGGTTATCTATTAAACATAGAAACGGTTGTAACATTTTCATGTAAAATGTTAACTAAAGTGATATCAGTAGTATTGTAGTACACACCAGTACAGTGAGCCTCCAACTGGGAACTGGAATTGACTGTCACTTTGCACGTGGGACAGTGGAGATGCTGTTTTTTGTTGCTCTTAGCCTCTTCCACCTTCAGCACCTCCTCCTCTCCTCCAGTAGAGCTCCGCTGAGGGTCAGTGTGTTGAGCCGAACTGGTGGCCGGGCGGCACCCTTCCCCAGGTGGACTGTCTGAAGGTAGAAGGCCAGGCGATATTTGTGGGGACAGCTGAGGAGAGCGGAGCGAGGAGGAGTCTGTGGATGAAGGCTGTGAAGAAGGAGTGGGTGCCAGCGGGCTCCCCTGGCTGTTCTCTGGTTGCTGCTGTTCGGGTTGGGAAGAAGTACATGGGCCTGTGGACAGATGGATAAACACAGACGTTGTACTATCAGCCCATTTATATACTCGGTATTACAATATGATATTTATCTTGGTATTTTATCTTGATAAGGATAAATGTTTGTGAATGAAAAATCTAATGTTACATTATTTTGGGGATGACAATTGGTGCTCCAACAGACATTTGCAGACAAAAACTTAGAAACAGAAATGTGGATATGATGAACAAAGCGACATTTGCAACAGTGGAAACAAGCAACACAGAGCAACAATATCATTAATTTAGAGTCATATTTGTGGCCATCTGATGAATGTAAGTCCAATATTAACTCTCTTTAGCTCTGTTTCAACTTCTGAGAAAAATATCTGGCTCTTTAATTTTCCACTTTGTCCATCAGCTAGTTGCTAACTTTGTCTGTCTGTTGTTTGGTGCTGGGCAGGTAGCGTACAGTCAGTTAATCAGAGCTTTTTCACTGAACACAGCTGCTCACTGCAGTCAAAATCGACGCTATGAGAGAGGTGAGAGTGAACCAAAACAGTGAAGCTGCTTGCTGTAAAACCAAAACAATAAGCTGAAAGAAGTTTAAAAGCTTCAAAGAGCTGAGGGGACCTGCAGAGGCAGGTGATAATTCTCTGTGGGTTTGTCACTACGAACAACGCCTTTCACATACAAGGAGACATTTTAATGTCACTGTTAGTAAAACATTATTTTAGCTGCTTCAATTTTACGCAACTTGAGAAGTCAGATTAGGATTTAGTATAATGAATGATAGTGTAGTGAATAATTTAATGGATATATTCACAGAGTTGACAGAATATGAAAACCAAGAGAACACAAATGATGAATACCAGATATAAATGCAAAGGATGTGGTAGTTAGTGAGCACAGCATATGCAGTGGCAGGCTGCAGTTTATTTCCACTCATACATAAAGCGTGTTTCTCTCTATGAAACATACACCTAGGAGGTTGGCAGGTGGAGTGATGATACCTGACCTGACCACAACTTTGTAAGCAAATTCATCTTGCTGCCTTAAAGACGTTGCTATGCTCTACTTGCCTATAAAAGTAATCTTAAGTAAGTCTTATATCCCCTCTGCTATCTGTCTTCTCAGTTCCTCATAGCTTTATTACTTTGTATTTTTGGTAACTCTTTAAGTTCTATTTAACATTTATAAGCAGCGTATAAACATTTACATATATATGTTATAATGACATTACTAAGTGTTTATAACAGTACAATATACAGCATTTGTCAACAATTTTAACTTCTCCTAAGAAGACTTTTTTTTCTTACTTGTACAATCCATCGTGTGTGTACCTGTTGACCTGGGTGGCCAGCAGCATCATACAAGTGCCTGAGCAGGTATAAATAAAGTTGTGTTGAATTGAATGAATAATGTGAGATTTCTGCTGGAAAGTTCAGTTTAGCTACTAACACTGCATGTACTCGCTAGAAATATGAGGGAGAAAAAGAGAAAAGTCCCTCATGAAGGTGAATCCACAGGAAGCAGTTTTATAATATCACAATACATGAATTCTACACCATCAAGGTATACATGCATTTTCTTGACTAATGCAGTTCTTCTAGAAGAGAAGTGTGATCTCTTTTTCCTTCCTATTCTTATCAGTTTTTTGTGCAACCGGCCTTTAATTTTTTTCTTTGTTCTATATCTTTCATATAACTTTGTTATTATTCTTTTTCTTATCCTCATCTGCTTAATTTTCTTTCTTCTCTATATTCCCTCTTTCTTCTGCCATCTCAATCATTTTTCCTCTTTCTCGCTATCATTTGTTCTTTCTCGCTCTGTCACCATCAATCAACAACCATGGCAACTGCTGAATGTAACAAGCTTATCACTGTGTGGTTGGAGGGAATTTGATAAGTGCTGGAAGAAAATGGGAGGGGGAAGATTAATAATAAAAAGGAAAGCTAGAGAGAGTAAAGAAAGGAAGACGGTGGCATTGTTTAGTCAGGGAGAATGAGAGGCTGAGGGACAAATGACTGAAAGGGAGTAAAAGACAGTAAAGGCGTTACTCTTACAGTAGCTCTTTTGTAGGCAACGTTGCCAATAGCTATAACATTAAGAATATGGATCCAGGGTTGTAGTTACCAATAAGGACACTCATGCCCTGTATTTTGTCTGGGAATCTGGGGATTGTAACAAACTAAAGTGTAGTTGACACCGACAATAGAACATTATAGATGGTAGGTTTTATAAGCTGTTACGAAAGTGTTTTTAAATTACAATGACAGGTAAAAAGCTAGATCATGTGCACACGGACAGTGAGGACATATTCTAGCACATCTTCATTTTTGTGCATATAATTGCAGCACGTTAGGGTTGGATAAAGTGCAATATAAATTGGGTGGCCTTCGGTTTATACTTCAGAACTGAGGGGACCTGTTCCTCAGACATTTATTCTCAGCAAAACTTCAAAGGCACAATCTTCACCAAAACACTCACTCCTGACCCTGACATCTCCTTGGAACCTCTTCTTCTGTCTTATGTGCTGCGCTAGGCAATGTACCAAAGCAATTCACAAAGCTATTTTCAAACTTGGCTTATCTTTAGAGCTGACACTATTAGTCAATTAATTGAAGAAAATAAAACTGGCAACAGTTTTCTCCTAATCTATTGATTATTTGGGTGTTGTACTTCCAGTTTTTCAAATGTGAGAATTCGTTGCTTTTCTCTGTTTTATGACATGTTTAACTGAATATCTCTGAGTTTTGGACTGTTGGGCAGACAAAAGAAGACATTTGAAGACATTACCTTGGGTTCTTTTACTTGTTCACTAACGATTATTTGAAATGGCTTTGATTTACATTAATCTAAGAAAAAGGTGTTAGTTGCAGGTCTACCTATCTTTTGAAGCCAGTGCTGAAGCCCTCGTAGACTCATTAAAGGCCTGCTTATTTACCTTTATTGACTGGAAACTCGAACTGGGAAACAACTCAAATTCTACCTCATATAAGTTAATTAGTTACTACCAACACTGAAATTCTAAGATCTACACTGATGTGAATCTTTAATAATAATTTAGCAGTTAGAAAGATATTTGCTTATATTTCTGTGCATGTGCTATGCTATTCTTTGCTACTGGCATTAGCCACTGCTGATGAACACATTAAGGCCTCCTCTGTTATTGTGCACAGCAATATGGTCTGGTCTTCCCTGCCTCAACCTCTCCCGCTCATTTAATCTACTGCGGTTTAGTCTGATTTTGACAAAACAAAAACAATAAAAAACAAAACATGTAGACACACACAATTCATACTTTAAAAAATTTGAGTTTTTAATAATTTTCTACACCCTTTGACATGTCCATTAGCAAAGTGACAACACATCTCATAAAAGGAACAAAGAACTACAAGTGGGAGTTTGTGTTGAGCCACTGATAATTTGCAACCAAAATCAAAATGAAAGAAAATAACATCAATACCGCTCTTCAGATAGCATCTCCTTTTAAGAGTTTTAAGGCTTCTCATCTTGGAGAATGTCTTTGCTTGATGGGAGTAATTACCTATCTGACAGAGCCAATGATAGCAGGTAACAGATAATTAGCCAGCTGAGTGGCAGCAGCCAAGCCTTAGTGCTAACGTCTCTCCATTTACCACTAATTACTCAGAGGATGGAGAGAGGGGTGTCTTTAAAAGAAAAAAAAGATTTATACCTGTTATGTCTTTCAAATGTGAGTATGTGGGCACCAATCCTCCTCCCATCATCTCCTTCTCTCGGTCTCTTTCTTTTCCGGTTGGGATTGGACTGTGTCCGTTCTTCTGCCGGTTCCTCTGGGTCTCCAAGGCCTTTAGCTTGCGAGCATGTTTGTGACCTTTGTAGTGGGCCTCTGCCTGGGTCTGACCATGACACACACACAAACACAACAAACAGAGGAGAAAGTCAGTGTACAGTTTATGACAAGAAAAACTGACATGATTAAATCTGTGACAGACAGCATGGAATCAGTAAGCTGTAATATTTCCATCTGTTCCATCTCTTTGGCTTCACATGCTTCCACAGAGTTAGGGAAAAATTACGTGATTGAGCCGGCCTGTGTCCATTATTCTGCAACACAAAATGACCTCTGAGCCTTCCTCTGTGAGAGAAAACATATTCACGGCCAGCGTGACAACAGATCAACGCAGATTTGGGATCCTAACATGGCTCTGGGTGGCTGTAGATAAAGCATGATGTGCTTTACGGAGGAAGATCAACTTGCAGCAAGTAGAAGTAAGTGCGACAACAGTGAAACAAAACAAGTGAAACAAAACACGTTTATCTGGTAATCCATACACACATTAATATTTCCACACAGCACATCAAATCTATACATTTTAAATTCACTACTTAGCTTCAGGAAACAAAAAGCAATCAAGTAAAGCATTTCGTTGATTTAAAAAACAATAATTTTCTACAACAATATATTATATCTGTTATATAGCTATCGTGTTCAATAGTCAATAACATTTTCTATGACAACTGATCAAACTCCATCTGCTGAAGGAGACCTGAGTGGCAGCATCTTTTGTCATATTTATTTAAATTGTACAACTTATACCTGGGTTAAATAGACATTTTTGTTGTTCAATACTGAATAAAAAAGTTTTACAGATGAAGAAAAATATTAAGGTAAATAGACCTTATTCACAGCAGACATTTTGAATAGTCATAGCAGGAAAAGCACAGGTGTTACCAATAACATAAACGATGGCTGTTTTCTATTCAAGTGTCCCAGTAAGCCATGGCAGTGCGATAGTTAGTCAGCATGAACAATACCAGGAGCCTAAAGCAGCTAAATGGAATTCAGCCATCTTTTTTTTTTTTATTTACGCCTTTGCTTTTCGCAATGTGACATGTCAGACTATCTTCTGTTGAAAACAGAAGATAACCTACACTCGGAAGGTGCAAAGTTCAAACAGCTTTAGCAATTTGAGCAAAATATCTATGACATCAAGTGTACAGAACAAGGAGAAGGGTATGTCTGGTGATACTATATTTTTCTTATTGTCATGAAATCCCATGAAAACCCCAAAACCAAAAATGTATTTATATTACTAGCAAGTATTGTCTGTGTAGCTAAAGCCTCTTTCGTCCATTGTTGTCCAAAAATTATTAAAAATGCATTAATGAGTCACACTGTCATCTCCCTTCAATGAACATGGGCACTGAAATGTATTTTTAAATCACTCCCACATACACTGTCCTGGCACTGTAAACTCACTAGAGCGCCAAATGTGTATTAATCCGCCACTGAAAATAGTCCCTAACACATGGTCTATTTACTCCTGTTTTGCTAAAAATGACAGTGGCCAGCTGTTTCAGGAAGTTATTTGGCCCTTTTAAAAATGAAACTATATACTTGTGATCAGGGCTTGACATTAACTTTTTTTGCTTTCCACCCAATGTGGCTAGTGGGTTTCCAAAGTTACTAGCGACTATGCCTATTTATTGCTCATTACACCACTATATAAATATAGATATAGTGCCTGATCAATAGGAAGAATCGACTATTCCCTTTTTTTCCAGACTACCTGCCAATCAATATCAGCCTGCATGGGTCTCATGTTTTACCTGTAAAACTCGTGTTTTAATGCCTTTTTTGTCTTCTGTGATGTAAAAACATCTGATTTCCACACAGAGAAAATAAAAGCGTATGTCATGCTCATAGTTCAGTTATAAAATCCCAGTGCACCCAGAGCGTCTCCCCTGCCGGCTGCTGACAGCTGAGTCAGTCAGTGGATGGCAGTAGAGGAGGTTGAACCACCGTCTTGTTCCAAAGAGGTTTAGCGACTTCACTGACAGTCGTCACTGGAGCAGAGAGCATCAGAGCAGCCAGACTGGAGTCGCGCTTCCCTGCTATACGCTGTCCGGCGTCAAGCTGGATCTCTGTTTCTATCACAGTTAGTTTTGTGGTCATTTTGAGACTTGGTTTTCTGACTTTTAGGGGGCAGCCCTAGAAGGCCACCCGTCAAAGTGGCTATTAAAGTGACTGTGTTACCAGTGCCAAATTCTGGGTGGGCAGGTGCTAATGTCAAGCCCTGCTTGTGACACATTTTAAATTTTTATGAATGGGTGCCAAAGAACTAAGTAATTTTTGGTTTTGTTCTTTTAATGAGATTTGTCAACAATAAGAAAAATATAAATCATACCCAGCCTTACACTTTAAGAGCGCACATTTTCGCAACACTAGTGCCTTTCTGTATTTGAAAGACACAAGTGAACTCCCTAAAATCAGAGTCCGAGTTTGGAACAGTGCAACAAGACTTTAAGTATCTAGCTTCACACAACGCTGTTAGATAATTTGTCATTGCTCAAATTATCTCTACAAATTTCCAGGGACACACTGTACACAGTACAACCTCTGAGCTCAGTGTGCAGAGGTGATATTTTAGCAACTGTGTGCATAGAGTAGTGGGGTACAATTCTTCACATCAACACTTTGCATAAAGCTTGGGCTGCTAGACAAACAGAAAAGGTACCACAGTGGGTCAAAGTGTGTGGCGGGGAATACAGGGCTGAGCAAAGGGTGTACAACCCCTTTGGCTACGTTGAATGTCAGTGCACACTAACCATTCAGCGTGATTTTCAACTGAGTCAGAGGGATGAATCTGCTCCCATCTGTATACCAACATACTATCTGGCATGCCAGTGTAGTATGAGTTCACTATGTTCCACCATAGTAACTTAAAGAGAGAAAAACATGTAGAATAAAACAAAGATCCTCTGTTAAAGACACCTGAAGGAGACTGTCAGGACTGCTTGGCCTCTGCTGATCTTGACTCAAGCAGCTTTATGCATTCTCACACCATAGACGCCCAAACTCTTCTTACACAGTGAGAAACAACTGTACTCCACAAAAGGCCAGCAAAATTAGAATATCATATGTGATCCTTCAGGCTTACATCTTTCATGCTTTTTCAGCAAGTTTAGCAGCCATAAAGGAATAATTAGAAAATGTATAAGTCTATTCCATTTTTATGCACATCGGTCATGTAATATATACTGTAGATGTCATTTTCACAGTCATCCATCTTTGTCTTCAATCTGAACACCAGCTCCAGCTTTCCATTTAGAGATCAGTCCACATTCAATGCAATAAAGCAAGTCTACTGTAGAAGCAAAGAATGGCCGCAATTATTTTTTTATTTTATGAGCAGCTAAATACCGAATTGTGAAATTTAACCACTACTGAATAATTAACATTTCAATTTAATTCCCACTGAATTTATAGTATTGAAATATTAAACTTTAGAAACCATCTCTATTTATGTGGATTGAATTCCCCTCTTTAAAATATAAAGTTTTACAATTTCACACACTTTATATTTTTTATTAGCCTTGGTTCGGGGATGGCTCCAGGGATGGTAATATCTGTCTGTGGGTCCACCACTTTGGTCCAAACTAAAATTTCGTACAGACATTCATGGTTCCCACAGAATGAATCCTAATGACTTTGGTGATAATTACTTGTAGTCATGTATCTTCATCATAGCAATGAAAACATGGTTGGTGTTTTAGATAACCACTCAAATTCAGCATGATGTTAGAATTGATGTTAGTGTTAACCTTTGAAATAATTTTTGAGCCAAATAAAGACTGTGGATTGATAATTGCATTGAACTTTGGCTGGCAAGCTGAAGCTGCATATCAAATATTAAAAAAAAAATTAGAATGACTGTGAAAATGAAACCTACGGTACTGACTGTATGTACTACACAAGCAGTGAGTATAAAATATGAAAAGACTTGAAGTATTCTGAACTATTCCTTTAGTCAATCGTCTTTGTCAAGGGCAAATTCCAGCCCTGTTGGGACCTGGTACCTGCCTGTAACCTGGCATCCAACTCCTGGGTCAACCAGCACTCTCAGCTCAGCTGCAGGTAACACAGAGGGGAGGAGGAGAGAGCCTGTTAGCTAGAAAACTCCTGACAACATCACTGTATGTCCAAAAGTACAGAGCGGAGAGAGAAAAAGACAGAGAGCATGAAAGAGACAGATGAGGCCGAAAGGGTAGTATAATGGGCTCGCGCCAGTGTCCTACTTCCTTCAAGTTTCGCCATTCACACAATGAAGAGCCATTGTCATTCCGCCAGGTTCCTCCTAACAATATAAATGCAAATATGTATAAACGAAGTCCATAGGAATGGGAGCCAAATGAATATGAATAGGGAGGTATGATAAGGAGTAAAAAAGCAACTGAACTAGCTGACTGGTTTTCTTTTAAGAACCCAGTGGTCGAGTAGAAAAATGGAAGGTGTAGAAATATACTGATTGGACTGATAAGAAGAATAGCCTGGTTCAAGATTGTTTTTTAGACCCATAGGATGCAAAAATATTAAATGTGATATGTGAACGCTTGACAGCAAAAATTGTCAAAAGATGAGCTTTATGACAGTACATGAGACAATAAGTCATGTTTGTGTTTTAAAGTATTAGCGTTGCTTAGAAAAGCCTACTCAGAAAACATCAAGAGGGTCAGAGGGTCAACATTGAGTAAAGTGAGATAATGTTGATTCAACACTCGCTTCCCTTTATCATAGAAAAAATGCATCGCAGGATGATGTGATTTAACTAATGACTACATTCTGCAGAAGACAGACAGGCAGATAAGAGCAGAGTGGCTAAAGTTTTTCCCCCACTTTCCTGCAGTAAATTTAAAAGACATCCAGACCTGTCTTTGAGCTTTTCTTCTATCCAGTTTACCAGATGAAAGTTCAAAGAAAAAACAAGGAAAGAAACCAAAATGTTTTTCTCTCTGATATCAGAAAGGAGTGTGACTGTAGACTTACAGTGGAGTTGAAACGCAGGTGACAGATGTTACAGGAGATGATGGGTTTCTTCTTGGGTGGGGACACGCCAAAGGTGTGGTTGATCACTGCCTTCTGCACTGGGTCCATCTACGAGGCGAAACACACAAAAACACACATGCACATACATGAGCAAGTAAGTCCTGCTTCATGGGCCCTCTAATTGCCCTTAAAATATAAGGTATAAGTATAAGGATGAAGTTAGAGATAACTTTGGTTTCAGAGAGTAGTGCAAGAATCAATGCTACATAATGCTAAGGTTTTGAAGAATTAGACATTTACTCCTTAAAAGAATAAATGCAAGCTGTGTATATTTTTCAGAAGATGAAGAAATTATAGTCCAGAATTTACACTTTTTAAATAACTATTTCATATTTTTCAATCCTTACAGTGCAGCTGTTTTAGCTGAGTCATAAGTTTAGCATTAGGTGTCGACAGGAATCCTTTCCCAGCCACCCACATGCCTGATACATTTAGCACGTTCCTCAGACTTGTCTGATTAAGGGTTAAAGCTAAATGTAGCTTCATCATTTAGAGCCAGACCAAACATGTAGGTGTGTGTGTGTGTGTGTGTGTGTGTTTGAGTTATATTTGGGATATATGGATAATTTGTACAACTGATTGCAGCCAAGTAATATTTAGAACCTGCCGATGCAGTCCTGATACAATATTTATATTTTCCTATATAACATGGCTACAAAGTGCACGTTCAAAGTTCAAGTAAAATTAAGTTGTTTATGTAAGAGAAGCATGACAATTTAACAGTTCTGCTTCCTTTAATACGTTTCCTTTTTTAAACCAAAGTAACACTTACAAACAAACAAAATAAAGGCAAAATATTTTGAGCACAACAATGAATAACCTTTAAAATAATATTTCCTCTTATAAATATCATTCCTTATCATATTGTTCAAGCTGACAGCAGCTGGTATTGCAAACATCACAAGTGGCAGATGTGCAGCTTCCATTTTCCAATAAAATGGACGCAATGCAACATTTTAGCTTTTCGCTGAGTTATGTAATTCTGCTGCCAAGTTGTGGATAATGTCTGTTTCCTTTATACTCACATAGACTAATGTTAGCCTAGTGTTCTAATCATCTAGTCAACATTAACAAGATACAGACATCATCAATTGAGTCAGTTCGACAAATACTTATATATTAAGTATAATAAGTATGTTTTCATTAGAGTATAATCACCTGAAAATAAGAATTGTGTTTTCATTGCCCTATAATAAACCGTTTATGTCTTTGAGGGAGTGGGTCCCATTCCAGAGTCCGCCATGTTGCACCGCCATGTTTCTACAGTAGCCCAGAACAGACAAACCAAACACTGGCTCTAGATAGTGCCTTTCAAGAGTTTCGTCGCCACTGTAGTTTCTCCTACATGCTTGAAAGGGAGAGTGTGGCGAGAGGTATTCAAATGGTTGCAAACTGCAATTTTGCCACTAGATGCCACTAAATCTTACACGCTGCTTCTTTAAGTTTTGTTTTGTTTAACCAAAATTCTTGTCAACCTATCCTTGGGTTAAGGTTCTGTTTGGGGCTGGAAACACTTTTTGAGTGCCCACTGTAGCCTCATGCGTGATGCGTGTATATGAGTAATGTGATATGGGATCTTACCGTGTTGAAATTGGGGAAGAGGCTGAGAGGCGACGAGCTGTTGACCCTGAGTGGCAGGAAGTGCTCCAGCTGGGCCTGAGTCTGCGGCTGGAGGGGTCGACCTAGCAGAGGCAGGGAGCCCAGGAGTGGGTGGACCTGGCTCTGGGAGAGGGCACCTACAGCAGGGATGATCACATTTTAGGAAACCCATCATTGTGACAACTGTGACAACTCCAGCTTCATCCTGTTAAGATTCTCTATCTTAAACACATTTGTGGAGAGACAAAAATTTCACCCTTTTTTCATTTGAGGCCACCAAAGCATAACGACAGAGTTTAGCACATGGCATATAACATCAAGACCTATTCCCACAGTGAATGATTCACTCAGTAAAGCTTTAATGATTTCAGTAATAGTAGGGGATAAATGATGAGAGGCTTTGTGTGGCCTTTTCCTGCTTTACAAGTCCATAGTTTATCTTGACAAATGTCTCTGGCCTTTAAACACAGCCCTAGTGTGTGTAATTGTGCAGTTTTATTCCTCCTCGGATGCTGTAAATTGGTTTATCCTCTGAAATGGAAATTAAATTTAAGGCCTATGGTGACATAGACATATAGATTGTACTTCAAAAAAACAAACAAATGTGCTTGCTTTTTGTTTCTCACCAATTTTCTGTCTTCTTGCATACATTACAGTACTGTAGCATTTGTTTTGATGAGCAACTTCACCATTACATTTTGCTTTGAAATCTCCTTCCACATGACCTCTCATCTCATCATGCTTAATTTTGGTTGGCCTAAATGCTTTCAGACTGCTCATGCTTTAAAGAGCACCACGACACTGACTTTTGTCTAGACCCAGAGTAAACATTAGTGCACTCAAATTGAAATGCACTGTGTCTTACATAAGTATGGTGATTTTAGAAGGTATGTAATGCCTGTATATGCTAAATGTCCTGAGGTTTATTAAGACATGAGTAAAAGACAGAATATAAGTAAGCAATGGATCTGGATTCAGTTTATGAGGAAGTGTTCTCTTTGTTTTGGTGAGGATGATTTTTTCAGATTTGAGATATTTTGCAGCAAAAATGTGTATTTTTTGTAAACTTTCAAGTATGCAGGGATGACACAACTTGGGCTTCTTGAGTGCAAGGAAACTAGATGTTCTTGACAGTTTTTCCACTTGAAATTTCTAATCATATCCATTACTGTGATTTGTTTATTTCTACTATTATCCAATAACTTATATACCTGCAGATACATTCATGTTGACTACATACTTGTAACATACAGTACATTCCTATTTACTTTGACAGATGTGTCAAAATAAATCTATTCAACTATGAAATTTAAATTAAGCACTTTGCCAAATCAATACATGACAAAATACAGTGTCTGACAGACTTGCACAAACCATACAGAATAGTAGCAGTCATATTGCATATACATGCACACACACACACATATATATGTTTATTATTCTATTTTCTTATCTCTCTTTAAATTATATTAAAAGGGAAAGTTGCTTTTTGTTGAAGGCTGCAGCATTTTTTCCACAGTATGTCATGATTTTCAAAAGATGTAAATTAAAAAACTAACAAAAGTAACAGTACAGTTCATGATATTCACTGTATTCAGTAAGTGGTTTCTTACATTTTCCAGAATGACATTTAAAAACTTCTAGAGAATAAGGATGAATTTTCTGCCTTCATGTTGTTTGTGCATGCAGGGCTACAAAGCAATACTGATAGTGGTAGAATGTGTATGTTTCTTGAATGTATAAATTATAAGGACTTGACTTCAAAACCAATTGGTTTACCAAAAAGGAAACTTTACTCAAAGTTGACAGTGAATTATTTTTTTCTTTTTGCATTTTACTGCTGAAACTCCTCAATAATATTTTTTCAAGTGTTTTTCTTCAATTTGAAAGACAGAGGTTGACTTCGTATGGATTTAAAATGTGTGGTGATTGAGGACGGAGCGTAGGTTTGGCCTTAGCGGGACGGAAAATGTCAAGAGGAGTTTGATGAGACGGCTGACGGGAGCATAGAAAAACTGAATGAAATTGACTGATGAAGCCAGAAGGATTAACATAACAGATGACGACTGGAGGATGAAGAGAGATGACTCACTAACATTGGATTTAGGAAAGATATGTGAGGAACCCACAATGTACATGTTTACCCTTACTGAGAAATTAATCTTCTTCTGGATAAGATAACCATTTGTTTATTTGTGTATTTATTAGGATCCCCATTAGCTTTTGCCACAGCAGTTGCTAGTCTTCCTGGGATCCACTTCCTGGGGTCCAACCATTAAAATGAAGAAACAAGTTATTACATGAATTACAAAGAATTGAAAGACAAGAATGAAATAAATGGCAGTTAGCAAAATATATAACATAAGAGACTGTTGCAGCATATATTGCCAAAACATGGGTTATCAATAAGTGTATTGTTCATGAGCACCTGGACATTTTCTCTAAATACTGCAGAGAGTGTATACAGTCAGTCTTAAAGTAGGAGTCTAATGATGTTATTTCATAGTACTGAAGAGCACATCAACAAGAAAGCAATTTCCTCCAATTTTCTGCTTCTTTCACCTCTGGATTTCAGGTTTTATCTCTGGGTTGAGGCAGGTTTGAAAGTCTTGAGCATTAGCATGTTTTTACTAATCTGCTCCCATATTCAAAATGGTTCTTAAAGCCTGAGAAGAGAGACATAGCAGAGGAAGGGGAAGGGAAAAGAAAAACAACACGTTGCACATTCAAACCATGCTCAAAGTCATTTTATGAACAGTACTGCAGAGGGAATACTTAATACAGGCACATGATTTTTTGAAATAGGGAGGGATCAAAGATGTTGAGTTGTTCCATGCAGGTGACCTGGTGTTTACTTTAGGCAACAACTAATAGAGCAGCAACAGTGGATGTAATCCACCACAGCTTGTCTTGTTTTATTATCGCCTGCAGCTACAAATGGCTCGGGGTACTTTTTTCTGGCAGTGAATATGGCAAAAGATAAAAAACCTGCCAGAATTGATGGTGAATCTGATTCAAAGTAATCCAAACAGTTGCCTTATATGGAAGTGAAATGTGAAAATGTATTTTGGAATATTAAACAAGACTAAGAGTCTAAAGCCATAGCAGCTCTGTGAGGCTTAGACACTGAAGTGCTTTGAGCTAAATGCTAACATTAGCATGGTGACATGCTCACAATGACAATGCAAGCAAGTTAATGTTCAGCAGGTATAATTGTTTACCGTGTTGACCATGTTAGTTAAGCGTCCTAACGTTTGCTAATTAGCACTGAATACAAAGTACAGCTGAGGCTGATGGGAATGTGATTGGTTTTGCAGGTATTTGGGTCATAAACTAAACAATTCGGAAAATCAAAATGTTTACCTAATGATGGCATTAGATAGAAAGTTATTACAATTCATCCTAAGGGGCACATGAACGTCTGTACCAAATTTTACATTTAGACATTAACCTCATGTTGGTGTTACAGGAAAAGTGAGGGGATCACTAGAGTCATTAGGCTTCATCATCTGGGCACCATGAATATCTGTACAAAATGTCACGACTATCCATCCAAAAGTTTTTGAGATATTTCAGTCTGGACCAAAGTGGACGACTGCCTCACCAAGTGTAATTGCCATAGACAAATAGACAAATTGTGGCTCCATCAGATTAAAAGTTTACATTCTGGGAATTGAAACCACTAAAAACGATAAATCACTAAAATACTTAATTCCCTCAGCTGTTCAACAGACTGACCAATTAAATAACTGTTGCACACCAGTGAGGGATTAACCTCAGGCCAGCGCTGCATCACAATCTCAAAATTGAACAAACACTGAATAGCAAACAAGGAAAAGTGAATTTCTATCTGATTCAAAGCCATGAATAGAAAAAGGCAGTTAGGCTATATCTCTTGACCACATAGAAGAGACAGATGTGACTAAAAATACAGCCAGAATCACCACAGTCAAAATGGAGAGAAAGGACAAACATGGTCTGGCTACCAAAGGAGGAAAGACTACAGGCAGGTTTGAAAGTCCAATGCTGAGCGAAAGACAGAGACATTATTAGCGTGTGGAGATAATTGTGACTTAATAATTTGTAACTTTTGAGTAAAAAAAACAGGACACCCTATTAAAATAACATCACTGAAAAACATCCAAAAATGGGGGAAAGCCAATGCCAAAACTAATTCCTAATCAACCTAATAAAGTTGTTACATCTTCTCCACATCAAACATACATTACTGGTAAATTACTTGAGGTCCTGTTTAAACCCTGTTTATTCAGTGATTTACAGGCACTCCAGCATACCATGCACTATTTAGATTAGAATTTGAAATGAGAGGAGGGATTAGATGATTATTACGGTTTATTTGATCCTGAAAGTGTAATGTGCACCACAGATCTCCCTGGAAAAGACACATACACAAAAACACACAGAAGAAACATGTTTACTTATTTGATTTTGTTTTTGATTAATTACAACTTCATTTTAATGCTCTACCAGGACCGTTCATGTACCACTGATGCCAATAAAGTTTATTGAATTGTGATACACTGAATCAATGACAGAGTGAATGACAGAGTAGCGAGAAATGAGAGAAAGTGAAAGACAGACAACCACGGGCTGATGAGAGACTGTTTTTTTCCCCTCCGCTAGGCCGATGTGCTTAATCTGCCTGTCAGTATGACTTTTGAGGACACGGATTCCCTCCCCTACACAAATCTGAAATTGATCTCATTAATCTCCTACGCATATATTCACAGAACACAGCAGGGCGAGACGTTTAATTAACTGCGCTGAACAAACTAGAAACTGTCATCATATGTGAGCATTTGTACAACATCAGGCGACAAGAGGAACATGCTTCTGACGGGACTGTCCCTTTCAAGTTTCCCATCTCGTTTGAATCCGGAAAGTGTCACAAAGCTTCAAGAAGGACTAAGGCTGTGGTTATATTAGTTTCATCCAATCATGCAAGGAATGTGTTAACCAGCAGGCCTTGATTAGTTTTTATAAATAGTCACTCGACAGAACTTCATGAACTTGAACTCATGAACTCAATTATTGTACCCATAACCTAAAATAAAAAGGTTGAGTAGAGGGATTTAGTTAACCATCTCAGATACATAATAACCTCACATACAGGGAGAGGGGCAGCAAAACCACCACGCAGTTGACCTAGCTAAGCCCCACCCCCACTAGCAGGTTTTATTTTAGTTTTTTGCTTGCTTGATTTAATATTTTATTGTATTCTGTGATACAGAAAACAAATATACAAATATATAGATTTAATATCATGCAGTCAACTATGCATTTGCTGTTGTCCTGTACCTGTCTATTTTGGTGGAATTGGGGTATTCCTAGTGTTGTCTGTCTCGTACCCCTTGAAGGGGTTCCCTAACCTTCGTATTGCTTTGCTGTTTTGGATGTTTTCAACTGGTTCATTTAAAAAAAAAGAATCAGCATTGGCCCCTTCCTACTCCCCTACTGCCGGTTCCCTTGCTCAACTATACACCTGTGTAGTTTTGTGACTGTATTTTGGTAACATACTACTGTAGGTAAGCTAGTTAGCCAGACATGCTAACGATTGCGGGTCAGAGCAGCCAAACACAGTTTCAACTATAACGCTTCTGCTCTTGGTCGGGGTCTAGCAAACACGCAATTGAGCGAAGAGTTGTGTTCTTGTCACTTTTGATTTTCCTCTTCTTTCTTGCTACTATAAAAGTAATTCCACATTTTAAAACAAGCTGGTTGCTGCTCGCTAATCCGTATTCACTTCGTTTTTCTATGCAGTAAAGACAGCTATTTCATGGAGGCTGGGAGTGTAGGTCACAGCCGCCAACCTTACCGTATTGAGAAGGGATAAAAGATTATAAACTGGAGAAATTATAGCACCTTGAAAAAACTGGGGGGAAAGCTTAATCTCTATTATTTCCAGGATTAGTCTCTGGGTGACTCAACATCACAGCAATCACAGAGGGGAAGGAAATGGCATCTTTTCATGACGGGTGGAAAAAAGGGGGGGATGAGAGGCTTTCAGAGCGGCGAATCAGAGCAAAAGCATCAGAGGAAAGGCTGCTGTGGCTCCTTTCATGGTGAATGCTTTTCCCAGGATCATCTGTCTGAGCCTGGCTATCTTCAGTCTGAACCAACGTGGCGGTGTGGAGGCACGCTCTCATTTCTGACATCTACCAACATCCCCTGATGAGCTTCCTCTGTTCGGTGTTAATGCTTTGTGACATTAACTGAAATAAGACCAGACCAGAGACATTGTGGTGCAAGCATAATCTATAGCAAGACAAAATACAGATGGAAAATACTGATTATTATGCTCTGAGAGGATATTTTTCACATTATTATGGATGATTTACATTTTGTATATTAGAACTTTGATTCCTAGCTCAGACTCTTTTTGGCCTGATGTGACCCCACAGGTTTGGGACAGTTTGGGCTCTTGATTCTTTTCATTACCTCAGGCTTGAATCAGGTCAAGATTCATTGTATTAACTTTATTTGTCATCTTTTTAGCCTTTTGTCGCTAACCATGTATCTCTCAAATGTCAACTTTTCTGAGCTAATAATAACAGTCCTGGTTTCAGCTTTGTGAAACAACTAATCTAGTTAGCTGAAAATTAAGAGGTAGGATAATTTCTCAACCCATAAAGGAACACTTAATCATCAGATTTGGAAATGTTTAACTGAGCAACAAGGCTACGTATTTCTAGCAATTTATTTAGGACTATTTAAAAAAAAAAAAAAAACTGCTGAAAAACATTTGTTTTCTTTTCTTTTGTGTTGAATGTTACTATATAGTGTTGTGATATTGCTGCTATATTGTGTTGAGCACCATTCATCCAAGGATTAGGGTGGGTTTGGGGAAGGGGGAGGAATGACTGTGTGTTTGTTTTCTGTAAAATAAAACTAAACAAACTAATAATTAACATTTGAATGCAATACATTCTTCACCTGATGTCCCAAGGTTTTAAATTTATCTTGTGGGGAAAAATATAAAACCTACAGTCTGATGGCTTTATATCACTGGCCAAGTAATTTAAGAAATTAATTAATTTTAATAAAAAGTTGCAGCTATAGTGGAATTTTTATTTTTTGTAAGGTTTCCAGCTCATGAAACGCTCCAGTGGTCCAGGCTTGTGTCGAGTTTAAACTTATTTCACATAAGGTAAAATACAATCCGTGATTTTTGTATTTTTTTGTGTCCTCCCTTTTGGAAATCACAAATCTGCTAATGTGTTTATATAATTTCTAGTCAGTGCATCTTCACATCATAAATCTGAACCTGGGCCTACAACATTTTTACAAACTGTGTTAAACAGGTTGGCATTAGTACTTACTAAAGAGCTTCTAATTACAAGACATTATATTTTATAAATCACCACTTTGAATACTTTATATTCATAAGAACTTCACTTATATTTTGGACATTTGGAATAGTGTTACTATTGCTGATTATATGTTTGGTAGTATCATTACAAATCACAGCATTAGAAAACATTAAATTAACAGAACTCCCCAACATGTAAGAATTACTTTAATATATTGTTACGATGACTGCTATCTATATTACAAATTGAGCTGTTTTTCTATTGGCATATCTGAGACACTTTGACATAACATAGTTACTACTGCACAGTGTATTCTGTTGGTGTAGATCAGAAAATCCCACTCTATCTTTCACTAACAGTAATCTTTCTATTTGCAGAATAGCAGTCATAACAAATGGTTTGATCAAATAGGCAGGGTTAAGCACTGAGGAATGTGGAACTGAAATGCTAAGAATTGTCTTCTCTTCTGACAGGGTTTTGTCAAATAATGAAAATTGAATGGTATGCTTTCCACTCCATAATAGCATGAAGCACGCAGCTTTCTGAGTCATAAAACAGAAGTGGTTAGTGCATTGCGCTTTAGCAGTAATGATGATGCCATTCATTGCTTACACAACAGGCAGAGAACTAAGCATTTATTATGAGCTCTGGTGGATGAATTAGCATCCATTAAAGCTGCCATTGACAGCTCCGCTTAGCTCCCTCCACTGGAAACAAAACGGTGGAGAGTGAAGGCCTAATTTCCATGATGACTTAAAATGCTGCCCCCGCCTTGCACTGTGTGGTCTTTAAATAAATCATCTTTATTGTGACAAAGTACATTTAGGCCACGACTGGCAGCCAACAGGCAAATTCTCCCACTGGTTGTCACTGTCTATTTAAACTCGCAGAGCCAGCGGCTTCATGTGAATTTCTACCTGTGGGGCGCCATCCAGCCCAGATCAGGCTCCCTGCGGTAATCTGTCCTACTTTCAACTGGAGCACCATGGGCCCATTTTCACCCCAGGGTCCACAAACTTCTATTGAATTTGTTCAAGGTGACTAGTGTCCTCTGCTGAAGGAAAAATCACAGGATTCTGTTATTACTCTGTAAAACACAGTAGCTACAGCAGCTTTTAATGTCCACACAGGAGAATTAAACTAAAACAATAAAGAGTTCAAATTCATTATGTTTCCAGTCTTTTCATCCACACTGCTGGCACAAAACAGCAGATCAGCTAGCAAATGTAATGCATATCTCTTTAACCAGAACTTTAAAGGAGGCTGTCGGCTTGCTGAGACTTTTTATTTACATTGTTTCAACAGTTTTCACACACATTTAGCCTATTGTTAATACTGGCACCAAACTATATTAAATAACTGCCCTGTCTGGCACATTAGGAAAGTAATATTCTTTTTATGTTCTGGTGAAGCATCATTTGAGTTACTCTCACTATGATCTTCCATTTCAAGAAGTCTTTTGAAAATAGGTAAACACAACAATCTAAAGATGATGTACTCGGCCGGTAACGTTTTTAATTCAGATTAGCGTTTGCACTGTGGCCATGAAGGATAGACAAACACTAAGCGATAACATCAATCTGCTGGGAAATGTTTGCAGCTCAAATAGAGCAGTGTTTGTTGTGTTTTGTCTCCTTGTCCAACCCTCTGCCCTTCCATAGCGTTCTGCACGTCTGTATCAAGCACACTTAAAATAAACTGCCACCATCTGCTTGAATTGAGATAAGCAGAGAGTCCAATCAGACGCGCTGAAAGGCAGTCAGCAGATGTGCAGCACATACTTATTGATATTTAAAGTCTGTTGCAGCTTTATCCGCCCCATGAACTTAGTAATTAGCAGCTTTCTGTCTCGATGCTTCTCTCTGGCTGTCTGCCTGGTGGAGTGAGTTTGAAGGATCGTACATTAGCGGCTTCAGAGATGAGAATCACAGGATCTCTGCTTACTGGTACATCTCAAAATATGTTTATCAGGGATGCATTAAAGAAGACAACATAGCATCTCAAATTTAATTAGAGAGGTCAGAGAGAGCATTTAGGGTTATTTCTAGTTGTAGCCTGTTGGTTATAGCACAACAAAGTTTGCCAAACCTGAAATTCTAGGGAATAATGCTGCAAAGTTAGTCAACTGGCTATTCACTAAACCCCTCCCTGAAACAGTGATTGTCCAATCATAGCATAGCAACCGTAACTAGGCAAGGCAGATCTGTCAAGCTTTGGCTTTCTCATCATGGCGAAGTGGTGTTTGAAGTGGACTGTTGAAAGAGTGATATTCAGCACCTAAAAAGTTGGGAGAATTTTTATTAGCCTTTCCAAAAACAAAAATACAAGAGCAAAAGTGTAAGGAATGGATTCAACGATGTCTTTATCGGCTCTTACGTGAGCAAGAATCGTTAGCATGTCTAAGTAAGTAACCCAAGGCTGAATGTAAGCTTATCATCAACTCACTACATTACTTTGTGGAATTACAGGTTATGCGCAAAAAAAATAAAAAGCTGTTTTCGATAACACATCCACCGTGTAATGCTAGCATTTCCCCACTGTGTGAAAGCCAGTCTTGGTTGCTATCCTAAAAGTGAAAACATACTTAAATCAACATAAAAAAAAACGGAGAATCCTACTATTAGCATCATGCATCATTAGCATTAAAACACATATCTTAAGGAAAAAGGCAAAAGGCTGCCTGAGCTAACCTAATCATGCACACATCTTGACAGTGTATTGCATGAATCCTAATAAAGAGCACCTGAATTTGCAGTCAACATTTTTGGGCAATGTCATGCCTCCTGGCAGCTGCATATTTCAGCAGGTTTGCATTTTCTGCTTGAGGCACGTTGCCGGATTTGGAAGCACAATATTTTCATTCAAGTCATCATTTCAGCAAATACCAAAACGTGAATGCATTTTGCTGACAGAATGTGTAGTTTAAGTGTGTGTGTATCTTAAATTGATGTATGTGCAACATCTGAGCCATTTAAGAGTTGCTGTAACAACCGACCTCAATCGTTTGTCATACCTCAAAAGAGATTAATTTTTAAGAAAACAGAAAATGTCCTCAGTCACCAGACAGTCATGTACGATAGCCAGCAGGAGATCAAAATACTCCAAAACCAACTTCATGCATGTCAAAAGTTTGAAAAAGTCCTGGCTGTTCCACTGTCATGGCTCTAGGAACAACACAGTGCCAACCCCACATCATATTTAAAACACAAGAAAATCTCATGGCAATCTGCCCATTAGATTGTGATTATCTGCAAATTTAGGCCTAATGGAGGCACAAGCAAAAAAAAAAGGTCACAAAAACCATCATCAAAACCAAACAACAATAGGAACATATATATCCATAAGATACCTTGTCATTAAGCAAAGTGTTCACTGTGAATTTTGACTTAATGGTGGGGCTTGACAAAAGGTGAGGATGTCACTAAAATAGATTTCAGAGCACAGGGAATGTCCGTACCAAAGTTCACAACAATCTGACCAGCTGTACAAAGCAGGACCAACATCAGGAAGTAACAATCCCTCCATGTGCACTATTACAATGTGAGATTGTAGGGTTTGCAATGAAAAGTGGACGGCACAGAGACAAAAAATTAACAGAGCCAAAACAATCCCAACAAACCACAACAAAAACAAATTACAAAAGATATGTGAGCCACATAATGATTATAGGATTGCTACCGCAATAATAAACAGCAAGACTCAAAGAATATAATCTTGATATCTATATAGCACAAATTGCTTCACCTGTTCAGTGAGGGGGGTGTCTAACAGCTCCCTGACATAGACAGAGTACAATATGTGCCAGAGAATTTAAAGAAACGTATACAGGACTGAAGCTATTGAAATAAAAAACACAAGTTAAAAAAACACTAGTTTGTGCTCAAATGTGCAGGCAGCGTTCTTCAGTACTCTCCTAGTTAATGGTAGCAGGACAGGTAGCATTGTACAGTCGGATGCTGTTGACACAAAATCTTGCACCTTCAGATGATGGGGATGACTGTTAAGAGTTCAGTGTATCCTCCCTTCTGTTTCTAACAACATGCTGTGCAGTCATCTTTATTGTCTTTTACCAGTTCATTCATCCCTCAACACTAATGCTGGCTGTCCAGCACACCACCACAAAGACTTGGGCACAGGCCACAACTGTTAAGTATGTTAATCAGTCTGTTGCATACACTGGAAACCTTTACTGTGTGTTCAGACAGAATGCAAAGCGAATTTTAGAAGGGGCATAATTGCATACAAAGCCAACAGAAAGACGCAAGTGGATCCGAATTCGCCTGCGGCAGCGCAGTTGTGGGAAGTTGTGTCTGTGTGAGTTGAAAATGTTTCAACTTGAGTAAAAAATGTGCATATATCCCAGGGCTTCATGAATCTGGTTCATAAACGTACAAAGACTGGAGGAAAAAGGAGAGGGACCGGAGGGAAAAAACAGAAGGAGGCAAAGTTTCTGGGGAGTTCTGAGATCAGTCAGAGGCCAAGATGAACACAAACACACACACGGTTGGTGTGTCTGTTGGTAGCTAGCTTACAAGTACATTGGCTGTTTTGGGAGAATAAACACAAATGGACATAAACACAAATTTGTGCAAATGACGGCGGAAATTTGCTTTGCTTTCTTTCTGAACACACTTTAAGGGTTTGTTCACATAGCCATCCACTTGGTTGATGACCTGCTGCACTGTGCAGCAGCTAGTTTACAGGTGTTTGTGTTGTCATGTCACGAACATTTGAGATTGCTGCCGCTGATAAAACCACCAAACTCACACTCTAAAAACTCATTTAACTTTTTAATGATCCCAATGACATAACTGTTCTTGAAGTGACATTTTTTTCCAGAGGTTTCTGTTAATACTTTAAATGACTTTAATCAGCTATATGCTAAACAGCTTCTTGAAGCGGCATGAGCTCTTGGCACATCCAGAATGTAATAGAAATCCATGGCATGTGTCTAAACCATTAAAATGACTTAATGTAGTTGGTCTTGGCATGCAGCTCCATTCCCCGGATACATTTGGAAAAATGCTGCCCTCATTTTGATGGAGGATGTGAGTCACACTCTACATTTACAACTAGAAGTTTGATATGATTTTAAAGAGAAAATCATTGCACAAATCTTCATCTTTTAACAGCTTTTGATGTTTTTAAACTAAGCCACTATCAAAATGCTTATTACAGACAGCTCACATACAGGATCATTCAAACATATAAACTGAATATTTTCTCAAGGTAATGTCCATCTCATTATGTTAAATCAGATTTTATTGACATCAAGTATAAAATGTTAACAGACCCCAAATTTAAGACAAATCATGTCAATCAAAATGATGTCTTCTGTACAGGAAACAACTAATATAGAAAATGGCCCTAATGTTGCACTTAAGTGTTTAGTGTAAAAGTGACAATGGTGACTTAGATGTACGATGACATCATGTGTATAGCCTCTATTATTATTATTATTATAAACCACCAGCGAAGTAAACTGTGTGTGTGTGTGTGTGCATATACATGTAATAATCACATTGTGGGGACAGTAATCTGTTAACACAGTCACATGGCAGGGACAAAACTCAGGTCCCCACAAGGGTTCATATTAAATTTTAGGGCTAAAACTTGTTTTTCGATTAGTATTAGATTTACATGGTTTGGATAGAGGTTAGCATACAGGGAATGTAAGTCAGTGCAATGTCCTCTTCAGTGACAGAAACAAGTGTGTTTGTCTAAACTCCCACAGTCATTACCAATCAAGCTAATCAAATTCACACTGTCAACACTACAATGACTGATTGGAGCTGTTGAGGTAAAGAAGGGCACATTTTGATACAAGCCTCTGCAGCACCAGCCAAAGATTTGGAATAACACACAAAACTAGACAGGATGACACATTTAGCCATTCAGATTGTATGCACACCGTATTGAAGTGATTCCAAATTGATGTCTTCAAATGCAAATACAGCAAAAAAGTGCAAAAAACATGTTTCTCTACCATGAACGACACCAGAATCTAGTTTTACATCCAAAGATGACAGAGGAAAGTAAATGTGTTATGGTTAGGTGGTGGATGGACATACACATTTTTTCTTCAACTCTATGGTTCAATTCACAATTCATTCAAAGATGATGTTTTAATTTATGTTGATAACCTTTGACCCAAATTGTTTGTATATTTAACATATGTGGGATGTGGGATTCACATGGTGACACGTTATTTTCATTCAAGTATGTGTAGCAGTGCAAAGTGCAAAAGGTTTAAATGAAGGTGAATATAGAGTGGAGGATGTGGGGATTGTTAAATATTCTCTCAGCCAGTTGCACCACTGGTCTCATATAATTTCTTCCATTGTCTTCCTCATATGAAAGTTGCTTTGGATAAAAGCGTCTGCTAAATGACTAAATGTAAATGTAAACAAATAAAAAATTGTTTGGTGAAGCAGTCTATATGATCGATCCAACGCTATTTCAGTTCAGTTCAGTTCAGAAAACTTTGTTTATCCTCAAAGAGGCAATTCAGTTTGCAGTTGCAGATCCCAGCATTTAACACACAGGTCAAGTGCAATTTGATGGACATCAGAAGCTGATCATTATTTAGCATTAGTGCAAAGGGCATAAATTGCAACAGTAAAGCACAAAGTTCAAAGGCAAAAGATTAGACAAATCATACAATATAAAAAGTAAATAAAAAAATTGATGACTGACTGCCTAATTACAATTCTCGTGCAGTGTTTAGCAGTCGAGTAATTCTAATTCCTCTGTATTTATCGTTGTAAATGGTTACATCGTATCTTAAAATGTGACACAGCAATATTTGCTTCGTAATGCATTTCAAGAATAAAACCTGAACCGCTGGGAAAAAAGTTGGAAATGAGGCTGCGATGCACAGGATCAATGAGCTCCAGTAAACGGACAGAACACCGAGTTACAACAGACCTGTCTGATGTGTGTAGGGGTGTTTTATCAAATCTTAAAGTCAGGAGGAAAATAACAACGGTCAGTGCGCTGCTTGCACTGGGTACTGCGCCACCATGAAAATAGGTCCCCCTGTTTTCACATACATTTCAAGTTGGCATATTCAGCAACACAAATAAGTGTCTGAAATCAGTGGCGGCATATCGTACTTTATCTGCACTGAACTTGCAAACTTCCACACTGATGATGGGTGTTTCAGATGCTGCTGTGGGACAAATAAATTAAAATGCTCTCACAAGGCACTGAGTCAAAGTACAGTAGCCTAATTAAATTTTTTCTCTAAGATAAGTTGCACTATCAGTATAGCAATTAAAACCATACTGCGCCATACTCATTACCCTACAATTAGAATAATGAGTCATTAACGCAGCTGGATAGGAAACTCAAGCCCCAACAGGAAAATTAATGGTCCCATCTAAACTGACTCATGAACTTGTCTCCTCAAATATTTTGAAAAACTTTCCCATAACATAAAAAGGAAACAAGGACTTGCTTTCTCTATCCCTCTCCATCCCCACAGAACACAGATTAATGTCTCATAGGCAAATCAAGTGTGATATTATGACTCATCATATTAGCTGACTAATGTTATAGGTTCGTAATAAATGATTACGAGTTAAAGTTTAATATTTCAGTCATGCACAGACAGATTGTATGCTCAAGTTAATAGTTGAAATTTAGCCATTTGGCTAACTAAGATGGCTCTACACGGAGAGGATTTGTATTTCGGGCAAATGAGAACATATTGAACGAATGTCTTACTGATTGCTAATGAGTGAAACAATGTGTAAAATTTCTGCTGTAAATATTTAACTTAATACTGTTAATACAAATATTGAACCACTTTGGATAAGGTGAAAAGGTAAAAGATGCTTTAAGTCAGCTTTAAGATTTTTAAAAAGGAAGGTTTCTGACTGGCAAACTGTAAATTGAAATTTGACAAAACAATAACTGCACTTCATAAAAGCAAGCAATCATTCAAGCAATTTAAAGAAATTGTGTGCTTTTAACTACTGATATAATAAGATTTTAGTCAAGTGAAGACTTTTGTTTCATCTGCTTTAAAAAGGGAATAGAGAGGTTATATGTCACAATTGAAGCCAGCCCGCGTCACACTTCAGAGTTCATTCTAATCGCAAAACATTCCCTGTGTTTTGTTTTCTAATTTATGTGTGGACATTTTCCAGCATTTGTCAGTTGACAGTAGAGAACAGTAAAGACGTAGGAGGGGGAACACAGGACTGATGCCTCAACTCAAAACTAAAGGAGACAATGTGCCCTAAAGCTTTGGAATAAATTATTTTGCAATGTCATAATAAATTATGTTTTTAAATCTTGGTTAAAGTCTCATTTTAAGAAATGTCGGGTTTTCAACATTTTAACATGTTTTTTGTTCTGTCCTGTTTATTTTATTGTGTCTATTTTTTTTTTAGCATTTTCCCTTTTTCTACCAAAGGTTTACGCTTTTATCGTCCTGTGTTTTGTTGTATGTTTACCTTGTTAGCTTGCTCATATCAGTTCTCCATTTCATGCTCTCTACTTTTTTATAGAGCAATTTGGAGTCTTTTGATTTTCAAAAGGAGCTGCACAAATATAAAAAACTAAATCCCCAGCCATACTTGAACCAACCAGCAATCACACCTTACACCACTGGACACAGTTCATTTCCAACTGTGGTGCAATTGTGCTGTGCACCTCTGAACAAGAAATGTCCAAAAACCAGTCAGTGTGTCGTACTGTAGGTGACTGCAATTGGCATCACTGACGTCATGTGGTTCCTTGTGTGCTGTATTATCAAGGTTTTATCCAGTGAATTAAGGAAAAGCACTGGCAACAGAATGCCCACATTGCCATTTTAACTCCTCCAGTTTTTGCTGTGCTACACATCATTTTAGGTCTACTACTTCTAAACAAAAGACGTAGAGAAAGACATACATTTCAAAGCTGAGAAATGTGTTTTTTTATTCTAGGATTTTTACACATAATCGCATCTCTTGCATGGCATACAGAACAGAGAGTGGGATTTATATACATAGGCTGTCACTGCAGCCTCAAAACGGAGCTCTTGACGAGGGGTGGAGGGGTGGGGACAGCTGCAGCATGGCCACCAGGCAAAACTCTACAGTTATCTCTTCTCCAACTGTTTCCCTTTGATCTCTCTAATCTGCCATTTAAAGAAGAAGGCACCCAGAGCTGCCACACACACTTCTTAGTATTTCTATCCAGGGACACACGGCTCAGTGTGTATGTGCCCATAAGCTACTTAAGTGTATCACAAAATGCATATGTGTACACATCATTTAAACCTACGTTTTACGTTAACTCTATTAGATGAGAAATGACATTTCATTCTCATCTTCAACATATAAAGACTATAAGAATGTTTGCCTCAAATTAAAAAGACAAACATATCTATGGTTGCAACTAAAAATTATTATAATTAATGATTAATCTGCTGATTATTTTCTCAATGAATCAATTAACTGTTTTGACGAGAAAATGTCTAGAAAATAGTGAAAACTGCCCATCACAACTTCTGAGGACATGTTTAAATTAATTGTTTTCATAAGTAATAATTGTCTCATCACCAGTCCAGAACCCAAAGATAATCAATTTAAAGCGATTTAAAACAGAGAAAAGCAGAAAATTCTCACATTTGAGAAGCTGATACCAGCTACTTTCAACATTTTCGCTAGAATAGAGTCTGAATCAATTTGTGGATTATTAAAATAGATGTTCTGTCGATCAACTAATCAACTTGTTGTTTCAGCTCTACATATATCCATATTTACTCTGTCATTTGCATTAATTTATCTAGAGGTCAAACTGCAACTTGAAACGGGTACATTTTCTACATATACTTCCAACATGTGCTGTTAAAATGAAAGAGTTTAACTTGGCAAAGTGGTTCTCAATTTAAAAAGCCTAAATGCAATCAACATTTTCTCCCTTGGCTGAAAAAACAAACAAACACAAAAGACTAAAAATCCCCACACTGCCTTTATCTTTAACAGGCTCCAATTATATGAGCTAATCTGGGCATATTTCCCTGGGGAGGCAAAGACATAATTGCCAGCAATCTGCACAGTGATATCAGCGCTGTTCTTGTGTGGCTTTAAAATGACTTGACACATCTGGGAATGACAGTGTCGTATTGGTCTGAACTCCGCACTTGGCTTCATCAAAAGGGGTCAATTAGAAAAACAAACAGGCCAGGGACTCATTCTGGATGCAGAGGAACAGAAAGGGGGCAGATGGTAGGTAGGAGACTGAGCCTGCCCTTGAGCAATGATGTAAAGTCATTGTTGTAAAACAAACATTGACAGGGGAGTACTCGCATGCATTTAGGCAGATGGATGCACAAAAACATATCTCAGGACAAATAAAACCTCAGCTACTTGAGAAACTTGAGGCTTTTGTTGCATTTCCATAAATAAGTGGTAGTGACACATACGTGAACTGTAAGATTAAAAAAACAGGCTTACCAAACAGCATGGCCACGTGTTTTGTGATTCCTCTTTTTGCCGCACTCTTCTGTGTTTGACTTTAATCTTCTCCTGCCAGTTTATCTCCCATCAGAAAAGTTGAACAAAAACCAACAAAGTGCCTCTTCGCAGATAATCTTCTACGTCTCTCTTTCCTCCGCTTTGATTCTCTAAACTGAGGTGAAATGGCAGTCCTTTCTCAGTCAGTGACACATCTTGGCTACGATCCAAACTGCCGCAGCTAAAGAACGATACATATGCGCTTCAATTAAAAAGCTTTGCGCTCTGCTGATCACGCTGCCCTTTATGAGACGAAGGAGAGAAAGGGGCGAGGCGGGTTTGAAAAGCAGCGGAGAAGGAAAACAGGCTGTGTGTGTGATGGTGGGAGTCTGAAGAGCAAGTGTGTATTCTTCTGTGTGAGTATGTCAGAGAGAGAGCCAAAGAGCGAGTGAGTGAGTCAGAAGGGGGGGACAGAGAGAGAGAGAGAGAGAGAGAGAGAGCTGGCAGAGGACTGGCTATTAACAACATGAACATCCCACCTCTCTTCCCAGCACCATTTTCTATTAAGGGTTCACACCTGCATGATCCCTTAAGGACACACAAATGTAATTTCCTTCCTGGCATTACTTGACAACAATAGGCAATATTTATCAATCTGTTTCTATTCTGCTTAGAGTCCTGCTTAAAAGGCAGCTCTGCTACGTTGTTCTCCTGAGTTATCAACATCGTGGGCACAAGAGAGACACATTTGAAAGCTTTCAATCCAAATGATCCACCTTATATGTTGAGGTCATCATCATAACAGATATTGTTGCTGCAGTCCAGGATTTGTGATGATTGCTTGCAAGGTCCTATTTCATTACAATCAATTATTTCTACACTCCTGATGACATGTTCAATAGGTTGCGTGGGCAGAGGTTTCAATCAAAATACCTGAGTCACTCATGCACCACAAAGTCATTATTTTTTTCACCACGACTTCTGTGTGACTGATATAATCGCTATCATAATAAAACAGAACTGGTTTAGTGTACAGCCGGAGTTAAGCTTGAGTAATATTTAAATTAACTGTTTGTTCTACAGTTTGCCAACATAAAACCTCGGTTTTGTGTTCTGAAGCTTAACCCTCTACTACATGTAATATCTTTTTGACCCTCACACCCTCTCATTTATAAATATTTAGATTTTACACGTTGTAATATGTCGACATGTTTCTGATGGATCACATAAGGGGCTGAAGTGGCTATAATGTTAAAGTGGAACAGGAAGTAGAGGCACATGTGGCATAGTTCCAGAAAAGGGAAAGATACATTTTAATATTCAAGTGACTGTAACTTTGGCTGAACAACGACCACTATGGCCACCAGCAACAATTACATGAAGTCAGCAAACTGATTGTTAGATAGCGACATCCAAGGTTCACTAACATTAGCTACCATGAGCTATTGGTCATACCAGACCAAGTGAGGCTGTGGCAGCAAAACCTTTAAGTATTGAATTGAGCAAGTGTGTGTTTTGTTGCTTATTAATATAGCTATTCATTTGTAAGAGAAACGTGTAATCTTTTCTTTTAAAAGGCTCCATACAGTTTCTAGAGAAGCTCAGTTATATATTACTTACCAAAAGGAGTTGCATAGTATAGTCTAAATGTGTGTGATTTGATTAGAGGTAGTTCAAAGGTACAGTAGTTTTGGGGAATTTTACAGTTTTTCCACAGCTTCCTAGAGTCAGACCAAGAATTATCTATATGTGCCCTTTATAACATAATGAACAGCATTTTGTGCAGGGTAGAAAAGGGTGGAAGTAAGTATTAGGATAGACTAACATGTAGCAAACATATTGCATTTCATATGCAAAGGCTTTATTAATTTGGTTGTTTTTTTTTGATACATTTTCAGAAGACCCCAATCTTCCAAAAAATATAAACATAAATCATGCAGTAGAGGGTTAACACTTGGCAATGAGTCACAAAAATCAAAATCATGGAAGTTTATAGTTGATAGTGCAGCGCTTTCCCCACTCAACGCTAATTTAAACTATTTGAGACTGAACCAGAAGCATATAAGATTATCACTATTCAGCAACCAACAGCGTGTAGCACTAACCGTGTTTATTTTAATGAGCAGGTGGGAGAGATTATTGTTTGCCTAATAGCTTGCTCATTTTCCTGACTAATCTGTTGATGATTAATCTATTGACACACTGCAGAGCAGAGTTTGATTCTGGGTTCTGTGTTGCCCTGTCATGCTCCACCATGATACTAGCAGGCACTTTTATAGCTGAAAAAAGCATTTTACTGCTTTTTGTGTGAAGCAATGGTCTCGGCAATGGCCTTGGAAATAATCGGATGCCTGATGACAATACTCTTTCCAAAAGTCATTATAGTTGATCTGTACCATACAATTTTTACTTGTACACTAACAATGATGTTTAAGGGGTGTGTTTTTCATTCATATACAGAAAAGACGACACCTGCCTTTGTAGTAGTTAACCCACAGCTCAAAGCTTCACTGGTTCATTTCTAAAAATCTGATACATTTAACACCTTTCATTATACCCAGAAGGCAGTGGTGGAAAGCAACTAAGTATATGTATTAAAGTATTTAAATACTTTAAATGTACATGGAGAACCCTTGTGGACTATACGGGTTAAGGTGCTGACCATGAATTGCAATGTCCCTGGTGTAAGTTAGCCTGGGGACTGGCGGGGGGGAGGGGAGATTGTTATTCATATCAAAGTTTCTATAATCACTTCAAATAAACACAATTATTCTCACAGTCTGTACTCGAAACCCTGGCCTCAAATGTCATAAGACACACACACACACACACACACACACACACACACACACACACGTTGCTTGTGCCCACCTTGTATGATCCTTGCTGGCTTCTTGTCCACTTCAATAAGTTTGGTGTAAAACACAACACTGACAAATCCTGACAGTTTTACACTTGATTTCAGGCCGCTGCAATGAAAGTGCAGGGAGACGGCCTCCAGCAGAACGGTTGTGTGTCAGCTACACACAGCATGCTTTCATGTAGCCGTTGGACCTACTAAACATTGGCTGTGCATACCTCTGGTTCCCTTTATGGACTATATTTATATTTATGTGTATGATTGACACGCCATGTTACTTATGGAAATCTCTTGCGTGGTAAAAGGTTGTGAGGGAGGACAGGGAGACAGAAACAGAGAAGAGCCTCTTTGCACTCATCCTAATTCACCCCCCAAAAACATTTTTTCTGCATTTTAACAGTATCGCAGCCCATTGCATAACTAGATGTAGTTCTTATAATAACTAAACTTCCTAAATAGACATACAAAATGTAACTATATACTAATATTTACTTATTTTATCTTGCCAAACATCTTCAAAAATCTTATAGTGACACTCGCTACCAAGATTAATCCAGTGTTCCTCATGTTTGTTTTCAAGTATTCAAATATATTCACTGACTCCTCAGCCCACGTGACTCTGCTTCACATGCAAGATAATGATTCCAACCCCAATACACTGCCATCAAGAATACCAAAAAAGACTTCCTTCCTTTATTTGAGTCTAAAATCCAGGTACAGCTCCCTGGTTCATTTCGGACCCAGGGAGTACTGTAGGTGACACAGCCATAGGGAATACTGTAAAACAGGTGTTTAGGTGTAAAGCTACCAGTCCCTGTGGATTTTGGTGCAAACAATTGGGAAATAGTGAACAAGCCAACATCACCCCCCTTTATTCTGCCTCTGCATCTCCAGCTTACGCTCTTTCATGCAGGCCTTCAGACTGTACAGAATGGCCGTTAATGACAGATCAAGTGACATCTTAAAACTGGCTGCTTTTCCTAAGCAGCCTCTGCTGTATGAAATGAGGCCAAGCAGCACAAAACTCAAGCTGATAAATGTCCTATTTCACAGCTCACACAGTATATTTCAGCATGCGTGCGCATGTCTGTGTGCATATGTGCCTGCAGACATATCACTTTTACGGTTGTTTTTGTGACACCTACAGTGTATCTACAGTATGTTGGTATACAGGAGAAGGAACAATTTAACCTTCATAAAAGCACTAAGCCAAGTCAATCTGCAGACCAGCTCTATTTGAGAAATGTAGAGATTTTCCATTAGAGAAGGAAAGCTTTGTTCCAGGAAGAAGAAAGGCTCAATTTTCCCTTTCAGCGGGAAAATTGTTATAAATGGTGCAGGAAATGTTGTAGGTCACCTCTCTGACTGACATTATTTTGCAGGTTTGATTTAGGATGTGTGAAATGTCTTACTTTGAAAAATCAAATCAAAGAAGACTGGAAATCCAGGTACAGTCACATTAGGTTACTCTAAAACTTGGATTTTCAGCCAGAGGTGTTGTGGCGCACATACACGGGTATATGCGTACACCAACCATATAACTACCTAAAAATAGCCAAAGATCCGTATCAGTGCATATCTTGCAGAGCAAGCCTGCAGGCAATGATGTTAGTCTTTCATGTAATCTGTGGTGTTAACTGCACACAAGAGACTTTTGTACTTATGTACGTTACATCAGTGGCATTGCAGCGGTTTGTGGCGATCAGTGGTGAATGAAACATTCAGATCCTGAAAGTAGCAATACTGCAATATAAAAATACTTAAGTAAAAGTCGTGTACTAAAAATGTCAGAAGAATTTAAAGTAGCAAAAATAAAAGTAGGCTACTTCTAATTCAGAAATAAGAAGCCACAATATATTCACCTATCAAGATACCACTACACTACTGTTTCTATAATCGTAAATTTAAATGTTATAAATATAAATGTTTGTGTTCTCAATTTTTGTAGATGTGCATGCAGTGTTGAAGACTTCATAGCAAATCCTGCTGCCTTTGACTTACTTATAGAAACCCGATCATTGTGTTTCTTAGTATTAGAGTATGTCATCACTAAGTTATTACCAAATTATGTGCATTATGTGCCTGCATATGTGCAGATGTATGTGATATATGTCTTGGAGATACAGTATATGTGGTAAGAGACAAGGGAGGAGTAGAATAAAAGAAAATCTCCCCCAAATGGATGGTTCTGTTTTCTTACAACTGTCCATTTTCAAAGCCGCTTTATTTATCCATCATTCAGCACATTTTTTCTACTCTCCTGTCTGAATCCTGTTGGCGCTAAATAAAAATCTACTTGCACCCCATCTCTTCCACTGGTTGAAAAGCAAAAATAAGAGAAGAGCTACGGTACAGGAGCATTTTAGCATTTTAGGTCACACCAAGGTGCCACAGTTGTTCAAATGAATGAATCCCATGTCAGAAGGACCACATGTTAAACTACCAACTACAAAACTCTGAGTTGTGTGTGAAAAAGATAAAGCAGGATAATGCATTTTGGAGTAGAAAATGCTTGAAAAGCAGAGCGGCAGCAATTTTATTTATATAGCCCAATATCACAAATCACATTTTGCCTCAAAGGGCTTTACAATCTGTACAACATACGACACCCTCTGTCCTTAGACCCTCGATTCAACTAAGGAAAAACTACCCAAAAGAAACCCTTTTAACAGGGAAAAAAATGATAGAAAAGAAGAGAGGGACGAGAAAGAACAAAACTATGGGGTCGAGTTAGTAACATGCATTTATGGGATGAGAATGCATGCGGATGGAGAGGAGGAGAGAGGTGAAGAGGGAGGTGCATCCTGGGAAGTCCCCCGGCAGTCTAGGCCTATAGCAGCATAACTAAGGGATGGTTCAGGACTCACCTGAGCCAGCCCTAACTATAAGCTTTATCAAAGAGGCAGCAGCGTGATGCATCACAAACCAAGTGTGTGGAGCTGAAAACAAGTCCTCTTGGAACAACTCAGGTCTTCGACATTTAACACAATGACCTGTGGCAATACATCAAGATCCTACCCAACCCAATAAGACTGCATATAAGATGGACCTGGCTCAACACTGGTCCTGAGTCAGGTCTCGGTTACTAGGAGTGGGGTGGACCTGTGAAAACCTCGACTGTTGGCCTTGGGAGGATGTAGTTGGAAAGAAAGACAGAATTGTGGACACACCAGCCAGTGTGCATTACATGATCCCGCACAGTCTTCCCACCTGTAAACGCTGCCTTCTGTGTTTGATGAGGCCAAGCTGGAAGCACCGCCACCAGGAAGTGTTTCTTCCCCTGCACCACCATGTAGAGTTTGTTTTGTTCTCTCACAGGATGCATCACTGATGGGTTTTAAAACCGATTTTACAGTCAAAGCCTTAATGTGCGGATTCCCGCTTTTCACAGTAAAACCCAGGAATACATTTTCACATCAATTTCATCATGTAATGTTATTAGAGAGTGAGATTCTCATTATTACTGTGGTTTTATGAGGTTGTTGTTTTTTTTTTTAACCTTATCTGCTCCGGTGCCTCCTCCGGAGAAATAATTCCTGTTATAGATCAGATCTGATATTATAAGATCAATCTCCTCCACAACTTAAAATTGGTTTCGTAATTTATTAAACAGATTTTGTGCATAAGAGATGATAATTTAGTGAGGAAAGGTGGTACAAGACGCACATTTCTCTCTCTGTGTGCATGTTTAACCTAGGGCTGCTGGAGCCTTTTACATGAATCTGATGGCATTCAATTTAGACTTGTGACGTGCTGAGTGATATGGAAATGTTACTAGCAGTGGCAGATGTAGTACTCAGATTCTTTACTTTAGTAAAAGTCCCAATACCACAATCTATAAATACTTAATTACAAGTAAAAAATTCTGCATTTGAATTAAATCTACATTATTAAATTGTTTATACTGATGCATCAATGTGTAAGCAGCATTTTACCTTTGTTGTTGGCTGAGGTGGATCTATAGTTTTAACTACTCTGTGTACAGTTTAGACCAATGGTTCCCAACCAAGGGGTCAGGCCCCCTCCAAAGGTTCACAAGATAACTCTGGTGTGTCATGAAATGGAAGGAAGAAAAAATATGTTCCCCTACAAATATCTGTATTCATATTTTTAAATATTGTCTAATCTATACTTTTTTGTGAAATATTGAATAATTTAGCCTCATACAATTATTTAAATGAAACTGAGAATTTTAGAGGGAAAATGTCTGTTTGTTGGAACTGTTAACAACAGACTTCTGAAATCCGATCGTGTTTTTTGTAAGAGGTCATAAAACAAAAAACGGTTGGTAAGCACTGGTTTAATCTTTAACAATGTATTGTATTTTATGAATATATATATATCAAATCTTAATCTGAAAAGTAACTATGGCTGTCAGATAAATGAAATAGAGTAAGTACAAAATGTCCCTCTGAAATGTAGTGGAGTTGAAGTATAAAGTAGCATAAAATAAAAATATTCAAGTAAAGTAAAAGTACATAAAAACTGTACTGAAGTCCAGTACAATACACACACACGGCAAATGGCACTTCATGTGAGCCTATACACAACACAAACACACAGCTTACTAAGCGTTTGAAAACCATAACCCCTGAACTGAAAAGACTCCACCGTGCTCCAGAAGCTTAGTGTGGAGTGCAGGAAGTGGAAACTGCTTTGGTTCGTTCCATTTAAAAAAAGACATGGAGTGAGAATAACCCTATTAAAATCTCTTTTCATTTGAGCAATCACTTCAGGCGGCTAACTAAAGGGGATGCTAGTTTAGCTGTGCGAAGGCAATGGGTATTATTAGGCTGTTTCATCGATGGCACAGACTGAATTATACTAACAGTCACCTTAATTGACTCGTCCTTTTCTCGTGCGTAGGAATCTTCCTTCCTATTTGTTTACAAGGTTTAACAGAAGATCTGCTTGGCTGCCATTTTCTTTCAGAAAACTGTTGTTGAATCCAGTAATGAGTCATGTTTTATCAAAAAGATCTTGTATATCAGCTACCACATTAATGGGATGCTTAGTGCTCTACCTTGCACTAAAGTTCACTTATCCATGGTGGTTTTCTGTTGGTTAGATATGTAATTTTAATTTTTTTCTTTGTTAATAACAAAATACAAACATGTATGCGTAGGCACACAGTTTTAAAATGTATATGGAAGATCTTCCTAAATAATGAACATCATTATTTCAGGTATCAGATATACTGAGACCGATTAATTATGCATGGACTTTTAAGAAAAACAACTTAAACTTGACTAATATTAGAAATTTTCAAGAAACAAAAGAAAAAGACAGTGACTGATGTAAATATAACTGGAGATGAAACAATTACCAAATCAATCAATTACCCAATCGACAGAAAATATATACACAATTATTTTTATAATTGATTGAATATTTAAGTTAGTTTTTTCAAAGAAAGATGACAAGTACTTTGGTCATAGAGTCTCAATGAAGATCTGTTGCTTTTCTTTGTCTTGTGATAGTAAATTGAATATCTGAGTTCTAGACTGTTTAGACCGTTCAGATTTCCAGGCACTTGTGATGGGCATTTTTCATTATTTTCTCACATTTTATAGACCAAAGAATATCAATTACCCGAGAAAGAAATGTTTGGATTAATCAATAATGAAAAATACATTAGTTGCAGGCCGAAATATGTCAAAGAACCACAGGACACTGGCAACAATAAGGCAGTCTGCGTCTTTAAAAGGATAATTTTCCTGACTGTGGTCTAGTTGCATTTTAGCTCCAAATAAGCCATTTCATGGCTATTTTTAGTTCAGGCAGTTGTTTGGTGCACTGCTCAATCTGACTGTGGTATTGTCAATTTCACAACAACCCAAACAAAAGGGGACAAACACTGTAGGGTTCATTTAGCTGGTTCAAACATGGCAGGTGTGAAATTACCCTGTGCCCTGTGAGGGGAAACGAGAGGCCCTTCACCCTGAGGGACTGACACAAGCTGCCTATGAGTGAGTCTCATCTTAATCAATTAGTGGATGAGATATAGCTTGGACACTGTGGCCCGCAGCAGGTCCGGGGTGTTTGAACTCTGTCAGTGCTGATGCTGTTGATGTTGGTATGCAGACTATAAATGCTTGATTTTTGAGTGTGCTGTTGATGGACACTATTGTCCCACAATGCTCTGTACAAAGAAAATGGAGGATCTCTTTACAGCTAAAAAAAAAGTGAAAAGTTGAATTCAAGTTTAATTAGCTGCAGTTCTTGTTAATATAAAACAGTTAAGTATGTGTTTGTTGGGTATACTAACTGCATCAACTACATACATACAGATACATACTTTAGAATTAGTATGCAGTCTGAAATTGGGACAAGCCAATACACACAAGGTCAACAAATACATGTCCCAGTCTTACATAATTAATTATAGTTTTAACGCTAAAACCCAATAGGCTTTGTCATAGTAGTATAAGCACAGCTGTTAATATTACATCAATCCATGTACCCGCCCCCTCCATATGGAGTCACCAGTTGCTTATTTTCATATGCTACAAAGCAGATAACATTGTTATGTTAACAATAAGTGTCTGCTGTCCATGCCAAAAAGCTGGACAAAAGTTGGCCATTGATCCAGATTTCCATAAATGTTACTGCAGGTAACGTCAGAGTCAGGAACTAAAGGTTTGTTGTTGGATATTGGAAAGTCAAAAATACAACGGTAGATAGATAGAGCCCAAAAATGGCGATCCCCCCCGCCCTCAATTCCGTTCTTGTGCTCTGGATCAGTCTCATACTTTTAAGTATGAATGATGATCTTAAAAGGCTATTATCTGACATAGAAAAAGTCAATAACATTCTAAAGACAACACAATGAGTGTGAAGTGAGGGAGAAATTAAACAGTGGATATAATATTAATTAAATTGAATGCGCTGTGTTAGATTGGAACAGCTAAATATGTGTGGTAAACCAGCACAGAGAGACAGCCTCATAAATCAACATTAAAAAGTGCCATCTTATTGGCCAGTTGTTCATTAGAGGCTTTTTTTTCGGAGAGCTGATTGATCAAGCTGGTCAGCGTGGCAGAGTGACACAGGTGGTGGTGACTGAAGGTGATTAATGGCCCCTAGTCAAAATAGGTGTGCAGAAAATGCTTGGAAATGGTGAGGTGCTCTTCTGGAACAGCAAATATATGCTGAATGCATAAACACCTCCTCATGGTTTGCAGATGTGGACATTTAGAGAGTATACTACAAGTCAAACTAAAACACCTGACTATACAAGACGCGTTTCACAGTATAGTTTCCAAGTCTGCTGAAAACCAAACAACGCGAAAAAAAAAAGCTTTTCTTACAGTTTGTGTTGGCTCCAAGCCTTATATTTAGAATTTTTTTATGTAGCTTTTAGTTGTAAAATCTTCTATCTATGCAGCAGAAAAACCCTTAGCAGTGTAAAAGCCAGACCCAGTAACTGCCGTGTGACATGTAAGAACACTTAAAATGTTAGATGATATTGGGCAAATCTTGATAAACTCCGGCACCAAGAAGCATGAGGCTGAGAAACACAGCAGCATATGTTCCTACCACTTGTAAACAGACTGTTGGAGGAAGAATTGATTAAAATACTGCGGATGACAAAATAACAGAACCACTGACAATACAACAGCCCGGCTGTAAATATCAATTTGAAGAAGTTCATAATGTTCTGTTTTTGTTCAGACTGTAAGAGTTGTTGATTAAACTATAGTCATTTTGAGGCAATTTGTAGTGTTGTCAAGTAAATATAAAGTTATGAGTCTTTCAGTCCATGTTTCTGAGGGTCTAGACATGTTGTTCCTCTCTAGTAATAAGTTTTACTTTTTCCGCTGCTTTATGTTTATTGTTGCCGTGAGACTTAAGCACCAACAATAGACATTTTAGCTTGTCATCGGATGAAAAGCACAGGTGTAATTAATAACTTAAGGTCTTCAATTAAGGTGCTCCAGTTCCAGGGCTCTGGATACTGTGCATTAGGTCTCAGTGGCATGGCTTAGTGGCGCACTTAAATGTAATGGAGCCATCATTAATGTGATTAGTTACACCTGTGCTTCCTCTGATATGACAAGTCAAAATGTGCGATGGGAAAGGTAAGGTTACATTTATAAACAAAACTGATGATGATGTGCGTAGTTCTGTCCTTGTTGCTAGTGAGGGCCTGCCTACTTAATAAATAATTCCAGGAATCTGCAGTAAATCAGCAGGTAACATAACTTTTGCACAGGTAACTGAAATAAGTATTGAGAAAACAAAATCAGTGCCTCCCTACCTGTGCTGACAACCTTTGCTAGTCGGCGCAGCCTCCTCTGGTGTGTCTTCCCTCTGTAGTGGATCTGAGCCTGAGCGCTGGAGTTCAGCTGTATGCGGCACACCTGGCACATAGTGGCACTGCTGCTGCCTTGACGGCGCTCTCGTTTGGCCCTGTGCCCTGCCGCCACCCTTCTCTCCTCCTCATCTTCTTCCTCTTCTTCTTCCTCCTCCTCCTCCTCCTGTCCCGGCTGACTCTTGGGAGGAGGGCTGCTCTCCAGCCAGTCGGGGCTTTTTGGATGCTTCATATCTGAATAAACAAAAGGGTCATGGTGGCCATTAATCATCATCAAGTGTTGAAAATTCATGTTAACCAGATTGTAACACATTTCATTCAAAATGTGTGGAGGCATTAACTGTATGTCGTTACAGCCTCCACAGGGGGGCAACAGAGCAGCATGACTCCTTCCAGAGCAGAGTGTGAGTCAAACTGCAATTTTATGTGTACCAACATTATAGTGCTTGATATTTCGTTGTGGAGAGAGATTTCATAGGCAGACAAAGGCTTATCATTTGGATTTATCAAATTTTTTTCAAAAGAGCGTTCACTGTTGGCATGTATAAATTTCAATATGTCCAAATGCTTGTGTTGAAAATCTTTAACATCTAATTAAAGGGCTTGAATTAAGGGGACAGTTCACTCCATCAGAAGGTATAAATGCATTTCATTTCAGACAACACATCACACAAACCACTTCTTTTCTAGTATAACCCGGCCCTTAGACATCCATTATCTGAAAAGAATGGCATATCTCTGGCACACATCACAGCATTACAACAGAGACGTGTACAGTCTGTAGATAAGTATCTTGTTCCAGCTTCTCCCTCCCCATTTATCAGATGATAAAAGCCGATTCCCGGGGTACACCAAGCGACCTGCTTCTTTGTGAGAGCACACAGCCTTAATACCTGTGATGGCTGAGCGATTGTGGCAGACTGACAGCATAAAAATCAAGCTGCAGATAAACGCGAGCTCTGCTGTGAATGTGGAAATGTCACCAAAAGTCTAACTGAATTCTTTGTTTTGGTGCTGTTCATATGATAATGGCATCAATTAAGTCCTCATGGTGTTGGACATTTCCTCCGCCTCGCTGAATGCATCTTCCACCAAACAGAAACCATCATTTGTAAAAAAAAAAAAAAATTCTTTGCTGTTCTAAAAATTCAATTTGACTAGTGGAGAGATGAAAGTAGAATGGAAATGTGTTCACTGGAATTCAATCAGCCCCCGAGAAGCAACATGGACTTCAAAGCTGCAGCCCATCACCATGATTATTTGAATTATGTTTTACTACAGTCTGGCAGCAGATAGGGTCATGAGTAACTGGTGAGGATGTTGATGTGTTTCAACACAGCCAGGTGTTCACCGTAACCCTGACCACAACAAACACATGTCTTTAACATACAAAGACCCAGAGCAGCCTAAGACATGCAGCACACAAATACCACGCTGTACCCGGCAGAGGTGCTGTGATGCCCTAATTTTTTCTCATACTATAATATGCATTTAAATGCAAGTTTGACAGATACCGTAACACTTAATCATAAAAAAACAACCCTGTCTCCTAGAGATTGTTTATTTACAGCTACTGTATTTTGGCAACAGCAAATATGTTTTGAAGGAAACGTGATGCAAATGTTTTCTGTTTTTAAGTAACACAATGACGAAATGTTTATGAATGTATCTGGAAAGTCACAAAATGTTGATATTGAACGTATCAGTAAAATGTTCACTGACAACGTATATTATTAGTTTATCTGCGAAAATTTCAAATCGTGCAATCATAACCTGCTCCGCGTTGGGACTACTACCAAACATTTTATGGGTATGTTTAGGCAACAAAAGCGGTTTGGTTTCAGAAAGGGTTTTGAAAATGTAGCGCCTCATTTACTCAAATATACGAAGCGATTTCGTTAGTCACCACAACGTAATTGGAAAACCAATTTAGTCATTTGAGTTGGAAAGAAAATCAACCCTCTCTCGAGAAGAAAACGTCAAACATTTTATAAATATTGTATTAGTTTATTACAAGGCTAGAATATAACATCTCTGCTCAGCTGTGCTTTCTCTGGGTGCCAGTTACGCCTTGCAAGGCTAGTGCTGGTATAACAAATGAGAAAATGCATGTTGGCATTGAACAAAATCCTGGGTCCAATAATGATGTTTCCTTCTGGTGAACGGTGAAGGAAGTGCAACAACGGGTTCCAAATATAAGGCATGAGCATACGCAAAATGGAGGCATTAAGGGGAATTACTTGAGATTATTTTTCAGATCAATGTGAATAATAATTCACCAACGTGTATGAAGGACCAGACTCCTGCCAAAAAACTGCTGGCCAATCAGAGTTACAGCTCTGTGGGCTGGACTTCTGATGAGTTATTATTAAATCATAATTAATTTGCATTAATTGGCTAATTAAATTCTCTTTATTTATTGCATTGTTTTGTGTGGGGGTTTTTCCATAATGCATCATTTAAATGCAAATCTAATGAATCCGTTTTTAAACTCATAGATTTATTAATTCATTATAATTAAATGCTTTAAAAGTCTAAAATGTTTCAAGTGCCACACTTTAGGGAGCTTGGGTTTATAAGTTCATTGGCGGCCGTGGATTGTCATGATTTCACTCGCTGTTCTGTACTTCAAAAGAAAGTCCGAATCTTTACTCTGCACAGAGCCCAAGTTGATGTCTTTAAATAGCTTTTTATTCCAGCAGCAGTCCAAAGAAATTACATTTACGATTGATTAAGTAACTAATCTCTTCATCCTTACTTTAACTGGGCCAGTACTTATTTTTGCCCACCTGTCATGTCTCTTGAATGAATGCAGGTACATGGTGATTTAAAAAAATAATCACAACACATTGATTGTTTTCCTGCCCAAACAAGCCCCAGGCCGAGGCAGAAATATGCTGCTGCTGTCTGGCTGTCTGAAGTACAAACTGTGTCTCGGTTCTGTCAGACAGCTGCTAGATAAGAGCTCAGACTTTTTTCTCTTGCCTCCAAAGTATTTTGTCAGTAAACGGCCTGCCGTCTCAGAACAGTATTGATGAGTAGACAGAAGACAGGGTCATTCAGAGCGAGGTGTGGGCCGTCTAACTCACATTAAAAAGGTGGTTGGTATCGACAAGGTCCCTCTATTCAGAGATGAAATGGATGGTAAAACTACCGGAAGTCAGTTTACTCATCTTTTGAGGCTGTCCTGTAAACTGTTTTATGTAAAATGTTTTATCTGTTTTTTCTCTTTTTAGTGTGTTTTGGGATTATTGCAAATTTTCTGCTGCATATTAACAATGTTGTTTTGAACATTTCAGTGTTGATTATTATAACGCCATTTACTGATTCAGTGAGATGAGTTTGAAAGCCCTGGAAAATGCTAGTATGTGAGCCTTGATAATAGAACAAAAAAAAAAAGTTTTTAGAAAATCAGGTAAACTCTGAGACAGTACTTTACAGGAAATAACAGAATAATAAAAAGAACTATAAAAATGATATCATACATTTTACACACTGTTTTTGGTGTCTTCTGAATGAGAAACCTGTATCAAACCAAATAACATGTGTTCAAATAGCTTGCCGGCACATGCAGTATGACTCTGTGAATATATTAACATATTTTTAAATCTATTGCAGACATACTGTATGTATATATGGCATGTCCTTTTTTCACTAGTCAAGTTAAAGGAAAATTGTCCCAGACAGATCTGATCATATTTGAGTAAAATCGAATGAACGATATAAAGTATACTTTACTAGTAATTCTGCCTGCCTACTTTGCTTGTACATAAAACATTTTAATTTGTGAATTTAACTTTTCTTTTGAAAAAAAATAAAAAAAATAGTGTTTGCGAATCATCTTAAAATTAATAGCCCCCTAGATGGTTATTTATCTAAACGTTAAGCGTGGTTGCTCTTCAGGCACTGTTCAGATGGTCTTGTTGACTAATGTCTAATACTGTACACTGATGCCACTGGCCAGGTTGTAAACCCTCCATCACACTGGAACCACCCAAGCTGCTCCACTCACTCATCTTTATGTGGTCAGCTGGAGCTGGCACCTGACAGCCCCATTACAAAACAACTTTAAACAGGTTGCCAGCTGCTGGTTTCTGCTGGCACTCTGTACCACAGCCAGGGCTTCTCTGCCTGTCTGGCCAGCTGGGAACAGCCCAGGCCTCTGCTACGGACCAAATGGCTAAAGTTACTCGTGGGCCACAGAGAAAACTGTGGCACATGCAGCTGAAAGTATATTTGAGTTGTGAGTTAGGGTGAAACCCCTTCACATAAAGTTATTGTAGCTATTTTATTTTTATATTAACTTTCAATTTTTACCAGTGTTGCGGTTGACCCCTACAGGGTGTAATGCAAACTATGCAGCTTAACATAACATCCTTGAAATGGGCCTATTTAGATCTGTGATATACTGGTTGGTATGGTGGAGAACATTTTTTTTGTTTATCATGAATCGTTACAAACTTCTTGACTTCCAGAAAGCCATAAACTTTGACTGAATTTCAAAATTCAAAAACCACAGCAGACTGTTTGCAAATTCTGATCTTGTTATTGAGCCAAGTTATCACATAGCGCTTTAAGGTTGATCTTAACATGGAAAGTGAAAAACTAATCAAAACAACGCTGCACACAGTAATGTTGTGCGCTGTTTTTTCTATGGAAATAAGATTATCATCCATAACGTTAGTTGACTTGAATGGTAAAAGTGATAATAAAAACTAATTTCATCAAGCTGATGTAACATCAACAAGCATCAGCACAAGGTATGACAAACGAATATGTACTTTGTGTCCCATACCAACAACACTACATCTACCAATAGTACACAGTACAATCTTTACACAGAAATAGTGCATCACATCAAGTCACACTTAATTAGAAAAGGATTAAAGGTTATGTTAGATTATGCTGTTACTGAAAAACAAGATTAGACATTTATTTATTTATGAGCAAAATAATGATTTCCAGCACTTACATGATGAAGCTGTAAAAAGATAAAAACTACACTGTGTTGTAGCTGCTCCATTGATTCATTTGATGTGTCACAACTATTTTTTTTTTATTATTTTCTTTTTTTTACCAAAGGACCAAACAGCTAGTAGGGGTCCAGCAGACTCCAAAGTGAGTCCATGCAACAGGCATCATGAATCTTTCCTTATTGGTCTGCATGTTAAATCTAAGTTATGTTAAGATGGTTATTTTCAGTTCAAAAAGTACAAATAATTCCATTCTGTGCAGGTGCTACCCTATAATCTTTTAAAGAACAAAAGAAAAGAAGAATTTAAGAGCACAACTGGACTGCATGAAAGAAATTAAACAACATTTATGAAGACTGAATGAGTGGGAAAAGAACAAATAAATGACAAAGGATAAATTACTGTACTGCACTCAAAGAATACAGGACCTAAAGGAGTGTGATAATGAGCAAATGAGTAGGGGTACTAACACACTATAAATATCAAAATTCTACCAGTAAAGATACACAAGACGAACATATCAGTGTACATGTCACTCATAAAAGTTAATTTATTTTGTACTCTACTACTGCAATATCACATGTGAATCATAATGAATTGCAGAAAGTCTCTAGAACATCTTGTTCTGATTTTTGTTCAAAAATGTGAGTTGCACCATAAACAAAATGACACAAGGTACTAGGGAGAATGTGTTTGCTTGAACAGCTACATTAAGCCTGAGACAACTTATTTTTCATAACAATGTGTTAAAAATCAAAGCCTTTTCCTGCTGTCCTTTTTTAAATATAGTTAAATCATACCCAACACTGCAAATTTTATTAACTGCAAACTGCCCTGTGCTAAAATAAAAACCCTGTAGACTTGGTTTCGTTTTTTGATGATATAATAAATCCCATTATCTTTGAGTATCACTTTTTGGTCTTGAAGATAGAAAGAGAGGGGTATCCAACTATGTATCTATCTTAATGCTTCACCATCTGAAATCAGTGAATAGGTTTTGTAGATTTAATTATTATGCTTAAAATAAAAAAATGTTTAGGGAGAGATCTTAATTCTAACCGTACGTAAAAACAAGTTTTTCAGGTTATTGCAAAACATGTTCAATAGACACCGATTCCTTGTGTTCGCCCCCTGACCCTAGAGCTCCACCTGAGCACCAAGAAAACGTCATCACACTTAGTGCTATTATCATGACTCTGCAGCCCTGCATCTGCATCTTGTTAAAGATCTAATGGCTAATGATTCATGTCCCCAGCCAAAGAAGCTAGGAGATATCTAAAAAAAAATAAAAAATAAATCTCATCTCTTTGTGTAACACTAACTATCCCTGCCAACAGTGTGCTAAACATATTTGCTTTATGGCCTGAGACAGCTGCATGGAAATGACCTGTCAACCTCATAAACCACTCTATCAAGGGACTCACTTGTAGCTACAGTGTAATGTGCTCCACATGGGTGTCTACATAAATGAGGAATCATTCAATTAGTTCTTTGACATGTATATGCTTCTTTACCATTCCCTGGCTGAGCAGTCAAAGGACTGCCAAGACGATATCCAGTGCACAGTTTTAGTGTCCTGATTGATTTGGTAGGGCTTATTAGGACATCATGTGGAAAGAGGAAGGGAGCCACTTTTAGAATTATTACAAGACTACAAGACTTTAAAAAAGGCCCTGCAAACCAACATAGATGTTTTCACTTATCCTGGTTAGACTTCTGCTCAGGTTGAAGGTGGGCAGAGCTATGCTTGGTGTTATGAGGGTACCGGACTCCATGCACCGAAAAAGGAAGGATAACAGTGTAATTTGTCCCAGCCTGGCAGATGCAATAAAGCTAACAGAGTCTATCAATATAAACTGATAATAAATAACCTGTATGGGTGTGCAGGACTTTAAACAACCTTCCCTTCAGCCTCAGCTGTACTTTGTGTTTAGTGACAATTAGCAAATGTTAGCATACTAACATGTAACTACATGGTAAATATGGGGAACATTATACCGGCTTAACATCAGCATATTAGTATTGTCATTGTGCATGTTAGCATTTAGCTAAAAGCACCTGTCTCACAGAACTGCTGGCTGTAAACTCTAGGTATAAGTGCTGTCATGTGTAACTGTTACATCAGCTATACCACTACTTCTTTATCAGTGTTTCCATGAAGGTCCTCTTAATGCTAATCTGGCAACGTGGGATGGTGGATAGAGGCTAACAGTCCAACCAGGTGGGCACTGGGCTGACAGACAGCTATAAAACTGCCAACCTGTTCAGCCTGTTTCCAGCAAGCTGCTCTGCCCATCTGTATGATGTGCTGCCTGCCTTGATGTGCTCTGGTTTCACACTGGGGCGAACTTGTTTATCACTGTGCTGTGACAAATGAGGGGCTGCGGCAAGAGAAGCTTTGGCACTGTGAAGTGTAAAATAGTTATTTGGAATAATACACATAAAAAGTTTGGTAAATATCAGGTTGTCTCCAGGAACATAAAAATGTACGTATAAAATTGTTGCAAAATGAACACGGGATCTACAGAGATTAGAGGAGCGTTTCATTTTGACTTATGTTTAAATTTTCACATTAATTATGTGATAAAATCACTTGTCATCATGTGGATCATTTTCTCAATGGGACGGAGTACAGCATGGCAATGCTCTATATATAGCTGCACTGAATTCCCTGCCACTGTATATCTATTACACTATAAAGGCTAAGTGGCTGTGTAATTTTTTTTGTTTGTTGCTTAACTGTTCACTCTGCCCGTTTGTCTCCATACAGCCAAAACCTGTTGAATTCATAATAATCACACACACACACACACAACTACAAGGTGGCCTAAGAATATATTTCAGAGAGCCAAGTCCTCTGTTTAGACTGGCCTTTAAGAATTAAAACAGAAAAAACCAAACACTTATCCAGTCTATTAACCACGGGAACCTTTGAACTTCTGCAGCTATTTCTGGTTTGTGATCTAGGAAACTTCCTGGAACGAGCAGGTCTAATCAAGATGTGTTTAACGTGGACCAAGGCCTTCAGCATTTATACGCAAGGCAGCTGTTATTGGGATGTTTCGGCATTGGCGTGTGCTCTTTCAAGATGAGTTTCCTCACTGTAACACCTGTCATCACTGTTCCATTACGTCGACAACATACGACAGCAGACGGCCTGACATGGAAAAACTGGACGGTGGAGGAATACGAGTACTAATCTTGTTGTTTCTAATAGTCTCTACATAGGATGTATTTACTGAGTGATGAGTGTGTCTAAGTCCAATACATTTTGATGATTATTTACAAAGACTGACACCCCACAAAAAACACCAACACCTGCAGTTCTTTTTAGTCTAGACAGTCTAAATGAACATTGAACTGAACGACAGGTGGACTACAATTATGGTTGTGTTGCTAGGCAACCCCACACATCTGGTGAAAATATGAATTTCCCCACAAATTGCAGCTCAATTATGCTGTAATTTGTGCAGAGAAGGCAAAGAAATGGACAGAAAGCCACACATATTATGGAAATGGTGGATGAGGAAACGTGGGCAACACAGACTGTTAAGTCTGCAGAGAGCTGGAGGTGAGTGAACTCCGAGTGCTGATTTCAGTCTGATGACATAAGATGTATTGATCTCTGCGCTGAAACGTGGATGACCTACTGTACATTACAGAATAATGTATCTACCCTTTTCAGCCAGTTTTTCCTCATACAAGTAACATTGAAAGTCCTGATTCCAGGTGTAAAAATGAATCATAACTATAGTCAGCCCAACAATTTTAAGTGTGCAAGGGGAAAAAATTACCAGTTTAACAGTAATATATTACATTCTGCATGCGGTTGCACTGGGGAATATGTCCTGCCTTACTTCATGCATTAAATCATGATGAACCATGCATAAGTAATGCATTACTTAAGCATGTACTTGGTACCCTTATTATAAAGAGTTACCATAAACTCCTAATACTTTATTATCCTTATCCCGAGTGTCCTTTATTAGGGAATGGTATGAATTTGGTGGACATCTAAACCCATTAGCTAGAGAATTTGCTATTCTCTATTCTAATGTCCATAACTCTAGAATAGATAATTTCTTGGTCTCTGCTGCAATCCTTTCAAAAATTGAAGCTCAGAACCACTGCATGATCTGAGATGACTATACTATACATGGTATATGTAGTCAAAACTGATGTGTTTCTTATAAAGTGGAGTTTCTCGCAACTCTGCTCTATATCCGGCAACAAAGCACAAACATTGTAGATAAAGTAAGATTTGCATCGTAAACTCAATTTTGGTCAATAGTTGATGATGTCAGACTATAAGACAAGCCGCAGATGGTGTGTGCCAGAGACGAAGTGTGAATGGAGATATTTCAACTTTGCTATTTCAGTGAAGTGCGAGGGTGTGAAGAGGAGGTTAAAATGCGTTGTGCTTCGTCTCCCAGTTAGTGGTTGTCGCCTGTGGTTGTCCAACAACTTCTTGTATGATATTTTATAAACTGTTTTTCATTTTCAGTAAGAGCACTGTAGGTATGGCCGAGGGAGAATATGTCTCTATGCATGGGTGGGCCAGCCATGCCACCTGGCCTCCAGTGGCACCCTGGCTGAGCCAGGGCCGACGGCTAGCTGTGGTGGCACAAACCCTGTGGTTGGGCGTAGCATTGTGCGGCAAGGCCATAGAAGCCTACTTCATCTTCCGTCTCTACAAACCTGCCTAGAATACCTTTAACAATTTCATCCTGCAATTTCTTCTGAGATGAGAGTCACTGTGCTTGTGTTTGGTTCATTATATTTCCTTTTAAACCCTTTGAATCTCACTTTCATCATACGAGTTCATTCAGATTTAACTTCTTATTCTCACTGTTTCTATCATTTTTCTCTAACTTGTTTGCTGTCAGTCTCAACCCAAAACTCTTGTGTTGCTTTTGATGATAACACATTTAATTTTCCTTTAAACACTAGTTGTAAGGATTCATATTGGGACTTCTTCTGGTTTTCTCAGCAACATCTTAATTATTTTAAGCACTTGAGCCATACATATTTATACTTTAATATTTGTATGCACAAATGTAATTACTTGAAGTGAACTGAATACACATTGATACTATTATGGTATAATCTTAAGACGAAAATATTAGTTGACCTCAGAACATAGAACGATATTATGAAATATTATGAATGTAGCACAATTTGTGTGTTGGTGGCTACAAAATTACTTTTTAACTGTCAGATGTCAACATTGTGAATTTAATTGAATATACAATGCAAGGTAGAAATGCAAGGACAATTACTGTTCACATAACTTTTTAATATATGCATGTCAGAGGGGGCATGCAGACTTGATGTTCCATGATGGTGGATGGTCACTGCATTGCTGTGACTCAGTTTCCTGTCTTTGTCTGATCCTCCGTATGAGGGTAGCAGTCGTGTCACGTCAAACAATGGTATATACTATACAAACTGTACGAACAACAGACGACAGAAAAGGAAGAGGTCTATTTCCTGTAATATGATTGTGATCTACCTTGTGCCCATTACCAGAGAGACAGACCTGTCCTACTTTGTGTGTTAACACAGATAACACAGAAAAACAAAGAGGTCCTTAAACACAATTTGGATTTAGTTTAGTTTTTTACAAGTTGGTCACATATCAACCACCCCTAAATCAGTCAGTCAGTCATTTTCTACCGCTTGTTCCCGTTTCAACTGCCTTTCTAGTTTGCCAAGATATGCTGGTTTTGTGATATTTGCTATAGTAGCAGGAGAGTTGTGAGTATCGCTGTCTGGAGCTGCTGTGCTGGCTCTGGGAAACCGTCTCGTCCTCGCTGGCTGTTAGCTTTGCAGGAGCAACTGTAGGGACAGTTTGATAACCCACAACCTCGCTAACGTTAGTTACATTACTTGCTGTGTTGTTATTTGTTCTATATCATGGTATTGGATTTCTCCAGAATAGCATACCCCACCTTTAATCCTCTGAATTTTACAAAATGACTCATCATAATAAATAAATAGAAACGTTGATACATTGTGCACACACACTCTCTCTTTCACTTACTCATCCACTCACTCCCTTACTCGGTCCCCCCAAAAGTCTGAGTGAGGATTTCACCCTTGAATGAATTTAGGTTTTGGGGATGATGGGGATTCTAGGTCTGATGGTGATAATGGCTGAGCCGGACTCAACAATCAACCCTGTCTGCTGGAATTTACATTTATGTCCTACTAATTTGTTTTGCCAAGTCTGAGCCACTTAGTTTATTTCCCATTTACAGAGCCAGGGCTGTGTACAAACAGTCGAGGTTTTTTTTCCCTAGCGCACACTCTGAACGGACAGCTAGCGGACCGTGAAGAGATATTCGCGGAATTTGACAAAAATACATGTATCGGATTAGAATCGCATACCCCATCTTTAATTGATTAGTTGAGCGACAGAAAATTAATGTTAATCTATTATTTTAAGTATTAATTATTGTTTGTCATTTCTGGAAGCAAAAATGCCAAAACCTTGTCTGGTTGCACCTTCTCCAATATGAAGATTTGCTGCTTTTCTTTGTCTTATGTGATAGTAAACTGAAAATCTTCTGGGTTTAGGAGTTGGTCAGACAAAACTAAATAATTTGAAGATGATGAAGTTACAAATTGTAAAGCTTATTATTTTTCACTATTTACCTCACATTTTACAGTCAAACCATTAATCGATTAATCAAGATAATTGATAATAGCTACTGTATATAGGTGTTGATGTGGAAATGAGCAGCTCATGTGTGTTTCTCTCTGTGGTGTATTTAAATTGAGGATGACAGAGTTCTTTATTACAAAAAGGTGCCCAAGGAGAAGCATGACTCACCTGGAGGACTCAATGAAAAAGCACGTAACTGAGACACGCACAGGTGCATTCAAAACACTAACATTCAACAACACACACCATGACCCTCAGAACAACACATACAGACACATGCAGACTATACCCACTGTAGTATAAATGTATACCATACAGACAACATTGTTGGCATGCACACTGTAATCCCACAACATGAGTGGTATTTTATGTGTCAGATCTCTAGGACAAGGTCATTTGCAAATGTTCCACTCATATAATGCAGTGATTCACTCTGTTAGGTAAGTGAGTGGGAGCTGTTAAGAGGGTGCATATTTTTAGTCTCTACACTTCCCTTGGACTTAACTGGTACTGGGAATGTCACTGCATGTGTGTGTATGGTTGTGTGTAAAAATTAAGGCACCATATATTGTAGGGTATTCTGTAAGTCAAAACAAGCCCAAAATAAAACTAGGATATGTCTGCAGTCAACTTTACATGGTTTACATGGTGTAAAAGAATTTGAATCTTCTTCAGATATTTAATTATGTTTCTATGTGTCTTAATTTGAATTACATCTCCAGAAGTAGTTAATGCATCCTATTGCAGTCCTCTGAACCTTAGTAACCACATTTTAGCTTGAACACGACAATTAAGAAAGGTTATCATTAATGTTTTCCCCTAGTACACAAATGTGGTGCAACAGAAAATGTTTAGTGCACTACATGTGATGCTGACTCACACTCAAAACCAGATTATTTAGCAAAACATAAATATCTATGAAGATATAATGGCAACACAACATGCTGTGGAGCCCAACATGGATAATTCATGTGAAAATGCACAACCATGTATACCACACACACACTCTCCTCTGGGGTAGCTTGGCTGAGTTCCCAACAAATGTCTGTACTGTCTTGGCATCCATCTTGTGCACACCTCACAGCTATCACCAGATAACACAAGAACACACACACACACACACAGTAGTAGGAGATTAGAGCCAATGTTAAACAAAGAGGGAGAGCAGGTTTCTGACATGCCAGCTCTTTAATTAGACCACTGGTATCTGAGGACACACACACTGTAGCTTTCAGGAGAACTACACACACTCATAAACCTGCTCTAGCTAAGTGTGTGTAATCCAAGTTGTTTGTCTGTCTAGTCTAGCCTCCAGATAGTAGGTGAAGCAGCCAATCAGCTGTCACCTTCTCTGATGTGTTGGGATGCTCCACAGGACCAGACAGCCCTGCATGCCACCTCTTTGGCAAAGTATAGTACAGTATTTGCCAATACAGGCTACTCAACCAATCCAACAGGCTTACTGAATATTAAAATCTATTATATGATCATTAGACAAATGAATAATACAGTGATTAAAGCACTTTCTTCAAAAGAACAAATCAAACTAATTTTTTTTGTGATGTTACACATGAATCTGGATGTAAGATTTTGAAATAAGATGTAAGGAAATTTCTCACAAATTATGCTAAATTCATATGGTATTATTTTGGCTTATTATTGCAACATACCACTATTGGTATCAATATGGAGAACACCACAGGTATTTCTTTAAGCAGAGTTTAAAACACAAGTGACAAAAATGCCATTTACATCATAATGACAGTTCAATTCAAACAAAGGTAGCCTAATGCATGCTACTTGAAACTGAAAACTGCACTCTAATTTTCTTTACTTATTGAATGGTAAAGTTATGATTTCTGTCCTCTTTGCAGAGGCACCTAGAGGACAGTGAACCCTCTGAGAGTGGAATCATTTAGATCGGGTTGTTTCCAACCATTTTTGCACAGCCGTTTTCATGTCGACTTTGTTGCTGAGTGGTCTCACTGAGGGGGTGGGGTGTCACAATCTAACTAAAGGTTAGGAAGCCTATATGCTACTTCGGAAGTGCTTGTCGGATGGTGGAACAGGTTCGGAAATCCCTTCCCCCACATATTCATCGAATTAGAGGGGGCTGTGTCTGACCATTTCTGTAACTTTCCAATGCCATCACAACCACTTTGTGCTTTGATTGGCCAGCTGTCCAGTAGTTGGGAACCACTGATTTTGATGATGGCTAGGTGTCAGTAGTGGAAGCTAAAGAGAAAATCAGTGAGCAGTTCACAGGAAAAATAACACCCTCATATATATCCACATTATCTAGAGAACTAAAAGTCAAATGCATTAGTTGTTTTGAGAAAATCACCTGCACCCAGTTGCAATGGACCAAAGAAGTACAAGTAGCATTGATAGCTTGATTCACCTAAGCTGCATGTATAATCCAGCGTGCCACATCAGAATATGCAGGTCAATCACACCAAGACACACACACACTCCTACTATACCCACACACACCATCATGCATTGACACACCACATGGCCATCACTCATCACTTTGAGCATTTACAGTAGGATATGCTGAAGCCATACTTCTTCATGTCTATTTGTCTGATCCTGACAGGCTGCCGTCGGGTTTATGTGTAGGATTACGTGATGCCTTTCTGTCAGGGGTGTCCACACACAAAGTGTATGTCAAAATTTTACAAAACAACGGTGTGAGGTAGCAAAGCCCATCTTCTGTACCTCAAAAGGTAAGACCCCATTCTCAGCAATAGACTTCTCATCTGTGTAGGAGTAAACCCAGGGCTTTAGGGCTGTAGAGTTCATTGTAGTGTAAAGTTTGGAAGCCTGTTATTACTTTTTAGTATTGTATATGAAAATGTAGAAATTGATATTTTGTTTGTGAAGAACAACAGAGTACGTTGTTAAACAGAAGAAATAGAAGATTTTCTGATCCATGCCCCAGACTTGACCACTATAAAAAAACTCCCTACGTCCATGAAACACTGGTAAACTGAAATTGTATTTAGTAGGATGTAATCCTTATAAAGGAATTACTATATTTGAAATGCTATAACTTAGTACAAGAAATTACAAAACGGCATCTTTTCAATTGTCAAAATATTGCCACTTTAAAAATAAAAAAAAGTCATTGCTTTGGTGGAGGGAACGAGGAGTAAGCTAAATATAGGCCACATTTTGGCACAAACTGTTTCATAATCGGAGAAACGCAGTGGCCATGCCCATTTAGAATAAATCCCTGTCCTTGCACTTAATCTTCTTTCAGCACAAACCTCGACACATTCACTTTAAAATGTAGTTCTGTGCTCCACATAAACACTGCTGAGGTACCCCACAGTCAGGAAAGACTAAATGTAATCTCCTTCCCCCAGGTGGAGTCACTTAAACTGAAGTGTCTTCTATCATATGCGCTGGTGGACAGACTGGATTTCCTGTCACATGAAAAAAAATAACCCACACAGAGCAGAAATTTTACAATTTTAATTTTACCAGAGAACTATTATATCTATTTATGGTGTTTTTACTCTGTAAGCACAACATGTTTATGCATGTTTTAGTGTATTTATTATAAAACATTATACACTATTCTAGCAAACCAAAATGTTATAGAGTTTTGAAAGGCTGTTTCACCACCTTCCAAAAGGCCATTAGTTTCTATTAATGTCCTTATGATCTGAAAATCAACTTGCAGAAACAACTTAAAACTTGCTCGAGTAGCACCATGCCTGTTTGTTTTTGTCAAAGCTACAGTACCATATCACAATGCATTGATGTAGTTGTTCTCGCATGTGAGGTGAGTGCAAGGGCAGGAGGACCCCAAATGCAGACGGCTTACGTAGAGCAGGTGAGGGTTTATTAAATGTCCCAACAGACAACATACATGGAATCACGAAGTGACAGTCCAAAAACCCAGAACGAGGGAAAATTTCAAAAAGCCATCAAATCCAGATCAAAACGCAGGGAAGACACAACAGGGAGGTACAACAATGATCCAGCACTAGGACAGGGAATAACACGAACTAAATACACTTAGGGGAGGTGAAGACAACGAGGCACAGGTGCAGGACAAACACAGGTGAAAAAAATCAGGGAATCAGGGGCAGGAAGTAAATTTGACAGACAGAGGGGAACAGACAGATAGCAAAATAAAACAGGAAGTCTAAGAACAAAACTAAAACGCAGAATAAAAAGACAATTTCACAATAACTCAAAACCATGAACATACAAAACTCTAATAATAAATACAAAGAAACGACCATAAACAAAACCACGCCACCAAATCCCAAAACACCCTATACAACCCAAAACCATAACAGTTGCCCTGCATAACCACGCCACAGTGACTCAATTTTGACAAAAACACAAGGTTCTATCATGGTACAAGGTTATTTTCATACCTTCCAGAAATAAATGGAAATTAAAAAGTTTTTTGAAAGGAATTTCACATTTACACATTAAAAATCAATGACTTTTCACGACATGTATACTTTCACTAAAAATATTACATAGATGATTAAATACCACATGTGCCTGACAGGATTCAAAAACAAGTTATGGTCTTTACCATGTTTTACCCAGAGACAGGACATAAGCACCTCATTGTGGCTAAAACCCTTAGTAAGCATCCAGCTCTGTGATAAAAAAAAGGAGAAGAGGACATAGGATCATGCCAAGGACGAAGAATGGTGCAGTAGGAGAGGAGTGAAGAGGATTTGGAGGAAACCAAAATGATATGAAGCTATTTTAAATACATATTTAAAATGTATGTAAAGGCAGTACAGTAGGTAGACAAACTGAAAAACAAGACAGAAGATGATAAAATGAAAAATGACAGATTTGATCAATTTTAAGCAAAAATCAGGCTAGGACAAGTGGGAGAAGTGGGACGTTGGGGGGAACTTGGGAAGGACAGATTATTATTTATTTTTTTTTATCTGGAGGGAGGGACTGCACTCCAACCAAGGGCAACAACAATTGTGGGCATCTGTCATCGGCCATCTGGGAGAGCCCTAAGGCTGCTGTGAGGACCAAAGCAAATGTGACCTGTGCATGAATGACAGCAGTGTACTGGAACACTAACAGTGCTTATAGTCACATGCTAACAGAGGAAAAAAGCAAGGACAGGAAAAGAGGAAAGTGCCTTGGTTTTCTAAATAAAGAATTTGATAATATTCTAATAAATTATAAATAAAGAAATAATTACAATGGATGCAAAAATATGGTGCAGCATTCAATACAAGACTTTCTATTTAAGACGCCTAGTGAACCAAACATTTCGTTAGCTGTTTTGTTCAAAATATGGTGTAATGCAATGTAGTCAGTTTGGCATTTTGGGAAATATGCTTATTTGCTTTCTTGGCGAAAGAGGCACTCAATATCACTCATGTCATCAGCTGGTTAGCTTAGCTTAGCATAAAGCCTGGAAACAGGGAAACCGCTACTCTGGCTTGTTCCAAATGTGACGAAATCCATCTACAAGCACCTCTAAAGCTCAATAATTAAACACACTATATCTCATTTGTTTAGTCTGCAAAAACCAAAGACTAGAAAGAACAGTTCCGACATTTTATGCTTGACTATTTCTCAGCTAGCAGCAGTAACTTCCTTGAGCTGTGTTTTGACACTATCACATTTTCTACTGTGTTTGTTTTTTGTTGTGTATCCTGACTTTGTTAAGCACTTTGGTCAACTATGGTTGTTTTTTAAATGTGCTATATAAATAAATTTGAACTTGAATCTCCACTGGTTGATATAAATTAAAATGCTTTTTATTTAATAGCGTTACAGTAAGAGACAGGACAGAACTTGGGGAGACAAGAAGGGGAGAGAGACAAAATTATTTGATGCTAAATAAATAAGCTTTTGATCACCAACCTTGACAAATCACCTCTGTCAGCTCTCATTGCTCTGTCCTCAAACCAACTAACATATTGTGTCAGCATATGCTTTAAATTGGCTAAATATGGCCAGTTTCAAAGATCTTCCAGGCAGGGTGAGGGACATCAAAATGTGGCGAGGGAGTGCTGATTATAATGAGATGAATTAGATGGGACAACTGTGCTGTTCTCCTTTGCTGACAGGGAGATGTGGGCTGTTGAAGGGATTGGCTTGCAGTCAGCTGTAATCCTCCTTTTCCTTCCATGCTCAAAACAAGACTTGACCTGAATTCTCTTTAATAGTTTTAGATACATTTAACAAAGGGGATTTATTACAAGAATTAGCATGGCTAAGTGATGCCAAATAAATGTGTGCAATCATACAGTATGTGGTGAACATTTGTGAAAATCAAGCTACTGTGTTTCCCATGTTATCCATCCTGCTAACGACAAGGAAATAAACATACTGGCTGCTTGGATAATTCAGCAGATGCTATATTGTAGGCTACTGTTAAGAAACATGTTGGAAGACATTAATGGATTGGAAACCTCACTGTGATTTATTCTACATCATATTTGGTTTGACTTGCTTAGTGTTGCTGCCAAGAACAGTTAATTTCATGAACTAACTCTCTGAGAAACTCTCCTTTGTAAAAATATGCAAGCATAATATTAGGAGTGTAGCTGACTCACCTACCAAGTTAATCCAAATCTCTAAATGTTTCTCTAATTGAGCATGTTTCAAAATACAAAATGGGTTAGATCAGTATCATATTTACCTTTTTGTTTTAGACCTTGGTTGCTGAGTAGCCAACGTCAAGCTACCTTCAGTCAGTTTTGTCTTATTTAAAGTAGTTATTTAGTCAGTTCAGTACGTTTTTCTTGATTTTGTTTGGTCCATAATTACACTCAATAATTCAAATTCTGAAAATAACTGAAATCAAACTTGGCAATGAAAACAACCCTGGTAGCTATTTGAGGAATTTCAGCTAAGGACTATTCAATATTCCTGGCACTGACACAATCGGTGTGAACACGTGTTTATGTTTGGAGAGGACTCCAGGGTTAAGTAATTTCCCATTTTTCCCTTTGGGCTTGGTGCTCCTGACAGCTCTCAGACTGTTAACTGCAGGACACTGATAACATCTCAGTCATAGAGACATGCACCGTATCTCAGTCTGTCTCCTTCTTTAAGTGCATTTTTAGCTTTGGCTCCAAGTTGCATTGTCACTGTTTCAAGAACTAAAAATGCTAAATATGTTTATGCTAACTGATTGCAAGCCAAGTAAAAAATCCTTCCATTTGGAGGGGAAACGTATGCTTTCTGTGTGGAATGAAAGCGGGAAGTGGGAGGAGGGAAGCATGGAGGCAGGGATGACTAATGAGAATGACTAAGATCTGTGCAGGGTGTTTTCCATCTCATTTGTCTTGCTCATCAGTTGATAAATATACATTAAGTGGAGTTGGTAGCGAGATCCCCATGTTACTGCTGGCTCTTTATGGCATCAAGTGAGCAAAGAATAAGCAATATGATTACACACACACAGTATATAAAGCCATTACATCACCTCATATTAAGTTAATCAGTTTATTAGTCAAAATAACCACCTCATTAACATTAGAGATGTCCTGAGCCGATACTAAGGATCGGTATCAGGGCAAAAAAAGTGGGTTTTACCAAACATACCTACAGCAAGGTATGTACTGTATGTATATATAAAAAAAACACACCATGCTTCATGTAATATTAAGAGGTAAAAATGAAACCCCAAAGTGTGGTTTACATTTTGTATCACCTTGTCATTTGCAAGTGCCTTCATCATTTCAAGTGTTAATTATAGAAAAAAAGTAATTTCTCACATTTGAAGCTATTTAAAGTGACAAAGTAATTCTATCTAAAACGGAGATGATTTATCAATTAGTCCATCAACAGGAAATTAACTAGCAACTATTTTGATCATTTATTTATTATTTGATTAACTGTTTCATTTTTCAAGCAAAGAAATTACCAACACTGGCTGCTCATATGGGAGAAATTGTTTCTGTTCTTTGTCCGATATTATAGATGACTGAATATTTTTTCCCCATTGGTGCGCAGTTATTGAAGGTTTGAAGAGGGAAATTTATGCTAAATTGCTACAAATTAATCTTAAATTGTAAATAAAAAATCAGTGTTGCCGAAGTTTTACGTCTTCAGTAACTTCCAAACAGTGAACTTAAAACAAGGTGCGCAGTCCCAGTGCCAATCAAACTCTGTGGCACCAGACGTCAGTAGTAATACTGCTTCCAATGTGTAAGGTAGGATAAACGAGAAAAGCTGTGTTTGACTATTGCCTACCTGCATTAGTAATTATCTAGGCAAACTTTAGATTAAATTACTTCTCACGTCAGTGGAGAATTGCTGTGGTATCTAATCACACGGTGAAGAAATTCAATGGTGTTTTATTTCTGGAGCAAATCAACCCAAATGTTGACGGATGACTGCAGATAAGATCACTGCTCTTTCTCGCTTCCATTCCCCTAATCATCCATCCTACAAGTTCTTATCTGTGCTGACTCCTATTGAGAGGCTGACAGGCTAAATTGGATTGACTTTTAATTAGGTACACTCCCTAGGTATAATGGGTTTAATTGCCTGAATTATCCCACTGGTTCCTTTAAAAAGATGTGTGATGGAAAAATGTATTTTAATCTGCTTGACCTTGCCTTGCACCCTGATGCTAATGTCAAAAGGTAACAGACAGTGGAAGATGCTGTGTCTAATATTACTAATATCATTGATGGCGTCATTCATTTTTAATGTTTGATTGTAAATAAATGTAGTGTTTGTGCCTATGAGGGGACTGTGAGACTAAACCTGGATTCATACTTGGTTCGGTCATAGATACTTACAGCATAGGTTTGGATTTATAGATGAGCATTGGATTTGACTCACTGATAGCAGCTCCACAGCACTAGATAGATGAATCATTTGTGATCAGGCCTTATCGTGCTTTAATTATATTCTCCATGATAACTGTATATACATTCTTTCATATATTTTGTTTTGTGACAATTCCTCCAGGTAACTTCTATTTCATCATGTCTGAGTACTGAATAGGAGACCATCACCATGCAAACCCTACATCCCTTACATTCTTTTTTTGTCAGCTCTGCACCAAACAGCAAACAGACAAAGTTAGTGACTACCTGGTGAACATAGGGGAGCGTTTAGAAGCTAAAGTGATCAATATTTCCCTCAGGAGTTGGTAGAAGCCAAAACCAGAGCTAAAAGAGTGAATATTGAACTTACATTCACCAGAAACACAACTCCAAACTTCTGGATATGTAAATAACTGCTTTCTAACAAGTTTACCCTATCAACTTAAAAACGTGATATGTCAAAATTGTGCTCATGACTTGTTTCTGCTGCCCCCAGGTGCCGTGACATGTAGTTACATCTTTGAGGAGACCACCTATGGCATAGCTGCAGAGCTTATGCAGGTGACGTAACCTCTTAACAGAGAGCTATTTTAATCCAATTTGATGTAACTGTTAAAACTTCTACTGCTAAAACTATATGTCAACAACAAATGTAACAATTTGACTTAACATCCACTATCATTGTGACTCAACATAAATCAATTTGGTGGTGTACATTTACAATATTGGTCTCTGAACTGTATAATCTCCGTCACTGGTCCCACTCGCCCTCAATATCAAATAAATAAGATACTGGATATGACATAAGCTTTTACTTTGATATCACTTTGTATATCAGATCATTCTTAATAGTGTGACCAAATATCAAAAGCAAGTCTTGAAATTGACAGAGTTCCTGCACAACACTGAACAAAAACACAATATTTAAACTGCTATATTCCAGCAGTATTTTTGCATAATGAGACAATATGGAGTGCTCAGCAGCTATTACCCTTAGTGTTCATCTATCCCCTGGGTTAAATGCTCCACAGGGAATGGACTAGCAGCAGACTTCACTTCTTGCAGAGGATACATAAAACATTTTCTCTACTATACACAGGTAGAAAGAAAATGGTAAATGTAACAATTTATTATCAGGCCTTGTTACCCATTAGGGCATGTATACAACAGTAATTTATAATAATGAACCGAGAGGATGATATCGTTGAGATGAAAACATTTCATTTTAGTCAGATGACCAATGATCATAACAGTCCAGAGACTTCACCATCAGCTTCCGGTGATTCAGTCATGACAAACAGACAGCACTAAGCAGCCGAGCCAAGCTATAATGGCTCCTTCAACCTAACAACCATTTAATTTGGCCTGCTTGACTGGTCTTTTGTGTTCAGCAGGAATAGCCATTAGAGAGAGTATAACTGGCCATTTAATGGAGGCACAAAGAGAAAAATGATTTCAGAATAAGAGACTGCACGACAAATCAGGTGCGAAGCAAAGCTATGTGATCCGAGGAAAACCGAAGAGGACAGAAATGGTTTCAAAATGGGCACGGTGCTCCTTTTTTGGCAAAATATCGTTCATGTGTACTGCGTGACTTACATCTAGTTTTACCGTTGGCCTTTCTGTTAGATCAGGGCGTGACGACTGGATTAGGTCTGCACAATAAATCGTTATAAAATCGCGATCTCGATTCAATTTACAATTTTAATTTTAAATGACTTTAAAATAATAATAATAATAATAATAATAATAATAAATGTCGCCTTTCTTTTGAAAAGACAGCTATCACAAAGTTCAGGGCTTCACCCTCAGCCAATGATAAAGCACTTTTTAGTCACGTGTTTCACTCATCCAGCGAGAGCTGTAGTTTGGAAATAAACAATGGATGGATATTGATGAAAACTTGTAGGCTTGTGGCGATGTGCAACTTTCTATGTGCCAAAACAAATATTTTTGGTACTGCCAGTTTGTTTTGTAATGGTTGATGTGTGTAATAAACATTACACATATCATGAAAAAAAAATCGTTGCAGTTAAAAAATCGTGATTCATATTTTTCCCAGAATCGTGCAGGATAACATTTAGTGTAGAAATGTAGGAAGTTTTTATTTTTTACATTGGCTGTTTTGTTGGATGATGTCTACTCATCCATACATTGCAGGAACACACACACACACACACACACACACACACACACCTGTATAAATATTGTCACTTCTGGACATGATGGCATTTGTCGTAGGTGAGAAATCTCATCTAGTTTGAAATTTTACTGTGGTGCCCCCTCCTGAAAATATTTATGTAGGAGGTTAATTTCTCTGTACTACTAACTGGGGGGGGTGTTGTAAGAACTATGTCATCACTGTGCCATCAGACACAGAAGAACCTGGAAGTCGAGCACCAAACTCCAGGACAAGCAAACTAGCCGACACACACACACTGCACTACTTCAAACAACAAAACTTCAGACAGCTCGGGTCAGATGAAGAAAATAACTTCCACCGTCTGGTTCATCTCAAAGGACCTGTGTCCGTCCAACGCTTCGGATAGGGATGAGTTTCACTGGGACTAATGTTACAGCATAGCTAACTGCCAGTTATGTTTCATATTGCATTTCAGCAAATAAAAGCCTGAAAATAGTTCCTCTCTTTCTATTTATTGGATCAAGAATAAGTTGAATTGATTCTGAATCGAATCATGACACCTAGAATCCAATGGAATTGTGAAATTCCCAAACATTCCCACCCCTTAAAAGCAAAGGATTTGTTTTCTGAGAGTAAAATGTTTCTAGTGTGTTTAAACATGGAAATAATATTAGTACTAGTAGTAGGAATTAAAATCTGCATTTTGTACAATTGTGTGGGTTGTGACAATGCCAAAAGCCTCCAGAGTTTCCTCTAGGAAATTGCTTACCAGGGGTTGTAAGCCACCCATATCCTGATGCATAGTGTCTCATGATCAACTGGAGCAAAATCATATAAATATGTAGAATACTGTTCCTGAGAGACTGTTCATGTCAATCATAAAAAGACATTTTCTCAGGGGCCATGTCAAAGTCATGCATCCTCACAGCGGCACACGCAGGTATATGTGTGTTCACAGACAACACAAACACACATAATACGCGAACGTACACACCTATATACACCACACACAGAAGCATTTTCACACTGCTGCCTGCTGTGTTGAATCTGTACCTGCAATACAGCCACAGGGGAACGGAGAGGTAATGGACCGTACGACAATTCGACTTCCCACACACCCTGTCCGTCCCTTGGTCCATATGATGGGGACATTTTAAAGAGAAACTATCCATTAGTGCTGCTATTTTACGTACATTTGGCTCTTTCTGCCCACATCAAGAAGCCAGAATGGGTGTCTAAAGTATAAACCATATTTTTTCAGAACAGTGGTTGAAATGTGAGTGGCAAAATATAATTTTTGGGTGTTGCTAACCTAAGCGCCAGCATACTTTAGCACCTTGTGTGTTTATATTTCATGATGCAATGAAAGGAGGCCTTTTTCCGTTTTTTTTTTTTTTTTTTTAATACACAGAAGAGCAAGTGTGTGAGGAATTAGAGTGTATGTATTAAGTTTGTAAGGATTATTGTATTACGGTGTATATCTTTCCCGACAGCCAGCATTTATTTTGTTTAATCTCCAGGTATAATTCGGATTCCTTCACACGGGTCCAACAGCTGACAAAAAAGCTTTTATGATTTTCCCAACAGGGAAGCTGATGATCCAACCTCAGGGGAGATGATTCATACTGTCAATGTAGTGATATATGAGCTGTGACTACTACTTACAGGTGTAAGCAAACATTTAACTGATAGAGCCCAGCATTTACCTGCTTGTGTTGTCATTACATGTTTTATATTGACATTTTTGCAGCACCTTGAAGGATTTTTTTTCCACCCTTGGCTCCCGCTGACAGACATTTGTGGCAGGGGGGGAGGGGGCAGCCAAATAAAGATCACAGTTATCAGTCCAGAGGCAGGTTTAAGCTGCCACAGTGTGAAGGAGACTTGTGAGGAGTCATCTGACTTGTAATGACACAGCCCGAGAGCCATTACATCTTTGATGGGAGACTTAAGCAGAAATCCATTTCAGTGCATCTGAGGTGAGGTGGGTTCAGATGGGGAGGTCTGGGAAGAGCAAGCTGTTGTGATATGGTGTACGCTGCACATTTACTGGTGGAAGCTTCCTCTGAGGGTGACCAACAGTCTAATTCAAATTATTATTGATGCCAGACAGAGTATGTTTTGCCAGATTAGTCACAGAAGGAAGACCGAAGTGTTTTGTCTAAACATTTGTTGTCGTAATTGTCACTTTTGCTACTATTGGACATCTGCAGAGGAAATGTGTGTTGACAACACAAGCAGGGGGTGCAACAGTACTCATAATTGATCATATCACTCTCCATTGTATATATCCAATGGCATAAAAAAGGTCTGTTCAATAGAGCTGAAATAATTAGTCGATAAGTCGATTGACAGAATTGGCAACTATTTGGTAATTAAGATGACATGGTTATGGTTTATGGTTCTAGCTTATAAAAGGGAAGCACAAGTTTTTTTCTGTTGTATATCATTGTAAATTGAATCTCTTTGGATTTTAGGCTGTTGGTTGGGGAAAAAAAAATGCAATTTAAAACATTACCTTCGCCTCTGGGAAACTGCAATGGTCATTTTCACAATTTTCTAAAGTTTTATAGACAAAATGATGAATAAATTAATTGAGGAAAAGATTATTCATTAAAGAAAAGAATCTTAATTGTACCTTTACTGCTCAAAAGCAAATGCATAATACAAGTCCAACATTCCATATAATTTTTTTTTAAGTTAAAATGTGTTCAAAATAGTCCTTGTGTATTTTGTACCTGTTTCTATCATAGTGACGTCTGAATTCTGTCACTATACTGTTTTTTAGTTATAATTAAGAATTTTAACTGCATATTTGCGTTTTTTCAGTTTTTTACATATTTTCTGGTTTCCACCTGAAAACATTACGTTAAATGGCTATTAATGTGAAATTAGCATGAGAGGAGTGTCTGAAGCTGTGATCTGCATCCTATTTGTGGACCACAGTGACTGATTTAAGACCTGTGGTCCTAGATGCCACAGAGCAGGTGAAACTCCATCTGCACCTTTATATCTGTAGAAAAGCAATTTACTGCATAGGAGGTAAATATCTCAAACATGATGAAGTATTTCTAAAGCACTGATGTTCTCGAATGTAGCCCATCCTCAGGGAAACCCAACAATCAGAGAGCTACAGTGAAAAACGCCTTCATAAATTATCCTAACTAAGACTGAGCAGGTTTTAATGTTACAGATATTTTCTGAAAGAGCCAAACAGCTGTAACCTCACAGGGTGTCATGTAAGACTGGGAGAAAGGGAAACAGGAGAAATTTCTAGCAATGACAAGTTAATTTCACATTTTGGAAGCCTTTTTTAAACAATTATTTCTATTAAAGTATTATATAATCATTGCAGTATTTGTTATACATTTTTCTGTAATTTTTCAAATTTACATTATTCCTTCTTAGGCCAAGAACAGAGTTCAATAAGCGGTGTTCTTTTTTGTGTGACAGAAATTGGTTTTAAAACTAAGGTCTCTAGTTTGTGGATGATTACCATTAATGTTTATTAACAGAGCAAACGTTTGAGTCCAGTTTGAGTTAAGTTGACAGCTGAGTACACGCTAAAACGATTAGTTTCGTTTCAAATATTAACATGTGGGTTTGTATACCAGCCACATAGGCAACTACACTGTAAAACTTAACATAATGTTACCCCAATGTCAGGTCATAGAAGACTTGAGATCAAGTACACATCAGACAGATTAAATCAGGTTTACTTCTCTTACAAAAACATTCTTTTACAACTTCAAACTGGCATGTTTAAATTAATTGTATCTCTAAAGTGCCATTTTCCGTATTTAGAAGGCAGCACCAGATGTGTGCTACTGGAACTGTATTAAAACTGTAATTTTATTCAGCGCTACTGACCAGTGACCTTCTTGTAGTCTGCTGTCTGTAATTTGGTTTGCATTATTCAGGATGTAAAGAAAAGGTTCAAATAAGAGGCTATGTTTGATAAATAAACTTGACAGCCTACTGAATCAGTTTCTGAGCACAGCATTCACTTAGATTATTATTCCAATCCTCGTATAATATTCCTAACATATTTCTACAGGGACTTTTAGTGACATGTTTGTTATCTCAACACATTAACTGGACCTAATAAACTCTTCTATAATTTATCTTTACAATATGTTAAAATAGAATGTTTCTCTGTGACTATAAGTGCAGCCCAGATAATGGGATTATCACACTTTATCCTTTTGTTTCCATATAATAAACATTTGATAATGTACTTCTGTAGCTACTCAACAATGAGTTGTTTGTATTTTTCTCATGTGGTTTCAGTACAATGTGTAGTGTTGGGACGGTTTGATTTTTATGGCAGTGTATTGTCCTGGTTTAATTGCATTGTATCTTGCCAACTATCCAGGGGCTCTTCAGATAAAAACAGAGAGATTTGTGTGCCAGTTGGCTTTCATAGGTAGTATTGCATTAGTCAAACTTGAACACTCTCAGTGGAATATTAATAGCACACATTAGGAATGCCACACCCGATGGCGGCTAAATAATATTTGGGAGTTCCGATGGGATATTTCCTTAGTGTCTGTTTAAATCGTAGAGAAAACGCAGCACTGGGTGATTACTAGCCATTTTACCACCCTGACACTAAAGGGCTGAAACGACGAGAGAGAAATCTTCGCTAGGTCATGCCGATGACAAAAAGTAATATTTCTCACATATCAACAAAAAAAATGTTTTATGTGTGATTGTTCAATCCTTGGTGGACCTTATCAGCACGAGCCATGAGTCCATTGACTGATGGGCTGTAGCTCAAGCTGCTCCCATCACAATCTTGTTCCACATGATTATTCTCAATTTCACAGCTGATGGTTTTTACTGAGACAGACGGCAGCAGCCAAATGCCAAAGTACATAGGAGAATGCTCTGAGATGGGAGAAAAAAAGATAGGCTGGGTCATTCAACTTCATCACCAGTGTTTGGGATATAAGTAATCCGTGAATGTGACCTATTGCCAGGTGCAGGATGGTGAGGGATGCGGGGCGCTGTTAGATCTCGGGTCTGACGGTACAAGAACCTGAAGATCTGAAGGAAAATGCACACTAATGCATACTAGTGAGGTGAGGTGCTGGCCCTGCAGGTAGATGTAAAAGAAACCAGGGTAAAGCCACACATTCATATCTCCAAGAAAGACTTTTTTTTTTTTATTTTGTACATCAATGTTTTGATTTATCTGTGAATCTAAAACATTTGAACTCAAACCATTGCAGAGAGACCTGAAGATGGCTGAAGAGAGCTATCCTCCCATCATATCAGAGATTATGATGAACTTGGCATTATTGGTTATATCAAGTCGATCACATGCAGCTGAAAATAATCAGTAGAGCACCAAATCCGCTGAAAACAGTCCCCAACAAATACACTATTTACTCCTGGTTTTTTTTTGTTTTTTTTTTTAAAAAAGGGACAGTTCACCCCAAAATCCCCTTACCTGAAGTGCTATTTATCCATCTAGATTTTTTTGGTGCAAAAACAATACATTTTAAAAATCCAGCAGCTATGTCTCTTTCCAGAAAGCACATGCAAACTAAAATCTGTCAAGTGCGGCCAAAACACTTTCGTTGGTTGCACTAGTGCACCTGAAATTTGACCACATCTGCGATCGATTAATTATTGGACAATCTCCCCTCGCTCTACCCCTCCTGTGAGGTCCACTGACAATCGCACATGCTCTGCAGAGAAAGTCTCCTGTTTAACGTAGGCCTACTTATGCCGTTATTTTGTTAAAGCTTGTACGTGCACCTGTTGGTGCCGAGGTCATTCGCTACCACGTTGGTTTAGATAATGTCCTCCTCTATATGCGGCTAATCTGCTGTTGAGAAAATGGAATTGCAAAATCCAAAACACGAGTTGTGTTTTTTTGTGTAATAAAAGCATATTTAATATCAGCGAGTTGATCTTGTGCATGAAATATGCTATATAAATAGTCAGCTTTGCCTTTCTTTTGGAAGCTTGTTTTTGTGAATTTGAGACTTCATGCTGCTTGGAGTCTGGCCCAGCTGTGAACACACCTACAATTTGCCCAACAGAATCACACAAGGTACAAATAAATAAAGAAAACAACAACTATAAACTCCCCCAGCCTTACACAAGGGGAGTGCTAGTGAAAATTACAGCATCACTCTGGAGAGTGGGCAGTAGGAGGTGCGGGATTTGATGAATCAAGGACCTTTTGTTCACAGTGAAAACGACTGCTTGCATGCAGTTGGAAAGAACATCTCTTCGGCGATGCGGCAGGGCTTGGCAGGCAGGCGGGCGTCATTTGGAGCCATTTAGGTTTGAAGCTGACGCAGAGGGGGACGGAGGAGAGCAAGGTCATTTAAAGAGGATGCAGAAGATGATGATGTGGCCAGTGCTGGGTGTTTAAGTGGGTCTACTCTGCTTGAACTGGGTAGTAGCGGAGTATGCCATGGCAACACTCACACTAATGACAATGTGAGACACACACGTCTATAGGAAGAAACAGACTGAAGTGAAATATGACAAGCAAGGCTGACACATAAGGTGTTTCAACATATTGAATGATGTGTATAGTTGTGCAGTGTGTATAGTAGACATTTTTATTTGGCAAAATGCCAAATATTCAGTGATCCCAGCCTCTGAAATGTGAAAATTTGCTGTTTTTTATATTCTTCAAATTGTTACAGCCTTCGGCCGCAACCGCTGTATTTCCTTGCGTTCCCTGCCTGTCGCTCTGGGTGTGTTGTGTGTCTGTGTGGTGGCCGTGGCATCCCTCTCTCCCTACCGGCCCCTGATTCGCCATTCATCCAACACACCTGCTCCAAGCTGCTCACCTGCAACCCATCCACTAACCAATGCTGCAGTGTATTAACCCTGGCCCACCTTCCACTCATCATTATCTGCTCTCTGCGTTTTTTGACTTTACTAACCTTGCGCTCTTTGTGATCAGGACCATCTCCTGCTTGCTTGCCTGTCAGCCAGCTTACCTCCAGCCTCGGAGGTTTATGCTTATCAGCCCTCGGCTCCCCTCATTCCCCTTGGTCTCCGTCCTCTGGCTTCCTTCCCCCAACCTCCTTCAATCCCTGGGGAACTGGTCAATAAATCCTACCTTTTCTCTAAATCTCTCGCCTGTGTCTGTGTCCGCGTTTGAGTCCGCCCTGTGAATCGTAACATCAGTGATCGTAAAGTGACTACCTTTTGGGTTAGGACTGTTGGACAAAACAAACGCTCTGAATGTCAACTTGGACTTTAGGAAATTGCTATGGCATTTTTCACTACTTTCTCACATGTTTAAGACCAAACAATCAATATTTCGAGAAAATAACCACTTCTCTCTAGAGTTCCCTCTATTTCTTCTTGGGAGGACATTACAATAGCTTTTCTGCTTTCATCCAAAGCAATCCCCCACCCCACATATACTTAAGGATGTCGAAACTCCAGCAACACTTGTATACAGAGAAACTTTATTGGAAACGGAAGAAACGCTGAAAACAGACTAGGAACATATTTTTCAAATGGACACTATGCAGTGTCTTTTGTAGTTCCTACAGTTAAAGTTGTCTGTCTATCGCTGATCCTACCTCTAATTTCCAACTTCTTCTACAGAATACTTCAGGTAAGCATCTACACACACACACACACACACACACACACACACAGGGCTGCAGTGTGAAAATGGGTATAGAAACACAAACACAGTTGACTGAGACTTTTGTGGGCAGAGCCAATAGATCCTTGAAGGTTTAAACAATTACTCCATTCATTAACCTGGTTAACAACATTTCATCAACAGGAAGACTTCAGGGAGTTATCATATAAAAACAAGGCAGAGCTTTGTACTGTGAACAACGACAAAAACACTATTTTTCTATATTTTTATAGCCTCAAAAATATAAACTATTTTAAATTTAAAGCATCAAGCCTCACTGGTAACTTAATAACTTAAAAGAGCAAAACAAAATATGGCACAAAAGGTGCTTCAAACATTTACAACAAGCTGGTCCAAGAAGTGTAATCACATCATTTTTGAAAAGTAGCCCCAGTTGTATCGCAACACGACGCCCATTGAAGAAATATTATGTTGATATTAGAAAACACCTACAGACAAACTGTCGTATTAACGAAGGGTTTTAAAAGTTATTTCTCCACAGTGTACAAACAGCTTTAGCCAAAACAACTGCATTCTTACATTATGACAAAGAGAGACCGTGTAGAAACACTTAGTCGACAGACGCGAGCGGTCGAGCCTACATGTGTCCCAAAAAACAACAACAGAGAAACAGCTTCGACACATAGCAATTAAAAACGTTTTTATACCTGTGCGAGTGGGTTTCACGGCTCCTCCGTTGTTGCTGTCCATTTCCAGCCGTCACAGATTACAGTGCGAGCTCAGCCGCAGGCGTTTCGGTCCCGCGAGCGAGTCCAGAGAAGATCAACCACGCGGGTAATGTGCGCGCGCTGTGCCACTGCGGCCGGCGCCACTGCCCAAATCGCTGCGCGCGAGGATGAGAGGGAAGTGACAGTGCAATGTTTCTAACGTAAAATGTACGGATACACACATCACTAACTTTTTAAAGCTGCACAAAGGACGTCTGTGTGTAGGACTGTAGCCTTTATGGCTGCAGTTGAAACGTAGAGGGTAATGCAGCATTTCCAAGGGTGCTCAAGTTAAAGTCAATTTCTATTTGTTATGCTCTAGATAAATATGGATTTAGTGTCCTTAACATGGCTGTTCAGTAGGCTATAAGACAACAAAAATGAGACATTACAGGTAGCCTAGAGCCTAAAAATATGTATTGTTAAAAACAATCCGATAAAGGTCTAGACTATCAACCGATATTCCGCTTTTTAAAACAATAATACACAATAAACAAAATGTTTTTATGCAATACTGAGTGGGACATTAACCTGTCAGCACTCTCTTATGGACAAGCTATTTAATGCTTGAAAACATTCAGTATATTAGGCATTTCTGTCCTGTAATTTCTAGTTAAGTATCAGGCAACTTACAGCCTGCAGCAAAATATCTTAATGCTTTACTCCAGCGATTTAGTGTTGCACGTCCACGAAATTTGGACTCGCAAGAGATTAAAAAGAGAGCAAAATTGAAGCAGAAGAGGCCAAGATATCATGAATTTTTTAGTCCCCATTATAACTCTCCTAAAACACTGGATCTTACATTTCCCATAATGCACCTGGATAGTGAACCAGGATAGAACCTCCCTTCCTGATAAAAGCCCTTGTCTTTCGTCCTTTAAACTCCAAGCCTCCAGTTTGTAAATAGGCTAAATGTGTAGTCTCCAAGGCCATCATCAGGCTTATTTTCTCAGGCTTTAGTAGGCTAACTCCAGAGCCACAATGGACAATATCCATGATGAGTACATTGGTCTTTATATGGCAAATCTGTTGAGCGCCCTTTTAAAATGTTCCTGCAATAGTTGTCTTAAGACTTTAGGCTAGAGCCCTGAGTTTAAAGAAAAGATTTAGCTGTTCAATTTGCTTGTTTTGTCCAGAGAAAATCATTTTTTGGGGGGGGGTTATTTTTGCCTTTATTTGATAGGGACAGCTGAAGAGAGACAGGACATGTGGGAGAGAGACAGGGGGGATGACACGCAGCAAAGGGCCGCGGGTCGGAATTGAATCTGGGCCACTGCGGTAAGGACTCAGCCTTGTACATGGGGCACATGCTCAACCAGGTGAGCTACAACCTCCCATAAAGTCTTTGTAAAACACCTACTGGCATTTTTAAAGCCTTAAAACAATGCTAATGTATATCTGTAAACTGTTCTATTAAAACCTTCTATCGCACAACAGCCACTTGGAGTGAGATAAATTGTTCGAGGGGTCAAAGGAAAATGTATCACTCTGACATGTCAAATCCTCTCCACCTTTTGAGCCTATCACCAGTCATCATTCCCTACCTAATCCCACCCCTTTAGACCCCCTCATTAACATTGTTGGGCTATGTTCAAAAGCAGATGCCTGCAGATGAACTCGGGAGCACAGTGACACGGGCACATGCCTGTATGTGCTGTGGCCAACCTGGTGGTGTGCGTTTGGGTCAGCTGTCAGCCGGACGATGATGGACTTGCGGTGGAAACATACTTGGAGTTTGAGCTATGTCCTTCTCACTGAAGTCCTTTGGCACCCGGCTTGACCCCGCCACAAGGCAGCCACCCTAAAAATAAAAATGGGGAACATGTGCTTGTGTGCGCATACAAGCAGAGACAAGGGTGTAAGATATCATGGCTCATCAAGTGCTCCTGATGTCTCTGCTTGTGTGTGTGGATGCAAAAAACAACACATGCACACAAAGCCAGCTCAAACCGGATACTCCCACAATAGTAGAATCAGCCCCCTGTTGTTAAGGTTGGATTTATAGGGTGTATTTGGTTGCTCCATTTCCATGAAGCTCGAGTCCAATCAACATGTTCCCAGCATCAAAGTTAATACCAGCGCTCAGCTCCATCATCATCTTGAGTGCTTTCATTAAAGGACATTTTTATTCCTCCGGTCCCAGAATTATCGAGAACCCGCACATCGGCACATTTCAGTTTAACCTGGTCACTATGGCAACGTTTTGTCTTGAAAATGTTTTCTCTCTTTTTCGCTTGACTTCGATGTTTGATTGAGATGGCACTTGAAGGATACGAGGGGTTCATTTAAAACGATGGAGCGAGAACGTGGAAGAGAAGAATAGCACCATTGTGAAATCCATGGAGCCGGATAATGACTGCACTTTACAGCTTGGAAAAGTGTAACTCTCAGCAGTAAAGTGTATTTGAGCGTGACTACAATAATCAACTTCTGACTCAATATAAAATACAGTAGGTCTAGTTATTAGTCCACTGCAGCAGGTAGCATTTTGATCACATTATTCTTCTTCTTATTATATCCATTATCGACTCTTCAACTGTCTATAAGTTTCCGGTGAGACAGAAAAATTAATCGTTTCTGCTCAATGTAACAAATACCAGAAAATGAAAAGGACATTTCTAAATAGTTTTGTCCTATCTCCAAAGTTCAGTCTTCTGAACTGATTTTTGATGTGGTGTTTGGTGGTTTAATCTTTGCTGTCAACTATTTCTTTATTGTTTTTGTTTGGGGGGCATAATTTTCTTCTAACCTCTTCATGGTTCATTATTTAAGAAAATGAAAACGAACAATAAAATGACAATTTAAGAGCATTTTGAGTCGGAAATTTGACATACGTGCAGGGAGGAGAGACATGAACAGAAAATGCACTTCCTAGTAAAACTGTACGGTTTTCAGGAAGAAAAGGAAATCGAATTTTGATGTAAATATACAACATGTATGACATGAATTGTGGATTTAATGATGTGGAAAATTCCCAAGATGTGAGTTTTAATTTTAGTATGACTGCAAAGAGGTATCAAGAAACCCGTGACTGCTAATGATCTGTGACAAGTAACAACACCTTATACGTAGATGCCTGGCCCATGTAAGGTATCAAATATGTCTTTTATTGTTTTAGGTCCAATAGTTTCATTGTACTTAAGTGCCTTAAATTCAAGTGATTCATTGGTAAATATCTCCTTGATTTTTGTAAAATGATTGCAAAAAAGTCGATCATTTTAGAAAAGGGTTAACCATTAGGGTAAAATCCCTGTTCCACTGATTCAACAATGTGAATTAAACGATACTACATCAGAAGACATATATTCAAATTATTTAACAGCTTTAACAGTAGCTTGTTTATCTACATGACTTTGCCTGACCTTCTCTATTTCATTCTTTTACTGTTCAAAAACCCTTATGAAGTCATCAAGGCCAGACATGTAATGTGTCCCAGTGCTCATTTAAGATGCATTACTTCACTTGTCTTTGACACTGAGCAATACGTGGACATTTTCAGAGTGAGGAGGGGAACGTCTGAGTGAGCATTTACAAAAACAACACAATTACTCTTAGGCAGGCTTAATGATTGAGAATGAATGATGATGAAGGCTTCTCAGAAAAGTGACTGATCACATTTTTAAATTCTAAAAGATCACAATGCATTCTGGGTAAGATGTGCTCCTTGAGTGAACATCATTGTTCTATCGGCCCCTTTGTCTTTGAGGGTCAATGTCACTTGAGTTTTCTCAGTAATGGAACGGCGCTCGAGATGGCGATAATTCCCTAAAGAGGAAGTGCAAAAGGGAAGAGAATAAGAGACTGAAACACAACTATTGAAATTCACTGCTGGAGTCATTCAGATTATTTTTATTTTTTTTGTTGGTTTGTGAGTCGCTATTACAAAGTTTTAAAGGCCTTGTTCAATGATAAAATAAAAACTATGAAAATCTTGCAGTGTGAGTCAAGTTTAAGTGCTTCAAAAAGATTTTTAAATCCTACAAATATACCTTTTTCCTATGGCCTCTTGATCCTGGGAAGAGTGTGAGGCTACAAAACACCTCCCCCTCATCAGCTGTGCTGTTGTGTTCTGTGGATGTTTAACTTTGTGAAAAAGAGTTCTGAAAAACTTGACAGAAAGCACTAGGGGAAAAGAAATGTGAGGGAAACAGCTAACCTGGCTCTGTCCAATTGTTTTTACGCTTTGATTTCTGTGCAGATTGAACAAACAAGATATAACCTGTAAATTAATGAACTTTAGAGGTGTTGGTAGGCTGATTTGTTACCTTTGTACAGAGCCAGGCTAGCGGTTTCCTCCTGTTTCCAGTCTTTAAGCTAAGCTAAGCTAACCGGCCGCTGGCTGTAGCGTCTCATCTAATTCTCTGCTAGAAAGCAACTACGCTTATTTCCCAAAATAACAAACTATTCCTTTAACATATGACGCCAGTGTGTCACTGAACAAGCTACTGCTTGACTGCTTGACTCAAAGTAACCAGTGAATGTGTAAGAGCATTGATGACACCAGAATGAGCAAAAACAAGAAACAAAACAAGCTACCCTTCCAACAACTGTTTATACTTTAGTCTGGTTCGTTGCTCACTAGCATCCTCTCCGGTGGCAACACAGTTCGATGTTTCATTTTAGATAAGAGACAATTATTGTCCCACATCATACATACTATCTCTATCAGCAGAAATCTCGAACCACAGAATGCAGTCCAGATAGCGTGTCCCTGTGCCCTCGGTATTTAATGACATTTCTTTCCGTCCAGAAAGATAGAAGGAATCCATCAGAGCGAGGCATTTGGAAATGTTTGACTGTTTCTGTCTGTTTGAACTGGGCCAGTGGTTTCTCAAGCAAAAACACATTTACAGTACTAAAGCTAATCTGAAAACCCTTGTTGTTATGGCAACCACACCAAGTTAAAGCTCGGTTTTGGGCATTTTACCCGTTTCATTTTTTGTACGAATGAAAAAGAAACAACACATATTGTGACGAACGCGTAAAAGGCTTATTTTCAGGGCACATTTCCTCTATTCTCCCCTAAACACAGTCAATTTCAGTCCAGCTCTCACACCACTATGATTCTCAGAGGCCAAGTATGAAATTAGTTTCTTTTTTGACAGATCTTGATTGACAGCTCAACAAATGAGAAATCATTTATTGTGAACAGAGTGGCCGGCTGCTTTTGGCAGAGAGGCCAGTATGTGCCTTTGCATGTGTGTGTGTGTGTGTGTGTGTGTGTGTGTGTTCAAGTGGCTTTCAAAGCGGATTTAATGTTAGGTCTGAGGCATCAAAACCACAGTAGCAGAGCTGTCAGACTAAAAGACTAAACTAAACTATAAACTAAAATGTTTATACCAATTCCGGTGTAAAAGTATTTACATACAAACATATTCCATCATTAGTACTTCCTGTCTCTGGGTAAAACATTCATGAACTTAAAATGTAAAAGAAATCTTGTACTTGACTTCTTGTTTGGATTTGCTAGTTGGGTGTAGAGATAATTCACATTGCAAAAAAAGTTATTACAGTTGGTATATCGATAAAAGTGCAATGGAAACCGACTTAGCGAATACATCATGATGTACATGGAGCATGTGACTTGAGACGGTGGCAGATGAAAACAGCCGATCTGTGTGGAGCCACGAGGGGGACTGGGACTGTCCCCAAACTAATACATAAGACAAACCCGTTTCCATCATGTTTTCCACACAGTTTCTCCATCGTTTGAGGTTCAACCTGCACCCTCTTCTGCTGCAATGGTTCATTGGAACCTGACTGGAGAATTAACAGGCCCAGCATTTTATCCCGATATGCCCAACTCCCACATTGTTGTGCTGAATGTGGATGGAAACGTGGCTACGGTCTTGCTTTAAAATACAGTGTCTGGCATCATGTCTCTCCACTATTACTGACCATGAAGGTATTCTGAAATAACACTAGCCTGCTTACTTACTGTTGAGATTTTTATGCTACAAATTGTAGGCTACTAACTAGTCAACATCAGGTACTACACTACCAGAGGATAGGACTCCTACTACTATTCCATTCATACAAAAAACGTATTGATTTAATGTATTGGAGAAAGTATTAGAAACACCTCTCCAAATATACAATTCAGCAACAGACTCGGACCACCTCCTTTCATGGATGCCATTTAATGCATTATACAGTTTCTTTAAATAATAGACTTAAAACCTCAAAGAGCTTGAGGCACCTCTATTAAAAGGTCACCGCTCATCACAACAAAGTGAACACATTAACCCCGCTTTAAAATGAGCTGTAGAATAATCCGGTGAGCACAAATGAAGCACACGACCGCGATGCCAGCATTGTTTTTCTCACCTTGCCAGTAATGGCTTTTTGCGTAGTCAATCTACATACTGTCCACTTTCACACATACACACAGGTTTGCATACAAATGCAAACGCCGACTGTGTGGTGAATTTCTTCAAGCCATTAAAACGTGGGAGACAATTTGTCCTTTGCTTCACTTAAACATGGTAATATTTTAACTAACAGCTCGACCACAAATACACACACACACTCTCACACTCCGTGTTTGACATTTTTGCTTGAAAAATGACTTTGACATTGAATAATTTATCAAAATAGTTTAATAGTAACAGTTTAGCATTTAATGTAATTGATTCAGCTGAATGAATGTGTTTTTCTACTTAATTTTACTAATAAATATTGACCACATGTAAATTAATAACCACACATGCATGCAAGAAGACCCATTTGCGACAAGCCTCTTTGAATTTGGATTCAAGTGTGATGCTGCCATCTAGTGGTTTGAAATGTTTACTGATGGTGTTTCCAATCATTTTAAAAAGTCCTTTGCATTGCAGAACATGAGGCCAAAATTTCAGAAATGAAACAGAAATGCATTTGCCCATTTAATCATGATGATTAGTTTTCACTGGCCCAACGCTCTGGTCAGAGATGAATATGGAATAAACAAAGCTTTATGAATAACATTGCTTTAGAACAACGGACAGTAAGGCCTTTGTTCCAGATCAGTGCATTCTGAATAGAGATTTTTCCAAGCAACAAAGGTGCTGTCATTTGTGCCGAACCTCGGACTGTGTTAAAGCCACTTTGTGTTGCTGGGAGTTCAGAAAAGGTGAGAGGCAGGATGACAACACGAGAAGGCAGGGACACACCTTTACATACTGTATCTCTGAGTCAGAACGAATCAAGAGATCTTAATTATCACGTATGAGCCAGAATCAGCCAGAGGCCATTCAGGTGAGCTTGTGGCAGCCAAATTTCGTACAAACACACGATATATATATATTAATCTTTAACTGAATGTCTTCCAAATAGGAAACGAGGTGAAAAGAAAATATAGGACAGTTTTAATCTTGTTAGGACCAAATACTTATTTCTTTTCATTGCTGTATGCACAGTCATAGTTTCACATACTAAACGTACATACTGCTATTGCACATACTGACATTTGCATACTATCAGTATGTCATACGAAGAATTTAGACAGACCATACTGACCCAAATATAACACGGTCCTGATTATAAGATGATCCCCGAACCTCTTTTTTAAAATCATCAAGCTTAAAATACAAAAGGACATCAATAAAAAAAAAAAATTGTTAAAAATAATGTGAATACAATAAACATGGTATATCTGATCCCAATTTATAACACAAAAGCAAGTTAGCATTAAGCAGTAACGTATTTACCATGACATAAAACATGACTCCATGACATTGTCCCTGCATGTACTTTCCAGGAAAAAAAAACGTCTTATATTTGGGCTGATGACCTATCTTATGACTCTAAAATCCCTGTTTGTTGCCATGGCAGCAACAAACACCAAACCAGGCCAGAGTGGTTTAAACCCACCAGGCGGGCCAACAGACTTAAAAACACACATGCAAATAATCACTGGAAATGTCCTCCAAAGCCAAACCATACCACTGCAAAACAACACCAAAACAAATTAATCTTTCATGTTATTTATTACTTTTTTTTTTATTTTAGATTTACAAGTTATTTTCTTTTTTAAAAAAGGCTAACAACTCTCTGGTGTTACAGGTAATCAATACACAATGAATGCAAACAACTGCATCTGTTGTACAGTTCAGAAACATCTTCAGACGTGTAGCCTATTAAATCATGATCTGCTTAAATACTGTAAGCAAAGTCTAGAGCTTTCCTTATAACCGTGTCATGTCCAGGTCCCTAAAAAGAACAAAATACTGTGATCTAAACTGCAATAAGACAGAGATCCTTAAGATGAATTGCTCTGTGATTTGCAGTTCCAGCAATAGTAGTTGGGTATTTGTAGCTTTCATAATGATCAATGTACAGGGAAATGACAAGAGTAGAAAAGTAAACTGCCAATATACATGTATGTGTATGTATATAGTACATACACAACATAGACACACATTCACTATGACAAATGGGGGGGGGGGGCAACAACCTCAGCATCACCCATCAAAAAAAAACCCATTTAAGACAGAATCAACTGAGACAGAGGCTGAAGATGAACAGGGAGGTAGATAGATATGTGGGAGAAAAGACAGAAGAGAAGTAGTGAGGGATCTTGGGAATTCCCTCTAGCTTATGATTCTTTTAAAAAAAAGTTCCTTAAATCAAAGCAGATCCAGATAATCTCATCTGTAATCTCAGTTTAAGTGCAGGGGTGGCGAGTGGCTCTGCCCTCTCCTGCCTCTCTGGGTTTTAGCTAGATGCTGTCCTTAAAACGATGATCAGGGCTCACTCACTAAGTTCATTGTTTTGTACTTGCTAATTGCCCCCGCCGCAACACCGGCTGCTGCGGCCCTGAGGAGCAGCTTCTTGTAGATCCACTCCAGTCCTGGTCCGCCCCCCTTGCCCAGCTCCACCCTGAGGATCGTTCTTCGGTAGCTTCTTTGCTAAAGGAACAGAATCACAGATGTTTGAATATAGACAATTTAGAGCAAAGTTTGGAGTTGCAACATTCAATTCAATTTTATTTATATAGCCCAATTTGCCTCAAAGGGCTTTACAATCTGTACAACATACGACACACTCTGTCCTCGATTGGAATAAGGAAAAACTACCCATAAAGAAAAAAATAAATAAAAAGGTTACACTGTTCAATGAAAGTTTTGTCACTGGAAGGAACACAAAAAACAAAAAACAGAGGAGTTTACTATGGAGTCCAGCAGGTGTCATGGGGAAAAACTAAGTTGTGTTAACTAATTCATTAATTAGTTGGGACGTCATGATAGCTTAATGGTTAAGCCGTATACTATACAACCACTACATCCTCTTTTTGATTCTGGATGGGGACCCTTGCTGCATGTTATACCCCAAGTGAATTAGTTAAAACGCTTCTTTGTGCTCTCTAATTAATCAAGTTAGTCAAGTTCTTGTAGCCTTATGAACTAAAGTTAGATTGTACTGAATACTAAATGAATTCCTTCGTGTTAATCCGTGTTTGTTCGCCACGCTTACCGTTTCTGACAGAAAAAACATCACACTTACAACCTTCAAAGCTATTGGTCTCTCCACCCGAAATCTCTTGGGCCAAAGCAGCTCTTTCAGATCTAATTTGTAGTTTATTTGGATTTTGAATGAAGCAATGTGGACATATGTCAGATTTAGCCTGTTAAACAAAGTTGTGTTATCGTTGACACGCCTTAAACATGTTAAAACATTAACATTAAATAATACTGTTAATTTGTGCGCACAAGTTACTAAGTCAAGCTCATAGATGGTGATTCTTTTCCCCCCATGACACCTGCTAGGCTCCATATTATTTTGATTGTTTTTCAGCTGTATTTTCTTAAACTACAATTAAAATCCAACCATCTAATCAGGTCAGCTGCATCAGTTTTCTTATTTTGAAGTTTGTGTGTAATTCAACTTTGCCACAGAAATAAGTGTTGCCTGAAATATCCATCTGTGGGAGCAGAGGAAAGGAAGATTTGACTGAGCAGAATGACGCACTTACCAATAGCCATGAAAATTTCATTGACATTCATGGCGGTCTTGGCTGAAGTCTCCATGAAGAGTAGACTGTTGTCATCAGCGTATGCTTGTGCCTCCTAAGAACACAATTTAGATATTGAGGATAACATTAGAAATTTACTGCACTGACAAGTTTAACAGAATTTTATGATATGATAAATTCAGAATAAGGCTTTATATTTTGGCGTCTTCATACCTGAAGCTCTACAGCTCTCTTGTTTGCGATGTCTGCCTTGTTTCCAGCCAGAGCGATCACTATGTTGGGACTGGCTTGTCTCTGCAGCTCCTTTACCCAGTTTTTCGCTCGTGCAAAAGTATCCTAATCGAGCAACAAACTTTATTAATATTGCTCTCACCCAGTGTATTTATAAGCGGATGACCTGAACCTGAAGGCGTGACCTCAAAACACCCACAGGTCTGAAAACCTACACGTCTGATTTTATTTTTAAACATAGAACCTAAAATTGGAGAGTGTCTTGTATCCTCAAATAATTCTTGCAGTAGTGTGCTACGTTGTAACAGTGCCTCCAAACAAACCCAAATACACTTTCATAAGACATTCTAAAATTTGCAATTACCTTAAAACTTATGAAAGTAGCAATCTTTTACTGTCACAAACAAAAAGATAGAAAAAACAAACTAAAAACAACAACAAAACTGCTTAATCAACAACCCATCTAAGTACATCATGTTGCTACTGACTCCCATTTCTGCCCTGCGGGTGAAACCTACTGTGTTGGTAATGTCGTAGACCACAATGGCCGCCTGAGCGCCTCTGTAGTACATTGGAGCCAGGCTGTGGTAGCGCTCTTGACCTGCTGTGTCCCAGATCTCGAACTTCACAGTGGTGTCATCCAGACAGACAGTCTGAGTGAGGAAGGCAGCTGAGGAGAGCAGGACAATGAAGATCACTGGAATGATAATGTCCTTTAGGACGATCCTGTTCACGTATGCAGTGAGTGAGTGCTTAAAGGCGGCGCATCACTTCAAATTAGCTTGGACATGCGCTCCACGCCACACAAACATATCTGTGTCAATCTGTGCCTGTTAGACCTGCTGAAATGAGGTACAAGTGTGGAATTTGACTCACTGATCATTAAATGAAACATGCCACTTGTTTTGTGCATGGAAGTTCATTCTTGACCTTGGGAACAGTATGTGCAACAATATAATCTTAACTCGAAGCTCCACATGTAGTTGAAGGCTAAAAGAACAGCTAGTAAGGACTAAACTTCTAGATTTTTTAAAGTGTTTGAATATATTTACATTTTTTATTAAGAGTCTGTAGTTGCAATTAAAGCATATACCTTTTTAGTATTAGTGCACTGTTGTTCTTATTGAACTAGAAATGGATAAATGCCCCTAACGTGGAACATATTGGTCCAGTCATGCTGTATTTAATGAGCTACACCTACACCAGGGCTACGTATTGAACCTCAATACTTTATTGGTACTGACCAAAATGTGTGCAGAACACCAACGGTCAAATATATATAGTAGCATTGACAAACTCTTTTCAAATCTGTAATGTCCTTTACTTGCTGATTTAAATCCAATTTTTGCCAAATTTCAACAATTTTATTTAGAAAAAAATATTTTACAGCTTCTTATGTTAATATTTAAGAACTTATTTGGTAAATGAAAATGTGTATATAACATGTATATTTCTTAGGTATTGTATTGACACTAGTATTGTTACATTTCAAACAATATTCATCCCTCATGTACCTCATTTACCAACTGAGACACCCAAAGCCCCATTTGAATAAAATTCACTTCTCACCTCCAATGGTGCTCTCCTGGAATTCATGAAACTGGCCTTTGACAAAGCGCAGCACTAAGCTGGACTTGCCCACTGCTGACTCCCCCAGCAGCACCAGTTTGAACTGGCAGATTTTGTTTGCCACTGTGGCACCATTAGGCCTGGTTGTTCCTCCACCGCGGCCAGCCATTGACAGAGACAGAGACTGTTGTGGATGAGATGGGCTGAGGTGGGCTGAGACTAAAAGTGAACGAGGCGTAAAGATGGAAGATGAGTCCGGTCACACAGGCACTGATGGTGAGCGAGGTCAGAAACCAAACACCCAGTGGGAAGAACCGGATCGGGAGCGCGGTGCTGGAGCAACCCGGTCTACCTTTAAAAATAAAAACAGGGAATATCAGTGCATCTACTCCTGAGAACACAGTCACAAAACAAGTCAGAGTTTTTTACGTTGCAGATCTGCTTTCAAACAAAGATCTGATTTGATCAAAATAATAGTCATATGTATGAATCTCAACTATCTGAGCTATTAGGGCTCCAACTAAAAGTTATTTATCATACTATTAATCTGCTTTTTCAAATAATCAACTAAGTGTTGTTGTTCTAAAGTGAAATCAATTCAGTTTGCTATAATTTAAGACAAAGAGAAGCTTATTTGTAACTTTATTATAATAAAATAGTAATTTATGCTTAGAGCTGAAAGGACCATTAGTCTATAGACAGAAAATTAATGGTCAACTTTTTTGATAACTGACTGATCATTTCATTAATTTTTCAAGAACAAAATGCAAAATACTAACTAGTTCCAGCTTCTTAAATGTGAGGATTTGCTGCTTTTCTGTTTTTATATATAAAACAGAAAATAGGAAAACTGTGAATTTGGACAAATGGTCGGTCTGAACATGTCACTTTAGGGGAAACAGAAATGATATAAATTTCAAACACAACAATACCAACCTCTAAACTAATTGATTAGATCACGAAACCAGCTAAACCTGCTGACCCTAACTGTGACAGTGTAGCCAGACCAAAACAGAACCAGCTGTAAGTTAGCTACGAGGCTAAAGCGCATTTGTAATAACGGCGAGACAAGTTAGCAATGCTAACCTCGGCTAACAAGAAGAATTACTAAAAGGAAACAAATAACACGTTGGCATTCTTACCAGCAACGAAACGGAATACCCACCGCGCCCTGTGAACACTGAGTTATAACCGTGTAGTTCCTCGTTAACAACGTTTTCTCCCAAAACACTGAACAGGTTCAGTGAAATATACGCTTCCGCCTTGTGCAACCAAAATACTTCCTGGATTCGTCCGTCATGTGATGTAATATGTCACAACCAATCAAATGTGCCGAAGAGTGGGCTGTCAGAAGCAGAGCCAATCCGCGCTGGTCAGAAGAAGGCAACTCGCTGCCATACATGAGAGGGAATCGGTTTAATAATAAAGTCTTGAAGATAGTCTTTTTGAGAAGGATTAATTTGGGCTGTAAATAAGTATTTTGTAACAAAGACATTTAAATTCGGCAAAATGGAATTCCTGATGTTTAACATCAAATTTGGATTTTTCATACAGAACAAAAAATGTGAATACTTGTATAGTAAAACTGTGATACTTGCTGAATTTAACACAAACATGGGGAGAGTTAAAGCTCAATCCAACATTTTCATCTTTTGAAATCTCTGTTTTTGCTTTTTTATGGATACAGTTTGTAATTATTTGATCGTTTTTATCAATTTATTTATTTGCTGCTGGACTGTATATTTGACAGAGGCAATGATCGTGCATTGCCAGTGTTTGTGAACTGTTATTTAAAAAGAAAAAAGGCAAATTGAAAAAAGTAAATCTTTTTATGGATTATCATTATCACAACATGATAAAGTGAAATCTACTAAACCAACACACAGGTGAAATACACACTGGGTTTCCTCTTCTAACACTTTTTTCCACATCTCATCTACCGAAAGGTCGTGCAATGAAAGAAAGAGAAAACTCAGCAGAACCTGTGTGCGATCGGCAGTCCTATTCTTCACCAGTAATAAACTGAAAGAAGCTGAAACATGTGCCTCACAAGTGAATCTTTTCAAGAACAGGGGCAGGTATGACTGAGTCGAATCAGCTAAATAATTAAAACCACTTGTGTGGGTGTACCATGAGGTGCAGGGTCTTTAATTCATGTGCCGATTTGCCCTTAAATATGAAGCTGTGAACTATGTTGCTGTCTATTGATAAAACTTGACTTTTACCAGCCAGACCAAAAGTATTTCCCGTCTGGCTGTTTTTAGTAACAACAACTTATTGTAAGTAGAACACACCAACAATAAGATTCATGTTGTTTTGGAAAACCATTAGAAAAAAAATCTAAAGTGATACATAAGAAGTGAATAAGGACAAAAGCTGCAAATGACTGATCTTTATGGCAATGCTAAAGTACACAACACATGAGAGTAGATTATTCAGTCACTGAAAGATGTGTTGCATGATGTTCATTTATCCGTTGCACAGATTATGCTTGCAGCAAGTGGCAGATACACCTCGACAATCCTCCATCAGGCACTCATTTGCTTTGACGCAACCCTGTAAGTAGCTGCCAGCTGTGAAAACATGAAAAAAGACAGAATGGATTATTAGACTACTTCTACACGTTTTCTATGAAAGTAATGACTCTGAATTGGTCCAGGCAATATTAAAAGGATCTGAGCACCATTTTCTGCATTTTTACATGATTGTATCATATTTTCAGCTACTTAAAGCAATGCGTTATGATTATGATGGTTATCGTGCTTAGTTTAGTCAGAAAAGTGGTAAATACACATCAACGCTTCCTAATCTCTGCATGTTTAACCCAGAACCCTACTGAACATCACAAGCTGTGGTATTCAATTGGAGATATAAGAATTTGAAGAATAGGACTGGTATATCTGTGGCACATTATTTAAGGCACTATCAACAGATAATGTTCCATTTGCAACTTCAATCACAACATATAAGAAATGTATAAAAATATATGTATATTTTAAGAAGTCTCGTGCTGTCAATAGTTTCATCAAGATCACTGTTAATGAATATGTTAGCTTTAATATGTTCAAGTCCAGTGTCTAGTACTTTTTATGATGAGTACATTATGATTACACCACCTTAACTCAAAATACATGCCTTTTTAGTCCCTTGTAAAAAAAATGCAAAATACCAAAACATTATATAGCCACCATCTCATTGTCTTAAATATAGTGGCTTAAATAGGAACATAGTCCTTCTTACCTTCATGTATCCATACCTAACATTTACATTTTAAGATGGTAAAAGACATCAATTAATCAATGACACACAGTGATCAATTCATCAAACTTGCTGTTGTTAGTGACACTTCATTTTAAAATGTTATAGTTATAATATACTTACTGAATCCAGCAGAAAAGGTGACTTTAGCACAGACATCATTTTAACCATGGCAGGTCTCCGCAGGGTTTAAACATTACTTCAGGCCTCCACAGTAACAAATCAAGGCTTCACCTGGAAAAAGAGAAAAATGTGCTGCATTTTCACTGCCACACATGATTGTCTTTTAGCTCTTAAATCTGCTCAGAACAGACACACTGGAAACATATTTTAAATAAAGAGTCTTGTACAACCAATTTTGGTCAAATAGACTGCAGGTTTGTTGTGATTCCTGCACATTAACTCACCCTGGCTGACAACCAACCATACCAGAAGAGCAAGAATCACAGTCTTCATGTTTTCACAATGTCTCGTGTCTGTCAACCAATCTCCGTGTGAATAAAGCAAAGGCAGAAAAGGGTGAGAAATCAAATGCCATATTTTGCTGGGAGCACTGCCATAATCCACATCCAGTATTAACAATCGTAAAGCTATTCCACCTGGTAAATTGTCATGCTGGAGTTTTGATACCTCAAATGTGTGCTGCCAGCCTTGGAGCTTGCTATTTGCTGAGCGATTGATGCAAATCCATTGTATCATTAACTCTAAAATTGTCCACTTGGTTTCACTAACAAACAGTGATTTCTCAAGGCCAGACATAGATCCTAAAAACACTATGACACCACTGATCCACCAGGGGAAATATTTTTATTTGTTAAAAAAAAATGGTAAATGGTCTGAGTAATGAAGCTGTAAACGTATTTTTCCTGCATGAAGACATCTGTAAAGCACACTTTGCCCAGTTGCACTTACACCTAGAAATAGTTTCCCAATAAATAAAATTTGGCACACTGCCATTTGGAGAATGCTGAAATAGCACCAAATCAGTTGTATGAGTTGTGTGTAAGATCCCCCCAGTGTAAATGACACCTATGCAGTGTGGAAATACTCTGTTAAAAGTAAATGTTCTGCATTCAAGACTTTTACTTGAATAAAAGTACATAAAAGTATCACCAAAATACACTTAAAGTAAAAGGACTCTAATGTCCCATTTCAGAACAATGTATATTATATTTTTGGATTATAATTATTGATACATTAATGTGTATATCACATTGATTCTGCAGCAGGTAAAAGTGGAACTTATTTTAATTACTTTATATACTGCTGGGTAGATTGTGAAATTGCGCCGAGGATCAATAATTTTGCATCTTATCTTAAACTATAATAACAGATAATTTGTTGATTATAGTTTGCATTAATAATCCCAATCAAGTAACTAAAGTTATGAAATAAATGTAGTGGAGTAAAAAGTACAATATTGTTTAGTACAATATTTTTGGAAAATAGATATATGGTAGTGGAGTAGAAGGTAGTAGAAGGTAGCAGAAAATGAAAAAGTAAAGTGCAATTACCTCAAAATTGCACTGAAGTACAGTATTCCACCGCTGTAGCCATCCCTACAGCTTAGCGTCAGCTAGGCACCCTTTATACCTTACATTTCTTTTCCTAATGTCCTCAGTTTTTTGTCTTATCTTATTAGAGAGCTTAAGAACTGTTGTTGTTGTGTCATTGAGACACTGTATGAGATGTTCGACTTTACAACTAACCTTTTAACTTTTAAACTTTTTCCATTCAGAAACAAGACATCGACGAACATTGTAGCTTGTGATGTGCACTTCCCTACACTTACCACAGATGGAGCCTGTACTGTATACACATAAATGAACTCCTCCTTATGAACTACCTGAGCAGATCTGTGTTTAAAACCCAGCCATGTTGCCTTATCTTAGAATCAACTTTTGCCATTGTTAGACAAGGTTTACCCTGTATTAACTCAATTTGAGTAATTAATTAATTCACTGTAAAAAAAGCCAAACTAAAATAAAAAACTGGTCAAATTGTAAAAGTGGAATATTGTGAATATAGAATTAGCTCACATTTGTGCTGGATTTGGTCAGTTTGAGCTTTGTGGTGATGGCATAAAACCATTTATAAAGAGTTATTAAGAATTATAGAGACACAAAATCACTGTAAATAAAAGAATAACAGAATAAGGAGGCATAAAATGTGAAAAACAAAATTTAAAACATTGGTGTTTATTATGAGGATAGCAGAATATACATTACATGACAGCAGAATTTTAATTTCTCAGAGGATGCGATGATAGTCATGAGGATGACGTTCATTTATCTGTTGCACAGATCACTCGAGCAGCATCTGGCAGTTGATATACCAGGAAAATTCAGCCGCATGCAGTCATTTGTTTTCATGCAACCCTTGAAGTAACTGGGAGCTGTGAAAACATGGAAAAGGACAGAATGGATCATCAGGAAAAGTATTGTTTTTGTTATTGTTATTAGAGGTGGCTATTCACTTTATTGTGCCCATCGCCTTTTCCTGCTGCTCAGGCCCAGTGAAGACTAAAGCACTTACTGGATCCAGCAGTAAAGATGACGCCGGCACAGACGTTGTCAGAACCAGAGCAGGTTTCCACGGGGTCTGAACAGCGCCGCAGGCCTCCACAGTAACACCTCAAGGATTCACCTGAAAACAAAAAACAATCTCGTTCACCATTGGAATCAAACTAACTCTTCAATGACATTTGAATGTAGCTAAAATAGACTGCTGGTTGCAAGGTTAACTCACTGTGGCTGACAGCCAACAACACAAAAAGAGCAACAAGAATCACTGTCTTCATGTTTTCACAAAGTCACGTCCCTGCACACAAGTCTCTATAAAAAAAGAAAAGTGTGAGATCAGAAACCACATTTTCATAATTAAATGTCAGATCACTTGTATAATCCACATGTTCAAAAGATGTCTAGATAGACAGACAGACAGACAGACAGACAGACAGATATCTCACCTGAATGAACCTGATGAATGGTTCTACTGGAGCGCTGATACCCTGGACTCCTTTTTATCCACTCTTGTTGCGCAATTTGTATATGCTATTGCATATTCCGTGATATTTAAACTTTTGAAATTGTCGTCTGGGCTTTCCCAACTTGTTCTCATTCCCAGGGTGTTAAATAGCCGGTATTTGACACCCTGGGAACGAGAACGGACTGTTTTTTGTCGAGTGACAAATCAAGGTCAGACATGGATGCCTGGAAAACACACTCTTACACCACTGACTTACAGGAAATGCACTGCAGGTATGGTAGATAATTAACCCTAACCATAACCACAAAAACAAGACATATCAAGAATACTACAACTAATAATAATGTTCCTAATATTGTTAACGTTTTGTCATAAGTAAGTGACCTAACCCTACCCTGGTCTGTGCGATGAAGCTGCTGAGTAAGATTTGAAAGTATGACCAGTATTTTTGTTTGTTTTCTCTTAACTTGCAAGTAAAATAAACAATGTGTTCTTGACCTGTTTCTTGCAAAATCAAATGTTGTAGTAATCATCAAAACTCCACTATAAGGACAAAACATGACAATAGTTTGTTTCTCAAAATCAATACAACAGGCTGTACTTCATGTGCCTGTTTTCTGAAGCTCTGTTGACATGAGAGACCTGTTGAAGCTGAGCCAGTGGACATGAAACAAAGTCAAAATAAACATGAATCATGAAGGTTTTTTGGAGTTTACCTCAGTGTGTACTGAAACCCTGAATGAACAAATAAAGCTGCTTGAATGAATTTACTTCAAATGTTAACATTCCTGAATATAGCTGTTTTTAACTATGATCCAAAATGCTCTATAGAACGGCTGCTTAATTTAATCTACAAGTTCCCTCTCAACAAATACATCAAAGACGGTGTACGTTTCACTTATATAATCTGATTGAGTCAAAACAGATAAATGAAATAAGGGATAAACCAGAGTTCACCAAAAACTCATTGCATTCACAGCCACCAATGAGAGAACCAACAGCTGCAAACCCTCTTTTTATTTTTTATAAAGAAGCCAACTGGTGACTTTCTGTGTTACTTGGGGACAATTTCTTCTTTATGGTAAATGGATGATGTATCTTTTTTGTACACAGTGGCTGCACAGTAAGTGTACGTGGGGTTACATTTAATTAAAGTAATTCTATCTTTGTTAATTTTGCCACAGCTCTAAAAGCTTGTGGATGAATCCTAATAAACTTTAACAGGGGCTAGGCACAATGTGAATGCTGATTCGACAAAAGTTCTCTTACATCGTCTGACAACCAATCGCCCCTTAAATAGCTTCAAAGTTAGCTGAAACATTTAAATGGTTGATCCGAATCTCCATTTAATGTGTTTAGGCATGATTTTACCGATTAATGAGGTTACTTGCTGGTCCTGCAGCGATTTCGTGTTAGTCACAAATAAGAGAAAAATTTGAGGGGATTTGTTTTTAATTGTCTACAGTGAAACACATCAGAACACATATTTCAACTCAGTTTTGTTTTAACTATATACTTCTTTCAGCCACATGATTGTAAACCAGAAAAGAGACAGTTAAATGAAAGTGCAGTCAACCCAGAAACCATTGACAGTGAAACGAGTGCAATTGTCCCTACAGTACCTCCATTAAAAACTACATAAATGCTCAAATCAAACCAACCAGCTATCGGTTTATTTGTAACATCATATTGATAAATCATTATGGGGCCACCTCATTTTTATCATTGTAGCCACAACAGATCTCCCAGTAATGAGAAATATATATCAATTAAATATATAACAAGTTATCACAATTTCAGTTTCATGTAACTTTAGCTTTGGTTAATATGTTATAATCAGAAATAAACTTTTAATAGATTTACTGTAAAGGCATGGTAACATAAACAAAACTACTATACATGGAGGACTATACCATGAGATTTTACTTAAATTTATTAATTCTCAAAGTTTAGAAGGCCAGCTAAACCTGAAGACCAGGAACCAAAGTCTTTATCTTCAAGTGTCACGATGCTGCACACCGGCCAACGATGGAACAGGGCAGCTATGAACTAACATACTCAAATATTCTAATATGTTTGTACTCATAAACTACAACTATGTCAGCCTTTCTCACGTTATCACACTTTAACGTTTTTTCATATGGTGGATTATTAAATCCACCATATGAAAAAATCCTATGACATAACCGAATACATGTATGCAACAATACTTTTTGGTTTAAGAATCATGGACGACAACCTGTCAAACACAAAACTGAAAGCATAACCTTGATGGATGCACAGAAATAGGTCAGTAACTCCTGTCCAGTTTTTCAGAAGACACAAATGTCTGAACATCTGTATTTGTTCCTGAGCTTAAATCAGAGTTGGTCAGTGAATATTAAAGCAGGATTTCTGACTGACAAGAGAAGCTTTATTGCAACTAAGCAGCCATTCATAGAATGTTTTACTTATTCTGATGTTTCTTTCCAGAACGATTATATACGGTGTGACACCACAGTAAAGGACACAGTAATACATTTCTGCATACTTTATTTTGTCAGTCAAGGAGAAATCATTCAAAAGTTCCTGAATAATCTGATTATTGTATGAGCAACATGAGTTAATGTTTTTTTCCCCCCAGGAGGCATTCATAGTTTGTAAATTAGTGACAGTACTAAATATTTCATGGGGCCCACTTTTCATCTAAATATACTTATTTATGTTTAATTTATCAGCTATGTCGTGTTTATAGAATTGTAGATCCTTGAGAAAAAATGTGACAGCAATTAAACCTATTTCACAGCACAATCTTTAATGCCTTGGAGGGGAAAACATAGGAAATGTATTCAAATCTCCTGAACGATCTTTAGGAGAGCACAAAACTGGAGAAGTTCAATGGAATCATAAATAAAAAACAGTCCATGTTGTTTGATGCACATAGTCTATTGCCTACATGCAAGGTGAAGCACATGTCTCTTTTGTTCCTTGGTATATTAAAACATCCAACCGCTTTGATCCGTCTGCCTTACAGATAATACACAGATAATACAGTATCTGTGTACACAACTGACAGGTTGTCATGTAGAACAGATTGAATTGGAAACATTTTCCTTAGAAAAAAAGAATAAGCAACTTTACCATGCAAGGAGGTAACAGGTATTTTCAACTGCAAATTGATCTGTCGTAAAAAATATACAGTATATACTGGAACCAACAGCTGTGGACGGATTTTTTTTTATTTTTAAAAGACACATTTCAGTAAAGCCAAGAAAATGCACGAATGACATGCGTTTGCATAGAAATGGTGTAAATTGCATGGAGTCTGACAAATATGCGAGCCCAGGGATTAAGAAGGGGAAATACGGCACACATTGACAATCTCCAGCAAAGTCTCTTTAAACACTGTCAGAAGTTGCATGTTAATAATAACTTGAGTTTCTTGTCCAGTGCTGCGGTTTTTCCCCCCAGTTGCAGTGCAGTTAGTGAGTCTGCCCCGGAAACATGTGCAGTTTAATCTGTGAGGTCCAGACACCACGACTGCTCTGTGCTCTGAGTCTGGGTGTCAATGCTGGACCTTTGTGATGACGCGCTTTCGCTGTCCCTGCTCTCCGTAGAGCCCCCGTTCCCCAGTAGGCACTCCAGACTGGTGTGTTCTATGGCAGATGGGTCGCCCAGTGGATGGTGGGGCTCGTGAGCATCTGATCGCGGTGATCCTGAATCCAGGGAGGATCCAAGAGGGTGGGCCGGCAATGTAGGTGGAGAGGTAGACACAGGGTGAATTGAGGGGTGTGAGTCCTCGATTTGGAAGATGGAGGTGTCCTGGATCAGATCATGAGATGCTGGGGCGGACATCAGAACACAGATGTCCTCATGTGTGCCGTGTGATAAGTTGAGATGGGACTCAGAGGGCAGCAGGCTCTGTGTGGACGAACCTGTAGTGTATTCATCACTATCACTGGAAGGCTGCAGGCACAAAATGGGCTGGGACTGGCTGATGGTGGTTGGGGGAGCACTGAGAGGTCTGTTGTAAGAGTCTTCCTGCCCAGAATGAGATGCAAGGCCTGGACTTCCATCCTGGAAACCTGGGCTGATGCTAAGAAGAGACGGGCTGGTCCACAGATGTGTGGTCCCACTCTCAGAACCATGACATGGGCCTAAACTGGGTGCAGAGTTTACAGAGAGGGGCGGACAGGAGTTAGCAATCAGACTAGAGGACTGAGGCCTTACGTGTCTCAATGTTTGTGTTTCAGCTTCTCCACTGTAGCTCCAGTGGCCAGCGGGTGGGACACTTTGGTGGATGTGGCCTCCATGGCTCTCAGGATCATTGTGGGGGTGGTAGGTTGAAGCTAGGTCGTAGGACATGCCAGTGTTGGGGGCTGTGGGAGGGTTGGACACCACTTGGACGCCATACGGGTATGAGGTGGGGCAGGCTTTGTAGCAATGCACAGATACGTGGGCCTGGAGGAGATGCATCATGTTGTGCAGGCCCTTGGTGAGCTCAGATACTTCCTGGTTTAATGTGCCCATCTGGGTAGAGAGTGCACACAGTTTAGTCGTGACAATAAAAGACGTATCCTACCTTGCATATTCTATTATTACACTGAGAAAACATGGTAAATTACACAAGTACAGCTTGTTCTGTTCTGCCCAATTAAGTCCCCAGCACAGAGATTAGACAAATGAATCAGCTTCTACCTTTAAGGTTAAATCTCACTCATATCCAGATATCATTTTCTAATGACCTCCCAAAAGAGAACCAAACAATTTATAATCTCCTCTATGACTCTAAGAAAAGGCTTACGCAGTAGTTAGATCCAGAAAGACACAGTCTGAGGTAACTGACGCAAATAGGGAAGAAAATAAACAGAAAACCTGTAACAATGGAGTGAAACAAGAGGGAGCCAGAGAAGGTCCGCAAGTAGAGCTAGGTTGTCATCAAAATGTTATTTTTCCCCCCTAAAGATCGCCGAGTCAGCACTCCCGACTATCCTCTGCATTGCAGAAATGTACTGCTGATTAATTAATATTGACTTCAGACAGCACCTTCCTGGGACCATCTGGATCCTCTCGCTGCACCTGCTTTTGCTCTATTTACATTCAAATTAAGAGTCCGGGGACAGACTGGGATACAAGGCAGAGAGTGAGTCTACTTGATGTAACTGTATGCTTCCCCCTGTACATGTACAACCATGGCTGATTATTGGATGAGAAGACAGAAATGTATCCATGAGAAAAGGTTATGAGTTTCTGCTTAGTTCATTGGTTTGCACTGAAGATGTCAGAGAATCCGTTTGTAAAGACTACAGGAACTCATATTTTAATGTCGAAATAGCACACAGGTTGTATTATATAATCACAACTTCATTCATGCTTCCTGTATTTAATGTTCCGTCTCTCCACTATACTTTACAGAGAGAGAATTCGGAGCAAAGTTTGGATCTGCGAGGATTTCAACCTGAGGCTACATTATCTTTGGTCCAGTCAGTTTTAATTTAGGTTAAGGGGCTGTACCTTACCTTGTTGTTGAGTTGACTGATGTTCTGTCTGACCTCCTCGGTTTCCAGCAGCAGAGTCGCATTAACATGTGTGCAGTCTGGAGAAATGAGGAGGAGAAAACATTAAGTAGCTGACTTTGTAGCACACAACTCAATATTAATATGAAAGAAAATGATCATCTAACACCAAAGGATGCCAGATTATATATACACTATAAGTAAGTACTGCATTTATCCATATATACATGCGTGCATGTGTGTATAGTATCTATCAGGGGTGGATACAATATTCATGTAATGTTTTGCTGACACTGTCAGAAAGGTGTTAGTTGAATTGAATTTTCTAAGGTGTACACTTAGTTTAAGGTGCTGTTTTACTGGACTGCATTATACAATATATTAGAAACACATTTGAATATTATACAATCTTATACAACAACACTACAAATTACTTCCAAAATATTATGTTGTAGAACTATTGCACTGGATAGAGTTTATGATATTATGTCAACCCTTATGTCTATATATTTTCATAAATGGTTTACACAAGCTTTGTGGAAATTGTCTTGACAGCAGAAACTCTGTGCAATTAATAAGGTACAAACTAAAAAAAAGCAAAATAAAAAGTCGGCAATCCTCTGGGAGGCGCTGTTGGATGGCCAGAACTACCAAAAAATGAATCAGCAGGTCTGTCCTACACCACAGTTTTTCAAAACTGTTAGTATTTAGCAAGCTGTATTGTACATAGATTGGTACCATTTACTGTTGTGTATCTCTGTTGCCAAAGCACTCGTTATACTAAAGTAAATTAGTTGGACTGAACTGAACTGGATATTCATTCCAGACTGATAGTGATCATCAGTGAAAGCTCAGGTCAGGTGATCTGTACCCTGCTTTGACCTCACTTGTCCTTTAACATGTTCTCTGACTCTTTGGACACCTGGCTGTCATTTCATTCCTCTGTGCTCTCATATTTCCCCAGGAGGAGGCAGGGCACCACTGTTGTATTCACCATTTGAACTCCTGAGTTCACCTCAAGCCATCTGGCACCCAGGTGACCCTCGCAGTTGGTGGCGGTTTGGCTTACCTTGGGCGCTGCCTCCTGTACTGGCTCTAGGCCCGGTGTGCTCCACGTTGAAATGGAACGTGTGTCCATTGTCTTCGATGCCGTCTACAACCCTGGCGGGAGGGGTGAAGAGGAGGGAAGCTGAAGTTAATGTAACAGTAGAACTTTTTCAATTATCACTGGAGCCAGCAGACGACCCAGAAATGTGCCATGAGAGCTGCTGCTGGCAGAGTCCCATGTGGGTTTGAACATGAGGAGAAGAGCCCAGTCTGGAGGGGTGGACACCTGAGCTCTCTGAACCAGCACTTACCCATATCTAGGACTTACTGGATGACTTAGGGATACATTATGAATACAGATGGTTGGGGCAGGAGGATAAGGTGCTCTGGTAATGAAATGCAGTGAGATCTGTTGAAATATGCAATTCAAATACACTCCATTTACATTAAGTAGATGAAGCAGGTTTCTGAAGCATGACTTTAGGTGTCCATTACTGCCACACGTTTGACGGCTATCATAACAACGGTGAAGACATAAACATAACGAGGTCTACAAGTCTATCAGGTTGTAGTCTCGCATAGCCAGACCTATCTCCATACTTCGTTTTAGTGTTGTGGCAGCGCTGGAAAAAGGTTTGGCTGTACCGATTATCATTAGGTAGTGAGGAAAAAAAACGCTCTGGCTTGTTTGTATTTCTTTAAAACAATCAAAATCGTCCTGGGCGGTGCTAAGCCTAGGATGATGCGACAATGTCTTTGCAAAACGGTACCCGCAGATAGCGGAAGGGGAGGAGAATTCCGGTTAACAAAGGCGGCCAACAGAAGGCTTATACCTGCAGCCTAATGCCTGTGAGTCAGCCTAATCAGGTTGAAACTGGGAATTTAAGAAAGACATGAAGTAGAGGGGGGGCCGTTTGACAACAGGCAGATTAGACCATAACAAACACACAAAAAGAGGCATTAAGGCCCATGGTATAGTGGTGTATTTAGAGTGAACACACATTCTGGATGCTTTAAAGTGGTCATATTATGGCCATTTTCAGGTTCATAATTTTATTTTGGGGTTGTACCAGAGTATGTTTACATGGTTTAATTTTGACTGCACATTGCTGCACACCTCTTTTCACCCTGTGTCTTGAACACTCCGTTTTAGCTACTGAGTGAGGCATCTGACCTGTATTCGATCTTTGTTGGGGGTTGCACATATGCGGCACCTAGGTAAGGACTACTAGCCTATCAGAAGCAGAGCAGAGTGGGTCCTGACGAGCAAGCTAGTCCAAATCCAAATCAAAGCCACTTCAGTCGGTAACTATGGCTTTGGTTCAGCCATAGATGTTCGAGACCAAGTCTGATCCCGTAACACAGGCAGAACAACCCCAACCAGATTCACAACCGAGACTGGAGCAAGACGTTTCCGAGTGGTAAGTTATCTTTCTTACGTAACGTTTTAACTGTGCACTGTCTCTACATCACAGTAACAACTTTATGCCCATAGACTGGAGAAAGCTTATTGCAAAACCTGAATTGCACGTTGCAAGTTCATGAAGCAGTCCTCGGTAAAATGACATGAACACAGCAAAAGGTTGTGGTTGTAGTCCTGCGGAACAGTGTTAAAAATCAAGTATAACCACAGACTTCTCAATTCATCGTCCTTTGGAAGTCTATGCAAAGAAAATTTCCCCTCACACTTCAGAACACAGCGTCTCTTCGACATGGCGATAACACAAACTGAACTCTTCTGGTCTCCGCTCTAAGTTGCTTGGTTTGAGGGCGTAGCTGGTAGGTGTGCATTATGACGCGGGTCACAATGTGATGTAATAACTTACCCAGAAGTAAAGGCTGGACTACAAACGAGCCATTTTCAGTCAGTTCAGGAGCAGTGTTTCTGTGGGAGAGGGTAACTCCCTTTGTGGTGGACTTTGGGCTTTTTCACTTTGCAAACCTATTACATGTACAAAAAAGATATATAACACAATAAAGTAAAGGGAAAAAGCCAAAAAGGATAATATGACCACTTTAAAATTTCAGCCTCTGGGGGGAAACCGCGGTGTTTAAAAAGAAGGAAAGACACCATCATGTTGCTACTCATTACAGTTTGAAAGTTGCAGATTATATGATGATAACCACTAACAATGAACTCTTTTCAAGTAATGAGATGCAAAGAATAATAAATATATAAACTTTACACTGTAATGAAATCCAACATAACCATTTTAATAAATTCTGCCTCTGTGAAGTTTATTACTTTTATTTGCTGTTGACAGTGCCAATCTACTGTATGGTAATTTTGAGCCCATAGTGCAACGTGTTGTTGTGTTGGACTGCACTTTAAAGGCGATTATTAGAAACACTTTTCAAAATAATGAAATGCCATATAGCACCACCACAAACTATAGATTCAAACTGCACCATCAAACTGAATCAAAACACAAAGAGTGTAGTGTCAACAAACACTAGACATTTTAGTTAAGGCAGTACTGATAGTATATTGTTATTATATTTTATTGCATTGAATTACATTATTTTAGACTATGATAAGTTTTTTCTTGTTTTCCACTTGCGTTGAATTGAATTGAAATTTAATTTGATGATAGCTTTCACAATACCTGGGACTAAGATCTGGGGGTCCAGAGCAGGTGACAGTTGGGATAAGCAGCTTTGAAGGCTTTTGCTCAGCCGCTGACTCTCCCTGGGCTGAGGTTGACGCTGGTGTGGCTGTAGGGGTGCTGTGGTCTTTTTTTGATGGTGGCTGAGGGGATGAGCTTTGCCCGTGGAGGCCACGGCTGAGGTTCGGTGAACGGCAGCGTCGCAGGGCGTGGAACTGCCGCAACTCATCCCCCAGGAGGTTCCCCAGGGAGGTACGGCGCACGGGGCTGCTGAAGCTGGGCAGCAGGAGGTTGCGACGGGAGCGGGTCGCTGGAGAGCGGTGAAAGGAGTCGTCAGGGTCATCCCCCTTTGTTTCCACGATGGAGGGGAGCCTGGGTTCCTGCCAAACAGCAGAATCAACATGCAGCATTAATAATTGTACACTTGTAACTGATTTGTGTTTGTGTTTGTCAAAATTCTGATTCTGAGAATATGGAAACAGATTAAAGCAGAAATACAATTTGAAAATACTGGAATTAAGGATTGCATGAACACTGATATATTATGAAATAATTTTATAACATTTAAATTAAAACCAAATTTAAAATGCCACTCACAATACCTTTCCATCTTAAATAATTTCACGAGTCATCTGGCACACAATAACTCTTTTTATTTTAAAAGGTGCTGATAAAAAGCAACGATTGTGTCATTTACATTTTAATGAGTTACAGCTTGATATGATATTTTTATCACATTACTTTAATCCCGTTATGAATCTATTATTCTCTAACCATGACTGTGTGCTTGTTAGTAAACACAATTGCGTTTACATAAAATTGAACTTTTATTAACAGAGCAAGTGAGCATTGTAAACTGCATTTTAATAACAGAAAAATAAGGTGTGGCATACAGCATATAGTACGTAGTGAGAAAAGTAGCTCATAAGGTTTCCCATTAGGAGAGCTACTGACCCAGTTAGCGAGCTAACTCCGGGGACTGGAGTGCGCGCTCTGTTCCAAATGAGTTTCAACCTGTAGGGGAAGTCCTTGCACAAACCCTCCCACAGTACTCACTAGCAATACTGTATGTTCCAGAAAACATGGGGGTTTTATCTTGAAAAACCAGACACACGCCCGCTGAAAACCAGGAATTGATACACCTCTGTTGGGGTCCTGCCAAGTCTTATAGAATTCAAAAACAGGCTTTGTGAATGTATTATAACTAACAAGTATGTTAAGAAAACCATGTATTGTGGAAAAAGGAATAATGACACTTCTGAGAGAAGAAGACTGAATTTGAACTGAACTCACGTGAGGAAGCCTAGGTGACCTTGAAAACCTGCTGAGGCCCTGCAAGAACAAAAAGAAAGCAACAGGGATTACAAAAGACACAGCCTCAGGCAAAATGTATCTATGTATTCAATTTTATATCCTCTTATAAAAATCAAATGAACCCTCGCAATGGCATCTTTGGAAATTCAATTTTCATAACAAAAGTTATGTTAACGTTCAGTGTTACTCACCAAAATGCATTGTGTGTATCCTTGAGGTCTAACAAACATGTGGAGTGCATTTCCTTCGTCATAAAACATTTGCAAAGCAAAATTTGCTAAGTATTTTAAATTCAGCATTGTTTACATCCATGTTTAGCTTGCAGTCTTCATCTTGACTTTGTTGGGGCATTGCAGCATATCTTGGCCTGTTGATCAGTGGAATAGTGTGACACCATTGCCAGCACCATAGCACTACTAGAGGTCAAACACTCCACAGGGAACCTTCATTTTGCCGATGTCGTTTACAAAACTGTGTAAAATTTAAATTTGTAATTTACTGTTTTATCCATCTGAACTCTTTTCCCTTGTGCCTCTATCGGAATGACCTTGGCCAGTGATAAAGCCTTTCATACACAAGCTAAATCACATAACCAATCCTTTTTCTACACTCAGAGGGATTCCAGTGAAAGTTTGTCTTTCTGCTAGACTGTGGAGAAATTGCTAGCAATTTAGCATAATCACCAGCTGGATGGAAAATGAAACTGTGGTAGTGTGAAATCTTCCCTCGTGTGTGAAAAATGTGCTTCTGACAACATGGTTTAATGTGACAACACAAGCCACAGTCTGTCACTTTACCAGAATAGTGCCAGTGATGCTCTTTTGACGCAAGAAGCCAATTCACTGGAGATAGGCATTAGATTTAATCCTTCAGTTAAGCACAATACTGAGTTTAAAAGAATCACTAATAAAAGGCAATTAAAGCAAAAAATATAATTCTTTCTGTGAAACTTTGCATCGCTTCAGACAGTGGTGCTATGTGAGAGGCAGAGGGGACAAATCTGTAATCTATTCATAGCAGGAAACCTAACCCTGGGGCAACATGGAATGATTAACTAGCCAGCCAGGAATATTAGTGCCAAATGACGTTAATTGAACATCAATATCAATTAATGGGGCACTGGTGCCACAAGTGTCCCACATACCAAAGTGGGTTTGCCGTGACATAATTGAGGGACGTCACTCACAAGTGTACTAGCTTTTATCTGTTTATAAGAACAGACCTTCTAACAATACAGCATGCATGTATACACAAGACCGGGCCTGTTATGAAGAGTGACTGTAGACTTTTCTCACTGTATACATGGTCATCACTTGAGTCACAAATATGAAATGCTTCTCATACGCTAGCAGGGGGAGTAGAGTAAGTTAGGGTTTTGTGTAATGTGCCACTTGTCTTTCCAATCCAGAATACATTTTGTGGGATCTGATTTTGCTAAAGAGTCTAGAAAGTCTAGAAAACACAGATGGCAAATCAGCACTGTTTACCCATGGTTACCAGTGGTGGGAATGGCCCTTATCAACTTCATCAACTGGCCTTTATCAACGTTGTTAAACTGTTGTCTTTTGAGGCACCAAAGGGGGTTCTATCCCTATAACGCCTGACCGACCAGCTTGTTCTTCACACTCCATGACCACTGACTACTTAAGTCTCCCTGTGGCGACATGGTCATTATAGTTCAACAAATGTTGACTCCTGGCAAAATACTGGCTCCCTGGTGGTGGAATGACCTTCCCACTCTACCCAGGGCAGCACGGCCATTCTCTATCTCTCAAAACTCACTAAGAAATAAGCCATGCTGCTAGGTTTTTGACTAAGTGTGTATCAAATCATTTAAACTGACCTTAAACCAGCAATAACTCATTTTTATGGCCACTTGGGAGAAGCAGAAACAAGTTGTGAACACTGATATATCATTATCTCCTTTTAAGTTGATATGGTGAACTTGATAGCAAACCGACCATACATCCAGCAGTTACACAGCAATATTAGCATTCATGCAGAGTTGAGTTTCTGGCCACCTTGCGAATGTAAGTCCAATATTCACTGTTTTAGTTCTGTATTCGGTCTCTACCAGCTCCCAATGGAAATATCTGTCTATTTAGCTGCTAAATGCTCCTCTATGTTCAACAGCTAGACGTTAACTGTGTCTGACTGCCTCTTGGTGCTGAGCTGGTAGTGTACAGTGGGTTTTAAGAGCCTTTTCACTGGAAACAGCTGCCTGCTGCATCCGAAAACAACGCTATGAGAGCGGTGAGAGGGAACCAAAAGAGTAAAGTTGCAGGCCAGACAGCTAAACAATCACCTGAAACTCAATGTAAATCTCTTTAAAGTCAAGGGAGGCTGCAGATTCAGGTGACAATTCGCTGTAGCTTCATCACTATGAGAGACCCTTTTCACGGTTTCACATTATCATTTGATACATTGTAAAATATTGATTATAGCCACTTTAATAAACAATACAAATGTATGCTGTTTTTAGCATAATTAGAAAGTTGGTGATCAAACAGTCAGAATTTTTTTGACAATCCGCTACAATCATAAAATGCAAGCTTAAAAGTCAACTTGAAAGCAGGATAAAGGGATAAAAAACCTTTTGTCTCTGTTTATGTATATTTGCAGTTTGCTAAGTAAACAAAAGCTGTAAAACGTATATGTTCTCTGCCAAAAACTATTGAAAATAATTTAATTTTTCACCACTGCAATAAAAGTTAAAATTATAAACTATAGAGTTGACAAAAAAAAACTAATTTTCATCTGGCAGTCTGGGTTTTTCCCCTTTTAGGCAAGATAAAATAGTCCCTTTTGGATACCTTATACTGTAATAGGCATTCCTACAATCTGTTTCTTTGGCAGTATTTCACTATAAATGACTGATTGCTGTACAGTCAGCATACAATTATTTAGTATCTTTTTAAAAGGACTTCCTATCCTACAACAACTCCCACCTCAAATCACCCACTGTGAGGATGTGGATGAGACCGGTACGACTGTACAGGTGTGTTTGTGTGTGTGTGCGTGTGCGTGTGCGTCAGGAGGCTGTGGGACCTGGCATCTCGGCCAGGTAGCTGAGCACTCCTTCATCCTGTCAGCGGGGAGCCGGTGCCCTGGCTTTGTGCTTGAGCATAAACTCTGAGCAGATGGTGTGAGAGAAGTAGAGAGCTAGTACTTATGATCAGCCATGCCCCAGAGAAGCCTGCTTGAATCAGAATTAAAGAAAGACCGTAATAACTCTTGTAATGTATGTATGTATGTATGTATGTATGTATGTGGCACCTATACACCAAACATACATTCATTTTTCACGGAGCTCTTACATGAGGTAACTTTTCTCCAATAATGAGCTTTTCTGTCATATTGTATGTTCTGTAAGGTGCCAAATGTTATCTATGATGTCTCTTAATGGAATGAAACTCTTCAAACATAATTTTTCTGTTTTTGAAGTCCTCATTAATACAGTTTTCCTTCAGCCTGACTGAGAAAAAGACATCTGATAATTAACACGGCCAGCACAGATCTCCTGTCCATATTCCAAACCAAACAAAAATAATCAAAATGAATAAACTAATGAGCAAAAAAACCTTAAAACAATGTGAAAAGGCCCGTGGGAACAAAGAAGAATGCTTGAAGCAAGTACAAAATGCTTGAGACTGACAATAAAAGGATGATGATTGGGACTTTCCCATCATCCTCTGGGAGCTTTTGTCAGTTTTGTCAGTCACACATCAAAGACATCTTGGCATTTATTTGTTTTGATCTTACGGTTCAACAAAATGCCATGCAAAACAGCCATTGGACTTTGTTGCACTGTTTCTGTAATTCATGAAATTATTACATTTTTGGGGTTTCATGATGCATCTTTAAACAGATTATATGATTATATGACAATGCCTTAAAACATGGCTTTGTGTGTAACATCAACAGGTGCATTTTCTTGGCAGATGGAGGATTATTTTGCCTCACGTTATGCTTTCTTATATAAGTGTTAGGGAAGGTCATTGTCTGAGTTTAAAGTCATCCCATTTGGTGGCACCCATGCATGGTAATAGGTGTGACAATCAAGCCACCAACAGCCCTTTGGTTGCTGTGGTAGAACAAGTGTCAAGGAGAGCGACAAAGGCACCTTAGGGGGCACAAATGTGTCGTCTGGTATGTTGTTTGCTCTAATCCATTGTCAGACAAATATAGGGGGGAAAAGTGAGGATGTAGGGTAACACTTTATTTGAAGGAGGGTGCATATGACTGACATTACACCTTCATAACCATGATTTGTTGTCATACCAAAGACATCTCAAACAATGTCAACTTTGCATTAAAAAGGACATAATTGACTGAATGACACCTAATGACAACAGTCATACACCTTCATAAAGACTCCTTCATGATCATGACAGGTGTCATGTCAGTCTTGTGCACCTACATTCAAATAAAGTGTTACTGGTTGTAGAGTCTGGTAGAGGTTGTTGATTTTAAACAATACTACAACAATGACCACTTTTACATGTTAAAACTACCATCTGAATAAGTATAAAAAAGAAAAAATACTAGCTTATCCACTAACAATAGCAACAGTTGAGAAGAATGCAATTGAAATGAGAATGAGACATGCTGAATTTCTGAATTCCCCAGGTTTGAAAACTCTCATTTATGTATCACCAATACTCTCCTCATCAACATTTACTGTTAACTACACATGTCTGTAAGACATTGGATGAAGGATTGTGAGTTGGTAGGCTCAGGTTTAAGCATACTGAATTCAAGTTTTTAGAGCTAATAATGCATTTATACAACACCAGTTGTCTGCATGTGAGTTAGTATTTAGTACCTCATCCTGGCTGCCCTCACGCAGGTTGTAGGTGAGGTTGTTGTGGATGTCGGAGGCGAACACACTAGCGTACTCAGGGTAGAGTCCGAGCACTTCTTTCAGGCCACGCACACTGATATACTGGAGGTCACAGTAGGTCAGCGCCTTCACATCAGCATTAGTCTTGATCACCTGGTCTGCTCCAGGCAGGTCAGACCCAATCAGGTCCCCCTTTCCTAATATCAAAACAATAAATATTCACTTTCTTGCTCCATGTTATACTACATGAACACCTTAAAAACAATGCTAATAAAAAGTCACTTGACCACAATACAAACCTAATATTGCCAGCACCATGGCGTCTTTCAGCACCTCCAGAGACCCAGAGCAGACAAAGTAGTTGGCATGCAGCGCGTCGCCCTGACGGATGAGATACTCCCCTGGGACGCAGAAGGAGGTTTTTATATGGAGGGAGAGCGAGCGCAGGCAGCCACGACTGGCACCCTTAAAGACCGGCAGCTGGAGGATGTCGTTATTCAGATGCATGGCGATGTCGGCCCGTAGCTCGTCAGGGAAATCGCGCAGGAGCTGGATGTGTGACAGTTGTAATGAGGTGTGACACTGATTGGTAATTAGGAAATGGTCTGTGTTGCCACCAGTTACCCTCTTTTGAATTTCAATAGGATGTCAATTGATGGTGAAAAGGCGGCCATGTGTTGTCATAAACAGTTACAGCTGCAGAGGGTTGTGAGTGGATTGTAGAACAGATTTCAGTACTCAAATGCCATCAAAACATTGCCCTGAAGTTTGTTTAGGGCAGAAAGCCCCATGTACAAAAGTATAACATATCAACAACAATGAAAAGGACTCCTACCTCGTTTGCATCTATACCACTGTTGACAGACCATGTGGTCTGGAAGTACTCCAGCATGCGTTGCTTGAGCTGGTGGGACAGATGGTGGACACGGATGAAGTCCTTTAGGTCCTTCATGCGTGTGTGGTAGAGAGAGCGCCGTGAGTACATACGCTGGATGATGGCTGTCACGTTACCAAACACCAGGGCGTGCATCAGCGCTGTGTGAGAGATGGAAACAAAAGGCATGAAAAACAGTAAACGTTAATATAAAGGCTGAATATTTGTATTTCTAGGTAAAAATTATCCAATTTTAAATTCAATTCTGAAGGTTTTTTCTTTTAGCCTATTACAATTTGAATGGGTAAAATTGCAACAAATAAAAAATTACGTTTAGAGTTGACGATTATTTTTCACTCCTTTCAAAACCTTTCCTGGTTTAAAATAAAAATATGGTTTTATATTGATCACTATTGAATCATCTCCACTTGTTACTGTTTATTTACTTATTGATCCACACAGGGGCCACAGTAATTTACAGCCTTCGTTATATCATTGTTCTGACATGCAGTCTGAATAAAAAATAAATTCACAATAATTATCGTCTGGGTTGTTGCACCAATAACTGCCACCTCAGCTAAAATAATTTGTTTATTGGTGTATATAAAGATGGCAACAAGCTGTGTCTTAAAGGCCAGCCAAACCATCCCAACCCACTTCCTGCTGAATTTCTTGCACAGGCGGGCCGAACAGAGGCACTGTTACGCCAGTATGCCAGAGCGAGAATGTACCCTGGTGTCAGACATACCGCCAATGAGCATGGTGCAGATGGAGAAGATCTTCTCAGCATCGGTGTTGGCACAGACATTGCCAAAGCCCACACTGGTCAGGCTGCTGAGGGTAAAATAAAGGGCAGCGATGTAGGAGCTGCGCACCGTTGGGCCGCCCACCGTGCTGTTGATGTAGGGCGTCTCCAGACGTTTGCTCAGCTCATGGAGCCACCCTTGAAGGAGGAGGAGGATGATGAGACAACAATGTCCAAAGGTTATGGTTCATGTTATCTGTATGTCTCTGTGGCCGCTGTCAGCTCAGAGCTAGATGGGAGGTACCATACCTGGTCTAAGAGAGACAAAAGTGTATGTTTGGGTCTGTGTGTGTGTTTGTGTGTGTCAGAAAGAGATTTTCAGCAGTGTCAGGAGGCTGTCATGTTGGTGCAGGGTAGAATTAGAATGACTCCTCTGGGGATAAATAAGGCAACGTGTCAATTAGCAGTTAGGACCTAACCTCCCTATAGACACAATACACTGGCACAAAAGTATGCCCAAACACACACACACACAGACACAGACACAGACACATACACACACACACACACACACACACACACACACACACACACACACACATTGCATGGCAGACTGGACAAGATGTTTAATTTTGCTGTACCCTACAGTATGTCAATGACAATATGCATATTGCTGTTTATGGTTGTTAAAAATCATATACTGCTGTTAAACTGCTATTCTTTGATCAAACACAGGTTCAGATATTACTCAGATAATTTATAGACTATAAAAGCCTGTCAGTTTTTGATAATGGGTTTTCATTGTTCTCCATGTTGAACCATTTTCAAACAGTGACAAGACATTAGTGCGCTGCTTCCTAGCAGGCATTTTTTATATCAGCTTTTGATCTGGTTTCAGACAGTCATCATTAGAGCGCCAGAGTATGGTGTTCGCCATCATCTCACCACTGAGCAGAGCTAGACATCGCAATAGATGAGGCATGACTATTTATAGCTGAGTGGGGACACAACAAATGTCAACTCACTGTATTGGCAAAATCTAGTCTATGGTCTTATTTGTTGAAATTCTTGCCTGCTTCAGCAAGGCTTCCATCAGACTCACCAATCTGCCAGGTTTCAACGGTCTCTATCTCCTTGCGTCCAATCATGTACCAGATGCAGGCCATCCAATGTGCCAGCAGGGCAAACACACTCATTAGTAAGGTCAGCACTATGGCGCTGTACTGGGAATAGCGATCCAGCTTCTGAAGCAGACGAAGGAGGCGCAACAGGCGTATAGTCTTGAGCAGGTGGACCAAGGAGGTCTGAAGAGGAGAGGCACAGTGACAGAGAAAAGGAGAGAGAAAGTGAATCCCCCTGCCTTGTTATATCTTGAAACACACTTCGAATGCATTTATACTGCATACACAGCTGAATATCACAGCTTCGACAAGCAGCAACTTTTTTTGTTCAAACAAATTTGCTGTTTTGGGTGTACTCATCACACAGACAGGCCAGCAGTAACAATAGTAGTCTTGTTGAGTGCAAGCTACTGTATTTCCAAAGCCTATACATTTCAGGGGAAATTGGTATGCATTTTAATACCATCATCATCATCATCGTCATCAATTCGCTGCTTGCGTCAGCAGTCGCAGAGGGCAGTGAAGAAAAAGAAGGAAGAACATATTATTGTCCAGTTGCACTCACCACTGTGATGTTGAAGACATACAATAGGTCAATGGGCAGGGCAGCCACCAGGTCCACAAAGAACCAGGTGGTGGCGTAGTGAATGCAAATGGAGCGCGACTCATACACCACCTGTCCTGACTTGCTCACATACGTGGTGCGGAAGTTCAGGATAATGTCTGCAAAGACAAAGGTTGAAGGTAAGTTGCATACTTACTTGGTATAGTGTATATGTGTTTGACTGATAAAAGGAAACCGATTGTATACAGTGACGATACAAGAGTCACAAGCTCAGATTCAATCCCACTGGTTCACTTGTAATGGGATGTATACCTTAGACCACATCATGATGTTTGTCTTTCACACTTTTTTGTAAATATAGAATAGCAACAGGCTAGTGTACCAACTTTAGTCATGTTAATGTAAATTTAAAATAATAACAATATAAATTACAAGAAATTAAATATGTATAAGGAGCTAACGCTAAAGCTTGGCCCAACCGAGGGAAAAATATGAAACAGCTGGAATTTGCTATTTGCGAGTTTGCTAGACAGATCATCTAACCTAACCATAACAGACACAAAACCTCATCTGTCATCCAACTGTCGATATTTGCTGAGATGATGGCTCATCACTCAATACAAATTACAGTTATGAGAAGTTAAAAGAATGTAATGATGATAATGAAAATTAAATAAAGAATTTAAGAAAACATAGAGCAATGTGCAGACCAGTGTTAGCTGTAAAAAATCACCAAATTAAAAACGTTGGACACCTCCTCTCCAAAAAATGCCATATTCCCTGAATGTTTTGGCTAGCATGCCCTATTTTGAGTGCTATATGGGGCTATTTCCATTTTTAAAAACATGCAATATATCAATTACTTACGTGATTTCAAAAGAGAAATATTGATTTCAATAAATTACAGTAAACAAACAAAGTCTGGGTAGTGGCCAAGTGAATGCGCTTGCAGAAACAAGCAGAAAAAATGGGTTTCTCTCTATTGTGGCTGGTGGGCTCCCTCTTCCTGCCAAGTTGAGGGACTCAGAAATCTGAGATGAACTCCAAAGTAAACCACTCTTTATCTACACTACACTGGAGCATGTTGAAGTTGAGCCACCTCAATTCATCCCTCGGTTGCTTCCCTTTGGAGGTTAACCAGGCATTATCAACTGGGAGGAGTCCCTGGGAGAGACCCAGGACATCCTGAAGGAACTACAAAACCAGTGTTGCCTGGAACTGGGGGAACTTTCAGGGGGAAAGGATGGCTGGGTTCCTCTTGTTGCTCTGTTGTATTGTGGTCAAGGCAAGAGTGGCAAGAAACAGCACAAATGCTGAATGAACATGTCATGTCACAAAATAAAGCACCACAGTATTATAATGATTCAGATTTTGAGAGGTCTACATGAGTTGATTTGACTCAACCCTCAAAAAAGGTGGATAGAATTGGCTTGAGGATGGTCCTATCTAGTAATAAGTTGAGCCACAGCACAGGAATTTTTGGTAAAATCAAGAAGCCATGTTTTTCACAGTAACTTCTTTCAACACTCACCTATAACAAAGAGCACTTCCACTACAATGTCGATGATGGTGATGCGTGCAGCTGTTTCTGTATCATCGTGCTGCATGAAGCTGACGTTGTAGGGCACGGTGACAGCCACGTAGAAGGTGGCCAGCAGAATGAGCCAGTCCCACAGGGCTTTGGACACACTGTAGTGGAGCAGAATGAAGCGCGACTTCTGCACTGTTGCCACCTTGTACTCCGGAATCGAGGGCTTGTTAGTCATTCTCTGTAAGAGAACAGGTAGACTAAGTTCAGAAGTGTAAAAATATCTTGGTAAAAACACATAGACATTCATGTGTACTGCTCAAAAAAATAAAGGGAACACTTAAACAACACAATGTAACCCCAAGTGTTCCCTTTATTTTTTTGAGCAGTATATAAATACATACACATACAGACACACAAACTTTCTTTTGAATTTCAAGCTTACGTTGATAAATATACAAAACACACAAAGCACCTTAGAGAAGATGCATAAATGAATAACTTGATAACCAGATGGTCACGAGGCGGAGTGCTGTGAAAATAAATGATAATCAGATGGATATGGCAGTGCCAAGATTTTGCAGAAACAGACAATATAAATGTCAACATCCTCTCTTGTGCTCTGACCGCTGATGATTCAGTACGGTAGGCAACTCAAGTGAAACAGATATGGTAATGCTGCTGGTTATCTATTCTTGACAGCCTCATATAGACAGTGATAAACCTTAAACAGCCGTGTATTAACAATTCAAAGTGACAAAGATAGGACTGCGGTCAGTGAGGGGGAAACTTATTACCAACAATGAGGCCTGATAATTTCATACATGACTTGGCCTTGGCTTGACTTCATCCCTCCAAATGCCATTAGTGCTTTATGTCTCAGGTGGTACGGTATAATGGCAGTTGAGCCATTATAATGAAATGATGGGAACTAGGACCATCAGCTGCTTTTATTTTGAAAGTCCTCCGTATTCATTCCACTCATTTAATTTTGTATTGAGAAAATCCAATTGCAGAAAGTATGAATTGCTGTTACTGATGAGGTGGGGGAGTCCATTTGGCACATAATGAGACTTCAGCTATCCAAATGGGGCCATGCACTTGGCACATAATAGCCTTAACCACTTTTAGGAGACAGGAGGAGAAGCTATTACCTTTGACATTGGTAAGAGGGAAACAGAAATGGGAGATAAATGGGCAGTAATCCATCCAAGAACAATGTGGCCACTTCACAAACAGGTGCGGGCAAGCAACAAGGAGGCTGGTTAATGAAGTCTTAACCTAAGATTTCCCTGTAAGGGCTCTGAAGCTGCCTGGATGACTGGAGGGAATAAACTGACTATCTGAAAGTAACCGAGAGACAATGGACAACCCTTACTTATACTAGAGAAATTCCAGAGAACAATGACACACTGTGAAATGAAGGAAAGGAAACATGTTGAAATTGTTCCCAGTGAAATGTCTGTCAGTATATTATATTATATTGGGAAACAGTAAAACAACTTTCACAACTGTATTTAGCATGGCTGCTTGACACCGGATAATTTCTGGTCGAAATATAAGTGATTTATCGCATACTCCTTCAGTCAGTGGGTTTTCATGGCTTTCATGACGTTTGTAACCACAGTGGAAAATCCAGAAGACAGACCTGTCTGACTGCCATCAACAGCTGTGGCAAATTTAATGATAGTTCAAGCTATGTCAGCAAAAGCTGGACAGATTTTTTTTTTAATTTGCCATACATCACGGAGGTCAGGCCCTTTGCCACTCAAGGCGGTCAGCCAAGGACATCTAAATGATTAGAAAAGAAAAGCCCAGCACTGAGTGGACACGTGGGAGTGCATGTCACACAGCTACAGCTGGTCTTCGCACTTCATTAACTCACGCTGCAGCCAAGAGCCTACTGTTCCAACTACATTTCCCAGCATGCTCTGGGCTTTAGCAACGATAAAAGTCTGCCCTTGATGGGGAAGAGAATACCCATGAAACACATACCCATGTGACTACAGAATCTAGACTAGTGCGGAGGCTCCCCAGCCTTTAATTTATTCCCCTACAATACAACTTTTACTTTATCACTTGCGCAACACAATAAAAACTGCAAAATTATCACAAGCCCACAAGTAAGGAAATATGAGTTCAACCACTCCGAATTGACTCTGATTTGTTCGGTACTTATTATGTGATTGTCGTATCACTACACTTACTAGACTTTGCTGTATGAGCTTCAATTTCAACAATGTCACCAGTTTTCTATTACACTACATTGCGTTAGTGCGTAAGTAAGACACTATACATAAACATTCACTGTCTGAAAGTGTGTGAGTGAGTGATTATGTTAAGGGCAAAAATAAGGCTCAGGCCAGGGACACAAACTATGATTTCTGTATCTCATAGTCAAGCCTAAGAAGTATTTGCATCATAACTTAAAAACATCTGCAGATAGCACTGTGTTTCTCTTGTATAGCCCTTTGACAGTACATTAACGTGAAAAGAGGAAATAGTGGCTCTGGGAAATGTTACATGTCAGTATGTCAAATTTTTAGCTAACTGCTACTGAGTGACAGACAGAAAGAAACAGAGAAAGAGACAAAGTGAGAGAAAGATGGAGGGGGAGACAGACAGAAAAGAAAGAATGCAGAATGCAGAAAACAGAATGGGAAAAATATAGTAAGAGTGGGAGGATGGCCTTGTTGGAAGAAGTATTTTGAGTCATTACTTTAGTTAAAGTAGCAATACCACAATGTAAAAATACTCTATTCAAAGTTAAAGTCCTGCATTTAAAATCTCAGAGCTATTATGAGTAAAACATAGTGTCAAAAGTGAAAGGTTATCTATATCTAAGGTAATACCTTGTTCCCACCGGATAATAACGTGTGCGTACAAGGTTAAAAAAAAATCATCTTATGGGACTTCAGGGGCTCCCTAAGTTTTAGAGGTTGGATTGGATGGAGGGCTTCAATATGCAGAAGCTGCAGAAGCAAGGAAAGAGGAAGGAAAGAAAGAGGAAGAGGGAGAGATCATTCAAAAGTAGAAGAAAAGTGGGGGCTACAGAGTGACAGGTAGACAATGCGGGGAGAGACCGCAGGATCCAGACGGATGAAGCCAAAAAGAGACGAGGTTGGAGTGACAGATGGGGAGGGAGAGAAAACGTGCAAAAGCAGCAGAGAAAGGGGAGAAACTGAGGCACTGAAGAGGACGGGGGATGAGAGATAGCTAAAGAGCCAGAACCGGACTTAGCCCTCCTAGAATTTTCTCCCACTTTCCCATAATAAATTACAACTTTATGAATGCTAATGACTTGGCAGTTAACGTTAGGCATAACGTTAGACATAAATTTACATTTAACGCTAGTCATTTAGCAGATTTTATCCAAAGACACTTAACGTTACACACTCACACAGAAGGCACAGCTTCGGGAGCAGTTTGGGGTTCAGTATCTTGCTCATGGACACTTCGACACACGGCTGGGGGAAGCCGGGATCGAACCGCCAACCTAACGATCATAAAGCCCACGGTTGACGTGTCTGGCTGGCTGGAGTGGCGTTTGCGCCGATTCAATTGAGTTAACGTTAACTCGTTACGTTACCTTTACGTTAATTAACGCTAGCTATTTCGTTAATTAATATGTCAGGATAACTCTGAAAGTGCAAATATTATAACGTAACGTTACTTACCCCAAAGCAAACTTGCAACCGGTTAGCCATTTGATCAATTTTTCTTTTCTTTTAAAGTGAGTTTAATTTAGCCTTATTGTTAGACTAAGTTAGGTTCATCTTTACAACCGAGAGGGCGCTTAAATAGCCAACTGGCCTGAAGTGCAATTGTTGTTGCTATGGTTACCTACAGTTAAATATAACGCCCGCACCGATTCATAATGTGGTCAAAGGGTTTCTGAATGTTCCTCTTTTCTTTCCAGATATGACTGTACATTTCATCTCAATTATTTAACACTCTTGTGACGATTAATTAAAAATGGAGGCATACAAAAAAAACAACAACAACAAAAAAAACCCCAACAGATTTGGGACATTTTCTTCTTTATTATCATTTTACTGTCAGCAGCAGTAACTTCACTCAGAATTGATAGTATGATAGGCTATTATGTTTTGTGAAGAGCCAATTTTATAAAATGAAATGTACCATCTGAGGAGTGCATGAAGAAACAGTCCAGTGAAATTGTGTGTAATAAAAACACTGATGTCTACACTTGTGGAAAATGTCACTTTTTAAGATAGATGACTGGTGTATGTGCAACCATATTACCATTAAACAGCTTGTGAATTAATACTAACTGATATACATGATGTGGCAAACTGCACAGATAAAATTAAGACACAATGCAGGGGGTAAGAGGTGGGGAAAGCCCATGCATGCAAACAAGCAAACACGTTCAATCTCGAGTGTGTTGCATATCATTATTGCTCTAAATTTCATTCCCATGATAAAGGTTTTCCAAAGTCACTAATAGAATCACAAGGCAGTTGTAAAAAACCCAGAAAAACAAAACAATACCTTAAAGAATATATTATCTAATTTCTATTCTAACCAGTAGATGTTTTTTTTTTGCATCCAAAAACATGCTGGTTGCCTACAGTTTTAACATGCTGTACCATCACAGGCTTGTTCTGAATGTGTTCTGCTCCTGGGAATGAGTGTTTACGGTGGTACTGTATGCTACTAGCAGTCCCTAAGGTTACAAAAAAATTAGGCGAAAGTGCTGTATTGTATTATAAGTGAGTCTAAAGTATAGGTTGTTCCTCTGCAACATATTTTTGTCCCCTTCTGAGGATGCACTTGGCACTGTCTACCTTGGAAAAGAAAATTCTAATCTCAGAGGGAATTAACAAACACTTTAAAATGGTAATTCTCCTGATGGTAGCGGTAGAATGGGGGAACAGGCGAGGTTATTGAAACGTGTCTTGTGTGCATGTGTGAAAAGGAGAGGGAATGAGAGGCAGAGATCAGGCTGTGATTGTAGAATTTCATATTCCTTTTATATCCATTTTTACATCTCTGTGTGTGAGAGAGACAGAGAAACTATGTTCATGCGAAAATACAGTCTTGTGCTGAGAGTGGTGGAATAACATTTGAATGATAAATATTGTGCATCTGATTCTGAGTGATTTGCTATATGTTTGTCTCTGTGCTCCTCAGAGGGAAAGAGATTTTTTTTTTTTATTTGAACTGAGAGCAAACATGGTACTTTATATGTTTGTTTGTTTTTTGGTTAAACCTTTAATGATTTGGTCTATAAAATGTTGCTTTATTTGCACTCAAATGATCAAAACCCCCAAATTCTTCCTGTTACAAAGATAAAAAACTGAGAAAAGAAGTACATCTTCGCATTTTAGAAAAAGACAATGTTTGACCTTGCTTGATAAATTGTCGTTAAACAATAATATATTATCCAAATAGTTGGCAATTCCTTTTCTGTCAGTCGACTAATGTATAAAGTGACTATGTCAGCACTAGTAATTTAAATATCTACGGTATAAAGTAAATGTTTTGTCCTTTGGGCCCCTAATAACAGCAAAATATGGTTTATTTTTTATCATAAATGTGCTTAAATTAGAAATTAAATGACTTCTTTTCTTCATTCTTGAAAAACGGTGTTATTCTGACTTTCACTCCCTATTCTTTGTCTTATGAAAGGTTGACAGTTTGTAACAGATGGTAAACACGTTTGACCAGTCACTGGAAAATGATGGCTTGTTTGAATGATACGAGTGAAGTGTCCAAAAGACAAAAAGCTTGATATTTGGTGTCAGGTAAGGGGCATAACATTAAAGTGGTAGAGGCACTTTGAAAAAGATCGCTACTCAATGGTAAAATGTTAATGGGCTTCTCGGTTTTAGTGCTAAAATGAACAAGTGCTTTAGTTTCAGGCACCTACAAGGTAAACGAATCGCTCCAAAACTGCACAACCTTTTATTTTCTTCTTTCACGTTTTTCATCTTCAAATGCTTACATCAGCCTCCTGAATCACACATGTCTCAGAGGCTTTCAACATTTTTCTGAATTGCTTTTAGCCCCCTGGGATGAAATGCCACATTGTGAAGGGCAGGTCTGAGTACAGACCCAGTTGGTAACTGAGCCTCTGCAGAGACGGGAGTGGGATTATCTCAAAATTGTGCTCCGCTAAAAAAACTGCTCCCGTTTGTGTCTGAGAGCAGAACAGGAGCTCGTTTTCATGAATAACATTTGCATGGCATGTAGAACAACTTTATTATTCAAAGCCTACGAAGGCCTTTGTTCAGTAGCAATAAGACAAGTGGCACTGAAACACACCATAGCTGGGGTCTATTTCACCACAACAAATAACTTCTTAAGGTACTTGAAACACAAACACAGTTGAAAGACAGAAGAAGGCAAGCTATTTCATGGAAATAATCACATACTTATGTGAAAAGGGTTGAAAAAGATTTTAAATCCATATGGGATCAGTCTATTTTATCCTAATTCCCTACATTATCCAACAGGTTGTACATACATGATACAGCATGGAAACATTAGACACAGAGGCCTCATTTGAACCTAAGGGTAAATTTAAAGGAACGTAGTGACGACATAATGAACTGGATCCTGGAGCTAATACTAGTGAGGTGATAAAAAAGTAATGAGGATGCATCCAGCTTCCCCTATACCAATAACACCTAACCATCAGTGACAACCATCTTGTACCTCCCAGGAACCATCGCTGCCACAGTGACACTGCCATTTGTCCATTTAAAGCCACCAAACAACTGCTTACATGGAAAAAAAAAAAATGCAACAAAAGCAAGATTAAAACCATTCGGCAGACCCAAAATAACCCATTTGATGAATTTTCTACTGAGATAAGCCACACTCTAGGAATCTGGGTCAAGACTTCCCTCATACAGTATTGTCTTCCTAAAAACTCATCTTTTAGACATCGACATTAATAATTCAAGCTCGAGATTGACGGCACTGCTTGTCTTAAGAAACTACTCACTGTTGTTTTGCGAAGAGGGTATGTCAGGGCACACATAAAAATAGAATTACAGCCAATCAGGAAGTATGTGAGAGTGGTAAAAAGTACTACTCACGCCACCCAGGTTGACCTCGCCTTTGCCTCCCCTTGAGAACTGGCTGGTCAGCTGGTACAACATGGTGCGTCCACGCCTTCTGGCCTCGCTGAAGTGAGAGCTGCTCTTCCTCCTGCACCTCTTCTCCTCTGAACCTGTCACACAGTCACTCAGATCAGCACACAGTCACGTAGATCATAAGGTTGTGTCACAAGAAACTTGACAAAGAACACCTATTATGTTATTTAATGCAATGCCTGAACTCGGTCAGACACAAAAACACAACCGCTGATATGTACTTGACTTTCATTCGATTGCATTATAACAAAATGACAGTCTATTTCTCCCGGCATAGTGCTTGGTATTTGCGACAGAGTGTGTCCAGGTTCCACTTGAAGACACACCGCTGCCCAAATCAAACTCCCCATTGGGAAAACATTGTCTGAGTTCAGTGAACGAGTTCCAGCCCAAACAAAACTGCCGGGTAGAATGTGACAGTGATGAACAAGAGTGCACGGAGAAAATGAAAGCCGTGGGCCAGGGGATGGCCCACTCGTAAATCATGCTCAACGTAAGCAAATAAAGGGACGTTTTTGTAATCAGGGCTTGTAGCCTACCCTCCTTCTTGCTGTTGTGGTGGCTCCTTCCATAGGTGTCAGTGATGTCCTTGAACGAGAAGAGGAACAGGACCATTTCTCCCTTCTCGTTCTTTATTGGCACGATGTCTAACAGACACCAGAAGGCCGCACCTGGAACAAAATCAGAAATGTTCATTTCATGCAGGATTTCTTTTTTCCTCCTCATTTGGTGAATGAATGTCTCATAAGACACATCCAGGTCTGTGATTTCCTGACATCATGTCAGCTCTTACCACGTCTGTGCTGTGGATACTTGTCAAGTACGGCATAGCCTTTTCTAAAAATATACCTCAAACTAGATATGGATCATGTTTGGGAGGATTGTGCACAAAAGGAAAGAGCAAGTGAGAGGGTTGGTTATAACAAGTCAGGCAGGGAAGGTGCACCATAGATCCAAGACCTTGCCATAACCCAGTACGCTCATTAGCTACTCGGCAGAAACTGTGCTCTGCCACCAAACAGATGTTTCACATCTCCTATAGTGTCACTACTGTGCTTGTTTGTGTGTGTGTTAGGCATAAACAAGGAGAGAGAGGAAGAAGATGGTGGTATTTTAACACAGGCTGTGGGTGTAAATACAACATGAGAAAAGCTATTTGTGTGTGTTTTGTGCTTGCAAGAAGCAGGCACACACTCTAGAGTGTGCGTGTGTGTGTGTGTGTGTGTGTGTGTGTGTGTGTGCGTTTGTCTACCGAGTAGTGCCTGGCTTTATCATGAAAATCCTGCTAATACTGCAATAGTCATAAATATCTGCCAGCTGGATTCTAGCTTTAAAATCTTATTGCTTCTCTTTCATTTTCACCATCTTTGTTCTCTTTTCCTTTTCTGTTGCTCTTGAGTCTGAAACTGCATATATTATTTTTGGTTACACTGCAAATGATGGTGTCTTTGCCCTCATTAGTTTTCCGGTGCATTGCCTTACTGTTACTTACTTACTGTAGTATAAAAACCAAGACTACAAGAAAAAGCTTTTTTCAGCTGCAGTACAGATTTGGTAATCCATCAGCGAAATTAGCAGTTCACACACTTTGAGGCTGCAGGTTTGGGTCTCTGTTCAGGGAACATAATCCTGTGTGCCAGTCAGAGAGACTTAAACTGTGATGTATGGTCTCTTTTCATGCCTGACATCGTATTTTGAGGCCAAGATTTTGTCAGAAGGATTAGCTAGAAGTCAGAAGGAATGAGTTAAATTCAGGATTTAAGCTGCTGTAATGAACACACACGTACAGTATGTACAGTACTTTGTCCTGCATTTTCTACTTTAAGAAAGTGTGATTGGCTTTGGAAGCATTGATTTGATACTGACTTTAAGCTTGTTATTCATATATACAAGTTGACTCCTTCTAGCACCTTTTTGCACTTACGTTAAACGAATTACTGAAATGAACTGACTGCAAATTTTCACTGGATCTGATGGTTTTGTAGTAATAATAATAGTGAGCACTAACTCTGCAAAAGAGCACGTGTTGCACTGCTGACCTGCTGTATTTAAAATTCTGCATCACTGTGGAGATTCATAATTCAACCAAAATGTTCAGCCCTCATCTAAAAATAAATGTGCTCTTCATGATGTCAAGAACAAAAAAACAAAAAAAAATTTCATTTCATTCCAAACAAGTGAACAGATGATCACAGCCTGATCAAACCAGAACAGCATCTAAGAAAAAGTCTTGTCATTTCCCCAGTTAAAAGAAGCTTTTGATCAACTGAACAAAAGACGACAGGAATGATAATTGCCAGATAACCTTTTTTGACTTCTAAATGAAACAAACTAGGTACGTGCTGAGATCTACAAGTTATGCAAAACTAGGCTTTCTCCTCCCTATCCTCTTTGCTATGCACCCACCATTCTTCTTGTAGAAGTGGACCTCAGCCTGGTACTCCTCTCGGCCCTCCAGAGCCTTCTCCATCTGCTGGGCCACGTGCTCGCTGGTGTCAGCCCCGTACAGGAAGCGGCAGCTGCAGTTCTTCTGCATCACCTCAGTTCTCGTGAAGCCCGTCAGTTCACAGAAGCTGTCTGAGCAGTAGACGATGGGGTAGCCGCGGTGGCCCTGGGCGTTACCCAACAGGAAATTACTGTCTGTGAGGCGGGGGGGACACGAAAAGCTGTTAGAAGAAGTGTTGCACCATGGAAGCAGGAAAGAAAGTGTGAGTTAAAGTTCAAGGCCAATGTGAGGAACCAGAAAGTGAGAGATTTAAAAAAATATTTTGTTTGTTTTGTTTTTGCTCAAATTTGTCTGAATGCAGTGAGTTAAAATAAGGAACAACTTTAGTCATGTTTTATTCTGACATTTGGTGCAAATGTGTTCTTTGTACTAGAATCAAAGTCTGTTTAGCTCTTTGAACTCATGTCAAAGCTTTGCAGGTTTAGTTTGATACCAGTTTACACATTCAAAGTCAACATGAATCACACTTTGGTGTCAATTTCAGCCTTAATTTCACTGGGCCGTCATCATCTGACTTCTGTTGGTGGTGGCGGTCAGGACTACTGAAGTCGTTATAATAGGAATCAGCGACCTCGGCTGCAGACGAAAAGTTATGAAAACAGCTGACGTGAGTTTAAAAAGAGCACAAAGGTTAGTGATTAATTCACATGTTCACATGTAACTTATGGCTTACTTGATTGGATGATGTGAACACACAAAGGACCAGGCCGTAGAATGAAAAAAAAAGATTGCATAGTAGAGGAGAGCGTGATATTGGAAAAGAGCCAGAGGAATATAAATATAAATGTGAACTGAATGAACGAGAAAGGTGAAATATTTTAGAACGACTGAATTTAAGCCACGCTCCATTTTACCTTCACATGAGTGACTTTATTAACTTTAGACTTCAGGATGCATTCAAATGAATTTCTTTTTATGTAATTGGATGTTGATATTGCAGTAGAGATAACCAGATGCAAAACCCCGCATTAAACCTAATGTTCCACCACTTTCATATAAGAACATTTTAATCTTTTGTAGACCTTTAATAGTTGCATGTGTAGTTACCTGACCCCCTGTCCACTCAACCCAACTGCCATGAAGGAAGTATGAGTGTTACATTAAATTGATTGATCAAACTATGTAATATTTAACGTAAATTACAAATGACAAATGAATTATTTTTGGATGAACGTGAAGAAAGAATATATAGATTACAACATTATCGTTCAATATTTGCAATTCATTTCATGTGAAATATGGATGACTAAACTCAACTTTCACTACTTTTCTTTCACAATTCTATGAATCAATAAATAGCTAGATATACAGCTTATAAAAATGGCTTAATATCAAATATATATTCAGGCTCCCATAATGGATTCAACCTAATTTAAAAATCCAATAAAACTGTCCCTTCACCTGTTCACTGCATGTTCATCTTAAGGTACTGATGTTATGCCATGTTTGTAAAGCTGCAGATGGAAAAATGCATTGTGCCTCTATGACCTGAGATCCATAAGATCCACACATCTAACTGTCAAATTAAAGTGGTGGAAGTCTGGTGTGCAGGCTTTAAGACCATGCAGATCACATGTGGATATTGCAGCACCAAAACATCTTTGCTTTGTTTCTTGCCATGCTTTCAGCACCATGGACAGTTCTCCAGCCACAGGCCTGTACTACATGTACCATGTTCTGTTTTCTTGCTGTAGTTTGACGTCAAACTTTCCCCTCGGTTGCTAGACACATGTGACCTTGGTGAGCTGAAGAATGTTCTAGCTGCAGTGTGGCGTCTTTGTTAGGCAAAAAATGTGGCTTTCTGTCTGCCAGAGCTACCAGTGGAACGAGCGTTGAAATACAGTATATTATAAGCAATGCCTGTTCAGTTCTTCTCTATAACATTTGAAAACAGAATACACACTAGCATGCTCAGTGGTGCTCAAACAAGATTAAAAACTAATTGAGGGACTTCCACTGACTATTATTTTTGCATTATTTGGTGAATGGAACATAACCTGTACAGACAAAATAACAGCCTGCACCTCTCAACAAAAACATTATGAGCTTTGAACTTTGGATTGCATTATACTGTCCTTTTATTTAGTACATTTACAGATACAGCATGGATCCCATAAAACAGATATTCCCAACCTTTTAGTACAACATACTCCCACAGCCCGATTAAATGGGCTCAAGTACCCCTTTGTGGTGCCCCTTTGACTTAATGGTTGTGGAAAAGTATTTCACCACAGAAAAAGCCCAGTGGCTGCACATGTGAATCCATACAAGACATAGAGAGCCTGGAATCGTCGATGATAAAACTGAACATGTCAGATATATATCCATTTCAACTTTTCTTCTAGCATTCATGCACCCTCGATCGTTATATTTAGTGTTAGGGTTTTGGAAATAACTCACAAACCCTCAATTTACTGCAGAAGTACCTCATGGGGTACAGGTACCCGTGGTTGGGAATCACTGCATAAAAGGTGGATTAACCCCCCCCCCCACACACACACACACACTTATATATCTACTGATTAGGTGTAATTGCATTTTTAAGGAAATATTTATGCTTATTTGTTTTGCTAAATTAAACTAAACTACAAACATCAGACTCCAGATTTTCTTAATGCCAAGCAGAGAGGCAGCACATATACAGACAGAGCGATCTGCATTCTGCCGATTCCACAGAGAGCGAGCCTAAGAAGTATTAAGCAGCTGCTACAGCGCTTTCCACTATCTAGCACTTTAATTGGCCAGACTAAGCAGAAAGAAGTCCATAGGGGATGTCTTTTCTGAGCAGTGACAACCTTTCTTGGGTGTGCGGTGAGCAACAACTAAACTGTCACTGTGGAATTATAGAAAGAGACAGGCATTAGTCGGATCCATCAACAAGCAGAGGTTTTATGGCCTGTGCTATGCATTGCTACCGTTCCCCTGACTTCAACATGGAGAAACTGAGATATTTATGTTCTGTTGCCTGCTGCAGATCTTTGTGTTCATGGGTTTCATGAAGAGAGGCTGATAACTTTTGCTTTCTATTACAACTCTGAAGACAAACTGCTCTGCAAAAATCTGTCTCTGCCTTTCCACATCTAAAAAAATCCCCCTAGAAACAATGGCTGAACACGATAGCCTATCCAGTCGGGAAAAAAACAACAACTATGCCCTCTTTTTCATGTTCTATAAATTTCTAACACCCCGACTCGGTGAGCCAGCAAGTGTTGGAGAGCAACTGCATTCATCTCTGGTTTATGTAATGGAGAGGAGGCTGGTCCATAGAGGCACAGGAGGTTGCTCCTCCTCTATTTTTGTTAGGAAAAAAAATAATATATATATATATATATATATATATATATATATATAAAATGAGTAATTGGTTGCAATAAACCATAACCAAATCTTAATATAATTTAGAAAATTACCTTTCTCTCTTCCCTGGAAAAAAATTATTAAAATTCTTATTGGAATTAATATTGGAATTGGAAGTGGGCTTGGTTTGTCTTGTTGGAAATCAGGCCAGCTTGCATTTAACCAGCACGTGGTCATCATCAGTCACCATACTTTTCTTCGCTGGTGTTGAACACTGCCTGCTTCATGTTACATCTCACACCCTTGATACATACTCTATCTTCTGCATTAGGCCTGTATGGTTAATCTGGAAACAACAGGACTGAACGAAATTAGGTTGTTTTTAATAAATATCGTAAGCCATTTTTTTACTGCTTGAATTTTTGTTGAACATAAGAAACTAGAGATGAGTAGCCAACTAGTGTAAAATAACATGACACCATGGGTTGGTTTTTTTGTCCTGTCCACCTCCCCAATGTTTTCAGTCACCAGCCACCACTGATGTAATGTTACCTAAGAATAGGTACATCTCTACTCAGCATCCCTAAATCGGTCCTCCAAATAGGTCAAGGGCAGGTGTAGTCATAAATCACTTTGTAAGGATGTATTAAAACCAAAGAACTACAATGGTAAAAAAAAGTTTTATGCTGCGTTTGGAGGTATTCAAACTGTGCTGCTGTGGCTTAGATTAGTCACTGAAGTTATCTGCTTGATTTAGAGTAGTTGTATTCACGTTGGGATGTTTGATAATGGCACTTAATATAATTTAGTGTTTTTAGCTTGAGTAAAATGTATTTAAAGCAATAGTTCGACATTTCGGGAAATACGCTTATTCGCCTTAGAGAAAATCAATACCACCCTCATGTCTGCATGGAAATGCATGGAAGTTACAGCCAACAGCCAGTTCGCTTAGCATAAAGACTAGGAAATAGGGGAAACAGCTAACCTGGCTCTGTGTGAAGGTAACTGCCTACCAGTGCCTCTAAATCTCACTAAATAACACCTTATATCTTATAACCTTTTACACTTTGGCTATTGTATGAATTAAACAAACAAGATATATCGTGTTAATCTGTGAGCTTTAGAGGTGCTGGTAGACAGATGTTGCTACCTTTGGACAGAGCCAGGAAAGCTGTTTCTCCCCTTCAGCTACATATTTATCATACCTACATAAACAGTGATAGCTTCTTTTTCTAACTCTTGAAAAAGAAAGCAAATGAACGTATTTCCCAACATGTCAAACTATTCCTTTAAGATATAGAGTGGATCATTTTTGTATCTTGGAAACAAGTGTTTACTAAGATGTGGCCTTTGAGAAAAAAACACCTCTCAAGGGATTTTTCTTCATTCACTTCAGCTTCTACAATTGCATGCTTATTTTCTCTCTGGTAACTTCGTAAACAAGCAATCCAGATAAACAGTTTCTGTGTGTGTGTGTGTGTGTGTGTGTGCGCGAGTGTGTGAGTGAGAGTGAGAGAGAGAGATTGTGACAATGCCCAAATTCTAAGGCTGTAATCCTCTCAGGGATATTGCTTTGAGTGGCCGCTCCGCTGCGCCAGCTTCCTTAATTACACATCTGTGCTGACTCGCTACAGCTGTAATCTGACATGATGACGCTACATGCTACAGCTAACAACAAGCAGCCTGCATCATGTCCATGTCGCACAAGTTCCTTGGGGTATAAAAGGCAGACGAAGCCCATGAGGCTTGGCCACTGCCTCACCAGCTAATTACCACCCTGCACCATGTAATTACTTATTGGGGCAGATGAGTGCAAGGAGAAGTGCAGAGGAAAAGGTCACTGCTCTGGTAAAGAGGCGTGAGGACAGTCGGTGGAAATCAAAAATCACTTTTTGTATATTTTGTCAGTGATAATAAAAAACATTTTCTAGACTTTAGACTGACAAACATGACTATTATGATCATTTAGAGCTGGTTTGACAAAACTACCTGTGCTGTTGTGATCGGAATCCTAAAAAAAGCTAAAAGGACTGTATTTATGTTGTGCCTTTATTCTGAGAACGGTGCAAAGTGCTCACACCCACTCACACCTACATTCACACACCGATGGAGGTGTAGCTGCCATGTAAGGTGCAGACCTGCACATGAGGAGCAGATTTAGATTTCAGTGTCTTACTCAAAAACATTTATCTAGGAGCCAGGGATCAAACCACCAATCCTGCGATTACTGAATGATCTCAGTTTCAGTTAAAGACTTTGACTATCAAACTTAGCACCTGTAAAACTAAATACAAGGAGCTTCAAAAGAAGCAGCAAAGGAGGAAGCCACACAATACAGTAGCTTCAGCTATCCTCTGGCTTCTGTCTGTTGGGTTTTGGCCTTTACAGCTTCCTATTAAGACCTGTTCATCTGCTGGGTAACAATGAGCTCCATAAGGTTCAATCTGACAGTCCACCCTGTCTCCCCTTTGGTTCTTCAGTTACCTTTTAACGGAAAAGTGTTTAGGTGGAAAATAAACCCAGTTCTTATCTCTGCCTGCAGCTGCCCTGTGGTTAAGCTGCCCACAGGGCGAGCGGTGCTGTCAATGTGAAAACACCGCTGGGGAGATTGTGCGAGGGAGGTGGGGATGGGGTTAAGGACGGGCATGCATGCTATAACACACACACACACACACAGACAAACACACACACACGACTGGCACAGCACAGTGGTGGTGCAAGTGGGAAACTGGAAGGTCCAGGTTTTAGCTTGTGTGACAACAAACATCTGGTCCTGCTGAAGTGGCCTGGAGCAAAATACAGCTATACAGGTGCTGTTCTGTAACGTGACCCTGACCTTTGACTTCGGAGAATTTCCCTTCAGGGATCAATAGACAAACACACATATCATACAAAATCACCATACAGTAGATACAAATGCACAACAAACACAAAGCCCTGAGCCCAGGCCCTCAAATACACACTGACAAACACATACATGCACACAAATCCTTGGGGAAGAGGAACGCTGACTTTGCCATGGGCCAAATACTGTGCTGTGTAGTGCTAAAGGTTACTGACTTAACCTGTTGTGACATTTTGCTTATAGCGGGGGGAGTCTACAGACAAGCAATTGTCTCAGTCCAGGGACTGTTAAATTAAAATCCCCTTAAAATTGCTCTCAGTTTTATAAACGGTTATTCCTAAGGTCATGACAGTCTTATCAATATTTGTGAGCATGAACAACTCGCTCAGAGCCACAAACTGGATAAATTACACTGACACCCCCTGATGGCTTGAAAATGTGGAATATGAAGCAATACAATAGATAATGACTGGGAGAGCTTTTAAAATCTGAGTAATTATATGGACATGCTGCAAAATAAATGTAATATTATAATGAAGTTTATATAAATAATTGTCTGATGTAAATTGTACTTACTGTAAATAGGAGTCTAGAAAAGAGCTATCCTGGAGTGACACATTAGATAAAAACTTTGGACAATGTTTGAGTGCGCAGCTGCTCAGTCAGCAGTGCTGCTTTCGTTATTTTGCTGATCTAAAAGCTTCTGTTTTTTACTTATCTGACTACTGAAAATATGTGACAGCCATCACGCTTTACATATCTTAAGGCTGCATAGCATACGGTTTGGTTATGTACTGTATTGTATTGACAATGTATTGTATTTTCTGTACATTTTGATTTGATGTGATAGGAGATGTGGTATAAGCTTATTTTCCACAAAGAAGTTAAATGATGTCAGTAAACAAAGATTTATTTATCATCATTATTATTATAAAAAGATTAATTCTCCTCCTCGCACATACCTGCACATTCCTCTGGTCACAATTACGCATATACAATATGAATACATAACACACTTTCATATATGCACAGAAACACATACAAATATGAAATGTATGTATGTAACTACTATACATAGTAAAAATCTGAAAAGTAAAAATCTGTACCAAATTCAAATCATAACCCTTTTATATCATACTGTTTATTGTCTGTATATTTTGCTACACCTATGTCTGTCTAATTTGTCACCTTTTGTACCGTCCAATTGCACAAAGTTTTGATACAGTGTAATTTTACTTCAAGCCTATATTGAAAAATATGTGACATGCATCTTGTTTGACCTATTTTAGGGCTGCAAAAGGTTTGTTTTTATATGTAAGTATGCTTCAATTTTGTGATCATGTGTTTCCATGAACAAGGTAAATCATGTCAGTATATCTATTACTATGGTTAATTCTTGATTAGGGTTTTACTTTAAGCCTGTATTGAATATTTCTAATTACAAATAATGATGAATAATTTTGTTGTTTGGAACGTATCTGTTAAAATGGGCAAAATTATACACAGCAGGAAACTACGTTTTAAGATTTAACTGAAGCTGAAAGGCACAGCAAGAGTTGCAAGGGACAGGCGCCTAATGTTCATGGTTTTGGAGAGTGTCATACTGTACGCTTGGTAACACTTTAAATTCATGTCTTGCACCTGGAGGAATTTCAATTCAAAAGATTATTTTTGGGGGCATTTTGCCTTTATTGGACAGTGACAGCTGTAGATAGAGTCAGGAAAGGCGGGAGAGAGAGGGGATGACATGCAGAAAAGGGCAGCGGGTTTGGAATTGAACCTGGAGCGCTGTGCTATGGACTCGATCCTTAATGGTACGTGCTCTACCTGGTTACCTACTGGGGCACCCGTAAAAGTGTTTAAAGATACCCTGCAGACATGTTTTAAGACAGTTTTACATGTCTGAAACTCAAAGTTAAGCTGATCGCAGAGAAACTTTCCTCCATCAACAGATGAATGTGAAAACAGCCTTCTAGTGGCAAACTCTGCACAAACATCAAGGTCAAACATCCAAGCAAAGCGATAAGAAGTTAAACACGTTTGAGTGAAGGGGGACAAATACAGTAATCTTACAAATGTTTTAGGACTCTAGATAGAGCCAAATTGTTTTCAGGCAAAACTGGAAAAAGCACCTTTAGCTGCAGCATGCTGAAGGCAGTTTGAGGTGAACAGGGTTCGCAGCTGCACCTACAGTGCCACTTGTTTTAAGATGAGCCTTTCTGACAACAAGAGACCAGCTGCATTCTAAAAGTCCTTGATTGGAAAGCAAGATCAAGTGTTTTCTCTTTAGCGGACCATCTTTTTCTCAAAGACCAAAGTGTTCAAGCATCATTCATGTCAAGTGGCAGGACCCCGTCGCCCCGGCAACGGGAAAGAAGCTATTTTGAGCCGTGGGCACTCTGCCACTCCTCTAGCCTTATGGTGACTTTGAGAATGGCTTGGAGGTGGCAAAAACTGACATGTAGTTGCAAAGACGTGTATCCTGCTGCTGCCAACACAATTTTATCTCGGCCTCCTGTTGCTCTAAATGGCTATTAGTTGGTTATTTATTCACAAGCATGCAGGAGGGAGAATAAATAAACACATAATGACTGCTGTGTGCTTTAGTTGCTTTTACTATAGTTATTTAGTTGGGGATTTAAAATGATATGGTTGTATACAAACTGTTTTATATAAAGTGGTCACCATGAATCTTGAAAATATGAAATCGTTTGTAGCAGTGTAAATTTGCTGAAAAGTGGTGGATGTGGGCTCAGCTGTTCTGTCCGGAGCTACAGTAGTTGCTGCAGGACTGTTGATGCTGAGGACTGAAATGCCACGACATGTGAAAGAGGAAGAGTCGTGTAACACTTCAGTGCTCTAAAGAGCACTACATGTTTCTAGACATTACTATCAATAATAAAGATGTGTAACAACAGGAGAGAAAATGGCGGATCAGGAAGGTTTTTCTTGTGTGCATTAATATATTACTATTATTAATTATTCTAAGACTGAATGGGTTCTGAAGTTGGTTGAGAAAGGGTGTTCCACAATAGAGAAGACATTGCGCCCGAAAGGGAAGTGTTTTTTTCCGTCTTGCTCTCTTCCACTGGGAGGTCAGAGAGGAGGTTCAACCAGAGAGCAGCCCTCTGGAGCTGGCAGGGAGTCCATGTTTAGCTCAAGGACTCTTCAGCAGGGCAGATGCAACATGGGGGCATGACCCCTGCTCCTCCAGCTGAACTGTGTACTACCCACCAAATCTCTAGATCCAATGTTTGTAGATTCTCATCCCACAAATAATTTGTATTTTACAGTCAGTGCTAAGATATGAGAGCAACTCCAGATGAGCAACGTGTCAGAGAGAGATAAGAGAGATCCTCTAATGCCTCATTAGAATGACTGACTCACAAGTCAAAGCTATGATTGCATACCCTACACATCAATTACACAGTAATGTCACCCATTCCACTGTGTTTACTTCTCTGTTCACTGTTGAACCAAGAGCCAGCTCGGAGAATAACTGCGAGCCAGCCGTTCATTCAGGCTGCTGCGACCAGCAGAGGGAGGACAGGCGGAATCGACTAGCGAACAAAACACAGACATCCCCACGGTATTTGTTTACAACGAAACCACAACCTCCCCTGAGGTGGCACAAGGTACAAAACAACAGACACAAGCCAAGCAGCTGCCCAATGGCTGCGGTGGCTAGTTTGGAGCTAACTGTGTGGAACAAATGTAAAAAGACAACGTGATTTCTGAAGGTCAATTTTCTGCTCGTGTCCCTCTGTAAAACAAACTTTTCTCAACATCCCACTGCAACCTCCAGGCAGATGTGGCTTTAGTCAGGCAGTGCTGTGGTGTTTTTAGTTCATACAGATACCGAGAACCAGAGGCTGAGCTGAGAACAGATGCATCTTGGCAATTTTCAAGTTCAAGCGGTCGATGAAAAGAAATGAATGTGTCTCTGGCTGTGACTCTCTCGCAGAGAAAACACCAAGCATTCTGCAACCAGCACATCTTTCTCATTTCCTGTGATGACAGCCTAAAAGGCCCTTAATGATTCCATTTTTATTTGGTTTTTAAAGTATTTTTTGCCTTCATTAGATAAAATACAGAGAGCTAACAGGAAGTGAGAGGAGACATCCTGTCAAGTGTCATTAGCTAGACTTGAACCAGGGATGTTGCTGCTAATTCGACAGCAACTTAAACCAATTTTTTTACCAATTTTGAAACAAGAGTAAGTAATTTGAAAAACTACACGCACCAGAACAACTCATCCTCACAGTGTTTCCATTGTACTTACGGGTGCCATCGAAGCGCGTAGCGATGGTGTCCAGGAAGGTGTTCTGCGGGGCCAGGAGGCCCTTCATCACCGGCATCTTGACCCAGATGTGGGGCGGCCAACAGCTGCCTGGAGGTCACACCATCCCAGAGGCACAGCAGGTGGCTTCCAGGGGCTCTCAGCAGGTGCAGGAGGAGACTTTGAGGGTGACAGTCCAGTTCTGGTTGCAGGGACACATATTCACAGCATAAGTGGCCACCCTTCTCCAAGCGATGCCTCTCCCAAAAACAATAGTGCTGTCTGTGAAGACTAAAATAGCCCACTCCAGGGGCTCAGGTGTGGGTAAGCCTATATACGTAGAAATTAAGAGTTGCAATCGCCAGCAGCTGCTCAGTCAGCAAGGAGGGATCACTTCCAGGTGACGCTGAGATCCAAAGAGCTTCAGATCAGCCAGCCCAGCTGTTGCTTGCCTGCACCTTACAGTCGGAGAGCTCATTCCAGCAACGTGGAGGAAGTTATCCTTTTAAGTCCACTGTGCTTTCTAGAAGAGGTAGAATCTGCAAGACAAAAAAAATGACGTGTCTACAGCTCTTGCATCCCTCATTTCAGTTCTCCGTCGGGGATGCTGTGGCAGAGTAGTTGCATCTTTTTGAGCTTTCTCCCTTCCTCGCAATTCTCTCTCTCTCTCTTGCTGCTCCCATCCACTCCTGTGATATCCCAGCCAATGAGATGCTGGCATCCTCTGTGGGGACTTGTTTTCATCTATGGTGGGGGTATATAGAGAGAGAGAGAGGGAGAGAGAGAGGAGGTGGAGGGAGGGAGGAAGGATGAGCAGCTGACAGCACCATGACACCTCATAGTGCTACTATCCGCACATGGCTTTTGTGTGCATGGCCGCAAATAAAGGAAAGCTGGATTACATGCATGTCTCTCATTGCAGGCTATTGTATTCGGTTGGACTCTGTGTTACCAGGGGTTGAAGAAATATTCAGATTCTTACACGTATACTTTGCTAAGTGAAGTCGCTGCTTGAGCTATAAGGACTGTAGCCTTTCGGGGAGTATTGTTGTTTCAAACTTGTCTTTTCTGGATGGAGCTGGTCACTGTTGCCCTCCCAGCCCCTACAGTATCCTCATCAGAGAGTTAAGGCTCGGGGATAAAAGCCGCTAAGAGCGGATTAAAAGGATAAGCCTGGAGATGTTTTTCATGAGGGCTTGATGCTGAACACAGCAAAGTAACGTCGCGTCTTTAACTCACTTTGACCCAAGCAAAGACACAGCTTAGCTGACGAGGGAAATACCTCTAGATAGTGAAGGTGCTTAACAGGAACAATCATCTTGTCCATTTTTAATGAACGTTGTCAACAGTAATCTAATTATATTTGACAGTAATCAGGGAAAGATGATCCTACTATTCATTTAATTAATGTAAATATTAATGATTCTAAACTACGTTAAGAAACCTGATAATTAGGGGATGATTTTTGAGATGGATTTTCTTTGAATCAGTAAGTGTGGTCCAAGTGTTAGCTGACCGGAGGCCAACACAAGTTTAGATGTATTCATTGAACCAACGATGGCGCTCAGGTTGTATAGATTTAACCAGACGCTAGAAGAGATCCTACAAATATATAATTTTGAAGCTTTTTAAAAAATATATACCAATCAGCATCCTCAACTCCATATTCAAATTAGCATGAGAGTCACGATTAATTGTTTTAGGAACATGTAAAGTAACCCACCTGTGACATCATGGCTTTGAAACTACAATATTGCTAGTCTTTCTATGCCTGTCAAAAAACAATAATCTTCCCAATATATTTCCTAGCCCATGCATCACGTGTAACTTCATGCAGATTGGGAGTCAAGTAAACAAAAATGCACGAGAAAAGAAGTAGAAATATACAAGTATTTCGTGGGGGCGTCTTGAGCCAATTCAGCAGCTGTGTGGACGTTTCCTCAAGCGAATGAAGTCAGTAGCCTAATCTTTAGGGTAAAAAATAAGTTTGGTTTTGATTTTGACCGACAGTCCTGCAGATCTCCGAGATGAGAATAACAAGGTCAAGAAAGTTGTGAATGATAATGAACCTTGTTTTATTCTGTATGCATGAAGTTATTTGTTTTGTTTTTTCAAATAAAGCAGCAATAACATGTGGTAGGCTACATTATGCTGAGTGTGGGGGGAGAAGACATTTTCTGAGCTCACCATTAATATACTGTCTGTCAGAAAATGCTTGGAGACAAAAGGTGATTAAATATGCGCAATTAACCCATCCAGCAGGCAGCACAGGTGAGCTGCATTTGGAGAAAGGGTTAAAAAAAAAAAAAAAAAGACAACTAGTGAAAGTAAAAGACTGCCTCTCAGACTCGAAGAAAGTATTGTTCCCCCTCTCGGATCCTATTCAAGCCCTGGCAGCCCTTCACTGCTATCTATTTTTAATGGCTTCTCATTGTTCTTTCTTCATGTAGTCCATCCATCTCTGCATGTCTCTAATAGAGAGGCTAATCCATTAAACATGCTATCTACCCCGCAGTCTAATACGACAGAGTGACGCACAGACGGCCAGGTGAAATATTATCCCAACTACATTTCCCACAGTTCTCAGCTCTACAGGGACTGCTGGCTTTTACCCTGATATTTATTTTGGAGGTGAGACTATACTAGATTTTAAATGGGTAAATTCTAATTTGGATCAATCATGTGTTAACGTTTAGGACTCTTACTTACCTTTTTAAACTTCAATGAAATTCCACAGCCCTAATCCTGAGCTAAACTGTAAGATAGATAAGCTCTAGAGCCGGCATCATTCACTCAACATGCAACATCCCTTCTCTCAGTTAAATACATCCTCCTTCCCTCAGCAAACCCATTGAGAAATCAGGCCTGTCATTCTCAAAGCTCGGCTGTTCACATTGAATTAACTTGTGATTGAGCAGATGCGCTTAGAAGCTCTGAGTGTTTATGTGTGTGTGTGTGTGTGTGTGTGTGTGTGTGTGTAAATCCTCAAGGCACGTGAGGATGACAGACACAGGATGACACACACCATCTCACTAAACACCAACCGGAGAAAGATGACAATCTGTAATGATTAAACAAAAACAACAAAAGCATGGATATAACTCATGCTATTTACCATACTCATGCTGTCTTTATATTGTACTCAGGAGCCACTCTCATCATGCACTATTAAGATAAGACTGTCGGCGCCAATAAGGCTTTCAAAAAATAATTTTTTTCAATCCCTTCCTAGTTTGTCCCAATATTTGTCATGGCTTGAGCAGGCCAATTCTGGGAAACTCCTGTCCTGACTTGGAATGAATAAATTCACTTAGTATGGACAAAATATACAAAATTCTTGTTGAGTGGCTACTTCAGAAACTTGAAACATATATTTGGTTTTCCCTTTTATAGATCTCTACTCTTAACACAATTGCAGACATCTTTGGAAATATTCTGAATCGCTTCGCGGTGGAGCGTTTCTCATGAGAAGATTAATGCCACTCTCTTATGTCTCTCCATTAAATATGACGCGACAGCCAGCAACCAGTGAGCTTAGCTTAGCATAAAGACTGGAGACAGGGGGAAACCGCTAGCCTGGCTCTATCGCAAGGCAAATAATATCCAAGCTCACAAAATTAACATGTTATATCTGGTTTGTTAAATCAATACAAAACTTGAAGTGCAAAAACAACAATTTGGCCATTTTACAGCTGGTTATGTGCCAGGGGCAGATGCTCCCTGGAGTCTCTTCTGGTTGCCTGGCAACCTGGTAAAACCACAACCTTTTGTTTTTACAGTTTTTGAACTGATTAAACAAACGAGATATAACATGCTAATTAGAGAGCTTTAGAGGTGCTGGTAGGCTGCGGTCTCCAGCTACATGTTTAACAGACTGACATGAGAGTGGTATCAATCTCCTCATGTAACCTCACTCTCCGCCAGAGGGCAAATTAGTGCATTTCCTAAAATGTCAAACTATTTCTTTAAGGTTCAGCAGCAGCCGAGTAATGCAAGGTTGACACTGGTTGATGTCCTACTTAAGGGCTTCAGGTAACCAGTGTTAAACTGTTTAAAACCTCCAGAGAGGAAAACAACATCTCAGCCTCTGTTCCTTCGAGTCACTTGGTCTGGGCTTCAGTGAGGTAAATGTCGTTATTTTCATTTGACTCCTGTTTTGGTCTGCTCACTCTATGAAGGCCGAAATAAACGAGAGTCGTGTCAAATCTCTGCTGAAATGGGACGTTACTAAAAATATTAGCCCACTTTGTGAACGGAGAGACCTGCGGGAGAGAAGCGTGCCATGCAACAACACACGGGAGTAAACACTGATCTTATCCAGTGTTTGGCTGCTTATTTTCTTCATCTTCCACATAATAAATGACTGACTAGAGGTTCAACTTTGGTATGATAAAATATCTCATAAAACTGAATTATGATGGTGGGGTTAGTCAATATGACATTACCTCTCTACTGCATTTACACTTCAGAAAACTGTTATACGCTTACCTGTGATTTTACGTATTCTGACTTACAATGAGAGGCCAGTAATTCAGCTGAAGGCACTAATAGTTAAGGCCCAGATCCACTGTTTTACTTAAGACATAAAGAGACCATAAGACAATCCAGTAGTAAATTGCTGACCTGAAGAAGACAGCATGAATAAGTGGAACTCTCCAAGTCTTACAAGTAGGACTACCCCCCTCTAGTGGAGACACCGGCTGTGTTTGAGCCAAGCACCATCTGACTGAAGAGAGAGGTCGGTCAGATGGAGAAGAGCAAATGCAGGCAGGCTGTGCAAGGCGACCCTCTGTTTGCTGCCTGCCTTCATGGGAATCATCAGGTACAGTCTACATTACGGTATAATTTAATTTTTACCATTATTCTGCTCATAACTGAAACATGCAACATGGGAACTGGGAGCTCACTGCAGGAGGTTCTGAAGGAAAGCTGGCCAACCCTCCATTATCTGAATTAGGGATTTAAGGAGGGAGCGCTTTCTGAGATAAACTATAATAATAAAAAATGTCAGAAGTGAGTGGAAAAATGTAAATTTTCAGCACCACCAAATGATGTAACATGATTAACTAAAGCTACAAATTGAATACTTATCTTTACCCACACGTCCTGTTTGTTTGTTTACTAAATCGAGCAAAAACTGCTGATTACGTGAAAACTCTGATTTCACTTTCTAAATAAAATAAGAGGATTCACGATGCTTTTCTCCGTTGCATTCCAGCCACACTCCATGCTTTAGGCATACAAGAGGGATTTATTTTTAGATTTAACTCGCGCCAAATGTTGCTTTAACCTTCACAGGTGACTGCACTTGTGGGACAATGTGAATGTGGTGGTGCCGCAACATTCACCAGATGGTATCAATGCAAACATTTTAGAAGCTTAAGCGCAGTTAAGAGGAGAACTTTCTACATGTCATTTTGCTTTTTCTTCAGCTGCCCTAAAAACCATTAAAATACAGAAGTAAAACACTTTTTCCTCATGAATATCACCCCTGATGTGACAACTAAGCAACAAAATCAAACCCTAGTTAGATACATTTATGTAGGAGTTGTCCACCCATAGCTCAGAATGATTCTTAGGGAACAGTATATACACTGCATATGGTTTAACTTTGATTGTGATGGAAGCCAGACGAGGTCCTGAAACATTTCATTAAATAAAACTGAGGTAACAGTTTAAAAGTCTGCTTTAATAAGATTATAAATATGGTCAAAAAAATAAAAATCTGTCAAATTAACATTTTTAATTGTCGAAAATGAAGGATGTTGTGTTTTTGTGTTCAAAAGTTCCCTAAGGCACAATTCATCAACTCATTCACGAGTAGTTGATAAAAAAAAACTGGAGACATTTCATTCAGTCAGCGCTCACCACAGTCTGAGTCCACAAGCTTTGTCTCATTCTCCACAACAGGAGGTTTCAGGAAACCGTTTTTCCCAAGAGGAAGTCGGCGTATTCTTTCCTGCGCAGCACTCTGTGCATTTTGAAGGTGTTGGGTGAGGTGTTCGAGAAGGCCATCATGAGCTTGCGAAGTTCCTTGAACGTACCCTCTGCCACCAGCTGCACCCTCATTGGTCCGATGCTGCCTTTGATACGGAACGATTTGTAGACAGCCGAGTCCTGCTGGAGACAGATGTCCAACTGGAAGGAAGGAGGGGAGACGGCACACAGAGGAAGAGAATAAAGATCAATTTCATGATTAAAAAAAAACATGCTGTCTGTTGCTGCTGCATGCCAGCTCTGACTTACCTTGTATCGTTGTTCCTCTGTGAGGTTTCTCACACCTTTCAGCTCTATAAAGACCTGGTAATGAGGATCTGAGCCCCCTATTGAATCTCCTACAACAACACAGTAAAGTAAGACTCATTTTAGCGCAAACTGAACCTGACTAACCACTCAGAGGTGTGACTGGCGGGTATACTATAAGCAAGACGTCTTACCCATGATGCCGCTCTCAGCGCAGCAGTAGTCAACCAGCTGAGCTCCTGGCCACTGAGAAACAGCTTTCTTCAGAGCGTCAAGGAACAACGCCTCAGACACTCTCTCCCCTCGAACACTCAACATCTGACCCCGCCTGACAGAACACGGAGGGAAGCAGGGAGGAAATATTTTGCTACGCTGTATATTTGAAATATCTACATACAGTACATTACATGCAGCATGAGATGATGTGCAGTATGTGAACAAATATGTACGAGAACACTGCGTCAAAAATGTACCTGTACTGAAACTCTACGATGGGACACTGGTTGTGGAACCCAACTACTTTTATAATGTCTCCAATGCGATATCTGTAACACAGCAAAAAACAGTGTCATTATGGAGTCTAAGCACGAACGTTGACATAACATAGCATTATCAGACTTGACACACTGCTCATTTTATCTTGACAGAGTGCAGTCAAGTGAAGCCACATCACAACGCCAATGACGGCTTCTCACTTTTTGTAGTCTATAATTTGACAAAGGAGCAGTAAGTTGAACCCTCTGACCATTGATGCGACAAGTAACAACAAGAAATATTGGCCTACATTTCAGGTATTTGCTCCCTAAAACAATAATAGACATACAATTCTAAGTACAGTTCTTACACTTTCATTCATCATTAGATCCTTTTTGGTTGTAAATAAAATCAGACCTGAAGAGTCCTGAAGCGTTTGTGATAACAAGCTCATAGTTCTGTCCCTTCTTCACCTCCTCCATCAGCAGAGTGTCAGGCGTCTCCTCCTCCAGGCTGCTCTCGGGCAGGAACTCACAGAACATTGAACGAGGACACAGCATGTAGCGGCTGTTTGGCTCCTGAGGCCACAGGTTGACCCCTATTAGACCTGCAGGGCCCCATACATACAGTTAGAGCTAATATAACTAACCATTGATGAGTTTCTTACTTGGAAACGCAATAACATATCCAAACACCTTAAAAACCTTTTATTGGTACTCGTTTATGTTTGGTTATGTCTTACATTTACTTCAGTACTCTGAATGACTACTGACTGTTTTCATTACTGATTACTCTACGAGTCAAAAATGACAACACATATATCCACAACAGGTTACCAGAGCACCATGTATTTTCACTTCATGCTGTGAATGGGAATTAAATGATTAATAACACAACAGGATTTTGGGCCACTCGACCACCTGAACTTTGTCATTTAGAGCACTTGTTCCCACAGTGGTGTCTGTGGATCAGATGTGTTCACCTGCAGGTTCCTACCTTCGGTAGCAGCGTAGAACGGTGAATAGAAAGGCACTCCCTCGCAGTGGTTCTTCCTCAACATTTCCCCATAGATCTGATTGGAGCCCGAGTCCACCGCCAGCACCAGGTGAAGGTGAGGCCACAGCCGCTTGGCAATCCCACGGAAGCCGTCCTGGAAGAGAGCCCGGAGCTGAGCGGCCCTCTCTGGCTCTGGCTTCATCAGAGCCTCGAGCCTGGACCTCACTTTGGGTTCCAGAGCCAGAGCGCTGCTGACCTTTCCTCGTTCAATGTCCTCCACAAGCTCCTGCCAGCGATCCTATGGGACGGAGAGGAGATCGGAGGGAAATGACTTTTCCAATCCATCAGACAAATCACTGGAGCTTTTCTTTCGGTCAATGGGAGCCTGACACCTGACTCAAGATTTCATCCCACTTTTCTGGGACACTCAAGCCAGGCATGCATGAAGGATACAGCACTAGGTGGTGCTGTTGGGTGAAAATGTTGTCTCTTCAAAATATACCACAACCTTTTAAGAATTAAGACACGGTCATTTTCTATTAAAAACCTTGGATTTTCTGAAATATAAAAAATAAATATTTGTGAGGATTTTTTTGGTTCCTTTTTTCCTGCTTTTTATGCCTCCAATCACAAAGTAGAGAATAGCATGGGGAAAAAACAATCAACATCTTAAAAGTAACACAGAAAGTGCTTTTACATGACATGCAACCATTACCTGTATAATTAAATCATGACATGAGCTATGCTGTACCTGTAAAGCACTGAAAGCATAGAAGACTGTGGAAGCAAAATTGGACTCCAGTGTTCCCACGCTGGGATCTTTGAGAGCAAACAGGAGATGCAGGTAGAGGGTGTCCTTCTCACTGGGAACCTGAAAGGGAGGACAGATGACAGTACAATCTCTTGAAAACTGATCAAAAATGAAACACATTCTGTATGAAATCCAAAGAACAACATCAACAAAGAACAACCAAATAATCAGAAAGACGTCCTGAGCTGTGCATTTCAAACACTGTCGGTCTTACATAACAAGACAGTGAGGTGAAACTCATGTTGATCATCTTGTAAATTGTACCTCAAAGGCGGGTGCTGGGGTGGTGTAGAGGTTGAGCATGTGGCGGGAGGAGGCTGGTGTAGAGGAGTTTGGTCCAATGGGAATACCGGCCTCAGACTGGCGAAAAGTAGGTGAGTAGAAGAACTTTGTGGTGCGCTGGAGGCTGTCGGTTGCAGGGAATGCTCTTCGCATGGCATCCAAACACACAGTCACTCCCTGGTGGAAACACATAAATAACTATTGTTATTACCATAATTTTATATGCACAACAACACAGCACAGGGTACAAGCGGGCAAACACGTCATCAACATCATCATCAAGCTTCACCTGCAGGAAGAACTCAGTGTTGGTGTCCTTGGTGCTGAGCAGCATGGCGCTGGGTCCTGACGTCCCAGCGGTCATGGCCAGGATCAGCGGCTTCTCAGCGATGATCACCTTCTCCTCTCCTGCCGCGATGCGTCTAATAAGCTCACGGTAGTGCTCGTATGTGGTGATGGGGTGACGTGCTCGGAAGCCATCGCTGTCTGAAAATTAACCATACACACCCGGTTTTAAGGTTTATGTTTATGAGTTAAAAATGTCTGAAGTTTTCATTTCATTGATTAAGACGATGACATGAGGTTAATAGCTTAGAAGAGCCAGTACGTGGACCTTTGAGTTGAGATTATTAATCACATATACTGTTCCCAAGGTCAATAATGAACCTTCGTGCTCATATTTAACATCTGCATCGAACGCTGAGGTGCAGCCCGACATTCTGGCATCTGAAGTAAAGAATGAAGACAAAGGTTTGATGGCATAATCTTCAAAATTACATATTTATAGGCAGGGTTTTTTTTTTTTATGGCTTTACTCCAATTTTATTTTTTTTGAAATCCCATTTTCTGTTGTCTTTTTGTTTTGTATTGAAGTAAATAGAATAAGCTGCATAAGTAAGTTTGGAGTCTGAACTACAGTGAGTGAGGTGGTCAAAATAAGGTGTTTTTTTCATGTTTTTTTTTTTATTTGTATTTTTTAAAAACTAGTTGTGTGCTACCAGAAATCCATGGCTTATTGTGAAACTACAAGTCATGTACTGTGTATACTACAGGAAAGGTAACTGCATAAGAAAGAACAGTGACAGCATTCTGGAGAAAAAAACTAAACCACAACGTATACTGTAAAAAATATAGCAAAAGTTCACTAAAATAACTCCTTTATTTTAGTGATACTTCCTTGTCTGCAGTGATGCTGTCAGTCATGGCCATGGCTACCATTGAGGACACGGAGATATTGACTTGGTTTTGTCTCAGGGAATCCGGGAGCATAAAATAACCTAAGAGGTTTACATCTTACAATTACACTATGGCATTTTTTGAATCAAATAATTTAACTATTGTTTAACAAAAAGTACATTAAAATAAAGGGACTTTACACTTATCCACCTTAATTCGATCCTGCCATGGAGATGTGGAGAGGGATGTGAAACAGCACTTGACTTCAATCAGCAGAAAAATCTGGTGCCATCTATTTAGATTCATTGGTTTTGTTTAAAAAATAAGTCATTTTTCCAAGTACAAATATCAAACACGCCCAAGTTCAAGCGTCAAACTTGTGAGGATCTTCTGCATTTCTTCTGTCTTTCATGGCAGTAAATTTAATATGTTTGGGTTTTGGACAGTTGGTCAAACAAAAAACAGTTAATCAAGACAAAATCGGGCTTTGGGAAATTGTGATGAGGCACTTTCTACACATTTTTATAGACCACATGATTCATCAAAGAATAAATTGGTGACGATTAGACTTAGATCAGTTTTATGGGGAGATGTCACAGTAAAGAGCCATTAAGTGAACTGTTTAATGAATACAAATAATGTGAAGAAAGTTACTGTGTGCGTTGGGTTTGGTGCCTGGTCAAAAATGTCTTGGGGGGGGGGGGGGGTCTCTTCATGACCTCAGTTAAATCCTGGACCCTGCTGTCATGCTTGTGTGCAGACTGTGGGCTCTGAATATGAACAACACAGCAGGCTTGGGTTGTTGTACCACAACAGGGCTCAGTTGCACACGTCCACGCGTCAAAAACGGCTTATCAACACCATCTTGTTGTGTTCGTACCTTTAACTGAGCCGAAGTCGTACTGACGTCCATAACGTGTGTCTGCGTTTTTCCGTAGGCGCTTCAGCAGCGTCTCCTCCTGGACTCGCTTCACGTTGAGAGTATCGGCTTCGAGTTTCCTTCTCTGCCGCGCGCCCAGCCAGCCCACGCCCTTCACCACCAGATACTGACTGAGCAGACTGCTCGACGTCCGGTTTTCGCCCTTCATCTTCGAGCGTATGTCCCTCCAAATGAGCGCCATCCCGGCCAGAGCGCAGACACCGAGGGCGGCGGGCAGAGGAGGCGGCGTCGCTGCGGAGAAGAGCCGGTGTTACACAGCACAAGAGGCAGGGGGCGCTGTTAGCCAACATTACACCGTTACTCGTTTCAGCAACAGTTATCACAGCTAACCATACACTGTTGTTCAATCAAGCTGCAAAACCAGAGATACATCCCATGTTTGGTTCATTTTACACTCTCTGCTTCATCAATTTGAAGCCACTTACCCGGATGTTGTCCAAGGATGGCGACAACAACCGATAAAACCGCAAAGCAAAGCGGCAAAGCAACGCGAAACCAGGAGAAAGCCATCGAGAAGCAAACAACGTTACCTAACGTCTCTGCTGTTTGAGCTGTTCACGTGAATAACAACGTGTAAGCTGCATTTATGTGGCAGCAGAACAGCTCGAAGTTTTGCTTTCGCAGCAGTGGGAGCTGCTTCCGTGTTTGGGTCGCGGCTTGTCGCGCTGATTGGCCCACTACAGAATGACGTACGTCTGTCTTATTTACACACACTCAAAAAAAATAAATAAATTTTTTTATGTGAGAAAGTTGGTCGAATTTAGCTGTTTATAATAAAGACTGAATACCCAACTTTACTCACACTCTTTACTATAATCAGCTATATTCCAACTCTTCATTAAAGTTGCAAATAAGACAGCAGCAAAGAATGAAATTACTTCAATGTACAGCCTTTTCCTTTTACATATCTACATATTAATTTATTTCTACTGAATGGAAAGAGCTCCCTCCCTTATACCTAATCTTTATATATTTGTAATTGTATAATTTAATTCACCTGGAGCTATATTTATTCTTTTTGTTCTTATATACATACTGTATGTTACTGTATAACAAAACACCATATAACAAAGTTGACAAAGAACTTCACGGCTAATTAAAACCATATTTATTTTGTGTTCCTTATTTATATCGTTTCTAATAACACAACAGGAGAGTGTGGCCAATCAGGCCCAGTCTGTAAACTAATGCTTTAATTTAAAAAAGTTCAGAGGTCTAACATTTTGTAGATGGAAGCAGAAATAGACAGATACATTTCTGACATTATTTTCTCAGTTGAGATAATTATTATTTTATTATTACGTGCATACAGTATGTTGGAGGCATTTGTTTGGGCTTGTGTTGCACTGGAAATATACAGTAATTATTAGCATCATTTATATATTAGGTACAGAATGTGAGCATCAGAGCAGGGACATTAATGGTCTTATCCTGAGCTGCAGAACATGTTATGAATCCCTCTACATTAGTTCACAGAAACCCCTCCATCAGCTCTCCTCCTCAGAACCTGCACAAAGATCAGAGAAAACACTGAAACCTTTGATGTGCTGGCCACATTCAGTCAGAGAGATCTGCAGCTTGCTCACCTGTTTCATCTCCACGGTGACAGCTGAGAAAGACAGAGCACAGGAAATGATGTGGTGCACGTGAAAGGATAAACACATGATCAAGCTTATGTCTTTTGGGGTCTAACCTGTCCAATAAGAGGAAGGTAACACCAAAGGTCCATCGACAGACGCACCGTGGAGCAGCTCAGCCAGCCACGACACCTCAGCTGGGTTGTCGACAAAACACTCCTCTGGTTCGTCCACACACAGCTCAAGCTCTGCCACAGCACAGTCAATAGAAACACATTGTTTCCTGTTGATTTCCAGCCAAAAATACCACTATTCATGTCTTGATTTGCCCTATTAGCTTGTAAAGTGTCTGTTGTCATAATGGATCGGTTTAGCAGCTGTAAATGTTCTCTGTGTGTATGTACTGTATGTTTTTATATTTTTCTTAATCATGTATTGTATATTCCAAGCAACAGTTAGTGGAATAGATCTGACAAGATGGGAAGTACAAAATCAAAGCCATTTTCTTTTCCTTTCAGCTAACCTGTGACAGAGACTTTATCTTCCTCCTCCTCCTCCTCCTCTTTGGACCAGGCTGTGGTTGTTTTGACTGCAACGCTGCAGTCAGACATGGAGGATGTGAGGCTGTTGCTCTGGAGTCTCTGTGTTAAGCGTGTCGTGTCACAGATGTAGGCCTCTTTGTAGAACTGACTGGCTGCAGAGAGACAGAGAAAGATACGTTTGTGACTATGTAAGAAAGTGGTGCTAAAAGTCCCATAATAGTTGTTGTTTTTTGTGATGTTATTTTCAAAATGCTTTCGCTGAGTATAATGGACTTCATGAGGTTTTACCAATGATATAGTTTGGTAAAAAGGATATTTATTGAGTCATTGTAAAGAATCACTTCTCATGGGACAGAAGACCACAGCACTAGACCTTTATTGGCTGATGGTACCAGATGCTCTGTTAAATGACTTTAACAGTACTTTAAGGAAAGGAACCCATCAAGACTAGTTGTGATGAGTTTGAGATGAAATAGTGATGACAAAACAACACACTTTTTGGAGATTGCAGTAAAACATATTGCAGCCACTTGTTACTTCTTGAGGACATTGGACTTGAGGACTGATCTAAAATTGGAGTTATATTAACTCAAGGAGGTGTTCTAGCAAAAGAAGGGCATGGGATTTCTGACCCTGCATGTCTTCCAGCTGTAGGATGTAGCTGACCGCATCTCTGGTGTTGATGTGGAGCCGGTGACTGTCACTGAGGTGCCTCATGACGTGTTTGGAGTGGAAGGCTGAAGGAGTGTAATACACCAGCTTAGGGAGGCACAGAGAGCCCACTGCAGCGATTTCAAACCTGCTGCCCTGGAGAGCAAGAGAGAGGTACTGTACAATCCAAAATGAGATGTAGAGGAAGAGTTGATGTTGTGTAATTCATTCATTCAACCTTTATTTAAATCTTTGGAATCATTGAGGGCATGTCCTCATTTTCAGTGATGTCGAGTGCACAAAACACAATAATAATAATAATAATAATAATCTTTATTTTATATAGCGCCTTTAAAAAGAGAATCTCAAAGCGCATTACAAGCATAGACAGATAAAAAGCAAAAGCAAAATAATCACATAAAAACCAATCTGAAAAAATGAATACACACAAGACATAATTAACGAGAAAACAAACAAAGAGACAGCAACAGAACACAGTTAAAAACAATTACATTGAGTGTGGAGTAGTTTGTAATCATCGTTTTAAATTTGGCATATAGGTACAAACGTGTTGAGTTTTAGTATGTGTTGTAAAATGTTCCAAGTGAATGCAGCATAAAAACCAAAAGCAGTTTCCCCAAATTTAGTGTTTGCACGCGGGACATCGAGCATCAACCATTCACTAGATCGAGTCAAATAATGACTGTGGGACCAGTTTAATAAGCGAGTGGTATATTGTGGTAAGTTGCCATTAAGGGTTTTATAAATAAATAGAAACCAATGCCTGTCACATCTTCCTGTTAGAGATAAGTGAATGTGGAAATATATAAGTTTATGTAAATATAGGTGTGCTTATGTGGTCTTTAGGACCAACCTGGAAAGTGAAGCGGTCAATATCCATCCAGGAAAGATCATACAACAGACACTGCTTCCCTTCCACCTCCTTAAGAAAAATACAATCAGTTAGCATTCTTAATACGGGCAAATGCAGGAGTAAATTGATTAAGAAAGTTTATTTACATATACAAGTCAAACCCAAGAACAAAACGAAATGCGTATATATACAAAACTAAATTCTGTTACAGTGGAGGACCCACCTGATAAATATGGACTCCTCTCAAAGCCACACCAAGAAGGATTGAACTTCTCAGCTCTTTTTTCTCCTGCACATAAAATAACAGATGAGCAAGCAGAGTTTAAAATATAAAACATGAGCTCATATAACTGATGTTGCAGGAGAAAGTGAATGTTCTCATAAATGAAGACTCAGGATGAGCCATGATGAGGCCAAACAGGCGATGCTCGGTTCTTTTCCCATTTCAGTCATGCACCACAGTACTCACTACAAATCTGTCATTCCTACAAGTTCCTCCAAAAATGACACCAATGGTTTCTGAGATGCTGTGTTTGATGCCTGGACATAGGCTGTCTGAAACTAAACGTTGAGTCTGTGTGTGACTGACCTGTCTCATCCTGTAGAAGGTGACTGGTCCATCCTGCAGGCCGCTGGCCTCTTTTATAAACTGCAGGACGGCTTGGCTACGCGACACCCCTCTCAGCTCAACGTGTAACACTGGGCAGTGCTGGAGCAGGAAGTCTCGTCCTCGCCGCTTTATCAGCTGAGGACACAAGCATGTTACATATACATGCTTAAAAAAAGAATGATTTCCAAGGTTAGGTCCAAATGGTCCCACTTTAAAACATTATTTTTTTTTTACCCAAGACGGGAAGTAATCTTCAGGAAGAAAGTAATGTCCGTGTTTTCTCTCCTGTCCTGTCTCTTCTCCTTCCTCCTCGCCATCATTCCCTTCTCTCTGCTCCAGATCTCCGACTTCAGCTTGAAGTGCCGACGCTGCCAGCTGGAAGAACAAAGCTTCCTGATGGCGGCTCTGTGAATGCAGCACCTTCTGCCTCAGCTCAGCGTAGTAGAGCTGCTGCACTTTGCTGCTCCTTAAACAACCCAATAGGACGACAAATCAGAGGTTGTCTCTGTATTATGGGAGTTCATTATCATGTCATTTTTTTCACTGATTGGGCAGAAGATTCATGGTTTGTGTATGTGCAGGCCGATGAATATACCTCACGGGAAAAAAATGCTGATGGGAGACCAACTTACATTATTAGCCGCCCACTCTCTACATAATACTGCACTCTCAGAAATAAGAATGGGACCTGGAAATGTAGAATAAATATTGCAGCAGAGTCAAAGAGAAATATTGCTCAAAACAAACAGACATTTTGTAACAAAGACCTGATGTACATTAAGCTGTAAGACAATAAATCTTTCCCTAAAAATAATGGGACAAATAGTACTTTGTACAGACCATGTCCATATATGCCCAATATACAATACATTATCACATTATGTAAGTTCAAGAGTTCACTGAGGCACACTGCTACATGCAGTACTGTAGGTAAATCTTCTGAGATTGCAGTTTTAATACAAAAAGAAAAATCAACTCACCATTAAGGATCCTCCGTTCCATCTTTTGCCAAAGTACTTGCTCAGCTTTTTCTCCAAATCAAGAAAGAGGTATTCATTATCTGAGGAACAAAATGCACACATTAAATTAACATAGAGAACACAAGGCCATGACATACTGTTTGTTCAACCAATCAGAACTCATGATTATCTTTAACTTCACGGGCTCCTGGAAGTTCATTTATTACCGGCGGCCTCCCTAAATCTCAGCATCCCACAATAAATGAACTCCCACACAGACACTGACTGACCTCTGAGAACAGCCAGACCTAAGACTTGGAGTTCACTGACGCCGAGCTGCTTCAACACACTATTCAACACGTCGTGGCCTCTGGCTCTCACCTGAAAAACACACATAACACACACACGACAAGAGTGACTACACATGGCACTTTCAGGGTCCATCCTGTGAGCTTTGGGTTCACACTGATACAGTATTTTGGCTTTGTGACATCAGCATTTTGTTCATTATTGGGTGTCAGACAGTTGATATCATGGTGATCCCTCCCCGAAAACAGATACTGTAAAATCTGCAATAAATGTATTTTCATTAAATAAAAATCATTTTACTTCATTATCACTTCATTGTTTGGTTATACATAGTAGTTTGACGTTACAGTAAGTCAGAATTGGAAGGACTTACTGTATGTATTCCAACTTGGATTAAAAAATTCAACCATCTTCACTTAAAAATCCTTCAGCCCTCACCCAGAGTTTAATTATTCTGGGATTAAATGAGTTTTACCTTCCCACTTTGGTAAAAATGCAGTTTCAGCAGCTTTTCCACTTTGCTGAGATTAACTGTTTGAAGAAGAACACTTAATATATTAAAATGATCAAAAAAGAAATAAATATGACAGGAAAAGGACAGTGGGGCCACTCACCCTGACAGTACAGTCCAGGAGCTGCTTGTTTGGTAGAAGGACGCACACCTGTCGCTTCTGCATCGTCCTCATGATCACAAAAGCTTAATTTTGTCTCAGGCCTCCATATATCCTCCTCCTGTCCTCCCACAGGACGACCAAAACAAGTCAGCCTTCCTCCCCGACCTGACACGTAATGACTTCTGACTCTTGTTGATATAAAACAGAGCAAAGCATTACATCCTCACATTGCAGAGGCTGCAACCAGAGAATATTTGACATTTTTGCTTGAAAAATGACTGAAAGTGATTATCATAATAGTTGCTGATTCTTTGATTAATCAACTTACTTACTTCAGCTCTAGTATGGTTTATACTTTGCTCCAAATTATCACAGATTCTTAATTCAGAGATGTGTTTGTAGCATCTGTTTGGGCTCTATCCATTTCACGCAACATCTTGTATTTTTTCCTGTCAAAAAACCCAGAATACTCAAAGGTGCGACAGGACAAAAACAAGAATGCGTGCAGTGAAAGCTGAGGGGGCTGCTGGAAGCTGCTTCAAAAAGATACCGACATTATCGCAAGAGAACTGGTGAACAAAAGAGGAGTATTTGTAAAAAAGTGGCTGCGAAAAACATGCCCACAACAGTCAAACTTGAGACATATGATAGGTCAAATTCAATATATGGGGGGAAAACACGATGTTGAACTAAGTTAAATCAACATGCAGTGATTGACAACATCCTTCCAACTGTATCTGAAGTAAACTAAGCACACACACTATTTATTTATATCAGTATGTGTATATGTATTTATCATTTTCCTTTTTCTTTTCCTCTGATGATTTACACACCTTTCACTAACTGGAAAGATATTTTGTAATTACAGTTACTTTTGGATTGATGATATGGATAACATCAATATAGAGTATTTAAAAAACCAAAAAAAGATACTGGCATTAATACCCATTCACTGTCCCACCACCTCACCACAAATTTAAAAAACAGACAGACATGAGACCATTGTTAATCTATTATTAATTTATTTAAAAACAAAATCTAATAATGCCAACTGTGCTTTGCTAAAGAACAAAAAAGTGACACTTTTTTTTTTTTCATAGCTGGTGATTCTTCTTATAGTAGCCACAAGTTATCTGCTCGTGTGCGTTTCTTTTTTTTAAGTTACAATCTAGTGTTCTTTTGGATTCCCACACCAAAAAACCTTGTTAACATGCACAAAAAAACATAACCAAAAAACACCACAGTGCTTTAAAAAAAAAAAGGCACCTGCTCCCTAGATACAGGCTTTTCTTTTTTTTAATCCTACAAAGTTACATAGTTTGTACAGGGATGTTGTTAATGCAGCTTCAGTTGCGACGAGTCTCAACAATCCCCACGAGCATTTCATAAAAACTGTATCACGTCTGTACCGACATCATTGAGTATTCCACAAAATCACATTGACCTTTTTGGGGACAGATGAGATACAATCAAGAGGTAACAGATTTAACCTCATTTCCTACACATACAACTATCTTTCTCTGCAACATAATTCACACACTAGACTATAAAATACAATTCTCAGGTTAAGTAGAGTTCACACTGAAGTGTCGATGAATCAAGGCGACCAGAGGAAACATGCAGTACAGTACGTCGAGTGGTTTTGTGTTGGCGGAGGGGTCCCTCTCGGTGTTGGGACTTTTGACAGATTGTAGGCTCAGAAATTCTTTGAACGTCAAGATGCTCCCTCTGCACTTGAGCATGGACTATTGTTTTTGGGGCACTCTGATCACACTCCCATTTAAATAACTTACTTTTCTGTTCTTCAACATGCTATGGGTGGCATTCACCGATCCTCAACAAAGTAACTTTTTACATTTTAGGGATATTTTGCACGTATGTAGATTTCAAAAACTGCATGAACATATGCAAGTTTATAGTATTAAATAAAGCTGAATGTTGAGGAAAAAGCATTTAAATTAATTGTAACACGCAGTGTTGTCAACAGGTCATTCAGTATAAATATTAATTTCAATGTATATCATCAGACGCACGATTACCATTTACTTTATTGCCCTGACAGATCAAGAATGCCGATTTCTAACATTCATGCTGTCTTCACATTATCAATCTGGGATTTGTGTTGGCATCCCCTCTAATAATGCCGACAATTCATCAAACTTCCCTGCCCTCTCCAAACACACTCCTTCTTTTTCCTATCAGTTGGTGTGCACTCATACACCAACATTAACATGGATGTTGTACATTTATGTTTATGTTCAATGCAAAATGCATTCAGATTTAGAATTACACATATAAGACAAGACCTCAATATTGAGTCGGTATGTTTCATGATCAACACATTGCTACCGCCGTTTATATTCCCAACATGTCTGACTTTTAGAATTTTTTTGACACATGCATTTTTTAACAAAAATGTAAATGATCAGGACCTACTTACTGGTAGTTTCAAGTGTGTTTATAGTACATTTGTAGAGGTGTTTTTTTTTTCCCCAGTGGTGCTGAAAATTTTAAATGAAGCATTGCTATAACCAAGAAAAATAAAGAATAGGTAAACCTGACAGTTAACGACTATTATTTTGTTTTCAGAAACATCACTGCTCCTCACGGCAGTCTGCATTTACAAGTAAACAGGAGAAGGACGTCTTCTCCTTTCTTGAAGGCTTTCTTGACAGTACAACAGAGACTCCATCTTCTTCACACAAATAGCAAACAGACGTGACCTTTTGTTCAGATGGATAACACAGCGGATATGTACCATTTATTTTTACCACACTGTGCAGTTCCTGTGTCGTGCGAATGCCCAACCATTGCAGCCATAACGGCTTTTATACAGTGTTTTTATAATACAGGAAAAAATGGTGGTTATCCCAAACCTCTGCTTTCCCTGAAAGGCATGACCAAAGAGTTTGAGCATGTTGCATTTGAACTTAGAGACAGTTCGCCCCAAAATCATGAATACATATTTTTCCTGTTACCTGTAGTGCTGTTTTAGAGGTATCCGCCATAGAGAGGTTTGCATTTTTAATTTATAATGGGACTATATGGCACTCGGCTTGTGGTGCTCCAAACGCCAAAAAACATGGAATATCTTGAGTGACCTGGTCATGATTTCGGGAAACAGACATTGCTGTTGAGTTTCTCACATGCATTTTTTGCCGCTTTGAGCACCACAAGCCGAATGCTATACAGTCCCATCATAATAAAAACATTCAAACATCTCTAGGGCTGATATATCTCCAAAACCCGGTAACTCACACCAAAACAATCTAGATGGATAAACAGCACTACAGGTAAGAGGGAAAATATGTATTTTCTAAGTGGATCTGATGGCTGGTATTACGTATTTTAAGTGCTGTGCTATGTGACATTCATTGAAAAGTAAAAAAGGTGTTGCACAAACACAGAGATCAAAGATACTTTTCATCAAAACCCATGACGAAAGGTACAACTAAATGCACTTAGAAATTAGTGGTTTGAATGCACTTAACTGTAGATGCTTGTGAATTTAGGCTTCAACTGCTCTGGACTTTCAACAGGTACATTTTGTGTTTGCCAAGTAGATATTTTTGCACTGCTGAACTGATTTGCTGCTTATTTATTGATATCTTAAACCAGTAGTATAACTGACCAAAGCTGTCTATAAAGAGGATTAGATTAGATTTTGACATTAATTTCATAAATGAAAATTTGGATATGTACGCAATCTTTCTATGTAAAGTCCCTGCATTATTACATCTGAAGACACCAGAGTGCATGTATTTGAATGCACTCTGAAGACATCGTTCTTGTGGCCTATGTACAGGATTTTTCTATTTGTCGTTAGCCTTTCATCAAACTACATTGTGACATGTTTTCTACTGTATGATAGTGGAGCGCACAGGATACAGCAGATTTACAAACGAGCAGAAAACATAACTAAAAATGCTGTTGTTATTGGTAATATTTACCATTATTTTCTATGCATATTTTGCTTGTTCACTTGTATAGACGAAAGGCAGCTTGCTTTGTTCGGATTGCTGTAAAAGTGATTCTTATTTACTAACCTGCTTGAGTATATTTTCTGATAGTTTAAAATCTTGATCATATTAAAACCTCATGACTTCACTGGCAAAGTTCACAAAGAGGATGATTCCTAGAGGTACCCCTTCAAAGGACGATACATGTACATGTGTTTTATCAGCTGCACAGTTCTAAGATAGAGAGCCATAGACTGGAACACAAAGGGAAGACTGGCTTCAAGTCTCTTCCTGCTAACAGCTAACAGTTAGCGGCTGTTACATGAAGGCACTTCCTGGTAAAGCTTTCCACAGAGTAGCACCTGGGATTGTTTAGAAGTAACCAGTAGAAGCCCTTTATTGGAAGGAGCCTGGGGTCTGAGCTGGGCTGAAAGGTGTCTCGGTCACAGCAGGGTGAAACCTAAGATGTACTGCAGGAGTTTGTTCCGATTGGCCTGAGGTAGAAAAGTGCTGCTCAGCTCCAGAGTGGTCACCCGGTTCTCTCTTCTCTCCTTCAGCACCTAAAGAAAATCACAACACAGGAAGCACATCTTAACTCCAGCTGGAGGAACCTGAACAACACCCAAACCCTTTCTTAACACTATATTGTATTTTATTGTGTTCAGAAACTTGATATATATATATATATATATATATATAATAAACTCACAATTCCAAGTCAAACACACTCTTACCCCGAGCTCTTTGAATGTCCTCACTGTGTTCTTAACCAAGTAATGAGTTGCACTTTCACCTGGGGGAAAAAAAGAGATTTCAAAAGACTCAGAAATACGAATTAAACCTGCTCATTTTAGTTTTGAAAATGTTAATTTATAGTTAATCTCCAAAATCACTTTTGCTGTGAGACTTCTATACACCATTAATTCATTTATTCCAAGTTGAAACTAAGCCTGAATGATGGATTTGAATTAACTGTACAGTATGTGGGGATATTTTACCATAAGCAGCCACTCCTCTCTCTGTGCGGGTGAGCAGGTATCTGAAGAGCCTCTGGGTGTAGTCTGACTCAGCCATGGGCTGAGTCAGACTGTGGACGAAGATGGCAGCCCCGCTGTAGGCCTCCAGCACCGGGCTCACAAGTCGCTGTAGGAAGACGAAGAACTCCTGGTGCTCTGCAGCAACACTCACCTGATTGAAAAAATAAAATACAGGAAGAGAAGAAGTTGATTACCACGGTGGTGGTTCTGTTGGCTTTAATAATACATTTGAAAATAGTCTTTTTCAGATAAGTATTAATAATAAACTAGACCTTTAGGTAGCGATCTCTCTGCTCCTCTCCAAAGTCACTGTCCTCGTCCTCCTCGTCGCTCCTCCAGGAAAGAGGCTCAGGGAACGGTTTGGGCCATGGTTCCTCTGTGGGGCTGGGACTCAGTTCCTCCTGGTCCTCCTGACACACACAAACATAAAACACACAAAGTCCCATCACATATTACACATACAATTTTTTACAATTATATTTATCTGCACTTCCCAAGGTATTCACCGTAAGTCAACTTGCAGGATTAGTCACAGTGGTTACTTTCATTTTTGTCCACCTGCAGTGAAGTTTGTAAACTGACCTCTGCTACATAGAGAACTCCATATTGGATCAGCCGGGTCACTGCATCGTGAAAAACCTGGTAAATAGTCTGACAGGGCTGCGGGACAGAGAGGGGGAGAGGGAGACACTGTGAAATATGAAGCTAACCCGTGTGCAGTTTAAAATCTGTTTAAATCCTCAACAGCATCAATAGGAACCACAACAACAGCTCAACTGATCTGAGATTCTGAAGGCTTATATCAGTACTAGTGTATACTGCTACTATGTGAGCATCAGTTCGAGCCATTTTAAAACTGATTAAACACACAGTGACAGGATGCTTTATATGTGCAACATATGATGGCATTAGGTCTGATGAAAATCTAATGTTGATATGGGCGGGTCATAATAAAGGCTTTTCATATTCCACTTCAGACACTGCAAACAAGCAAATAGAGATATGAAGGTATTTTGTTTTAGAACTTAGAGAAGTACTTCCAAAATGTCCTTCTGCTACTTACTGGACTAATTTTGTACAGTGCAAAGTTCAGAAAGATGGTGACAATGTGCAGGACTTACTGGTGCCACAGCCACCTCATTGACAAGGAAGTGGGAGAGCCCGGCGGCCTTGCGGATGAGTCTTTCCTGACTGAGAGGGAGGCTACTGGGACCACCAGGCTGGTGATCAGACTCCGATTCTGCGACCAGCTCTCGCTGCAGTGACAGGATGCTGCAAGCTGGAACCAAATCATGAAGAAATTTAGCGGAGAAAAATGATCAAGAACTGATCAACAACACCGCCAGCTAAGCTTCTATTTATAGATACAGTATGAATCTTCGGAGAGGACTGTTTAAAGAATAGTTAAATGACAAAGATCAGTGATACACCAGAGTGAGCATAGAACACAAGAACAACCTCTTGGCTCAACATACCAATAATTGCATCAGAAATGAAGACATGAAAAAGGCAATTGCTGTAGAAGTTGAGCTCAAAAAGTGCTGGTACAGTTTGATTGGGTGCGATGGTGAACTCTCCATTGCGATTTGCACTGCTGGTCACATTGACGCAGTTTCCCAGGAGGTGGAGGGCACGCATGACCACATCCTCTGAGTTCCCCGAAAAGCCTAGATCAAAGTCCCGCGACAAGATCTCCTCCTTCATGTTGAAGAAGTCTTCCACCAGCTTGGACAGCACCACCCCCTGGAGCAAAGTGGATGAAAGAAAAAAGTTAAGTTAAAGTCAAAAAAGTTGAACAAAGAAACTTTGATCTTGTCCAGAAATCGGCGACTCCATAACTAGTCAAAGCAAAGATTCAGCACAACAAAATGCAACACTGGCCAATTCCTCCAGACAGAAAGACAATTTCAGTAATTGTTTTCCGCTGTCACTGTTTCATCAGGGTGCCTGCAGAGGGCAGAGGACCACCACTAATGTCAGAGGGTGGTGAGTGAGGATTTAGGAGCGCGAGATCTCTAACAGAGAAAGCCATTCATCACTACCATGCAGAGGTATGTGACATTTGGATCACCTTGGTGTAAGGGAGGGAGTACGATCGGCAAGAGGTGGATAAATAGTGACAAAAAAAGAGACAAAAAGGAGGAGAAGAAATATGAACTGAGGGGTGAAGGAAAAAAGGAACAGGATGCAGTATATAGTGGCTAAGCACCAGGAAAGGAGATTATAGAGAGAACATGAAAGACAGCCAGACTTACCTGTCTGTGTCTGTACAGCAGCAGACAGGCTACAATGTGAGTAGACATGATCGCTGATGACTTATTAGCCGCTGTGAGGGAAGACACACAGAGGATGTACTGAGCAACACAGCAGACAATTTTAAAGCAGAGACTTCGGGAATTAGCCAATTTGTCTTAACTAATTGTTAATGCTACCCAGCTGGAGGGCCCAGATACTTCTCCTACATAAAAATCATCTGTAAATATTTATTATTTAAAGACAACAGCAAAAAAAATTTGTGAATGTATTGCTGTTAAGCATCTGACTTGGAAGTCTCTTGTGACAGACATTGGTGGAAATTATGACAACAACTAAAAGTATGTACAGATGGACTCCTTTGCAATATCAATAACCATATGCTGTAACTCATTTTAAATATGATACATTTTATTCACTGGGTATCTTACAATCTTAAAATAAAGTTCACATTTAATCATATAAGAACATGCAATGTACCAGCTTTGTCTTAGACAATTTGTTCTTTGAACAAACACAGGGTTAAAAAGATCCAACAGAGTTGATTATTCTGATAACATATTAGATAGACAGAGAGAACAATGAAGTGTGTGTGTGTGTGTGTGTGTGTGTGTGCGCGCTTGTGTTAGGACTAGAGTTACTAGTTGTCATCTTGAGCATAGTTCAAGTTCAAGGGTGTAGAACATTTGTGAGCACTGGTACTGCATTCCTCCCCTCTTCTGCTTCTCTATCCTCCCCTTCATCCGATTGGCTGAAAACAACATGCCATCCAGCTGGAGGCTTTGTTATTGGCTGAGAGTAAAAAGTAAATAGGTCTAGTATAGGAGAATGCAGCTGAATGAGCTGGGGAGAACCAGTTTCTGTGGTGCTACCCGGGGGCAAAAAGCCCTGAGTGATGTGAAGCGGACGGGCTGATGCTGTGCTGTGTTGGATTTTAATTAATGGAAGCAGTATGATGGATAGCATTTCATGAGTGCTGCCTTAGCTCCAGCAAGCAGGTGCAGCTTTAACACAGGATGAAAATGAGACGCATGTGCAGAAGAAGATGATGATAAAAAAAGGAATCCCTAGTAAAGCAGCAAACAAGCGTTCCAATATTTTTTATAAAATGAGATGTGATAGGCTAAATAGTGCCATTTAACACTGAATGTGGTTGGAAGACTTTCAATAGGATGGTATTGTGATGACTCATGACCTCTGTCACTTTATTGCCCTCAAGTCTTTCTGTACAACAAGCTAAAAATATAAAAAGATACAAGTTGCACTGTGACTTTCAAGTAAACGGCTTTAGTTAAACTGGAGATTCTTGATGAGGCTGATAAAATAAATACTCTATGGAACAGGGCTATAGTTATGGTGTAGTACCACCACTGGCTTTGGATGTGTGAGTTTCTTACTGAAGAGGACATGCTTGGCCAGGTTGTTAATTAGTTGTCGTCTTGAGATGTCATCAGGCAGTTCTCGGTTTAGCTGCTCCTCCTCCTCCTCCTGTCCCTCGAACAGCTGAGCCTCGGGTCTGGAATAATAATAATAATAATAATAATAATAATAATTATTATAACTCAACATGTAAACATGCAGTTTGACAATTGTCTTATTATATTGGCTTTATATGGCATGCATCATTTAAAAGGTGGTTTTCACGTGAAAACAAACACTACACCAGTTCATTTCACAAATGAGTTTCCTTCTCGTTTGTTGATCAGGTGTTTATAATAATTAAAAGATGCTGCTGAAGGGTTGAGTCTGATTGAAAACCAACATAAGCACTATGGCAAATAATTGAAACCACCGATATGAGTTTGAAAAAAATATTTAGATGACAGCTTAGACTCAGAAAAAACATGGCATCACATTACTGTAAATAGAAGGGAACCAAAAAGGCTTAAGGCCCCCTGTGTACTTCTTTTCTGCACTATGGCTTTATGCTGCGGATAACCGTAGATGTTTTCAATACAGGATAGGTTTCAATGTAGGGCATTTTTTTATGATATTGATATGAATAGTATTTGCAAATTGCATCCAGAGGGTTTACAGTCCTCTGCTGGCACGAGTTTTGAACTTGTGACTCTAGACCAGCTGGGATGACACGTCCTTGTGGACGTGCTGTATGACTATATCAGTTATAATATGAAGGGACAGTGCTGAACTGAAGTAATCCCTGTCAATGCTAGCACAAGCAGTGTGCTCAGATGTCAGATAACAGACTCTGCTGTGAAGTAGCAGGAAGGAGAAGTCAAGTTTGTGACATGAGGGTTCATAATATTACAGGTGGGGCTGTGCGACTGCTGGTTTTTGAATGGATACTGGTTATGAGGAAGATACATCTGGTTGAAGAGTGAGGAGTGTGTGTGTTTGCCCGTACTGTGCAGAAATAATGGTGGGTGTCAAAGTGTGTTCCAGGGACACTGGTGGTGGAATATGGCGACTTCTCTGGGCATCCAGGTACTCCTGCATTTGAAACACAAAAGAGTTCATTACAAATACTAACTCAGACAGACGAACAGTGATAACTGGGTGCTGGCTACAAACTTTTAGAAAAAGTTATTTAAGCCACAAATAGTATTTTCGTAGTAATATTAATGATGATATTTTTGCTGTAAAAAGGAAAACATGATCTTTCATTGTAAGATTTGTACATTTTGAAGCTTTGCAACACCTTTTAGTGCTTTACAATCAAGTCACACGCAAACTGTGTTTTAGTAGTAGCTCCTCTCTCTACCAAGCTGCACATGTGGCCATAACAGGTCTATTTGTATAAAAGCTGATGTAAATCTGCGATCAGTCACCTTTAGGGAAAAGGGCTGGTTGAAGTCAACTCTGACACAACCGTAGTTCTTCCTCAGCATCCTGAACACCCCACACGCTATTCCCCACAAACTCTCATTCTTCTTAGGTTTGCCCTGGTGGGATTGAGCAGAAGAGATGGTTAACAATGTAGACTTGATAATCAGCACAACAACATATACTGTATGTCTACACAGTTCAAGTTATCTGTCCCACTAGCAATCAAAACATTTTGTCTCCTCCTTTACCTACAGTTACAATTTCAAAAGCCAATACAATAATATCTATTCTGTTTTTTTGAGTGACTGAGGAAGACAGCTTTGTTGCAAAGCAAAAGTATACACAAACAGACATCATCCAAGCACTTACCAGCTGCTCGCTATTGTAGTTGCCCTCAATAATACGATCATAAGAGATGCCAACTGGCACCACCAGTACATCTGCTATGCACCCAGTGCACAGTGTGTCTACCACGATGGACAGCATGCCTGCACGCGCTGTAGACGGCTTACCGCTGCGGGAGCGGGTACCTTCCAGGTAGACCTCCAAAAACTGCTGCTGACGCAACAACTCCTCTGTATACTGAAGGAAGATTGATGAAACACAGTGAAAAATGGTTGATGTGTGAGTGGTGGGATAAAGATGAATGACAAAAGGCGGCATTGGATGTCAAAAGTGAGACAAATGTGCATACACTGTGCGTAAAGGTCGAAAGGCAATTGGCTGTAAAAGTCTTTGATATTCTTAAAAAAACAACACTGACTCTATTACAAGGTGGAACTTCCAGGAAGTCAGGTGAAGTGAACGCTCTGCAGCTGCTGTATATGCGGCCTGAATACAATTTAAAAAAAAATGAGTGGTGGTCACCAACAGTTTGACCCCCAAAAACACCGCAGGGACCTGGCCATGTTCCAAGGCAGCCATGTTGTGTAACGGTATCCATCTGAGCACAGTATGTACACAGCTGTCTCTTGCTATGTAGACACTTCTGAGAAGAGAAGCTTTGCACTGAAATGTACTCTAGGCTGTGACATTTAGAGTAGGCTGTGAAGAGGACAGACACCCACGTTTAGCTTTCACAGGAGCAACTGAAATTAGAGCCTCACATGGCTTGTTTTAATGCTTGCTCTTCTGCCTGTGAAGGAGTTCAGGCAATAACAATTTCTGTGAGCGACATAGGCATGCCAGATTAAAATCTTATCTTCTACCAAATTAAAGTATTACATGGTCCATTTTCTACAATTACAGTGGCACACTGTGTGGTAAAATATTGGTGGTACAAAGAGATAAAATGTAGGTCGTCGTTTACAACAGTTGCTCTTATGTCTTCAGATGATAGGTTTTATCTTAGGGGCACAATACACACTTATCTTAGAGGGACAATACATTGCCTTTGTTGCTTTTATTCCTCTCATGTCTCTTCCACAAACTCAAAACATACAAATTAACAACAATTCTCAACTCTAATAGACTGGTACAATTAGATAAATCCGCTAAGCAGCCCAGCTATTTTGTAGAAAGCTCATTTAGAGCCTTCATGCTACAAGTAGCTTATGGTGACAAAGCATTAATATTAACATTAGCAGCCATCCACATGAGTTCTACTTCAGGTTTTCTCATTAGCAGAAGCTTGTTAAACCACATTATCCAAATACTCGAGCTGAACAAAAGCTTCAGATTCCAGTTTTAATCAGTTTCTCATTCAGTCTATTCAAAAAGGTTTTCCACCAGTGACTTTCTTGAGATGCAAAATGAACATGTCAGGATGGAAACACATTCCAACCAGTGTCACAGTTGGAAAGACTTAAATGATTTACCAAAGCAATAACTTTTAAGTTTTACATTGACTTACACAGCTTATTGCTCACAAACAATGTGTCAACCATTTGACATGTTTGGGATATTTGAAAGGCAAAGCAATACATTACACGTTCACAATTTTACCCAGGCCTGACCAAGACTCTAAGGCCTTGTTCAGACTGCCAGCCCAAATCCATTTGGCATATCTAGATTGATTTTATAAAAAGCTGGACAGACAAAAACCACATTAAATGTGAATCCAAGCCGCATTTGGAATGCGATTCCAATCAGATTTCTACATATGCGTCTCACTCCGGACGCACAAAAAGGATTTCAAAAAAAGTGTCTTTCGCATCACTCGGAACACAACGCGCGATCTCCATAGCGTACTGCCAATACATAGTTACTGACGCCTACATCGTTACCACAGCAACCCATGCAGATAGGTTGGTGATGTCTGGACACAAAAAATCTGACCTTATCACTCGCAAATAACAATGCAGACAGTCTGTCTTAAAGATCTGATTAGAGAAACAAATCTGATTTGCCTGCAGTCTGAACAAGGCCTAACACTCACAGGAGTCAAAGCTGTGAGCATCTGTACTGTAGTTACGAACCAATGATATGACCATCAGGTTACACTAATACTCTTCTGATACCCTATGCATCATTGATGTGTATGTTAGAAGATGTATAAACCGACCTGTCAGCAAAACTGACAGCATATAGTACGAGTTGGATATAGCATATCTCGGCCAATTAGTTTTAGAGGTTTACAGACGTTACAGAAACAGTGTCACAGTAGTGTCTAAATAACTTATTTAAATGGTTAAATGCTATAATGTATTAAACTGAGTCGTAAATTCGTGCAAACACTGATTGTACAGTACGCCTAAAAATGAAGACCAGAAAAAGAAAGAGCTGGGCTAATATTATGTAACCAAGGCTTTTAACTCTCCATCACTCGGAAATTAAAAAAAGAACACACAGAGCAGAAAGACAACACGTATTTACATAGTAAAATATGCTAAGAAGAAAAAATAAACCTCACACACATACACAAACACAGACATTACATGACTTTAGGAACAGTATGTTGAAGCAGCCCTTGTAGAAGATAAATAGACTCATGGGACTTACTGCATGTAAGAGTGATCTATACAAAATGTCTCTCTTTCCTTCCACCGTCTCCTCCATTTTCCGTCGTATGAAGAATCCTCCGAGTTTACGGATAAGGGTGCTGAAATCAAAGAAAGTTTGATCAAGTGGCTTCCACGCTAGACTTTCTACGCTGGCAGCAGCAGCGTCCTAATTGTCAGTTGGGTGCACTGACACAAACTCTATTGCTGTCAATACATTTCCAAATGGTGATAATCTAGTAATTACTACATGCCAATGATCTGGATTATGGTGTCACTGTGATTAAAGGGTATCACTGTACTGTTGTGATTTCTCTTTAAAAAGTGTGATTATTGTGAGTATTCAATGTGATTTAAACAACAAAGTGTTGCTGACAGCTGCCTATATCACAGGTATCACATGTACTACTATTCGAAGCAGATTAGCATAAAACAGGTTCACAACCTGTTGTCAGGCTGGCTGCCTGCCTATTTATTTATATACCCTCAATGTAAAATCAGTGTTACCTTTCTGTCTCACTCTTTAGTTCAGCTTTAATTCCTCTCTGATCTATTTCCAAAGAATTCCCTTTCTTGGGTATCAAACTGATCTTTGTGTTTTCACTTAGAGAGCAGAGATACATCTTATTGCCGGATCAAACTTGACATGAGGCTTCCTACCTGAGGATAGGGATGCTTAGATTGTTTCCAGCAGCAATGTGTGGGGCTTTGATGTTGTGACAGAACAGGATCAACGTGATGAGCAGGTAGTCGATGTGGGATTTATGAACCGGGAGGAAGACCATGGGCACATTTTGCTGTAGAGACAAGACATTGACCATTTTCAAATAAAGAGATCATTTCTCAGTGGACATGGAACAAGAAAAAAAACTGACAATGGATTTAAGAGGGCAACATTTTTTCTTCTAATTTGATCGAATGTCTCCTTGAATATACTATACATTTACCATGTATCCATCAGAAATGTATTGTGATGATTAGTGCTGCAACGACGCGTTGACATCATCGATTATGTCGACTACGAAAATACGTTGACGTGCATGAAATGCGTCGACGCATCACACCATTTACATTCATCTCGCGTAATGGCGGCTTCTGCTCCTGGGAATGGAGAAAGTTCCACTCTATCACAAAAACCTAGACCACGATTATCAAAAGTATGGGAATACTTTAAATAGAGGCCAAATAAAATGGTCCTGTGTTCCCTTTGCAAAACCGAAATGGCGTACCACGGCAGCACAACTGCGATGCACGACTACCTCAGAAGAAAACATCCTGGCGCTCTCCAACCTCTAAAGGACGAGCCATCTGTGCAAGTATTTATTATTACAATTCGTTTTGAGAGTGATTGTTGCGTTCTTATTAAATAAAAAAAATTTATAAAAATAATCGTTAGAGTAGTCGACAGAAAAAATAATCGTTAGTTGCAGCTCTAGTGATGATCGATATATCTAAGACTGCACTGATCATAAAAACGGTAATAAACACACAGGCAAGAGTAAGTACGACTGTGTTACGTTTCAGTTTGCGAGATGCATTTGTGCAGTATACACTGTTACGGATTACGTTGTGAGAGTATTATCCATTTTCTTTGTGTGTGCAGTTGCTGCTGACCTCTGTAGCAGCTTTCTTGACCATTTCCAGTTGGCCCTTGTGGATCTGGATGCTCCAGAAGAAACCATTGAAGAGCCTCAGGAGGACCCACCCTGTCAGTCTGAACAAAAAGAAATGTGAAGATGTGGAACAGAAAAAACAAAGAGTTCTACACTTTATCTGAGGCAGAATCTAGTCCATTTTAGTGGTAACATAATGACTGCAGTAAAATGAAAGAATCCTATAAGCCACTGTAATATCAATCAATAACCGAGGTGAGATTTCTGGTAAACAGTGTGTACCTGATAAAGGCTGGTGAAATGTTGGCCACCATCTCCTGAAGGAATGCCCTGGCTTTCTGCTTCACTTTACTGACAGCTTTGTGCTCGTGGCCAGTCTGGCTGGCTGCAGCGTCCAAATCTGTGGCTACCGTCACAATGGCACTCTCCACACTGCGATGGGCAAATGCACAGCACAAACATAAGGCTGCATCTTCCCTCCTACGAACACCAGCATTCAAAACATTTGAGCGCAGCATTTCTCCTGTCAAAATGTATTTTTGTACACTTTATCCCCAAATGTCATTGTTTCAACAAATGTTTTATTTTACGTTGACTCTTACCTGCTGTTGTTGAGCACGTTGTCCACTACGTTCCTGGTGAACATTTCCTTGTTGACATCCCTCTCCATGACAAACAGCACATAACTCAGCCTGCGCGCCAGCCAGCCCCGCTGTCTGCATGAGCACACACAAACACAAATGTGCATCAATGTATACAAAGAAACATGTAAAGAAGAAAACACACTCAAAAATATACTGTATGCACGGCTACAATCAATGCATTAACATATTTTGAATAGAATGTGACATAAATATCTGTGAAAAGACCCAAATCTCTCATACAAACACACATACAAAATAAAAAGGTATAGTGTAACTGTTCAGATAACGGACTGTAAGACTCTCAAGACAAAACCTGGCCTTTGTTGTTTACACTGATTTCCTACATTTTCAGGAACCATAAATCAGCTGTGGCTGACATATCCATTACACTCAGCTTTCTCAAGAACAATAATGGTTTGTTAAGGTCAGTTTTGTTCCACCTTGCTGAGCTTTTATATATATATATATATATATATATAAACTAGATAGAAACTTATTTCAGTGTTTCCCATGCAATTTAGAGCATTATTGCTAATTGCCTTCATTAAGGTGCCTCTTTCCAAAGAATTGTCTCAAACTTTGAAGAAGCAAACTGTCTAGCTTTACACCAAGCTCATGTTTATATTGTTTGGGGTTGAGGTATTATGGTGTCTTCCTGCTAAGGTCAGTCACTCGATGTACTGTATGTTTCCGGTGTCCACTGGGAAACACTTTCAATTATTCATCTGTCTACCTTGCCATTGTTTCATAGATCAGTTCTTTTGACCTAAAGCCATTTATCATACACAGGTTGTTAGGAAGACCAGCACCTGTCTGCACTGTATTGATTGTACTATACAGGAGGAGATAGAGCTCTTGCTCTTGTTGCAAGGGGCAATTTACGAGTCATCAGAGGCCAGAGCACCGTGTGAAAGCCAACCAGCTCGACGTTTAGTTTCGAAAGTTGAACATGTTCCTCTTGCGAGCCCAGTGGACTGCACAGAGCAAAATACTGTGAAAGGAAGTGATACCATAGTGGAGTAGAGTTTGCTTTGTTTACCTGGTGTGTGTCTCATTGATGTAGATGACGTTGCGCAGTCCCAGAGATGGAATACTAGGGTTGAACAGTCTCTCCTGGGACCCAAACAAAAATTATTATCATCATGAAAAAGAAGATAAAGACTTGAATCATCAACATAATGTAATCCTTACAGAGATAAACAAGCTGGAGGCACCAGTGTCTTACCTTGGGATACTGTGTTAGACCGGCATAAAGTGACACAAAGTCAGTCTGGCCTGATTTTTTAAAGGTAGTTCTTAGGCATGTGCTGGAAGAAACTGTCTTCCTGCTGCTATTTCATTGGCTTAATGGTTAATGCACTACTCATTTTCTTGTGACCACTGCTACCGGAAAACTTACTCACTACGCTGTAACTTTAAATAGTGCTTCTCATATTGTTTTGAAAGAAATGTTTAAAATGCTTGTTTCCTAGGCTGTTACACATTCTATGCCCTAGGCAACTTATATGGCTAGTGGCTGTAGCATCTTTTGCAAATGTACCACATATGAGATAACAAGTAAAACAGAGACTTTGGACTAACATGCCTGTTAAACAGGCTATAATATGGAGTAAAATAACAATTTATGTGTGATTTGAATTACAAAAAAAACCTATTTCAATGTTATCTTGGATAAAGGTGGACGTCTTGTGTCTTCAAACAGCCACAATAAATTATTTTTTACAGGTGCTGTACACTGCACACCGATACCATTCTTCTTAGTTATACACATTTACATCGGAACAAACAATACCCTGGACCTGACGAGAGTCTATCAATGAACTCATGTTAGAGTTAATTAGCTGTGGTGTAACTTTACCCAGCTCTGTGGTGTACAGGAGTGACAGCAACGGCCCACGAAGGGCCTCTTTCTGTTCAGCAGGCCCTCCTTCCACGTGCTGGCAACACAGCGCAGGACTGAGGGGCTGGTGCTGCGGTCCTTGAAACATATCCACACACAAAAATCATTGAAGGTAAAGGAATAACACAACAAACACAAAATGCATCCTACTGTATAATAGCATAACGAAGATAAATTGTTGATGGCTCACCGAGTCATCATTAGGATGTTTCCAGCGGTTACACCACTGCTCTCCATTGTTGACCTGCAGCAACAAGCCATCTGACACCTCCATTTTCTCTGCGGTCCTTTCCTCTCCCTCCAGATCACACACCACTAGCTGGCAAGCTGGCAAGACGCACGGACATCACAAGGTTACATTTTCAATTATTTCAATGCAGCATCACTCCTGGCAATATGCAAGTTTTCATTTTCTAAGCAAGAGGATTGCCTATTAATTTACCTTACATTTGACAACTTTTTGTGTGGCACCACAAGTCAGTCAGATCATACTTCAAAATAGACCACATGAGCATCTTAACAAGAAACTACAGACGCACAAAAGGCTCCAGCTTCTACTGTACTTGCTAGCAAAATCTGAGCACTTCATTCTTTCAATTTTAAGAATTTTAAGTTCTTAGATCATAGTTAGCTGTATGTGTGCTAAACAAGGTTAGTGGGGAAATAACAAGGTGTAGTAAATACATATTTAGCTTTCAAGAAAATACTCTAGGATCATGTTTTTAGACTAATTGGTGAAAGAAACGTTCAAAGTAAACGTATGCAATTGCTTTAGATTTCTACAATAAAAAGATATCATTATTGGTGCAATAATATATAGTGCACATGTACCCATCCACATCCTGCAACTTATGCCTCTGCTAAGCATTGCTGCGAGCAGGAGCACTGAGCATGAACCCGATGTTACCAGCCCCATTTCAACAGGAAGCCACAAATGTGGGCTCCTCCCACATAATGCATCACCCTGATAGTACGAATTGTTTTACTTACACCTGTTGGCTCCAGTTAGGCCAGATTTTTTAAGTAATGTCAGGGTTGCATTGTTTAACTGGTCCCCAGACACTTCATGGGCTTGTCTACTGTGATTTGAATAACTGACAACAATCTATAACAGAAGGTATTGTGCATTACATGCCCAAACGTCTGAGAATGAACGTCCTTTGGGAACAACCAGGTGACTGTCCTGCTTAAGAGAAAAGTCTATTATGCAAATCAAATGGCTGGATTTCTTTATATTGGTTTTACTTTTTGCCCGCCCTTCATTCACACTCCAGTCATTCATTTAAGTCTATATTTTACTTGTTTACTTCTACTAGGGAGCTATTTTAAATACCACAGTTCACGAGTAAGGCAAAGACTTCCCCATTTTAAAGAGCCACTCAAGCATCTCCAGACAGCTTCAGAAAACTTGCTTCAAATGTACAGTTTAACTCAAATGAACTTTGTCAAAAGAAATGTGTTCCTTATTAAAATAAAAGTTTAACAGCACTCAATAATATTGCCACCAAAGCAAGCAACAGAGGTGAAGTGTTTGACAACGGAAGCTGCAGTTACATTACACTTTCAAGTTTCCTTTATAGTAATAATCCTCAGACCCCATCAAGTTGTGTAGCTCTACAATACATCATAATAGGGAAACCTGGACTACTACCCAGAGGAGGTTTGTGATGAGTATTGTATTCACTGTAGCTCTATAACTATCCATTAGAGGTTATTTACTATTGGGTTAACTATTAAGTATTGGGTGTCTGCTGCCAACCTACTAGTCAACAATCTTTAAATGGCTTCTAAACGTTTACTTTCTCCACAACTTCAGCTACTTAAAAAGCTTCACTGAATGAAATATCGTTGAAAATAGGAATAATATAGGAGGAGCCCATTTCCTAAACATTTAAAAGAGAACGAATTTGTCTAATAGGGATAATTATTATCCTCCTGAAATTATGCTTTGTTTTAGTTGAATATTATCTGTACACTTAAAAGTTTCTTATACTTTATTTGGCTTATATTTTGTGATGATGTTCTGAAGAGTAAAATACTATTTCATGTCATTATGTGACCTGAAATTACTACATAAAAGGTCCCACACTATATTGGTTACTGTTTTGTTAAGCTTTTATTACAATGGAGGCGTGCAGCATCTGGGCACCACATACCTACAAAAACATTAAAAAAAAATTTAAATTGACATTGCCCCGGTCTGTCTGTTGTTTCCCAATTGCTTTCTGTTTGCTTATTAGCAGGTGAATGAGGCAGTCACTCTAGCAGGACACACTGGCCTTGGTTTATTTGTCCCCACATTCAAAACATTTCTGTACTGGTTGAAAGATACTTGTCTGGAGCCCTGTTCAGTAATGGCAGATGGGAGCAACAGGCCATAACCAACACATCCTCTACTTTGGACTGTGTCAGGGTTTAACTTCTACCAACATGTAAATTGTGATGTTTGACGAAGCGATGAACTGCTTTCCTGACACAAAGTGTAAAGAGAGTACAAAGGTAATCAACAGAAAACACCATGGCCACTGCCTCTCTTTAGCTTGAAAATAGGTTAGGGAGTCACTTTATGAATGAATGCTTTCACGCCAAAAAATTGCGGAGTATGTGTGTCAGATAAGAGACAGTGTAAATTCATCTTTCTGTGACTAATAAGTCTGAGGGACATTGCAGACATGCAGGCCTGTTGGCAAATGTTCCTGCCTAACTAGTTTCCAGCAGTGGATGAATGCACTTTGAGCCATTTTGTCCTGCTGTAGTGGTAGTAGGTGATATGCACACTGATGAGGGAAACTGGGGTTTCAAAAGGGTCAATGACCGAGAGTACTCCACTTGATGGGATGACTTTGTTGGAAGCAAAACAAAGACGTTGAAGAATGAAGAGCTGTGGGGATTAGGTAACAGGTGATGGTAGCCATAATGAAACATTAAAGTTTCCATGCAAGTAAATATATTGACTAATGTAGCGTAATAAGGCTAAATTGTCACTTTTTTGTCTTGTAATGGGGGAAAAAAATATGTGATATCCATTTTATCATCCAAATTGTTTCAATCAAATGTGCCAGCATGATAAGAATTCAGATGATGTATGTTGCTACTTTGCTATTTTCTAATAAATGCACCAGGAAGCACATACCATCTTCTAATATTTATCCACCCATTACAGCAGATGCAGGCTGGGATTTTGGATCTTTACAGGCAGGCATATATTAAAAAGGAAACAGTGGCTTTGGTTATGTTTTTAAATGTGTCACTCTGTTACTAATTTTACAATTAAGAAACACATGCCAAGAAAAGATAACAAACATGGCAATACCACATTCTGCTAATTATTAAATTACACTGGAAAGCTGCAGTCAGGGGAGACAGCGCATCTCCCACTCAATCACATATTATTTATCTTTTAGATGAAAAAATAAATCCCTGTTAATACTCACTGTACACGACTAGGTTAATCCGTCTCACACGAGCAGTAAGCAGGTCAAACAGAAGAAGTCTCTTTGTGGCAGATGGGTTGTGCAGATAACTAGCAGTGCAGACAACAATGGCACAAACCGGGCAGCCTGAGGTCTGGCTTCGCTACAAAGTAACGCCGTTTTGTGAGGCCGCTGCAATCTCCTCATAATACCTGGTTAAATGGCTCCGTTTGTAGGTTCGTGTTAAGTTATTAAAGGATGACATGGGCAGTTTCTTTCCCCGTCTCCGGCTTATGGCATGGCATGCTGCCGAGCCTCATGAGGCAAACCTGACGTTAGGGCTTAAGGGACTCGCTTTAGCTAGCATTTAGCCTGACGTTAGATACGTTAATGAGCAAGCGGTTAATTATAAATTAATTCATGTCACTGGAGCAGACATGGTAAGCCATTGTTAAATGTAAAATCTCATACTGCCAAGGGTCCTCTTGAACTCAATGTCTATATAGAGATAACCGGCTAACGCGAGGTTATGCCATTTGGCCCCGATGTGATTTAGCTTTCACCGGCCATAAATGTGTCACCGTCGTCGTGTAACGTTACAATTGTTTCCGTGACAATAACGTTACACGTGCGGCATCGCTAACGTTAACAGCTAACGTTACTTCAACGTCGGCGATGTAGCTAGCACTAGCTCACTAGCCAGGCTCGCGAGAACGACGTCTGACTTACCTTGAACGTTGTGTTACGCTGACTCATATCTCAAAAATAAGCTCGTCGACAAAACTGCAACCAGTCGTTGTGTTCCTCGGTGCCCTTGTGTCTCCCCCCGAGCGCTCCACTCTCCTCGGAAGACAAGACGCAAAGAAATGCGTGACAGGAGGTAGGCGCGCTGTTGTTTTGGTCCAGCGGCGCTGTTGTGCCAGCAGCCAGGAGAGGGCAGCACGGACAACCTGACGACCCGGCCTGCATGTTTGCCTCTCATTCGCTTTAACCGCTGGGGCACTGGAATAATGTTGATGTGAATTAAGACATATCTATGTTTCAACCACGTTGTAGCGCTTTAAAAAAAAAAACTACGTGAATTTTGAAAGCATCTTATGTTATGGTTTTGCGATAAAAACCGAACTGAAAGGTTTCAAATTTAATTCCTGTTTCAGCATCATCTTGATAAAACACATAAATAAACAACAATCAATGACAACCCCACTTAGTCCTTTTCAGCAATGACATTAAAAGAAAGAAAAACCGTATTAAAAAGGATAGTTCTTGAAACATGGATGTAGTGCGTCCTCCAGTGGTCAGAGTTTTTTAACACATTTTATTGAAGCGTACCACTGTGCAATGATGGGGGGGGGGGCGATCAATACACAGTATGAATTTTAAGGCAAAGTAAACTATGGATACAACATAAAATATTCCCATTTTATACGACATTTCAATACTTAACGTTACGGTCACTACTCATCGGTAAATATATTTACGATTTTCTGATTATGCCTCAGCTGAGTCACCTATGACAATAGCTATAATGGTAGGGACCCAGGCATTCTATTTCCTTCGTTTCTACCAAGCTAACAGCAGCCATGAGGTACGGTAGACGTTTGACATTTAATTGTGTTTTTATTCTACGCAAAGACATTATATGGCTGTTGGCTCTGTTATTTAAGACAAGAGGGAAGGCTCATTTTGTTAGGCTTTGGGTGAAACCGCCGATTTCTACCACAATGCATGTAGCCAGGGCCCCTGTTGGAGAGCTAACGTTAACGTAACCGAGCTCCGTAACCAAGACATGTCACAACATGTTACTGAAACACCGCGGGCCCTTAGCGGCGAACCGGCTGCAAACAATTTCTTTTAGCGTGTTTACCAATGCTAGTCGAACAAGCTGACTTTCAATATCAGTAAAATTAAACAAACTAGCTGTAATTACAATCGGTGCACTTTTCCGTTAGTTAAAGGCCGACCTGATAACAGCCCCAGGGCACTGTCCCCCAAGTAAAAACACTGCACACCTATGAATCAGTCATTAGTCCGCAACCTCCTATCTAACCTGATGAATGACTGGCGGCTGAATTGTTGCATCTTTGTATTAAACCAACCACAGACACGCATCAAACCAATGAGCCTGTTAATTATTGTAACTGGCCAATGTGTACTTAAAAAAAAACAAAAACAACCCTCATTGGATTAGAAAGTAGGATGTAATTTAGCAGTTGAGCGTAAAAAAAAACAAAGGTCAGGTGTCTCCTTCTTTCCTAAGCCATCACAGGTCCTTGGCCGTTAATGAGCTTTTAGACAGGTGGGTGTGGCTGTTAATGAAATGGCAGGTGCTGTGACATTATGGATTATGGTAATCCAACAACAACGCTTTATGGTAGTAGTATAACCTTCACCTTGCCTTGGGAGTTAGGAGGCTACTTTTCCATGTCTCTTGTTGTTTGTACTTTTATCTATAATCCCGGTTTTGAAAAGAGTATCTAATACAGTTAATTAAGTGTTTAGCTATAAAAAAAAAACATAGTACAGATACAAGTACAAATAGAAACCATTACTATACCGTAAGTATTCGTTCACTGCGGATTCATCATTTCAGTTAATACAACACTACATAGAACTCAATGCTGAGAGGTGTCTGTTTTGTGCATGCACGTGCAAAATGCCCAAACGAATGAAATGACACAGCTCTACTTGTTGTAATACCTCCTCCCTTTGAAACTTAAGTTTATCACACATTCTGCAAAGCTAATGTTCTTTGTTTACCCAGCATGCTGAGGCTCCAGAAGCGCTTGGCATCCAGCGTCTTGCGCTGTGGCAAGAAGAAGGTGTGGCTCGACCCAAATGAAACCAATGAGATTGCCAACGCAAACTCTCGTGAGTTTTTTTTTTAAATTATTATTTACCTTGCATGGGAGAGTTCTCTCAGTAGATTTGTGTGGCCTGGGCCCCATAGGCCAGCATATTTATTGCATTGTAATTTGTACCACAGGCCAGCAGATCCGAAAACTGGTGAAGGATGGACTGATCATCAGAAAACCTGTGACGGTTCATTCCCGCGCTCGCTGCCGCAAGAACACCTTGGCACGCCGCAAGGGACGTCACATGGGTTATGGTGGGTAATATCACTTTATTTTACTTTCACACATTCTACATTGATTCCTATGCTAGCATTATTTAGTTCAGAGTTGTAGTTGCCCATAATCATTTTTACATTTCATTGTTTATTTTTAGAAAAATGTATAAAATTGACAACCGTGTGTCTGTAGATTCTGAGAAATTATTAATGAAATCCTACAAAGAAATGGCAGTTGTTTGGTAGTTTTGATATGAGCGTGAGTTGACGCACTGACATTTTATTATTCATAATTAATCCACGTGTCCAGGTAAAAGAAAGGGTACAGCCAATGCTCGTATGCCAGAGAAGTTGTCATGGATGCGGCGCATGAGAATCCTTCGTCGTCTTCTTCGCCGCTACAGGGAGTCCAAGAAAATTGACAGGCACATGTATGTTTAAATTTCAGTGGGCATTGCTGGTGAATAAACCAGTGTAGATTAATTCCGATTTCACGAAGAGGCATCTTGCTTTTCAGACGCTCTGAGGTATTTTCTGTTCCCTCCAGGTACCACAGTCTCTATCTGAAGGCCAAGGGTAACGTCTTCAAAAACAAACGCATCCTGATGGAGCACATCCACAAACTGAAGGCAGATAAGGCTCGCAAGAAGCTTCTAGCGTAAGTCTCTCTCTCTTTTTATTTTATTTATTTATTTAAATAATAATTTTCTTGCCTTAGATTAAGCATTTTGGTGATTCTGGAAGAGTCCTTGCATAATGACTTTTTTCCATTAGTTCACTATATTACTGTGAAATAAATTTTCGTCTTTCTCCACCTCCCTTTACCCATCCAGTGACCAGGCTGAAGCTCGCCGCTCAAAGACAAAGGAGGCCCGCAAACGCAGAGAAGAGCGTCTCTTGGCCAAGAAAGAAGAGATCATGAAGAACTTGTCAAAGGAGGAGGAAACTGCAAAGAAGTGAATCTAAACTGAAAGTCTTTCTTCTCAGATTCCCCTTTTTCTTGTTAATAAATTTTGATAAAAGAGACTGTCATTGTTTGGTGATTATTATCATCTGCCTGATGTCAGTTGCGGTCTTGCTGATAAGAATGACACAAGGTACAGTACAGGAGCACTATTGTGGTTGTCAATCCTGTTGTGTAGTGCAGTGATGTCACCTCAAAGCAGTAACTTCTTCTATTACAGAGACAGGTTAGTACAGTAATGTCCTTCATATGGCTAAGAAAAGGCTCTCTATTCCGCATTTTCCGGTTGGTGCTCCCAGCAGTCCAACAGGTGGCAGCAGAGCAGCAGTATCAGATTCTACCATAACGTCACATGTCCACATTCGTTTCAGTTATCCAGATGCTAAAAACACAAAAAGATATCAACTGATTTAATAATTGATCTAATAAGCTATTCCAGAGGCTTCATCAGTTACATGAACAGTAATCAATCACATTTTAGTTCAATAACCCCACCAACAGACTGTGACAGAGGAAACTACATAACAGAACAAACACATGAATAGTAGTGATTTATCTCATGCAGTAGATTTACCAGTGTTATCTTGTATTGCAGTTACATTCCTAAATTATTTGATTCTCACTATTAACCATTATCCAGCCTCAGGAAAAACCTAGTTGGGGGAGGCTGTGGTCGTCCACCAATTGGCGGTTCGATCCCAGCTCCCCCAGCCATGCGTTGAAGTGTCCTTGAACCCCAAAATTGCTCACGAAGCTGTGCCTTCGGTCTATGAGCGTGTAAGTCGCTTTGGATAAAAGCGTCTGCTAAATGACTAAATGTAAATGTAGTTGGTGTTGATATTGCTCTATATTAAGCTTCTGTGTATTACTACAGTAGGAATTAATAGCAACAGTTTGCCACTCTATGTTGCATCTTTTATGAAGCACTTTCAAAAACATCTATATATACAGTATAATGGTTACTCCTTTGCTGTGGCAAGGACTTTTGAAGTTTATAGTTCAGAGTTTATTCATACTCATTTATTTTGGACCTCCACTTTCTACCTATCAACCATTGTTTTTAATTAAACATCCACACTTCAAAGACCGGGACAAGCCAAGTTGCCACCAAGGATGGGTGGTGCTGTACATGGGTGTAGGCACTCCTAGAAACTCCTCACCATGCTGAATTTTTAAAGATTATTTGTCAATGTATTTGCACTACCTGCTCTTGGTTGTTTATTTATAGAGATGATTGAACATAGAGTACTGCAGCATCTGCCCATCACTGTCTTAAGCATGGCGTCTTACACAATTGTGTGTGTCAAACAGGAATTGTCCAAATGTTTGCTGCAGATGCCTCGACGCTCGTTCTAGGTCTTCCTCTGCCTGTGTGTGTTTGGCTGTGTTGTTGTAAGTCTTTGTGTGTGTGTGTGTGTCAGTGATGCACTTCATCCATGACATCAATTTATCCACTTAACTGTATGAGCAATCATTTGGTATCAGTCACTTTGAATTCAGCTCGTGTTGATTGCCGTTGACATTGGGGCGAACCCTCAGAGAAAACACAACAAACTGAATTTTCAGTGTGACTTTTTCGCATCTATCGCTGAGTGTCCCATGCTGACATACAGATGAACCCAAACAACTGTGATTAACTGCCCAGGTTTTATTAATAAATTGTTTAGCTATTAATAAATGATTTTTCTTCATCAATTATTTTCTCTGCTTCACTCTTCCTGAAGGCAAGTAACAAAGCCACAGCAGCCCCGGCCCAAACTATAACTAGACCACATCACACCTTCATACAAACGTTGGCCGTTCTCCAGCTTACAACCCCTGTCAGCCACATCAAACCCGAGCTGCTGACGCTCCAGTCATCCAGTCATTTTCACTTCTTGCTCAGGCCTTGAAGGATTCCTTCTGTTATGCTCCCTGGAGAAGTTGTGACTGAAGTGTTTGCAGATGCAGCCGTCGCTAACCAGGGCAGACGGGCTGCCGTGTGAGTCTGTCTGTGGATATAAGAATGACGGGGTTCAGAAGCAGATTTGATTCTGCAATTCAGATCATTTGTGAATGGCACTGTTAATAAGTTGACTTTAAATGACTGTTTGCTTATGACATATGGATACATATACTAATGACATACTATAGTCAGGCATCTAGAAATACACAATTCACATGCCTTTTAAGACTTATGGACTAAGAACTCAAAGGTTGAACCTCCTTAATTTTCTCCCACAACTTGCCTGGCAGATGTTTTCCTGTTTTGAGTCTGGGTTGCAGTAGCTTCTGTTTGTGGATCATGTGCCATCATGCATAAACAATAGGACACCCAAGCGTTAGAGGCTGGCAGCAAAGGACCCTCATATTTAGATTTTAAATATGAGGCCGTAAGGCGCTGGAATGAAGGCTTACACAGCATAATGCATCTGTCATCCCGATTTACTTTTTATATACTGTAGCTTATACTTAACACACTTTTGCTAAAAGGCCATTTAAATGTATGTAATCTTTACTAAATGGATCTTTATATATAAAAGATAAAACCATTTGTATAAATAAACGTGAGATCTACAGAGAGATGTCAATGGGGTTTGCTGAAGGAGAAAACAGGCTTTGTGAAGCGAGGCCCTTTTGTAGCTGGGTTAATGTATTTCTTCATTACCAGGAGGCACTCCTATTTCCTGAAGCGTGAGCCTAAATGGGATTAGAGAAGGAGAGGAATATGAGATCAAACGAAGCAGCGCCCTTTATTACAGTTGGCCTTCAACCCAGGCAAAACAAATGGAGCACACTCAAGTGTTCAGGAGATCTTTAATAACAATCGAGAGGAGGAGATGGAAGTGATTAAAGGGAGATTATTTTTAAATATAAAAACAGCTATCTAACATTTAAACGAATTACCCTGCACTGCCAGTCTGATGACCCCCTTTTCCAGTGTTGCACTGTCTCTCTTCTCTTGGTTATAACAAACTTTTGGTCGCCTCTTTTCACCTCTATTACCTAATTGCTCTGGTTTATATACAGGTTTATATATAACGATATAAAACCATCAGAAAGCATGGGAAGGATTCATGAGGTTTTATTCTCTCTCTCATGTTTGTCTCTTTCAAGGGATAAAATGGAAGAGGGATAAATAATCTCAGTGATATCAGACAGACAGTGCTGTCAGATCTCATGTCTTATGTTAAAACCAGGTCTTGGGCTTTTATCTTGTGACTGAGGAGCTGCAGTACACAAGATTATATTTAACACATAGTAGCCAGCTGCTGCTCTTGAAAAGGGCAGATCCTGGATTTTTTCAAGCTGCCCAGTGTTTCAAAGTGGCAGCTTCCTGGTCACAACACATTTCGTTCAACCTCAGGCGGCGGCTGTCATAGCTTTTATTTTCTCTTCTACATTTTACACTGAAAATAAGACAGTAAGCAGTTCTAAAATAAATTATTTTGAATTGTGAAATGATCAAACATGTAATTGCTGTGATCAAGGGGAAAATATTCTGAATTCCTGTATGGTTACAAGCCAACTCACGTAAAATCCGATCAAGAGCAGCTCACTAGTAATGTAAACCCGCATTTGATTAACAGATCAACAAATACAGTTATGGCAAAGTTTTTATATTTAGTGTATTTATTGCCCCCACCCTCAGTGACCACTGGCACAATTTGAACACCGCAGGTACTGCAGTTGTTCTGATCAGAGAATGGATTGCTAATGTATGGTTTGCCTGCGACCCCTAACGGGAACAAGATAAACTACTTGTCAACCTCTAATTAACTGAACAATTTAAGACAATGAAGCATTAGTTAAACATTTTTTGTCTGTCTGCTAGAAAACATGAGAAGGCCTCTAAAATCATATGTTTCAAAACATGTCAGACATGTGGTTACTAGCAGAGCCATGCGGTTAAAGGTCTGGATGCATCACGTGGTGCTGTAATGTACATTAATATGAGACTTGATGTACAGTACATGTGAGAAAGATATCACAGTGGTAATTATGGGGAGCTGAGGCTTTGGGACCCAGTCGGTATTTACACTCTAATAGAATTGTAACTGTCACTGGCTAAAGTAGCAGCTTATTCAAAGCAAACTGTGACATTACAGTCAACAAAGATGCTTCTAGTACACAAGTTCCTTAACTGTGGATTAGAACAATATCAAAAACTGCATTTCTGCAAGTTTGGCAGTTTTCTGTTTTCACTTTCCAGTTTCCCAGTGATCTGGGAACAGTCTGATATTTTGACACACACTCTACTGGTTTGCAAGGTGTATTTGTTTGGCTGCAACCTGGCTGTCACATTCAGAATGACATGGGCATGCAGGGCAGCCTTCCACCTTCTGTCCCTGCCAAGCGGTCTCACGTAACATTTGAATTTCACTCCTAAAATACTGTTAAAGTGGTACAAAAGTCAGTTATGATTAGGAGAAAGAACTACCACAGCCTACAATAAGAACAGACAGAGCTTAACAGCAAACAAAGTGAAATGGATCAATACAGCTATAGGCAGTGCCAGATACACCAAAGTAAACTAAATGCTTCATTTAATAATAAATGAGTCAGCTATGCTCATTCATCAATAACTGATTAAAATGCTAAATAAATCGGTTTTCTGCTGTATGATCAGATGATGATTCATTTTGTCACTTTTTTGCAAGAAGTGTGTGATTTAATTAACATATTCAGTGTTTGGCGGAAAAATGCAAAAGGAATTAAATTGTGTACAGTGATTTTATTCTTCCCCCAGCAACGACTGACGCGCGACTCCTGACATTTAAACCCTCCATACATGAGCATCCCTCTTCAGATTGAGGGTGAGGGTGGATGTAGCAGAAAAATCAAGAAAGAAAAACTATATTTATACACAGTGTAAACTAGAAAACAACTATCCGATGCAGTTTGAAATATGAACAAAACAAGGATGAAAAGAGAACTCATGTGTGACACAACTGTTTGCCTTAACCATTTCCGTTCTTGAGCTCGATGGCCACATGTAAATAAAGCAAGCAAAACATTCTGATTCAGGGAAGGCCATCTGATGACATTAGTAATTTCTCATCTCTAATCAATGGAAGAAACCCATTGTGATCATTAGAGAACATGTCGAGTCATGAAAGTGAGCTGCCACACTTTAATTACACTGAACAAAGTTTCTTGAAGGTAAGGTGGCAGCAGGGTCACAGGTAAAAAGATAATAATCGTCAACAATATGGGCGGCAATTTCGAGAACTACAGGATGTCCGGAATGGATGGCAAGACCAGGAAAGTAATTCAGTCTGGAGATGCATGTGTCTGTAAAGCTGTAAATGGGCTGTCAGTTGTTTGGGCATTTTGTAAATCAACGTTATGCAGTGCAGACGGTTTCCCCAATATCCTAACTAAGAGAATAGAAAACCTTCATCTTCCTGCTCGCTCTTGTTATTGTATTTTTCTTTCTCCTTCCTGTCCTCCTCTACCCCTCTTTCTCAAAAGCTTGCACTTTCCTTTGTAAAAACATACCAGGCAAGGCAAGACTGTTTACCAACTCTGTCTTGCTGATTCTTCAGTATGCTGAATATTCTGCCTTTTTCATCTTCTATTTGTCATAACAGAGTTGTTGACTTGGGCGACGTGAGGAAAAAGTAGCTTCAAGCTGATAGCAAGAAAAGCATCTTTAGCAAAAACAGAACAGCCCCAATTATCCTCTAATCCCCTGAGCCTTGAAGGCAGAAACCCCAAAGTCTGTGACATACTTCAAATTGAATAGATTAGTTTTGCCTATCCTCTTCCTACCAGGACAGGACATTTTAGAGGGTCCTTTGTGGGAATATGACTAAATTGAGGACTTGACTGAATTGAGCCTATTGTGAGGAAAACAATAGACTGGTGGACTGTGAAGTGTGTCTGCATATGACATATAAAGGCAGAGAAAAGAGCTGAGGCAGAGTAGCTGAAAAATTAATATCTTCAGATCCACAAATGCACCGTAATATGAGCCATGGGGGGAGAGAGAGAGAGCAAAGAAAACCTGTCCTGCGGATTTCAAATCCTTTTCTTAGCGACTTAATGGATTTTGAAGTCCGCTTTCAAGATTTTAGAGCATGTTGGATTTGCAAACCATTTAAGGTTGGGGAGGTTGGGGAGGTGAGGCATTAAGAGGACCTGTGGCAACACACTCTCCGATCACATATGCCTGAGAGGACACACACGCAGCTGTCCGGCTGAGGCAAGAATCGGAGGGCAAAGAACCACTGTTTAGTCTTCAGTTGATCTCAGTGTCTTCTGTGCATTGCCCAACAAAGCCAAAACACAGAAAATTACTTATTTGGTCAAAACTGAGGCTTTTTGACCCTTGTTTTTATCACATTTATAGATTATTACACCCAACAAATGTGTAATTTCTGAGAAAATACATAGACTGTATATAAAAACTCAAAAATGAACTAAAGCAAGGCTATGCGACGTTAAAGCTAGCCAGCTGGTGCTGGTGACATAGCCTCAGCTAGCCTTAGCTAGAGATAAAATTACCTACATTTTCCTAACTGTTCCCTGTCAAGTCAGAAATCTTTTGTGATAATCCAATATGTTCCTACTTCAGTTAGTTATTCCACACAAAGTAGTCAGTAGCTAAATTCAAACATGAAGACAAAAAGTAACACCAGCTAAGCTAGTCATGCTAAAAGACAGCCTAGCATAGCAGAGTAGCAGTAGCTGCCATGCCAGCTCTCGAGCCTATAATTCATGTAATTTGATGTGGTTACGGTAGCTTTTAATCACATATATTAAAGTATTATATATTAAATTAGATTAAGCATACAGCATAACGTCCTCAGAGAGTGGGACAGTATTGCGTGGCAGATGGTGTAAATGTGTAACAACAAAGCAGTAAGTAATTAGGAAACCAGGACACCTACGTGACAAAAAGACTATGTTTACCCAATGATTAGGGGGACAGAAACTCTGTCTTGTCTTATGTAGAGATAAATCACCAGTTATTAACAAGCATGAACACTAGAGCAAACTAACGTTCTTGATCAAAGCGGTGGATAAAAGCAAGCTGGGAAACTTATACACATTAAAAACACTATCCTCTCCAGCAAGAGCCACCTCCTGATAACCTTGTCCCTGAATTGTGCTGCTTGAACTCCCTTAATTTTCCTTTTGTGGCCAATCAGGAGGCCAACGATAACATCGAAGCTACATATTGCCGACAGGGTTAAAGGTGAAGAGGAAAACATGTAAGTGGTCAGTACTGATGAAAAGGTGTGTTGGGTGAAGTGTTGTGGAGTTTAATCCTGCTGCTGTGCGGAGTTGTGGAGTGAAAGCACTGAGAGCAGGTGTGGAGGTGGGGTGGATCTGCAAGACTGGAACTTAGTGTTGTGTTTTCATAAGGTGTCATGGGCTTCATTCAGAGAAACATCTGTGATATCCAGTGAAACAGCCATATGGCGTGCAGGCAAACTTCCTATGTAGACATCCACCTCAGTTTTTTAGGATGAGCTACTGTGATAGTTACATTACAACCAATATAGTGATACCTTGACCCTAAAATAGCAATTTGACAATAGCTACTTTCGTTAGGCTCAATCTCAGAAACGTACACATTACAGGAAACACTTCAGTTCCCATAATTTACAAATTTTTGCATTATGTGTTAAAGACAGTGGTCAACTGTACTTTGAGGAGCTGGAAGGTTCAAGGTTATGGCCCCATTGGTTGGATTAGCTCTAAATTTGTGGGATAAATGCTGTGAGCTTATGTTGTTGTACTTGTGTGAGTAAAAGATGTGCTTGTTGTTATGATTGCTCAGGAGCAATCAAACCAAAATAACATTAATCCATCCACTTGTGGGATGACAAAGCAGCAATTCCATCAATCACATGATTTAAAGAGTCATTTTTGGGACTGGACACAGGCTATAAAAAATGTCCCAAATATCCTCTGATTTCTCTAATAATTAGAGTAATGCTGAATATATTGCAGGAGCCAGCCCATTCTGTTGGCTAAAGAGCTAATTTGGCAGCGACACACACACCTATTTCCAATGTTGCAAAATAAAATAAGGCTGCCTAATATCACTTTGTTTCGATGTGTTATTTTAAATTATGCTTTTGAAAAGTTCTCCAAATAAATCCGTCAAAACGCCCATGCTAAAGTGCCAAATATCTACTTCTCATGTACTCACCATACAGTGACGTTATTTTACAGCGCTATTACCTTAATTTGATTTGATTTGTACTTCCAAATGAAATCCGAGAAGAATAAGCAATTTGGTTTAATCCTGCAGAGCTCTATTCTGTTTCTATCCTGTGGATTCCACAATGACTCTTTTTCCTAAATATTTTAGCTGTCAGACAAGGATTTTTATGATAAAATATGATTTTGGAAACTGTTCAGATGAGGATGGTTTGAGGCTAATCCATCCTCATAAATAAAACTCTCTTGATCTCTTTTTATTGTGTGTGAGAGTAAACAGTAAACCACCCAGGGCCTCCCCTAAAATACTCATTCTGCAGAAGCAAAGAAGCATATGCGAGTCCTCAAATCTATCATTCCCAGTGTAGCATGCTTCAAAGACAGCTTTCATGTGTCAACCCCTGGGGGCCTATTTTCTCTGTCCTGTTCAACCTCTAAGATCAACTCACAGGGTATGGGCTGACTTTTCACTATTTAGGCTTCAAGCCCTGGAACTCAGTGTACCATCTTTTACCTCTGGACTCTGCCATGTGGTGCTCAGTCCTGAAACTGAGAGTGTGTTTGTGCAAGCGGCATCCTGAGAAAGCGGAGGTAGCCTCAGCGGCAGGAGATGAGACCATGCATTAAACATGCCTTCTCCGTGTACCTCCTTCATTTTTAATGATCCAGTTGGCCAGGGGTCTGGAAGAATGTAAACATGACTGGAAACGGTGGATGGTGACAACATAAGACAGGGAGGAGGAAAAGACACCTCAGTTTTTAAAAAATTCAGAATTCAGGTGTTGATCAAAGGCTATAGCTGGAGCATGAGTTGTTGAGTCTGTTTTAAGGAGTCGACCAAGTTGCCTGATAAAATAAATATTAATAGTTCCTCTGGGCTGGTGATTGACTTGCCACTGTGAATTGGTTGAATCCATTTAAAACTAACTAAACTCATTCCAAACCATCATTGCAACAATATTCACAAACATTTTAGGTTTAAGAGTGTTGCTGATTAAAAATGACAACTTAAAACAAGGGGAACAAACCAGATGGTGATTACAGCTATTTAAAGCAATAGCTGAACAATGCTTTCCCTATAACTTCCCTATGTAAGTTCTTTCCCTTTTATTTCGTCTTTAGTTTACCTCAGACTAAAGCGCCGTCTTTCAGCTCATTGTGTTGGTTGTCTCACCTCTCATTAGCACATAGCTTTCGGCCACAGCTGGCAGCTATTTTCAGCAAAACAGCTCTAAAAACCCACCATTATTCTACCGGCCCAGCAGCAAATGGCAGACAGATGAAGTTAGCAACTAGCTGGTGAACATAGATATTTCCTTCTGTTGGTATAGAGACCAAAAACAGAGTTACAATTCTTCAGGTAGAAACAAACACTGCTCCAAATGAATGCTAATGTTGCTCCTTATCTGCTGGACATATATATAAGCAAATATATAAGTTTACCATATCAATTTAAAATAGGATCATATGTCAATAACAATTTATATTGTTCCATGTATTCATTTGAGGACCATTACAGTCTCATTGCTCCAAACAAATCTGATATTTTTGCCTACTGCTATTTTTCGTCTCTTCAGTGGACCGGAAGATTCAATGGATATTTCAGTCACATGCTTCATGTACGTCATGATTTATTCGCTAAGTCTGTTTCCTTTGAACTTTGTTGCATTTTGCTTTTATCGATACACCAAGTTTTCCACCTCAGCCAAGCATAAAAACGTTTTTGTGATATTTCGAATTTTTGCCGTTTCCACTCAGGTTTTTTTATGCGCAAATTGAAAATGTGCATATAGAAGCAGATGGATGTAAAGTGGCCAAAAACTGAGTTTAAATGAAAGAGGTTCTGAAGCTGTTGAATTCAGTTATTGCTACACACGACATGCTGTACTAGTTGCAACATATATTCAATGCACACTTTGCAATAAGGTAATTTTAAGGTGTCAGTGCTCTGCTAACTCTTTTGCTTTGATATAATGCCGCTGCACTAATAATTTCCCAACACTGCTGCTGCTCAACCCATTCTCAAACTCAAGAATCGACCTGTAGGCCCTGTGTTGCCCTTAAGGGGAAATGTTTTATTGTCACTCCCCAATCTCTGCAGTACTGAGCTCTGTGGCGTGGCACAGTCAGAGCCTAGACGCTAGATATCAACTCTGTATCTTCTTCTTTTCCTTTCGGCTGTTCCCTTTCAGGGGTCGCCACAGCGAATCATGTGCCTCCATCTAACCCTGTCCTCTGCATCCTCTTCACTCACACCAATTAACTTCATGTCCTCTCTCACTACATCCATAAATCTCCTCTTTGGTCTTCCTCTAGACCTCCTGCCTGGCAGCTCCAACCTCAGCATCCTTCTACCAATATATTCACAGTCTCTCCTCTGAACGTGTCCAAACCACCTCAATCTGGCCTCTCAGGCTTTATCTCCGAAACATCTAACATGAGCTGTCCCTCTGATGTACTCGTTCCTGATCCTGTCCATTCTCGTCACTCCCAAAGAGAACCTCAACATCTTAAGCTCTGCCACCTCCAGCTCTGCCTCTTGTCTTTTCTTCAGTGCCACTGTCTCTAAGCTGTACAACATCGCTGGTCTCACCACCGTCTTGAACACCTTTCCTTTCATTCTTGCTGATACTCTTTTATCACACAACACACCTGACACTTTTCTCCACCCGTTCCAACCTGATTGCACTCGCCTCTTCACCTCTTTTCCACAGTCTCCGTTGCTCTGAACCGTTGACCCTAAGTACTTAAAGTCCTGCACCTTCTTCACCTCTGCTCCCTGTAACCTCACCGTTCCACCTGGGTCCCTCTCATTGACACACATGTATTCTGTCTTACTGCGGCTAAGCTTCATTCCTCTGTTTTCCACAGCAGACCTCCATCTCTCTAGATAGATATCAACTCTGTATGTCGTCACATAATAAATGATGTTCCATGTGATCCGACTGACTGATCTGCAACAGTGTGTATTCCACAAACTGAAGCAAGATTTTCATATTTCAAGCTTGTAATATATCCTCTCATGTACAGTGAATAAAGCAGACAGTAAGAGGAAGTGAGGGATAGGAGATTATTTTTATTTGCGTGTGTTTGATGCAGGGGTCTGTAAGGTGTTTTTTCTTTTTGCCAAGCACCAGAAAGCTTTCTTTTCCTCTGACATTGCTTTCCTCTCCTTCTGCCTGCCTATATAATCAAGTGCTATTTTGAGCACGGATTTTCTTCCAGAATTTGCATTTTTGCTATATTCCTGCTGCCTTTCAACGCTCTTGTGCTGTGATCATCACCCCTACTGTGAGTCTGTCCGGCAGCTGGTGCTCAGTTTAAGAAGATGCAAAGAAGTGAGTGTGAACATTTTAGGACAGGGAGTGATTTTGTAACAAATCACTCATTTAATGAGCCATATTACTTCATTATCTGGAGCGGGCACGATACGCTTAGGACCAGTCTCTTTGATACTCTCGGTTTGTTGACCCAAATGCAAAACACTTCAGTGTCTTGTCGTGATGTTGATGGATAGAGCGTGAAAGAAGAGTGGAAATGATTTGCTAAGGGAGAGACAGTTACTTATCCTTACATTCCCTGCTTATTAGTGCCGTTTGAGCCACAGAAAGTGAACTTCCTCTGCTCATTGTCATGAAAGACTAAGAGACAGAGCTCAGTGGTACAATAAGTGAAGAGCACCATGCCATCTTGAGCACCAAATTCAGCGATTTTACAAAATGTACGCGTAGCTTGATGTACTGCCAGTTGCACACATTTCTGTCTCTCTCTCTGCAGAGACGAAAATCACATTTGATCCAATTTGATAACAGAACTGGGTCATGATTTGAGAAATGTTCCTCACACCACAGCAGGGACACACAACACACACACACACACACACACACACACACACACACACTCAACGCTCTTTGCCAGCTTAGTCTATGGCCTGCCAGCAGCTCCTCCATTGCCAATTAATTTTATTGGGAGTTAATCATATTATTTATGGTCATTAAGAAAAAGAAGTCCTCTCAGGCTTGTGCACTGTCAACTTAAATGAAAGATCTCCGTGTAATTATGTGGCCATGAAAGGAGACATTTTCTGTTGGGATTCAATAGCTTATTTAGGTGTGAAATTACACATTGAATATGAGGTTAAAGTGCAGACATTCAGCTTTAAATTAGTGTGTTTCAGTACATGGCAGGCAAAAGTGGGTGGATGAAAAAAAGACCATTTAATGTGTACTTTAGAGTGTTTTTAACCATGCTAGTGGATCTATGGATGCCAGTGTCTCTGACAGTTGGTCCACCACTTTGGTCCAGACTGAAATATCTCAACAGCTATTGGATGGATCGCCATGGAATCTGGCACAGACAACCCTTTTACTCTTTAGGATGAATTTGCAATCCCCTGACTTTTCATCTAGTGCCACCATCAGGTCGAAATTGTGTTCAGTAGGCCTACTTTGGTTTATCAAATTCCTGCAAAGCTAATGGCATTCCCATCAGCCTCAGCTTTGTGTTTTGTGCTAATTAGCAAATGTTAGCATGCTAAACTAAGATGCTGAACATGGTAAACAATACACCTGCTAATAATCGGCATGTTAGCATTGTCACTGTGAGCATGTTAGCATGCCGATGTTAGCACTTAACTTAAAGCACTGCTGTGCCAAAGTACATACTCACCGAGCTGCTAGCATGGCTGTAGACTCTTAGTCTTGTTAAAAATGTGCACAGGACCTATGGTTCTATTAACATAATCTGGTTGTGGCATTGTTCCTTCGCCAGATGCTCGGTCAGTGGTAACATCCTTTAAATAACAGTCTATGGGTGGAAAAAAACACATGATCAGTTAAAAAATATGATGGGATATGAAGTTATTGAAATGAGGTCCACCTCAGTCAACTAAAACCTTAAAGTACTGCTTACATGTTAATACATTAATAATAGTGATACAACATAGTAATATAACACTGCACTAAAAAACTTACTTAAGTAAACTTTTGAAAGCTGTGCATTTACTTGTAATGGAGTATTTTTACAATGTGATATTGCTACTTTTACTTAAGTACAGTAAATTATCTGAATACTTCTTCCAACATTGGCTCCACAGTAATTCCAGCATTTATGAGGTAAAAAACAATTAATTCATCATTTGAACAGCATCAGAGCTCAACATGGAGTGACCTTTGCTAGGACTTTTTTTTCCTTTGGCAAAAATAAAGAAATATTCATTAATCCAGACTTATAATAGTAGCACTGAATTAAAGCTGTAATGTACTGCCTGTAATGCCATGAGCACATTGCAAACTAAATCGTCATTTCACCCTGCTCAGCCTTTTTGATGGAGAAAGCAAAGCGCACAACTGAGGAACAAAGTATGAATTATTTCTCAAATAAAAGAGCACAAGATTTGACAGTTCATCTGATTTTATTGAGAGATGTGAGGATCAAAGGGCAGCTAGCCATGCAAAGAACTAGCCTGGTAGTGTGCATTAAGATGAGAATGGGAATTCACCTGGGTAATACCGATCCTGAGCCAATCGTGGTTCTAGTCAGGTGAAGGTAATGTTTACGATTATCATGGTGCAGACTGATCCAAGATGGACACTTTTTAAAAGTTGCAATACTCCCAAAGCTGGAGTCCAAATTCAAATCTTTGCAAAAGCACAGGTATACACTAACATGTGTTTGGCCATGCTGAAAATAAGTACAAAATAAAGTGAGTGACTAGAACTGTTGTGCATAGTATTTGAAAAGATTTGTGCTGACAGGGCTAGAAGTTAATTGAGCAAAGGGATGCATACATTGATAAGTGGGACAATAAACAATAACCTCCTTTAATTTATAACTGTGAAGTTAATGCCCTTAGTTGGCTCCTGGATAGCTGCAAACCTCTTGGTCAGAATGCTATTCAGAGCCAATATATACAGTATCTTTATAAGGCTATTTACAAATACTGTCATATCTGTATTTACAGTTATTGCCGCAACAAAGGCAGTTAGACACTGCCTTATAGTTTATAATGACAGAGCAATAAATCAAATGGTGTGCAGTGATTTTGCCTCACCTTAAATAAGAGCAACAATAACAGTCCCTCAGAGTTACTTAAAAGTAATCATGTGTGCTGGGAGAAACATTAGCTATTCATCAAAAATTCATAACATTTTTGACAGCTGAAGTTTGGTACATGACCCTCTGAGAGACTGAAAGTTGGACAGCCTTCACTAATGTTTTTAATCAAAACTAACACTGAGTTTGGTTTTTAATCCAACATCCTGAATTACAGTATTTCTTTGCTCTGCTCCTCCATGAATGAAAAGCAAGAACATCAGAAAGTCAAGACAGCACACCGTCCTCATTGTTGTAGTACATGGCAAGATATGACAGCGAATATTACACGGACATTACATACAGATAAAGAACGCAGAGAATATGATGACAGGAAGCAGATTCCAGTGGTTGATTTTAGAGTTACATGGAACAGAGTGGACTTTAAAATCTATGTGTGTTAGTGTGACTTAAGGGCACACTGAGAAAGGAAGCTCCCCAAGGTGCATGGAAAGCATTTGTCACATTGGAGCTGTGAAGAGCACAAATGTACTGGAAATCTAATCACTGGAGAGCAGTCTGGAATACAGAAACCCCAGCGCGCATGTGCGTGTGTGTTTGTGTTATGACTTTCATTTGACCAAGAAGTAGCAGTTTTAATTATTTTACATACACACGATGTAATACCTGAATCATTTTCTAGTCAGAACAGGAGTGACACATATGCACATCATGAATCCATATTACAACAGCAGACATTGTGAGCTGCAGTCCGCACATACAAAACTGGATCGTCGTGGTTTACACTCTTAGTTGAATCTACTAAACTGAATCTGTTTAAGGGTTTGAATCAACCGACCAAAAAGTGTTTGCACAAGCCACTACAATAAACAGCTATACTCTTTCACAATCTCTTATGTCTTGTTTTCTCTACACAAACAGTGAAATGAAGACCGTTTGCTCACAAAGTCCCTTAGGCTTGGACACGCCTTGACATCATAGCAAGGTAGTCCTCTCCCATTTTTCGCAGACAGGTGGCCAATGGAAATGGCTAGTGAGGTAGCCAGACTTCCTGTACACTATCCTTTTCAACATGATGCTACATTTCAGTTGTGAGTGTGTTTAAAACCACACAAAGTAAAGGTGTGCTACAAGAAAAGTAGCTCTAAAGAACTAAAGTAGCCCCCCCCCCCCCCCCTCTCTCTCCTTTTAGTCTTAACCTTTTAAATCTGCATAAAACGTTGTGGGTCGTCGTCCACTCAAGCTGCTAATTCGCTGCCACTTTTTGGAGGGGTGGAGGTGGGTGGTTGGCGGTCAGTGAGGTGTTGGGTAAACACTCCTGAGTATTCCTCTGTCGTAGTGAACGTCTTTATCAAACTGAGGGTCAAGAAGAAGTTTGCTGCCATCATATTTCTAGCAGATACTTCAGAGGGACCAGGCCTCTCTTTTTCCCACTGCTCAACCGGAGGAAACCGTCAATCTCCTCGTTCTTCCCCACGCAGATCTGCAGAGGGAGAGTGCGTGAGGGAGGCAGGGCAGAGAGAGATATGGAGCAGGCAGAGGGGCAAGTGACATTCAGTAATGTGAGAGAGTTTGTGAAGTGAGGCAAAAAGTGAGCTGCAATGGAAGCCATAACATGCTGTCCTCTGTATTCTCAGCAGTTTTCTGCATTAATTTACATACATTTATTCAGTGTGTGTGTGAGAGAGAAAGAGAGAGTGAGAGAGAGAAATGGTGTCTATTTTAATGTGTGTGTTCACCTGGGCCTCTTTCACGGTCATCTGGCCTTTGTCTCGGTTGCCGTGGAAACCATCGGTGACCTTCCACACCCGCTCACCAGGGCGGACCCGCTGCACAAAGTTGGCCGGGAACAATCCCACTTTGTCTCTGCTTTTCCCCTGGTAAACATACCAAAACATGGACACACACACAAGTACATAAACATTTAGTCTGTTAGTCATTGTCAGATATAAATAGACGTTTTCTGTCCTGTTCTGGAGGTGGCTAGAATAGGAAAAAATTTGTTTCCTAATTGCTTATAGTACAAAAATATATGATGCTGACTTCTGTTGCTTTGAGTTAAATTCCTCCTCTATGGAATAAAACAATTTGCCGCCTTGTTGACAAAAAGGAACTCATGCATTTCAATCATCTGCCTGCTTAAGTTTCAACACAAACAGCGAACCCATCATGAGCAGCTTCCATTACAGTCCTTGACAGGCTGAGCAATTAGATCCTTTGTGTTTTCATTTTTGTTTACTTGACCATTTCCTAAATGCGCATCAGATTAATGTCACAGTAACACATTGGAATTTTTATAAAAAGAGTGTTTTTGTTCCTTGATTAGCAACATCAGTACTAGACCAAAAAGCAGCTGTATTCGTGTAGCCCTAATCCCGCACTGTTCTCTTCAGAGACGAAACCCATAGGTGCTCACGTAGCCATTTTGCTCATGTCCAGATGTTGACATTTAGCAAAGGCATGTTTACACTAAAATGGCAGGATGGGGGTTTAATTGTCTTTTTTTGTAATTGAATGGGGTTTGCATGGGTGGGAATTATTCAATATTACAATAAAGTGTATTATAATCACATTGGAACTATTGTTGCAGCAAAGAATACCTCTATGTAACTAAGTATGTTTTAAATTAGACAGTTCTAGTTCTTTGACTTTAATACATAGCTCTTAACACGAGTAATAAGCTATAGAAATATGATTACTCAGCTGACATTTTAGTGGATATCCCGGTACTTTTCCCTGGCATTTGTTTTATGTAAAGACCTGTCTGTCCTTCGGCAGGTGAAGGTTAAGCACATCCACCCATTCTTTAATCTTACGGTCTCTGAACAGCAACTTCAACTGATTCTACGACCGTCTAACTGAAGTCCATATATGTGTGTTATTGTTGCATCTATTCAAAGGCATTCTGGACATCTGTAGTGATATTTTATTCACCTAAGCACTGGCTTACTAGAAAGATAGAGTTGGACAGAGAGAAATGTGATCATTTTGAAATGTATATACAATAGAAAGACAGAACTTCAATACACTGGAATAAAAGATTTTTTTCATAGCCCACCTTCCACCAGTCCTCGTTGGAGTCATCTGTGACTTGAACTCTGTCGCCAGGCCTGGAGAAAAAACAGACAGTCAAACGAAGTGCTCGATGAGAAGATTCGTGCACATTTTTTCAAAGCATTTATCACCATTAAATTACAACATCGAATACGTGCTGCACTGGCACCCCGGTAGCTCACCCGATAGAGCGTGAGCACCATGTACTAAGAGTTTACCGCAGCAGCCCGGGTTCAATTCCAGCCCAGGGCCTTTGCTGCATGTCATCCCCTCTCTCTCCCCCCTTTCCTGTCTCTATCTCATAAAGGCAAAAAAATCCCATACAAAATGTGCTGCACAATAGTTCGACATTTAATGAAATACGCTTATTCACTTTATTGCTGAGTTAGATGTCTGTATGCTAAATAGCATTCCGCTAGCTTAGCATGAAGACTGGAAGCAGGGGAAAACAGCTAACCTGGCTCTGTGTCTTTTTTGTTTAATCTGTACAAAAATTAAATGTGTGTGTCTGGTGTGTCAAGTTGTGTTTTATGGGGGAGTTTCGTGCTGGAGCCAGGCAAGCTGTTTCCCCCTGCTTCCAGTCTTTATGCTAAGCCAATCAAACCAGCTGCTGCCTCGCGCTTTCTAAGTATGCAGACACAAGAGTGGTGTCAGTCTTCTCAACTAACTCTTGGCAAAATAAGCGTATTTCCCAAAAATTATCTTTAAAACAGAAACATTTTAAAGTCACATTGCAAGTGAGTCAAATGTAACGATTGATGCCACAGTTAGCACCCTTTAAGTAGCATTTTGACAGTTTTTGTATCAAGTTATGTTATAAATTGGAGTCTCACATGGAATTTAGAAGATTAGGCTACATTGGTGGTGGGTGTCATACCACACTCAGCAGTTTCCTGCACCTACTAACATCTACAAAGACTCTTTTTATTATGTCACACACTCAATGAAGCTGTTTGTCCTTCCCCGCCTCCAAGCACGCTCCCCCCTCTCAAACCAAACCTTGTACCCCCCTAAGATCATCCCGCAGAGGAGGCAGATGGTGTGTGAATGTTAGAAAATGTTGGCCAGGTACACACTTCCTTCTCTTTCATTGAATTACTCTCACGTACACAGACGCTACAGTGTACAAATACAAAGAATTTGGACTGACTGTAGTTCCAAGTCGTTTTTCTCCTGAGGCAGAAACTTGTAGAGAGCCACATATGTGTGGATGGAGTGAACCTCTACTCTCTTAGGAGTCTGACAAAATGAGAGAAAGAAGAGAAAGAGACAGAGATGAAGAATGTTATCTGTATATTCCTCATGTGGAAGTCTGAAACTGAGAGAAAAGGATGAAGAGTTTCAAGGGGGTTGACAGAGTGCATTTTCAAAATAAGCTGAAAGAAGAGAGGAATGCTGACTACACACCTTCAGGCTGACCCTGTCTTCTGAATCAGCCTTCTCGCTTTCAGGAGGGGTGAGCACTGGAGAGACAGACACATAGACACAAAGAGAAAAGAAAAAGAGACGGAAAGACAATATGTATAAAAGAAAGCAGGGTCACGTGTAAAACAGAGAAAGAGGGAAAGCAGGATACGCAGGGGGGGTCTTGTCACTTTGCGGCAAACAGAAGGAAGGCTGAAGCCAAGGTCATTTACTGTAAAGTGGCAGCAGTACAAACAGAGATGATCCCTTCTCCTGGGACTAAAGACAGAAAGGTTAAAGTACTGGAGGGAACACACACACGCCACCTCTATAGCATACTGTTTCTCATGTTAATGTAATTCTTTAACATTTAGCCTGCAATGTTCCTTTGCCGCAAACATGTCACATTGTGGAAAGAATCTCAACATTTGTACTTTGTATACTTTAGAAATAAGATGTATCCCTCAAAGGTTTTCTGTAAATGTATAGATACTCAGACTGTTTCTTCTCAGTATTGAAATGTTAATAAATCCTTTAAACGGAAACATTCACCATAATTTGAACAGTTTATGTATGAGGATCCATCTGTTTCCGGCACCACTGCATTGTTTATTCTGGTGTAAATTTCATCGCAGGATTTTAGAGATTTTCAGCTCAGATACAGTGACATATTAAAATAGTTTGACATATTGGGAAATATGCTTTTTTTCCACCTTTGCCAAGAGTTAAATGAGAGGATCACTACCACTCCAATACCTGTATGTTATGCTGGTTGCCTCACAGTGATGCCAAGACTACTCATGAAAAGGCCCTGGTAAGCTAAGCTAACTGGTAGCTTCATATTTACTGCACAGACACAAGAGTGGTATCAAACTCCTGGCAAGAAAGCAAATGTGTTTTTTCCCCAAAATGTCAAAATATTTCTTTATTAGAAAAAGAAGAAAATTCTCTACATGATCAATGGTAAACATCAGGTTTTTGCACCAGTTCCTTAGAATCAAAGAGCGAAGGCTTCTTTCCAGATTCCTGTTTGCTTAGATGTTCAACAACCATACAAGGCGAAATTAACCTTTAGAATAGATACAAATACAGCCACAGCTTGAATTTTTCTGGATTTGTCACTGGTAGTGCGTAAAGTCCCAAACCCTCCTTTATTGTTTTTTCTGTCATTTGGACAACTGGTTCGGGGGGCTAGCCTGGCTCTGTACAAAAGGTACAAAAATCCACTAACCAGCACCTCTAAAGTTCACCAATTAACACATTATGTCTTGTTTGTTTAGTTTAGACAGAACCCCCACGCCACATTTTTACACTTCAGTTTTTGTACGAATTATTCAAATGAGATATAATGTGTTAATCACAGTGTTCTTTAGGCTTTATTTCTAAAGCAGACATGAGAGCGGTATCTTATCATTTACCTCTCGAAAAGAACTAGCTTGTTTTCAAAACTTTGAACTATTCCTTTAAGGCTTTTCAGTATTTATCTTGAAAGTTGCCAAACAGCCAATTATCAGTTAGAAATTCAAAGGAAAATTATTTGACTTACTTCCTGGGATGTGTTCCTCTTCAGCTATTGGCTGCTTTTCTAGTTTGTCTTGCAGTTCTTCCGCCTGTATTAAAGAAAGGGTTGCAGCCAGCAAAGTCAGCAACATTCTTGGTATGATTAATGGCAAAATGAATGGCTGAATTTATATGAATGACTGTAGATGTCTGTGTATTTGATGTGTTTTTATACCTCATGACACGGTGACTCTGAGATACTGCTGAAGCTGGAGCGACTCATCTGAGCCAGCGATGTCCCATAGCGCAGTGCCTCATACACAGGGTCAACAATTCCATTATCTGCCTCTACACACAGCCAGACAAGATGGAACAGAGCAACACATGTGCAATTTTATAGCCATAACTATACTGACACACTCACACACACACGCCCCTGCGCACACGCAGTGGCCTGTCAGGCATCAAGGACCGAAGGCCACAGACATGGATATTAGTCATCCTGAGATTACAGTTGTTTGGTGCTGTGACAAATCAGCCAGTGTTTCCATCACTCACCCTGGGCAGCAGGAGCCTCTCTGACCACACCCAGCGAATCATTGGTCAGCAGAGGAGAGCTGAAATTTCTCTTGAAAGCTCCTGTCTAACAGGGCAGCAGAGAGACGGGGATACGGGAGAAGAAGGACAGGGGAAGGAGAAACTTTACTTGAGGCGGAAATAAGACAAAGGGCAGGGTAATATTTTGCTGTAAGACAATAGCTGTGTGGTTTTATCTGGGAAAGGTGGGGCTACAATATGTGTGTTGAAAGCTGAGTTTTTGAAGATGTTCAAGTAAGTAAGTAAGTTAAGTAATAATCTTGGTGTTCTTTCAGTATTTCAGCCCAATTGAAATCTACAAATTACTTTGATGCACATATTTTGCATTACAGAAATGCTTTTTCGGGACAAATGTGGAGCCACCCGGATTATGTTACTCGTCTTTATTTTACTTTTCTGGATGTAAAACAAATCAGAGGTAGTACAAGACCTCTCTTTGTGTACATATTGTCAATACTTTCACAGCCAACATTTACTCATTAGTATGAGACAGGGTGTGAAGCCAGGACATCTGTCGAAGGCAAACACTAATGCCCATTCTCCATCTCGACCTCCTTGACCTTAATTTTTACTACATTTAAATGAATGAATCACCTGGTATTGAAAGTAAATCACTAATGCCGAAAAGTAGCATACACATTGTTTTTACATTTTTTCGCCAAGCTGTGTTTTAGTTTTTCATCTGAGCCCTTCAATGTATGCACTGTAGGAGGAGGAAGAGAAGTCGTGATGAATAAGAAGGTGTGGTTCACTAATTTCCCCCTTGATAGATATTAGTTTGACATAAAACATAACCCTGACAGTAATGAGCCAACCTCTAATCACCTAATATTTACATGCAAACTATATTTATGCTAAGGAGGCTAAATGAATTCCTTTGACATACTTTTCCATCTTGACACTTGGATCAGCTAATCTGATCTAATACTGCATTCTTCCACTAACTCTATTACTGCACACTGATGGTGGCAATAATACACTCACCATTAGTTTTAACAGGGAGTCTCTGAAGAAATATCCCCCTACACTGCTGTATGCCTAATGGAGTATGACTAAACCTTTTTCTCATCCGCCTTCAAGCAAATGTATCAATGTGGTCTGCACATTGAAGTCTGTCTCTGTCAAAAGGTAGATCAACCAGTGTGGATGTGGTACTGTACAACTTTGATATCTGATTGTGTTTCTTTATTTAGCTAGAGAAATATGTTTAGCTGCAGAGATACAATTACAAAGTCCTGTTTTTGACAGAGGCTGTGATGAATCTGTTCCATGCTCTCCAAATAGAAACAGTTTCTAAAGATAGTATATCAACTTTATTCAATCTCTCTTTTCATCTGGTTTACAGTAAGTGATATATGCTGAAAATAACATGTGGTTTAACTACCTTCATTGTATCAAAATAAAAAAGCATTTACAGGTCCATGTATTATTTTGCTGGCAAAAAGTTATTCATGTTAAACTTGTCACTTTTTTTTCAGGACATATTACTAATATATTAGTTTAAATAAATAATAATCCAAATGCATACACGGTGTTATGATGCATCAAGTGAGAGATCATTGATAAATAATTTACCCATTGTGTGTCGATGATTTCAGGAAATATTTCCCTTTGGTGGAAGCATTTGAGGTTTTAAACATTTTGTATGTTTGTGTCTGAATGTGAAAGTAAAGGAAAATATATATATATCTCAATATAAAAGGAAATAAATCAAAATGACTGCCATGACGATTTGACAGATGTAGACCTTCTGAAAAGTAGAGTAGTCATCCAAAAGTGAAACATTGCTTTAAGGTTCTGGGGGGGGGGGGGGGAGGGCTGCTTTCAGGGGCTATCTCTTATACACCTCT